>CM060832.1:74020000-74766875 GCA_030762175.1 Metallyticus violacea
TGATTTTTCCAAACTTTGAAATAAAATTTTTTTTCTTTTCGAGAATCTTTACGCATAATATGCTTTTCTAAGGCTATCAAACTAGTATAATGAAAGAGAACCAGTTATCTCAAATAAGAACGGAAAAAAAGTGATTCTAATGAAGTTTCCAAACTTTGAAAAAAAATTGTTTTTCTTTTCGAGATTCTTTCCGCATAATATGCTTCTCTAAGGCTATCAAACTAGAATAATATAAGAGAACCAGTTATCTCAAATAAGAACGGGAAAAAAGTGATTCTAATGAAGTTTCCAAACTTTGAAAAAAATTTTTTTTTCTTTTCGAGATTCTTTTTGCATAATATGCTTTTTCAAGGCTATCAAACTAGTATAATGAAAGAGAACCAGTTATCTCAAATAAGAACGGAAAAAAAGTGATTCTAATGAAGTTTCGTAACTTTGAAAAAAAATGTTTTTCTTTTCGAGATTCTTTCGGCATAATATGCTTTTCTAAGGCTATCAAACTAGTATAATGAAAGAGAACCAGTTATCTCAAATAAGAACGGAAAAAAAGTGATTCTAAGGAAGTTTCTAAACTTTGAAAAAAAAAATTTTTTCTTTTCGAGATTCTTTTCGCATAATATGCTTTTCTAAGGCTATCAAACTAGTATAATGAAAGAGAACCAGTTATCTCAAATAAGAACGGAAAAAAAGTGATTCTAATGAAGTTTCCAAACTTTGAAAAAAAAATGTTTTTCTTTTCGAGATTCTTTCCGCATAATATGGCTATCTAAGGCTATCAAACTAGTATAATGAAAGAGACCAAGTTATCTCAAATAAGAACGGAAAAAAAGTAATTCTTATGATTTTTCCAAACTTTGAAAAAAAATGTTTTTTCTTTTCGAGAATCTTTACGCATAATATGCTTTTCTAAGGCTATCAAACTAGTATAATGAAAGAGAACCAGTTATCTCAAATAAGAACGGAAAAAAAGTGATTCTAATGAGTTTCCAAAATTTGAAAAAAAATTTTTTTCTTTTCCAGATTCTTTCCGCATAATATGCTTTTCTAAGGCTATCAAACTAGTATAATGAAAGAGAACCAGTTATCTCAAATAAGAACGGAAAAAAAGTGATTCTAATGAAGTTTCCAAACTTTGAAAAAAAATTTTTTTTCTTTTCGAGATTCTTTCCGCATAATATGCTTCTCTTAGGCTATCAAACTAGTATAATATAAGAGAACCAGTTATCTCAAATAAGAACGGAAAAAAAGTGATTCTAATGAAGTTTACAAACTTTGAAAAAAATTTTTTTTTCTTTTCGAGATTCTTTTTGCATAATATGCTTTTCTAAGGCTATCAAACTAGTATAATGAAAGAGAACCAGTTATCTCAAATAAGAACGGAAAAAAAGTGATTCTAATGAAGTTTCCAAACTTTGAAAAAAAAAATGTTTTTCTTTTCGAGATTCTTTCCGCATAATATGGCTATCTAAGGCTATCAAACTAGTATAATGAAAGAGAACAAGTTATCTCAAATAAGAACGGAAAAAATGTAATTCTAATGATTTTTCCAAACTTTGAAAAAAAATTTTTTTTCTTTTCGAAAATCTTTACGCATAATATGCTTTTCTAAGGCTATCAAACTAGTATAATGAAAGAGAACCAGTTATCTCAAATAAGAACGAAAAAAAGTGATTCTAATGAAGTTTCCAAACTTTGAAAAAAAAATTTTTTTCTTTTCGAGATTCTTTCCGCATAATATGCTTCTCTAAGGCTATCAAACTAGTATAATATAAGAGAACCAGTTATCTCAAATAAGAACGGGAAAAAAGTGATTCTAATCAAGTTTCCAAACTTTGAAAAAATTTTTTTTTTCTTTTCGAGATTCTTTTTGCATAATATGCTTTTCTAAGGCTATCAAACTAGTATAATGAAAGAGAACCAGTTATCTCAAATAAGAACGGAAAAAAAGTGATTCTAATGAAGTTTCGTAACTTTGAAAAAAAAAATGTATTTCTTTTCGAGATTCTTTCGGCATAATATGCTTTTCTAAGACTATCAAACTAGTATAATGAAAGAGAACCAGTTATCTCTAATAAGAACGGAAAAAAAGTGATTCTAATGAAGTTTCCAAACTTTGAAAAAAAAATGTTTTTCTTTTCGAGATTCTTTCCGCATAATATGGCTATCTAAGGCTATCAAACTAGTATAATGAAAGAGAACAAGTTATCTCAAATAAGAACGGAAAAAAAGTAATTCTTATGATTTTTCCAAACTTTGAAAAAAAATTTTTTTTCTTTTCGAGAATCTTTACGCATAATATGCTTTTCTAAGGCTATCAAACTAGTATAATAAAAGAGAACCAGTTATCTCAAATAAGAACGGAAAAAAAGTTATTCTAATGAAGTTTCCAAACTTTGAAAAAAAATTTTTTTCTTTTCCAGATTCTTTCCGCATAATATGCTTTTCTAAGGCTATCAAACTAGTATAATGAAAGAGAACCAATTATCTCAAATAAGAACGAAAAAAAAGTGATTCTAAAGAAGTTTTCAAACTTTGAAAAAAAATTTTTTTACTTTTCGAGATTCTTTTCGGATAATATGCTTTTCTAAGGCTATCAAACTAGTATAATGAAAGAGAACCATTTATCTCAAATAAGAACGGAAAAAAGGTGTTTCTAATGAAGTTTCCAAACTTTGAAAAAAAAATGTTTTTCTTTTCGAGATTCTTTCCGCATAATATGGCTATCTAAGGCTATCAAACTAGTATACTGAAAGAGAACAGGTGATCTCAAATAAGAACGGAAAAAAAGTAATTCTAATGATTTTTCCAAAATTAAAAAAAAAATTTTTTTTCTTTTCGAGAATCTTTACGCATAATATGCTTTTCTAAGGCTATCAAACTAGTATAATGAAAGAGAACCAGTTATCTCAAATAAGAACGGAAAAAAAGTGATTCTAATGAAGTTTCCAAACTTTGAAAAAAAATTTTTTTTCTTTTCGAGATTCTTTCCGCATAATATGCTTCTCTAAGGCTATCAAACTAGTATAATGAAAGAGAACCAGTTATCTAAAATAAGAACGGAAAAAAGGTGATTCTAATGAAGTTTCCAAACTTTGAAAAAAATTTTTTTTTCTTTTCAATATTCTTTTTGCATAATATGCTTTTCTAAGGCTATCAAACTGGTATAATGAAAGAGAACCAGTTATCTCAAATAAGAACGGAAAAAAAGTGATTCTAATGAAGTTTCGTAACTTTGAAAAAAAATGTTTTTCTTTTCGAGATTCTTTCGGCATAAGGCTATCTAAGGCTATCAAACTAGTATAATGAAAGAGAACCAGTTATCTCAAATAAGAACGGAAAAAAAGAGATTCTAATGAAGTTTCCAAACTTTGAAAAAAAATTTTTTTTCTTTTCCAGATACTTTTCGCATAATATGCTTTTCTAAGGCTATCAAACTAGTATAATGAAAGAGAACCAGTTATCTCAAATAAGAACGGAAAAAAAGTGATTCTAATGAAGTTTCCAAACGTTGAAAAAAAAATGTTTTTCTTTTCGAGATTCTTTCCGCATAATATGGCTATCTAAGGCTATCAAACTAGTATAATGAAAGAGAACAACTTATCTCAAATAAGAACGGAAAAAAAGTAATTCTTATGATTTTTCCAAATTTTGAAAAAAAAATTTTTTTCTTTTCGAGAATCTTTACGCATAATATGCTTTTCTAAGGCTATCAAACTAGTATAATGAAACAGAACCAGTTATCTCAAATAAGAACGGAAAAAAAGTGATTCTAATGAAGTTTCCAAACTTTGAAAAAAAATTTTTTTCTTTTCCAGATTCTTTCCGCATAATATGCTTTTCTAAGGCTATCAAACTAGTATAATGAAAGAGAACCAGTTATCTCAAATAAGAACGAAAAAAAAGTGATTCTAAAGAAGTTTCCAAACTTTGAAAAAAAATTTTTTTACTTTTCGAGATTCTTTTCGGATAATATGCTTTTCTAAGGCTATCAAACTAGTATAATGAAAGAGAACCAGTTATCTCAAATAAGAACGGAAAAAAAGTGTTTCTAATGAAGTTTCCAAACTTTTAAAAAAAAATGTTTTTCTTTTCGAGATTCTTTCCGCATAATATGGCTATCTAAGGCTATCAAACTAGTATACTGAAAGAGAACAGGTTATCTCAAATAAGAACGGAAAAAAAGTAATTCTAATGATTTTTCCAAACCTTGAAAAAATTTTTTTTTCTTTTCGAGAATCTTTACGCATAATATGCTTTTCTAAGGCTATCAAACTAATATAATGAAAGAGAACTAGTTATCTCAAATAAGAACGGAAAAAAAGTGATTCTAATGAAGTTTCCAAACTTTGAAAAAAAATTTTTTTTCTTTTCGAGATTCTTTTTGCATAATATGCTTTTCTAAGGCTATCAAACTAGTATAATGAAAGAGAACCAGTTATCTCAAATAAGAACGGAAAAAAAGTGATTCTAATGAAGTTTCCAAACTTTGAAAAAAAAAATGTTTTGCTTTTCGAGATTCTTTCAGCATAATATGGCTATCTAAGGCTATCAAACTAGTATAATGAAAGAGAACAAGTTATCTCAAATAAGAACGGAAAAAAAGTAATTCTAATGATTTTTCCAAACTTTGAAAAAAATTTTTTTTTCTTTTCGAGAATCTTTACGCATAATATGCTTTTCTAAGGCTATCAAACTAGTATAATGAAAGAGAACCAGTTATCTCAAATAAGAACGGAAAAAAAGTGATTCTAATGAAGTTTCCAAACTTTGAAAAAAAATTTTTTTTCTTTTCGAGATTCTTTCCGCATAATATGCTTCTCTAAGGCTATCAAACTAGTATAATATAAGAGAACCAGTTATCTCAAATAAGAACGGGAAAAAAGTGATTCTAATGAAGTTTCCAAACTTTGAACAAAATTTTTTTTTCTTTTCGAGATTCTTTTTGCATAATATGCTTTTCTAAGGCTATCAAACTAGTATAATGAAAGAGAACCAGTTATCTCAAATAAGAACGGAAAAAAAGTGATTCTAATGAAGTTTCGTAACTTTGAAAAAAAATGTTTTTCTTTTCGAGATTCTTTCGGCATAATATGCTTTTCTAAGGCTATCAAACTAGTATAATGAAAGAGAACCAGTTATCTCAAATAAGAACGGAAAAAAAGTGATTCTAATGAAGTTTCTAAACTTTGAAAAAAAAAAGTTTTTCTTTTCGAGATTCTTTTCGCATAATATGCTTTTCTAAGGCTATCAAACTAGTATAATGAAAGAGAACCAGTTATCTCAAATAAGAACGGAAAAAAAGTGATTCTAATGAAGTTTCCAAACTTTGAAAAAAAAATGTTTTTCTTTTCGAGATTCTTTCCGCATAATATGGCTATCTAAGGCTATCAAACTAGTATAATGAAAGAGAACAAGTTATCATAAATAAGAAGGGAAAAAAAGTAATTCTTATGATTTTTCCAAACTTTGAAAAAAATTTTTTTTTCTTTTCGAGAATCTTTACGCATAATATGCTTTTCAAAGGCTATCAAACTAGTATAATGAAAGAGAACCAGTTATCTCAAATAAGAACGAAAAAAAAGTGATTCTAAAGAAGTTTCCAAACTTTGAAAAAAAATTTTTTACCTTTTCGAGATTCTTTTCGAATAATATGCTTTTCTAAGGCTATCAAACTAGTATAATGAAAGAGAACCAGTTATCTCAAATAAGAACGGAAAAAAGGTGATTCTAAAGAATTTCCAAACTTTGAAAAAAAATTTTTTTTCTTTTTGAGATTCTTTTTGCATAATATGCTTTTCTAAGGCTATCAAACTAGTATAATGAAAGAGAACCAGTTATCTCAAATAAGAACGGAAAAAAAGTGATTCTAATGAAGTTTCTTATCTTTGAAAAAAAATGTTTGTCTTTTCGAGATTCTTTCGGCATAATATGCATTTCTAAGGCTATCAAACTAGTATAATGAAAGAGAACCAGTTATCTCAAATAAGAACGGAAAAAAAGTGATTCTAATGAAGTTTCCAAACTTTGAAAAAAAATTTTTTTTCTTTTCGAGATTCTTTTCGCATAATATGCTTTTCTAAGGCTATGAAACTAGTATAATGAAAGAGAACCAGTTATCTCAAATAAGAACGGAAAAAAAGTGATTCTAATGAAGTTTCCAAACTTTGAAAAAAAAATGTTTTTCTTTCGAGATTCTTTCCGCATAATATGGCTATCTAAGGCTATCAAACTAGTATAATGAAAGAGAACAAGTTATCTCAAATAAGAACGGAAAAAAAGTAATTCTAATGATTTTTCCAAACTTTGAGAAAAAATTTTTTTCTTTTCGAGAATCTTTACGCATAATATGCTTTTCTAAGGCTATCAAACTAGTATAATGAAAGAGAACCAGTTATCTCAAATAAGAACGGAAAAAAAGTGATTCTAATGAAGTTTCCAAACTTTGAAAAAAAATTTTTTTTCTTTTCGAGATTCTTTCCGCATAATATGCTTCTCTAAGGCTATCAAACTAGTATAATGAAAGAGAACCAGTTATCTCAAATAAGAACGGAAAAAAAGTGATTCTAATGAAGTTTCCAAACTTTGAAAAAAAAAATGTTTTTCTTTTCGAGATTCTTTCCACATAATATGGCTATCTAAGGCTATCAAACTAGTATAATGAAAGAGAAGAAGTTATCTAAAATAAGAACGGAAAAAAAGTAATTCTAATGATTTTTCCAAACTTTGAAAAAAAATTTTTTTTCTTTTCGAGAATCTTTACGCATAATATGCTTTTCTAAGGCTATCAAACTAGTATAATGAAAGAGAACCAGTTATCTCAAATAAGAACGGAAAAAAAGTGATTCTAATGAAGTTTCCAAACTTTGAAAAAATTTTTTTTTTCTTTTCGAGATTCTTTCCGCATAATATGCTTCTCTAAGGCTATCAAACTAGTATAATATAAGAGAACCAGTTATCTCAAATAAGAACGGGAAAAAAGTGATTCTAATGAAGTTTCCAAACTTTGAAAAAATTTTTTTTTTCTTTTCGAGATTCTTTTTGCATAATATGCTTTTCTAAGGCTATCAAACTAGTATAATGAAAGAGAACCAGTTATCTCAAATAAGAACGGAAAAAAAGTGATTCTAATGAAGTTTCCAAACTTTGAAAAAATATTTTTTTCTTTTCCAGATTCTTTCCGCATAATATGCTTTTCTAAGGCTATCAAACTATAATATTGAAAGAGAACCAGTTATCTCAAATAACAACGGAAAAAAGGTGATTCTAATGAAGTTTCCAAACTTTGAAAAAAAATTTTTTTTCTTTTCGAGATTCTTTTAGCATAATATGCTTTTCTAAGGCTATCAAACTAATATAATGAAAGAGAACCAGTTTTCTCAAATAAGAACGGAAAAAAAGTGATTCTAATGAAGTTTCCAAACTTTGAAAAAAAAATGATTTTCTTTTCGAGATTCTTTCCGCATAATATACTTTTCTAAGGCTATCAAACTTGTATAATGAAAGAGAACTATTTATCTCAAATAAGAACGGAAAAAAAGTGATTCTAATGAAGTTTCCAAACTTTGAAAAAAAAATTTTTTTCTTTTCGAGATTCTTTCCGCATAATATGCTTCTCTAAGGCTATCATACTAGTATAATGAAAGAGAACCAGTTATCTCAAATAAGAACGGAAAAAAGGTGATTCTAATGAAGTTTCCAAACTTTGAAAAAAATTTTTTTTTCTTTTCGAGATTCTTTTTGCATAATATGCTTTTCTAAGGCTATCAAACTAGTATAATGAAAGAGAACCAGTTATCTCAAATAAGAACGGAAAAAAAGTGATTCTAATGAAGTTTCGTAACTTTGAAAAAAAATGTTTTTCTTTTCGAGATTCTTTCCGCATAATATGCTTCTCTAAGGCTATCAAACTAGTATAATATAAGAGAACCAGTTATCTCAAATAAGAACGGAAAAAAATTGATTCTAATGAAGTTTCCAAACTTTGAAAAAAAATTTTTTTTCTTTTCGAGATTCTTTTTGCATAATATGCTTTTCTAAGGCTATCAAACTAGTATAATGAAAGAGAACCAGTTATCTCAAATAAGAACGGAAAAAAAGTGATTCTAATGTTGTTTCGTAACTTTGAAAAAAAATGTTTTTCTTTTCGAGATTCTTTCGGCATAATATGCTTTTCTAAGGCTATCAAACTAGTATAATGAAAGAGAACCAGTTATCTCAAATAAGAACGGAAAAAAAGTGATTCTAATGAAGTTTCCAAACTATGAAAAAAAATTTTTTTTCTTTTCGAGAATCTTTACGCATAATATGCTTTTCTAAGGCTATTAAACTAGTATAATGAAAGAGAACCAGTTATCTCAAATAAGAACGGAAAAAAAGTAATTCTAATGAAGTTACCAAACTTTGAAAAAAAATTTTTTTCTTTTCCAGATTCTTTCCGCATAATATGCTTTTCTAAGTCTATCAAACTAGTATAATGAAAGAGAACCAGTTATCTCAAATAAGAACGAAAAAAAAGTGATTCTAAAGAAGTTTCCAAACTTTGAAATAAAATTTTTTTACTTTTCGAGATTCTTTTCGGATAATATGCTTTTCTAAGGCTATCAAACTAGTATAATGAAAGAGAACCAGTTATCTCAAATACGAACGGAAAAAAGGTGATTCTAATGAAGTTTCCAAACTTTGAAAAAAAAATGTTTTTCTTTTCGAGATTCTTTCCGCATAATATGGCTATCTAAGGCTATCTAACTAGTATACTGAAAGAGAACAGGTTATCTCAAATAAGAACGGAAAAAAAGTAATTCTAATGATTTTTCCAAACTTTGAAAAAAAATTTTTTTTCTTTTCGAGAATCTTTACGCATAATATGCTTTTCTAAGGCTATCAAACTAGTATAATGAAAGAGAACCAGTTATCTCAAATAAGAACGGAAAAAAAGTGATTCTAATGAAGTTTCCAAACTTTGAAAAAAAATTTTTTTTCTTTTCGAGATTCTTTCCGCATAATATGCTTCTCTAAGGCTATCAAACTAGTATAATGAAAGAGAACCAGTTATCTAAAATAAGAACGGAAAAAAGGTGATTCTAATGAAGTTTCCAAACTTTGAAAAAAAATTTTTTTTCTTTTCGATATTCTTTTTGCATAATATGCTTTTCTAAGGCTATCAAACTAGTATAATGAAAGAGAACCAGTTATCTCAAATAAGAACGGAAAAAAAGTGATTCTAATGAAGTTTCGTAACTTTGAAAAAAAATGTTTTTCTTTTCGAGATTCTTTCGGCATAATATGCTTTTCTAAGGCTATCAAACTAGTATAATGAAAGAGTACCAGTTATCTCAAATAAGAACGGAAAAAAAGTGATTCTAATGAAGTTTCCAAACTTTGAAAAAAAATTTTTTTTCTTTTCCAGATACTTTTCGCATAATATGCTTTTCTAAGGCTATCAAACTAGTATAATGAAAGAGAACCAGTTATCTCAAATAAGAACGGAAAAAAAGTGATTCTAATGAAGTTTCCAAACGTTGAAAAAAAAATGTTTTTCTTTTCGAGATTCTTTCCGCATAATATGGCTATCTAAGGCTATCAAACTAGTATAATGAAAGAGAACAACTTATCTCAAATAAGAACGGAAAAAAAGTAATTCTTATGATTTTTCCAAATTTTGAAAAAAAATTTTTTTTCTTTTCGAGAATCTTTACGCATAATATGCTTTTCTAAGGCTATCAAACTAGTATAATGAAAGAGAACCAGTTATCTCAAATAAGAACGGAAAAAAAGTGATTCTAATGAAGTTTCCAAACTTTGAAAAAAAAATTTTTTCTTTTCCAGATTCTTTCCGCATAATATGCTTTTCTAAGTCTATCAAACTAGTATAATGAAAAAGATCCAGTTATCTCAAATAAGAACGAAAAAAAAGTGATTCTAAAGAAGTTTCCAAACTTTGAAAAAAAATTTTTTTCTTTTCCAGATTCTTTCCGCATAATATGCTTTTCTAAGGCTATCAAACTAGTATAATAAAAGAGAACCAGTTATCTCCAATAAGAACGAAAAAAAAGTGATTCTAAAGAAGTTTCCAAACTTTGAAAAAAAATTTTTTTACTTTTCGAGATTCTTTTCGGATAATATGCTTTTCTAAGGCTATCAAACTAGTATAATGAAAGAGAACCAGTTATCTCAAATAAGAACGGAAAAAAAGTGTTTCTAATGAAGTTTCCAAACTTTTAAAAAAAAATGTTTTTCTTTTCGAGATTCTTTCCGCATAATATGGCTATCTAAGGCTATCAAACTAGTATACTGAAAGAGAACAGGTTATCTCAAATAAGAACGGAAAAAAAGTAATTCTAATGATTTTTCCAAACTTTGAAAAATTTTTTTTTTCTTTTCGAGAATCTTTACGCATAATATGCTTTTCTAAGGCTATCAAACTAGTATAATGAAAGAGAACCAGTTATCTCAAATAAGAACGGAAAAAAAGTGATTCTAATGAAGTTTCCAAACTTTGAAAAAAAATTTTTTTTCTTTTCGAGATTCTTTCCGCATAATATGCTTCTCTAAGGCTATCAAACTAGTATAATGAAACAGAACCAGTTATCTAAAATAAGAACGGAAAAAAGGTGATTCTAATGAAGTTTCCAAACTTTGAAAAAAAATTTTTTTTCTTTTCGAGATTCTTTTTGCATAATATGCTTTTCTAAGGCTATCAAACTAGTATAATGAAAGAGAACCAGTTATCTCAAATAAGAACGGAAAAAAAGTGATTCTAATGAAGTTTCGTAACTTTGAAAAAAAATGTTTTTCTTTTCGAGATTCTTTCGGCATAATATGCTTTTCTAAGGCTATCAAACTAGTATAATGAAAGGGAACCAGTTATCTCAAATAAGAACGGAAAAAAAGTGATTCTAATGAAGTTTCCAATCTTTGAAAAAAAATTTTTTTTCTTTTCCAGATACTTTTCGCATAATATGCTTTTCTAAGGCTATCAAACTAGTATAATGAAAGAGAACCAGTTATCTCAAATAAGAACGAAAAAAAAGTGATTCTAAAGAAGTTTCCAAACTTTGAAAAAAAATTTTTTTTCTTTTCGAGATTCTTTTCGGATAATATGCTTTTCTAAGGCTATCAAACTAGTATAATGAAAGAGAACCAGTTATATCAAATAAGAACGGAAAAAAAGTGATTCTAATGAAGTTTCCAAATTTTGAAAAAAAATTTTTCTTCTATTCGAGATTCTTTTCGGATAATATGCTTTTCTAAGGCTATCAAACTAGTATAATGAAAGGTAACCAGTTATCTCAAATAAGAACGGAAAAAAATTCATTCTAATGAAGTTTCCAAACTTTGAATAAAAATTGTTATTCTTTTCGAAATTCTTTTCGGATAATATGCTTTTCTAAGGTTATCAAACTAGTATAATGAAAGAGAACCAGTTATCTCAAATAAGAACGGAAAAAAAGTGATTCTAATGAAGTTTCCAAACTTTGAAAAAAAATTTTTTTTCTTTTCGATATTCTTTTCGGATAATATGCTTTTCTAAGGCTATCAAACTAGTATAATGAAAGAGAACAAGTTATCTCAATTAAGAACGAAAATAAGGTGGTTCTAATGAAGTTTCCAAACTTTGAAATAATTTTTTTTTCTTTTCGAGATTCTTTCCGCATAATATGCTTTTCTATGGCTAGCAAACTAGTATAATGAAAGAGAACCAGTTATCTCAAATAAGAACGGAAAAAAGGTGATTCTAATGAAGTTTCCAAACTTTGAAAAAAAATTTTTTTCTTTTCGAGATTCTTTTCGCAAATATGCCTATCTAAGGCTATCAAACTAGTATAATGAAAGAGAAAAAGTTATCTCAAATAAGAACGGAAAAAAAGTGGTTCTAATGATTTTTCCAAACTTTGAAAAAAAATTTTTTTTCTTTTCGAGAATCTTTACGCATAATATGCTTTTCTAAGGCTATCAAACTAGTATAATGAAAGAGAACCAGTTATCTCAATAAGAAAGGAAAAAAAGCGATTCTAATGAAGTTTCCAAACTTTGAAAAAAAATTTTTTTCTTTTACAGATTCTTTCCGCATAATATGCTTTTCTAAGGCGATCAAACTATAATAATGAAAGAGAACCAGCTATCTCAAATAACAACGGAAAAAAGGTGATTCTAATGAAGTTTCCAAACTTTGAAAAAAAAATTTTTTTCTTTTCGAGATTCTTTTCGCATAATATGCTTTTCTAAGGCTATCAAACTAATATAATGAAAGAGAACCAGTTATCTCAAATAAGAACGGAAAAAAGTGTATCTAATGAAGTTTCCAAACTTTGAAAAAAAAATGATTTTCTTTTCGAGATTCTTTCCGCATAATATACTTTTCTAAGGCTATCAAACTAGTATAATGAAAGAGAACCATTTATCTCAAATAAGAACGGAAAAAAAGTGATTCTAATGAAGTTTCCAAACTTTGAAAAAAAATGTTTTTTCTTTTCGAGATTCTTTCCGCATAATATGCTTCTCTAAGGCTATCAAACTAGTATAATGAAAGAGAACCAGTTATCTCAAATAAGAACGGAAAAAAGTGATTCTAATGAAGTTTCCAAACTTTGAAAAAATTTTTTTTTTCTTTTCGAGATTCTTTTTGCATAATATGCTTTTCTAAGGCTATCAAACTAGTACAATGAAAGAGAACCAGTTATCTCAAATAAGAACGGAAAAAAAGTGATTCTAATGAAGTTTCGTAACTTTGAAAAAAAATGTTTTTCTTTTCGAGATTATTTCGGCATAATATGCTTTTCTAAGGCTATCAAACTAGTATAATGAAAGAGAAATAGTTATCTCAAATAAGAACGGAAAAAAAGTGATTCTAATGAAGTTTCCAAACTTTGAAAAAAAATTTTTTTTCTTTTCGAGATTCTTTTCGCATAATATGCTTTTCTAAGGCTATCAAACTAGTATAATGAAAGAGAACCAGTTATCTCAAATAAGAACGGAAAAAAAGTGATTCTAATGAAGTTTCCAAACTTTGAAAAAAATTTTTTTTTCTTTTCGAGATTCTTTTCGCATAATATGCCTATCTAAGGCTATCAAACTAGTATAATGAAAGAGAACAAGTTATCTCAAATAAGAACGGAAAAAAAGTGATTCTAATGAAGTTTCCAAACTTTGAAAAAAAATTTTTTTTCTTTTCGAGATTCTTTCCGCATAATATGCTTCTCTAAGGCTATCAAACTAGTATAATATAAGAGAACCAGTTATCTCAAATAAGAACGGAAAAAAAGTGATTCTAATGAAGTTTCCAAACTTTGAAAAAAAAATTTTTTTCTTTTCGAGATTCTTTTTGCATAATATGCTTTTCTAAGGCTATCAAACTAGTATAATGAAAGAGAACCAGTTATCTCAAATAAGAACGGAAAAAAAGTGATTCTAATGAAGTTTCGTAACTTTGAAAAAAATAATTTTCTTTTCGAGATTCTTTCGGCATAATATGCTTTTCTAAGGCTATCAAACTAGTATAATGAAAGAGAACCAGTTATCTCAAATAAGAACGGAAAAAAAGTGATTCTAATGAAGTTTCCAAACTTTGAAAAAAAATTTTTTTTCTTTTCGAGAATCTTTACGCATAATATGCTTTTCTAAGGCTATCAAACTAGTATAATGAAAGAGAACCAGTTATATCAAATAAGAACGGAAAAAAAGTGATTCTAATGAAGTTTCCAAACTTTGAAAAAAAATTTTTTTTCTTTTCGAGATTCTTTCCGCATAATATGCTTCTCTAAGGCTATCAAACTAGTATAATGAAAGAGAACCAGTTATCTCAAATAAGAACGGAAAAAAAGTGATTCTAATGAAGTTTCGTAACTTTGAAAAAAAATGTTTTTCTTTTCGAGATTCTTTCGGCATAATATGCTTTTCTAAGGCTATCAAACTAGTATAATGAAAGAGAACCAGTTATCTCAAATAAGAACGGAAAAAAAGTGATTCTAATGAAGTTTCCAAACTTTGAAAAAAAATTTTTTTTCTTTTCGAGATTCTTTTCGGATAATATGCTTTTCTATAGCTATCAAACTAGTATAATGAAAGAGAACCAGTTATCTCAAATAAGAACGGAAAAAAGTGTTTCTAATGAAGTTTCCAAACTTTGAAAAAAAATGTTTTTCTTTTCGAGATTCTTTCGGCATAATATGCTTTTCTAAGGCTATAAAACTAGTATAATGAAAGAGAACCAGTTATCTCAAATAAGAGCGGAAAAAAAGTGATTCTAATGAAGTTTCCAAACTTTGAAAAAAAATTTTTTTTCTTTTCCAGATACTTTTCGCATAATATGCTTTTCTAAGGCTATCAAACTAGTATAATGAAAGAGAACCAGTTATCTCAAATAAGAACGGAAAAAAAGTGATTCTAATGAAGTTTCCAAACTTTGAAAAAAAAATGTTTTTCTTTTCGAGATTCTTTCCGCATAATATGGCTATCAAAGGCTATCAAACTAGTATAATGAAAGAGAACAACTTATCTCAAATAAGAACGGAAAAAAAGTAATTCTAATGATTTTTCCAAACTTTGAAAAAAAATTTTTTTTCTTTTCGAGAATATTTACGCATAATATGCTTTTCTAAGGCTATCAAACTAGTATAATGAAAGAGAACAAGTAATCTCAAATAAGAACGGAAAAAAAGTGATTCTAATGAAGTTTCCAAACTTTGAAAAAAAATTTTTTTCTTTTCCAGATTCTTTCCGCATAATATGCTTTTCTAAGGCTATCAAACTAGTATAATGAAAGAGAACCAGTTATCTCAAATAAGAACGAAAAAAAAGTGATTCTAAAGAAGTTTCCAAACTTTGAAAAAAAATTTTTTTTCTTTTCGAGATTCTTTTCGGATAATATGCTTTTCTAAGGCTATCAAACTAGTATAATGAAAGAGAACCAGTTATATCAAATAAGAACGGAAAAAAAGTGATTCTAATGAAGTTTCCAAACTTTGAAAAAAAAATGTTTTTCTTTTCGAGATTCTTTCCGCATAATATGGCTATCAAAGGCTATCAAACTAGTATAATGAAAGAGAACAACTTATCTCAAATAAGAACGGAAAAAAAGTAATTCTAATGATTTTTCCAAACTTTGAAAAAAAATTTTTTTTCTTTTCGAGAATATTTACGCATAATATGCTTTTCTAAGGCTATCAAACTAGTATAATGAAAGAGAACAAGTAATCTCAAATAAGAACGGAAAAAAAGTTATTCTAATGAAGATTCCAAACTTTGAAAAAAAATTTTTTTCTTTTCCAGATTCTTTCCGCATAATATGCTTTTCTAAGGCTATCAAACTAGTATAATGAAAGAGAACCAGTTATCTCAAATAAGAACGAAAAAAAAGTGATTCTAAAGAAGTTTCCAAACTTTGAAAAAAAATTTTTTTTCTTTTCGAGATTCTTTTCGGATAATATGCTTTTCTAAGGCTATCAAACTAGTATAATGAAAGAGAACCAGTTATATCAAATAAGAACGGAAAAAAAGTGATTCTAATGAAGTTTCCAAACTTTGAAAAAAATTTTTCTTCTTTTCGAGATTCTTTTCGGATAATATGCTTTTCTAAGGCTATCAAACTAGTATAATGAAAGGTAACCAGTTATCTCAAATAAGAACGGAAAAAAATTCATTCTAATGAAGTTTCCAAACTTTGAATAAAAATTGTTATTCTTTTCGAAATTCTTTTCGGATAATATGCTTTTCTAAGGCTATCAAACTAATATAATGAAAGAGAACCAGTTATCTCAAATAAGAACGGAAAAAAAGTGATTCTAATGAAATTTGCAAACTTTGAAAAAAAAATGATTTTCTTTTCGAGATTCTTTCCGC
Source organism: Metallyticus violacea (assembly GCA_030762175.1). Taxonomy (NCBI): domain Eukaryota; kingdom Metazoa; phylum Arthropoda; class Insecta; order Mantodea; family Metallyticidae; genus Metallyticus; species Metallyticus violacea. Next base: position 74,035,838 of record CM060832.1, read on the forward strand.
ATAATATACTTTTCTAAAGCTATCAAACTGGTATAATGAAAGAGAACCATTTATCTCAAATAAGAACGGAAAAAAGGTGATTCTAATGAAGTTTCCAAACTTTGAAAAAAATTTTTTTTTCTTTTCGAGATTCTTTTTGCATAATATGCTTTACTAAGGCTATCAAACTAGTATAATGAAAGAGAACCAGTTATCTCAAATAAGAACGGAAAAAAAGTGATTCTAATGAAGTTTCGTAACTTTGAAAAAAACTCTTTTTCTTTTCGAGATTCTTTCGGCATAATATGCTTTTCTAAGGCTATCAAACTAGTATAATGAAAGAGAACCAGTTATCTCAAATAAGAACGGAAAAAAAGTGATTCTAATGAATTTTCCAAACTTTGAAAAAATTTTTTTTTTCTTTTCGAGATTCTTTTCGCATAATATGCTTTTCTAAGGCTATCAAACTAGTATAATGAAAGAGAACCAGTTATCTCAAATAAGAACGGAAAAAAAGTGATTCTAATGAAGTTTCCAAACTTTGAAAAAAATTTTTTTTTCTTTTCGAGATTCTTTTCGCATAATATGCCTATCTAAGGCTATCAAACTAGTATAATGAAAGAGAACAAGTTATCTCAAATAAGAACGGAAAAAAAGTAAATCTAATGATTTTTCCAAACTTTGAAAAAAATTTTTTTTTCTTTTCGAGAATCTTTACGCATAATATGCTTTTCTAAGGCTATCAAACTAGTATAATGAAAGAGAACCAGTTATCTCAAATAAGAACGGAAAAAAAGTGATTCTAATGAAGTTTCCAAACTTTGAAAAAAAATTTTTTTTCTTTTCGAGATTCTTTCCGCATAATATGCTTCTCTAAGGCTATCAAACTAGTATAATATAAGAGAACCAGTTATTTCAAATAAGAACGGAAAAAAAGTGATTCTAATGAAGTTTCGTAACTTTGAAAAAAAATGCTTTTCTTTTCGAGATTCTTTCGGCATAATATGCTTTTCTAAGGCTATCAAACTAGTATAATGAAAGAGAACCAGTTATCTCAAATAAGAACGGAAAAAAAGTGATTCTAATGAAGTTTCCAAACTTTGGAAAAAAATTTTTTTTCTTTTCGAGATTCTTTTCGGATAATATGCTTTTCTAAGGCTATCAAACTAGTATAATGAAAGAGAACCAGTTATCTCAAATAAGAACGGAAAAAAGTGTTTCTAATGAAGTTTCCAAACTTTGAAAAAAAATGTTTTTCTTTTCGAGATTCTTTCCGCATAATATGGCTATCTAAGGCTATCAAACTAGTATACTGAAAGAGAACAAGTTATCTCAAATAAGAACGGAAAAAAAGTAATTCTAATGATTTTTCCAAACTTTGAAAAAATTTTTTTTTTCTTTTCGAGAATCTTTACGCATAATATGCTTTTCTAAGGCTATCAAACTAGTATAATGAAAGAGAACCAGTTATCTCAAATAAGAACGGAATAAAAGTGATTCTAATGAAGTTTCCAAACTTTGAAAAAAAATTTTTTTTCTTTTCGAGATTCTTTCCCCATAATATGCTTCTCTAAGGCTATCAAACTAGTATAATATAAGAGAACCAGTTATCTCAAATAAGAACGGAAAAAAAGTGATTCTAATGAAGTTTCCAAACTTTGAAAAAAAATTTTTTTTCTTTTCGAGAATCTTTACGCATAATATGCTTTTCTAAGGCTATCAAACTAGTATAATGAAAGAGAACCAGTTATCTCAAATAAGAACGTAAAAAAAAGTGATTCTAATGAAGTTTCAAAACTTTGAAAAAAAATTTTTTTTCTTTTCGAGATTCTTTCCGCATAATATGCTTCTCTAAGGCTATCAAACTAGTATAATGAAAGAGAACCAGTTATCTCAAATAAGAACGGAAAAAAAGTGATTCTAATGAAGTTTCGTAACTTTGAAAAAAAAATGTTTTTCTTTTCGAGATTCTTTCGGCATAATATGCTTTTCTAAGGCTATCAAACTAGTATAATGAAAGAGAACCAGTTATCTCAAATAAGAACGGAAAAAAAGTGATTCTAATGAAATTTCCAAACTTTGAAAAAAAATTTTTTTTCTTTTCGAGATTCTTTTCGGATAATATGCTTTTCTATAGCTATCAAACTAGTATAATGAAAGAGAACCAGTTATCTCAAATAAGAACGGAAAAAAGTGTTTCTAATGAAGTTTCCAAACTTTGAAAAAAAATGTTTTTCTTTTCGAGATTCTTTCGGCATAATATGCTTTTCTAAGGCTATAAAACTAGTATAATGAAAGAGAACCAGTTATCTCAAATAAGAACGGAAAAAAAGTGATTCTAATGAAGTTTCCAAACTTTGAAAAAAAATTTTTTTTCTTTTCCAGATACTTTTCGCATAATATGCTTTTCTAAGGCTATCAAACTAGTATAATGAAAGAGAACCAGTTATCTCAAATAAGAACGGAAAAAAAGTGATTCTAATGAAGTTTCCAAACTTTGAAAAAAAAATGTTTTTCTTTTCGAGATTCTTTCCGCATAATATGGCTATCAAAGGCTATCAAACTAGTATAATGAAAGAGAACAACTTATCTCAAATAAGAACGGAAAAAAAGTAATTCTAATGATTTTTCCAAACTTTGAAAAAAATTTTTTTTTCTTTTCGAGAATATTTACGCATAATATGCTTTTCTAAGGCTATCAAACTAGTATAATGAAAGAGAACCATTTATCTCAAATAAGAACGGAAAAAAAGTGATTCTAATGAAGTTTCCAAACTTTGAAAAAAAATGTTTTTTCTTTTCGAGATTCTTTCCGCATAATATGCTTCTCTAAGGCTATCAAACTAGTATAATGAAAGAGAACCAGTTATCTCAAATAAGAACGGAAAAAAGGTGATTCTAATGAAGTTTCCAAACTTTGAAAAAATTTTTTTTTTCTTTTCGAGATTCTTTTTGCATAATATGCTTTTCTAAGGCTATCAAACTAGTATAATGAAAGAGAACCAGTTATCTCAAATAAGAACGGAAAAAAAGTGATTCTAATGAAGTTTCGTAACTTTGAAAAAAACTGTTTTTCTTTTCGAGATTCTTTCGGCATAATATGCTTTTCTAAGGCTATCAAACTAGTATAATGAAAGAGAACCAGTTATCTCAAATAAGAACGGAAAAAAAGTGATTCTAATGAAGTTTCCAAACTTTGAAAAAAATTTTTTTTTCTTTTCGAGATTCTTTTCGCATAATATGCTTTTCTAAGGCTATCAAACTAGTATAATGAAAGAGAACCAGTTATCTCAAATAAGAACGGAAAAAAAGTGATTCTAATGAAGTTTCCAAACTTTGAAAAAATTTTTTTTTTCTTTTCGAGATTCTTTTCGCATAATATGCCTATCTAAGGCTATCAAACTAGTATAATGAAAGAGAACAAGTTATCTCAAATAAGAACGGAAAAAAAGTAATTCTAATGATTTTTCCAAACTTTGAAAAAAATTTTTTTTTCTTTTCGAGAATCTTTACGCATAATATGCTTTTCTAAGGCTATCAAACTAGTATAATGAAAGAGAACCAGTTATCTCAAATAAGAACGGAAAAAAAGTGATTCTAATGAAGTTTCCAAACTTTGAAAAAAAATTTTTTTTCTTTTCGAGAATCTTTACGCATAATATGCTTTTCTAAGGCTATCAAACTAGTATAATGAAAGAGAACCAGTTATCTCAAATAAGAACGTAAAAAAAAGTGATTCTAATGAAGTTTCAAAACTTTGAAAAAAAATTTTTTTTCTTTTCGAGATTCTTTCCGCATAATATGCTTCTCTAAGGCTATCAAACTAGTATAATGAAAGAGAACCAGTTATTTCAAATAAGAACGGAAAAAAAGTGATTCTAATGAAGTTTCGTAACTTTGAAAAAAAATGCTTTTCTTTTCGAGATTCTTTCGGCATAATATGCTTTTCTAAGGCTATCAAACTAGTATAATGAAAGAGAACCAGTTATCTCAAATAAGAACGGAAAAAAAGTGATTCTAATGAAGTTTCCAAACTTTGAAAAAAAATTTTTTTTCTTTTCGAGAATCTTTACGCATAATATGCTTTTCTAAGGCTATCAAACTAGTATAATGAAAGAGAACCAGTTATCTCAAATAAGAACGGAAAAAAAGTGATTCTAATGAAGTTTCCAAACTTTGAAAAAAAATTTTTTTTCTTTTCCAGATACTTTTCGCATAATATGCTTTTCTAAGGCTATCAAACTAGTATAATGAAAGAGAACCAGTTATCTCAAATAAGAACGGAAAAAAAGTGATTCTAATGAAGCTTCCAAACGTTGAAAAAAAAATGTTTTTCTTTTCGAGATCCTTTCCGCATAATATGGCTATCTAAGGCTATCAAACTAGTATAATGAAAGAGAATCACTTATCTCAAATAAGAACGGAAAAAAAGTAATTCTTATGATTTTTCCAAATTTTGAAAAAAAATTTTTTTTCTTTTCGAGAATCTTTACGCATAATATGCTTTTCTAAGGCTATCAAACTAGTATAATGAAACAGAACCAGTTATCTCAAATAAGAACGGAAAAAAAGTGATTCTAATGAAGTTTCCAAACTTTGAAAAAAAATTTTTTTCTTTTCCAGATTATTTCCGCATAATATGCTTTTCTAAGGCTATCAAACTAGTATAATGAAAGAGAACCAGTTATCTCAAATAAGAACGAAAAAAAAGTGATTCTAAATAAGTTTCCAAACTTTGAAAAACAATTTTTTTCTTTTCCAGATTCTTTCCGCATAATATGCTTTTCTAAGGCTATCAAACTAGTATAATGAAAGAGAACCAGTTATCTCAAATAAGAACGAAAAAAAAGTGATTCTAAAGAAGTTTCCAAACTTTGAAAAAAAATTTTTTTACTTTTCGAGATTCTTTTCGGATAATATGCTTTTCTAAGGCTATCAAACTAGTATAATGAAAGAGAACCAGTTATCTCAAATAAGAACGGAAAAAAGTGTTTCTAATGAAGTTTCCAAACTTTTAAAAAAAAATGTTTTTCTTTTCGAGATTCTTTCCGCATAATATGGCTATCTAAGGCTATCAAACTAGTATACTGAAAGAGAACAGGTTATCTCAAATAAGAACGGAAAAAAAGTAATTCTAATGATTTTTCCAAACCTTGAAAAATTTTTTTTTTCTTTTCGAGAATCTTTACTCATAATATGCTTTTCTAAGGCTATCAAACTAGTATAATGAAAACGAACCAGTTATCTCAAATAAGAACGGAAAAAAAGTGATTCTAATGAAGTTTCCAAACTTTGAAAAAACATTTTTTTTCTTTTCGAGATACTTTCCGCATAATATGCTTCTCTAAGGCTATCAAACTAGTATAATGAAAGAGAACCAGTTATCTAAAATAAGAACGGAAAAAAGGTGATTCTAATGAAGTTTCCAAACTTTGAAAAAAAATTTTTTTTCTTTTCGAGATTCTTTTTGCATAATATGCTTTTCTAAGGCTATCAAACTAGTATAATGAAAGAGAACCAGTTATCTCAAATAAGAACGGAAAAAAAGTGATTCTAATGAAGTTTCGTAACTTTGTTAAAAATTGTTTTTCTTTTCGAGATTCTTTCGGCATAATATGCTTTTCTAAGGCTATCAAACTAGTATAATGAAAGAGAACCAGTTATCTCAAATAAGAACGGAAAAAAAGTGATTCTAATGAAGTTTCCAAACTTTGAAAAAAAATTTTTTTTCTTTTCCAGATACTTTTCGCATAATATGCTTTTCTAAGGCTATCAAACTAGTATAATGAAAGAGAACCAGTTATCTCAAATAAGAACGGAAAAAAAGTGATTCTAATGAAGTTTCCAAACTTTGAAAAAAAAATGTTTTTCTTTTCGAGATTCTTTCGGCATAATATGGCTATCTAAGGCTATCAAACTAGTATAATGAAAGAGAACAACTTATCTCAAATAAGAACGGAAAAAAAGTAATTCTAATGATTTTTCCAAATTTTGAAAAAAAACTTTTTTTCTTTTCGAGAATCTTTACGCATAATATGCTTTTCTAAGGCTATCAAACTAGTATAATGAAAGAGAACCAGTTATCTCAAATAAGAACGGAAAAAAAGTGATTCTAATGAAGTTTCCAAACTTTGAAAAAAAAATGTTTTTCTTTTCGAGATTCTTTCCGCATAATATGGCTATCTAAGGCTATCAAACTAGTATACTGAAAGAGAACAGGTTATCTCAAATAAGAACAGAAAAAAAGTGATTCTAATGAAGTTTCCAAACTTTGAAAAAAAAAATGTTTTTCTTTTCGAGATTCTTTCAGCATAATATGGCTATCTAAGGCTATCAAACTAGTATAATGAAAGAGAACAAGTTATCTCAAATAAGAACGGAAAAAAAGTAATTCTAATGATTTTTCCAAACTTTGAAAAAAAATTTTTTTTCTTTTCGAGAATCTTTACGCATAATATGCTTTTCTAAGGCTATCAAACTAGTATAATGAAAGAGAACCAGTTATCTCAAATAAGAACGGAAATTAAGTGATTCTAATGAAGTTTCCATACTTTGAAAAAAAATTTTTTTTCTTTTCGAGATTCTTTCCGCATAATATGCTTCTCTATGGCTATCAAACTAGTATAATATAAGAGTACCAGTTATCTCAAATAAGAACGGGAAAAAAGTGATTCTAATGAAGTTTCCAAACTTTGAAAAAAATTTTTTTTTCTTTTCGAGATTCTTTTTGCATAATATGCTTTTCTAAGGCTATCAAACTAGTATAATGAAAGAGAACCAGTTATCTCAAATAAGAACGGAAAAAAAGTGATTCTAATGAAGTTTCGTAACTTTGAAAAAAAATGTTTTTCTTTTCGAGATTCTTTCGGCATAATATGCTTTTCTAAGGCTATCAAACTAGTATAATGAAAGAGAACCAGTTATCTCAAATAAGAACGGAAAAAAAGTGATTCTAATGAAGTTTCTAAACTTTGAAAAAAAAAATTTTTTCTTTTCGAGATTCTTTTCGCATAATATGCTTTTCTAAGGCTATCAAACTAGTATAATGAAAGAGAACCAGTTATCTCAAATAAGAACGGAAAAAAAGTGATTCTTATGAAGTTTCCAAACTTTGAAAAAAAAATGTTTTTCTTTATGGCTATCTAAGGCTATCAAATTAGTATAATGAAAGAGAACAAGTTATCTCAAATAAGAACGGAAAAAAAGTAATTCTTATGATTTTTCCAAACTTTGAAAAAAAATTTTTTTTCTTTTCGAGAATCTTTACGCATAATATGCTTTTCTAAGGCTATCAAACTAGTATAATGAAAGAGAACCAGTTATCTCAAATAAGAACGAAAAAAAAGTGATTCTAAATAAGTTTCCAAACTTTGAAAAAAAATTTTTTTCTTTTCCAGATTCTTTCCGCATAATATGCTTTTCTAAGGCTATCAAACTAGTATAATGAAAGAGAACCAGTTATCTCAAATAAGAACGAAAAAAAAAGATTCTAAAGAAGTTTCCAAACTTTGAAAAAAAATTTTTTTACTTTTCGAGATTCTTTTCGGATAATATGCTTTTCTAAGGCTATCAAACTAGTATAATGAAAGAGAACCAGTTATCTCAAATAAGAACGGAAAAAAAGTGTTTCTAATGAAGTTTCCAAACTTTTAAAAAAAAATGTTTTTCTTTTCGAGATTCTTTCCGCATAATATGGCTATCTAAGGCTATCAAACTAGTATACTGAAAGAAAACAGGTTATCTCAAATAAGAACGGAAAAAAAGTAATTCTAATGATTTTTCCAAACCTTGAAAAATTTTTTTTTTCTTTTCGAGAATCTTTACGCATAATATGCTTTTCTAAGGCTATCAAACTAGTATAATGAAACAGAACCAGTTATCTCAAATAAGAACGGAAAAAAAGTGATTTTAATGAAGTTTCCAAACTTTGAAAAAAAATTTTTTTTCTTTTCGAGATTCTTTTTGCATAATATGCTTTTCTAAGGCTATCAAACTAGTATAATGAAAGAGAACCAGTTATCTCAAATAAGAACGGAAAAAAAGTGATTCTAATGAAGTTTCGTAACTTTGTTAAAAATTGTTTTTCTTTTCGAGATTCTTTCGGCATAATATGCTTTTCTAAGGCTATCAAACTAGTATAATGAAAGAGAACCAGTTATCTCAAATAAGAACGGAAAAAAAGTGATTCTAATGAAGTTTCCAAACTTTGAAAAAAAATTTTTTTTCTTTTCCAGATACTTTTCGCATAATATGCTTTTCTAAGGCTATCAAACTAGTATAATGAAAGAGAACCAGTTATCTCAAATAAGAACGGAAAAAAAGTGATTCTAATGAAGTTTCCAAACTTTGAAAAAAAAATGTTTTTCTTTTCGAGATTCTTTCGGCATAATATGGCTATCTAAGGCTATCAAACTAGTATAATGAAAGAGAACAACTTATCTCAAATAAGAACGGAAAAAAAGTAATTCTAATGATTTTTCCAAATTTTGAAAAAAAACTTTTTTTCTTTTCGAGAATCTTTACGCATAATATGCTTTTCTAAGGCTATCAAACTAGTATAATGAAAGAGAACCAGTTATCTCAAATAAGAACGGAAAAAAAGTGATTCTAATGAAGTTTCCAAACTTTGAAAAAAAAATGTTTTTCTTTTCGAGATTCTTTCCGCATAATATGGCTATCTAAGGCTATCAAACTAGTATACTGAAAGAGAACAGGTTATCTCAAATAAGAACGGAAAAAAAGTGATTCTAATGAAGTTTCCAAACTTTGAAAAAAAAAATGTTTTTCTTTTCGAGATTCTTTCAGCATAATATGGCTATCTAAGGCTATCAAACTAGTATAATGAAAGAGAACAAGTTATCTCAAATAAGAACGGAAAAAAAGTAATTCTAATGATTTTTCCAAACTTTGAAAAAAAATTTTTTTTCTTTTCGAGAATCTTTACGCATAATATGCTTTTCTAAGGCTATCAAACTAGTATAATGAAAGGGAACCAATTATCTCAAATAAGAACGGAAAAAAAGTGATTCTAATGAAGTTTCCATACTTTGAAAAAAAATTTTTTTTCTTTTCGAGATTCTTTCCGCATAATATGCTTCTCTAAGGCTATCAAACTAGTATAATATAAGAGAACCAGTTATCTCAAATAAGAACGGGAAAAAAGTGATTCTAATGAAGTTTCCAAACTTTGAAAAAAATTTTTTTTTCTTTTCGAGATTCTTTTTGCATAATATGCTTTTCTAAGGCTATCAAACTAGTATAATGAAAGAGAACCAGTTATCTCAAATAAGAACGGAAAAAAAGTGATTCTAATGAAGTTTCGACACTTTGAAAAAAAATGTTTTTCTTTTCGAGATTCTTTCGGCATAATATGCTTTTCTAAGGCTATCAAACTAGTATAATGAAAGAGAACCAGTTATCTCAAATAAGAACGGAAAAAAAGTGATTCTAATGAAGTTTCTAAACTTTGAAAAAAAAAATTTTTTCTTTTCGAGATTCTTTTCGCATAATATGCTTTTCTAAGGCTATCAAACTAGTATAATGAAAGAGAACCAGTTATCTCAAATAAGAACGGAAAAAAAGTGATTCTTATGAAGTTTCCAAACTTTGAAAAAAAAATGTTTTTCTTTATGGCTATCTAAGGCTATCAAACTAGTATAATGAAAGAGAACAAGTTATCTCAAATAAGAACGGAAAAAAAGTAATTCTTATGATTTTTCCAAACTTTGAAAAAAAATTTTTTTTCTTTTCGAGAATCTTTACGCATAATATGCTTTTCTAAGGCTATCAAACTAGTATAATGAAAGAGAACCAGTTATCTCAAATAAGAACGAAAAAAAAGTGATTCTAAAGAAGTTTCCAAACTTTGAAAAAAAATTTTTTACTTTTCGAGATTCTTTTCGGATAATATGCTTTTCTAAGGCTATCAAACACGTATAATGAAAGAGAACCAGTTATCTCAAATAAGAACGGAAAAAAGGTGATTCTAATGAAGTTTCCAAACTTTGAAAAAAAAATTTTTTTCTTTTTGAGATTCTTTTTGCATAATATGCTTTTCTAAGGCTATCAAACTAGTATAATGAAAGAGAACCAGTTATCTCAAATAAGAACGGAAAAAAAGTGATTCTAATGAAGTTTCGTAACTTTGAAAAAAAATGTTTGTCTTTTCGAGATTCTTTCGGCATAATATGCATTTCTAAGGCTATCAAACTAGTATAATGAAAGAGAACCAGTTATCTCAAATAAGAACAGAAAAAAAGTGATTCTAATGAAGTTTCGTAACTTTGAAAAAAAATGTTTTTCTTTTCGAGATTCTTTCGGCATAATATGCTTTTCTAAGGCTATCAAACTAGTATAATGAAAGAGAACCAGTTATCTCAAATAAGAACGGAAAAAAAGTGATTCTAATGAAGTTTCCAAACTTTTAAAAAAAAATGTTTTTCTTTTCGAGATTCTTTCCGCATAATATGGCTATCTAAGGCTATCAACCTAGTATACTGAAAGAGAACAGGTTATCTCAAATAAGAACGGAAAAAAAGTAATTCTAATGATTTTTCCAAACCGTGAAAAAATTTTTTTTTCTTTTCGAGAATCTTTACGCATAATATGCTTTTCTAAGGCTATCAAACTAGTTTAATGAAAGAGAACCAGTTATCTCAAATAAGAACGGAAAAAAAGTGATTCTAATGAAGTTTCCAAACTTTGAAAAAAAATTTTTTTTCTTTTCGAGATACTTTCCGCATAATATGCTTCTCTAAGCCTATCAAACTAGTATAATGAAAGAGAACCAGTTATCTAAAATAAGAACGGAAAAAAGGTGATTCTAATGAAGTTTCCAAACTTTGAAAAAAAATTTTTTTTCTTTTCGAGATTCTTTTTGCATAATATGCTTTTCTAAGGCTATTAAACTAGTATAATGAAAGAGAACCAGTTATCTCAAATAAGAACGGAAAAAAAGTGATTCTAATGAAGTTTCGTAACTTTGAAAAAAAATGTTTTTCTTTTCGAGATTCTTTCGGCATAATATGCTTTTCTAAGGCTATCAAACTAGTATAATGAAAGAGAACCAGTTATCTCAAATAAGAACGGAAAAAAAGTGATTCTAATGAAGTTTCCAAACTTTGAAAAAAAATTTTTTTTCTTTTCCAGATACTTTTCGCATAATATGCTTTTCTAAGGCTATCAAACTAGTATAATGAAAGAGAACCAGTTATCTCAAATAAGAACGGAAAAAAAGTGATTCTAATGAAGTTTCCAAACTTTGAAAAAAAAATGTTTTTCTTTTCGAGATTCTTTCGGCATAATATGGCTATCTAAGGCTATCAAACTAGTATAATGAAAGAGAACAACTTATCTCAAATAAGAACGGAAAAAAAGTAATTCTAATGATTTTTCCAAATTTTGAAAAAAAACTTTTTTTCTTTTCGAGAATCTTTACGCATAATATGCTTTTCTAAGGCTATCTAACTAGTATAATGAAAGAGAACCAGTTATCTCAAATAAGAACGGAAAAAAAGTGATTCTAATGAAGTTTCCAAACTTTGAAAAAAAAATGTTTTTCTTTTCGAGATTCTTTCCGCATAATATGGCTATCTAAGGCTATCAAACTAGTATACTGAAAGAGAACAGGTTATCTGAAATAAGAACGGAAAAAAAGTGATTCTAATGAAGTTTCCAAACTTTGAAAAAAAAAATGTTTTTCTTTTAGAGATTCTTTCAGCATAATATGGCTATCTAAGGCTATCAAACTAGTATAATGAAAGAGAACAAGTTATCTCAAATAAGAACGGAAAAAAAGTAATTCTAATGATTTTTCCAAACTTTGAAAAAAAATTTTTTTTCTTTTCGAGAATCTTTACGCATAATATGCTTTTCTAAGGCTATCAAACTAGTATAATGAAAGAGAACCAGTTATCTCAAATAAGAACGGAAAAAAAGTGATTCTAATGAAGTTTCCAAACTTTGAAAAAAAAATTTTTTTCTTTTCGAGATTCTTTCCGCATAATATGCTTCTCTAAGGCTATCAAACTAGTATAATATAAGAGAACCAGTTATCTCAAATAAGAACGGGAAAAAAGTGATTCTAATGAAGTTTCCAAACTTTGAAAAAAATTTTTTTTTCTTTTCGAGATTCTTTTTGCATAATATGCTTTTCTAAGGCTATCAAACTAGTATAATGAAAGAGAACCAGTTATCTCAAATAAGAACGGAAAAAAAGTGATTCTAATGAAGTTTCGTAACTTTGAAAAAAAATGTTATTCTTTTCGAGATTCTTTCGGCATAATATGCTTTTCTAACGCTATCAAACTAGTATAATGAAAGAGAACCAGTTATCTCAAATAAGAACGGAAAAAAAGTGATTCTAATGAAGTTTCTAAACTTTGAAAAAAAAAATTTTTTCTTTTCGAGATTCTTTTCGCATAATATGCTTTTCTAAGGCTATCAAACTAGTATAATGAAAGAGAACCAGTTATCTCAAATAAGAACGGAAAAAAAGTGATTCTAATGAAGTTTCCAATCTTTGAAAAAAAAATGATTTTCTTTTCGAGATTCTTTCCGCATAATATGGCTATCTAAGGCTATCAAACTAGTATAATGAAAGAGAACAAGTTATCTCAAATAAGAACGGAAAAAAAGTAATTCTTATAATTTTTCCAAACTTTGAAAAAAAAATTTTTTTCTTTTCGAGAATCTTTACGCATAATATGCTTTTCTAAGGCTATCAAACTAGTATAATGAAAGAGAACCAGTTATCTCAAATAAGAACGAAAAAAAAGTGATTCTAAAGAAGTGTCCAAACTTTAAAAAAAATTTTTTTTACTTTTCGAGATTCTTTTCGGATAATATGCTTTTCTAAGGCTATCAAACTAGTATAATGAAAGAGAACCAGTTATCTCAAATAAGAACGGAAAAAAGGTGATTCTAATGAAGTTTCCAAACTTTGAAAAAAAATTTTTTTTCTTTTTGAGATTCTTTTTGCGTAATATGCTTTTCTAAGGCTATCAAACTAGTATAATGAAAGAGAACCAGTTATCTCAAATAAGAACGGAAAAAAAGTCATTCTAATGAAGTTTCGTAACTTTGAAAAAAAATGTTTGTCTTTTCGAGATTCTTTCGGCATAATATGCATTTCTAAGGCTATCAAACTAGTATAATGAAAGAGAACCAGTTATCTCAAATAAGAACGGAAAAAAAGTGATTCTAATGAAGTTTCCAAACTTTGAAAAAAAATTTTTTTTCTTTTCGAGATTCTTTTCGCACAATATGCTTTTCTAAGGCTATCAAACTAGTATAATGAAAGAGAACCAGTTATCTCAAATAAGAACGGAAAAAAAGTGATTCTAATGAAGTTTCCAAACTTTGAAAAAAAAATGTGTTTCTTTTCGAGATTCTTTCCGCATAATATGGCTATCTAAGGCTATCAAACTAGTATAATGAAAGAGAACAAGTTATCTCAAATAAGAACGGAAAAAAAGTAATTCTAATGAAGTTTCCAAACTTTGAAAAAAAATTTTTTTTCTTTTCGAGATTCTTTCCGCATAATATGCTTCTCTAAGGCTATCAAATTAGTATAATGAAAGAGAACCAGTTATCTCAAATAAGAACGGAAAAAAAGTGATTCTAATGAAGTTTCCAAACTTTGAAAAAAAAAATGTTTTTCTTTTCGAGATTCTTTCCACATAATATGGCTATCTAAGGCTATCAAACTAGTATAATGAAAGAGAACCAGTTATCTCAAATAAGAACGGAAAAAAAGTAATTCTAATGATTTTTCCAAACTTTGAAAAAAAATTTTTTTTCTTTTCGAGAATCTTTACGCATAATATACTTTTCTAAGGCTATTAAACTTGTATAATGAAAGAGAACCATTTATCTCAAATAAGAACGGAAAAAAAGTGATTCTAATGAAGTTTCCAAACTTTGAAAAAAAAATTTTTTTCTTTTCGAGATTCTTTCCGCATAATATGCTTCTCTAAGGCTATCATACTAGTATAATGAAAGAGAACCAGTTATCTCAAATAAGAACGGAAAAAAGGTGATTCTAATGAAGTTTCCAAACTTTGAAAAAAAATTTTTTTTCTTTTCGAGATTCTTTTTGCATAATATGCTTTTCTAAGGCTATCAAACTAGTATAATGAAAGAGAACCAGTTATCTCAAATAAGAACGGAAAAAAAGTGATTCTAATGAAGTTTCGTAACTTTGAAAAAAAATGTTTTTCTTTTCGAGATTCTTTCCGCATAATATGCTTCTCTAAGGCTATCAAACTAGTATAATGTAAGAGAACCAGTTATCTCAAATAAGAACGGAAAAAAATTGATTCTAATGAAGTTTCCAAACTTTGAAAAAAAATTTTTTTTCTTTTCGAGATTCTTTTTGCATAATATGCTTTTCTAAGGCTATCAAACTAGTATAATGAAAGAGAACCAGTTATCTCAAATAAGAACGGAAAAAAATGATTCTAATGTTGTTTCGTAACTTTGAAAAAAAATGTTTTTCTTTTCGAGATTCTTTCGGAATAATATGCTTTTCTAAGGCTATCAAACTAGTATAATGAAAGAGAACCAGTTATCTCAAATAAGAACGGAAAAAAAGTGATTCTAATGAAGTTTCAAACTTTGAAAAAAAATTTTTTTTCTTTTCGAGAATCTTTACGCATAATATGCTTTTCTAAGACTATCAAACTAGTATAATGAAAGAGAACCAGTTATCTCAAATAAGAACGGAAAAAAAGTGATTCTAATGAAGTTTCCAAACTTTGAAAAAACATTTTTTTCTTTTCCAGATTCTTTCCGCATAATATGCTTTTCTAAGGCTATCAAACTAGTATAATGAAAGAGAACCAGTTATCTCAAATAAGATCGAAAAAAAAGTGATTCTAAAGAAGTTTCCAAACTTTGAAAAAAAATTTTTTTACTTTTCGATTTTCTTTTCGGATAATATGCTTTTCTAAGGCTATCAAACTAGTATAATGAAAGAGAACCAGTTATCTCAAATAAGAACGGAAAAAAGGTGATTCTAATGAAGTTTCCAAACTTTGAAAAAAAAATGTTTTTCTTTTCGAGATTCTTTCCGCATAATATGGCTATCTAAGGCTATCTAACTAGTATACTGAAAGAGAACAGGTTATCTCAAATAAGAACGGAAAAAAAGTAATTCTAATGATTTTTCCAAAATTGGAAAAAAAATTTTTTTTCTTTTCGAGAATCTTTACGCATAATATGCTTTTCTAAGGCTATCAAATTAGTATAATGAAAGAGAACCAGTTATCTCAAATAAGAACGGAAAAAAAGTGATTCTAATGAAGTTTCCAAACTTTGAAAAAAAATTTTTTTTCTTTTCGAGATTCTTTCCGCATAATATGCTTCTCTAAGGCTATCAAACTAGTATAATGAAAGAGAACCAGTTATCTAAAATAAGAACGGAAAAAAGGTGATTCTAATGAAGTTTCCAAACTTTGAAAAAAATTTTTTTTTCTTTTCGATATTCTTTTTGCATAATATGCTTTTCTAAGGCTATCAAACTAGTATAATGAAAGAGAACCAGTTATCTGAAATAAGAACGGAAAAAAAGTGATTCTAATGAAGTTTCGTAACTTTGAAAAAAAATGTTTTTCTTTTCGAGATTCTTTCGGCATAATATGCTTTTCTAAGGCTATCAAACTAGTATAATGAAAGAGTACCAGTTATCTCAAATAAGAACGGAAAAAAAGTGATTCTAATGAAGTTTCCAAACTTTGAAAAAAAATTTTTTTTCTTTTCGAGATACTTTTCGCATAATATGCTTTTCTAAGGCTATCAAACTAGTATAATGAAAGAGAACCAGTTATCTCAAATAAGAACGGAAAAAAGGTGATTCTAATGAAGTTTCCAAACGTTGAAAAAAAAATGTTTTTCTTTTCGAGATTCTTTCCGCATAATATGGCTATCTAAGGCTATCAAACTAGTATAATGAAAGAGAATAACTTATCTCAAATAAGAACGGAAAAAAAGTAATTCTTATGATTTTTCCAAATTTTGAAAAAATTTTTTTTTTCTTTTCGAGAATCTTTACGCATAATATGCTTTTCTAAGGCTATCAAACTAGTATAATGAAAGAGAACCAGTTATCTCAAATAAGAACGGAAAAAAAGTGATTCTAATGAAGTTTCCAAACTTTGAAAAAAAATTTTTTTCTTTTCCAGATTCTTTCCGCATAATATGCTTTTCTAAGTCTATCAAACTAGTATAATGAAAGAGAACAAGTTATCTCAAATAAGAACGAAAAAAAAGTGATTCTAAAGAAGTTTCCAAACTTTGAAAAAAAATTTTTTTCTTTTCCAGATTCTTTCCGCATAATATGCTTTTCTAAGGCTATCAAACTAGTATAATGAAAGAGAACCAGTTATCTCCAATAAGAACGAAAAAAAAGTGATTCTAAAGAAGTTTCCAAACTTTGAAAAATTTTTTTTTTACTTTTCGAGATTCTTTTCGGATAATATGCTTTTCTAAGGCTATCAAACTAGTATAATGAAAGAGAACCAGTTATCTCAAATAAGAACGGAAAAAAAGTGTTTCTAATGAAGTTTCCAAACTTTTAAAAAAAAATGTTTTTCTTTTCGAGATTCTTTCCGCATAATATGGCTATCTAAGGCTATCAAACTAGTATACTGAAAGAGAACAGGTTATCTCAAATAAGAACGGAAAAAAAGTAATTCTAATGATTTTTCCAAACTTTGAAAAAATTTTTTTTTCTTTTCGAGAATCTTTACGCATAATATGCTTTTCTAAGGCTATCAAACTAGTATAATGAAAGAGAACCAGTTATCTCAAATAAGAACGGAAAAAAAGTGATTCTAATGAAGTTTCCAAACTTTGAAAAAAATTTTTTTTTCTTTTCGAGATTCTTTTTACATAATATGCTTTTCTAAGGCTATCAAACTAGTATAATGAAAGAGAACCAGTTATCTCAAATAAGAACGGAAAAAAAGTGATTCTAATGAAGTTTCGTAACTTAAAAAAAAATGTTTTTCTTTTCGAGATTCTTTCGGCATAATATGCTTTTCTAAGGCTATCAAACTAGTATAATGAAAGGGAACCAGTTATCTCAAATAAGAACGGAAAAAAAGTGATTCTAATGAAGTTTCCAAACTTTGAAAAAAATTTTTTTTTCTTTTCCAGATACTTTTCGCATAATATGCTTTTCTAAGGCTATCAAACTAGTATAATGAAAGAGAACCAGTTATCTCAAATAAGAACGGAAAAAAAGTGATTCTAATGAAGTTTCCAAACTTTGAAAAAAAATGTTTTTCTTTTCGAGATTCTTTCCGCATAATATGGCTATCTAAGGCTATCAAACTAGTATAATGAAAGAGAACAACTTATCTCAAATAAGAACGGAAAAAAAGTAATTCTAATGATTTTTCCAAATTTTGAAAAAAAATTTTTTTTCTTTTCGAGAATCTTTACGCATAATATGCTTTTCTAAGGCTATAAAACTAGTATAATGAAAGAGAACCAGTTATCTCAAATAAGAACGGAAAAAAAGTGATTCTAATGAAGTTTCGTAACTTTGAAAAAAATTTTTTTTCTTTTCCAGATTCTTTCCGCATAATATGCTTTTCTAAGGCTATCAAACTAGTATAATGAAAGAGAACCAGTTATCTCAAATAAGAACGAAAAAAAAGTGATTCTAAAGAAGTTTCCAAACTTTGAAAAAAAATTTTTTTTCTTTTCTATTTTCTTTTCGGATAATATGCTTTTCTAAGGCTATCAAACTAGTATAATGAAAGAGAACCAGTTATATCAAATAAGAACGGAAAAAAAGTGATTCTAATGAAGTTTCCAAATTTTGAAAAAAAAATTTTCTTCTATTCGAGATTCTTTTCGGATAATATGCTTTTCTAAGGCTATCAAACTAGTATAATGAAAGGTAACCAGATATCTCAAATAAGAACGGAAAAAAATTCATTCTAATGAAGTTTCCAAACTTTGAATAAAAATTGTTATTCTTTTCGAAATCTTTTCGGATAATATGCTTTTCTAAGGCTATCAAACTAGTATAATGAAAGAGAAGCAGTTATCTCAAATAAGAACGAAAAAAAAGTGATTCTAATGAAGTTTCAAAACTTTGAAAAAAAAATTTTTTTCTTTTCGAGATTCTTTTCGGATAATATGCTTTTCTAAGGCTATCAAACTAGTATAATGAAAGAGAACAAGTTATCTCAATTAAGAACGAAAATAAGGAGATTCTAATGAAGTTTCCAAACTTTGAAAAAAAATTTTTTTCTTTTACAGATTCTTTCCGCATAATATGCTTTTCTAAGGCTATCAAACTATAATAATGAAAGAGAACCAGCTATCTCAAATAAAAACGGGAAAAAGGTGATTCTAATGAAGTTTCCAAACTTTGAAAAAAAATTTTTTTTCTTTTCGAGATTCTTTTCGCATAATATGCTTTTCTAAGGCTATCAAACTAATATAATGAAAGGGAACCAGTTATCTCAAATAAGAACGGAAAAAAAGTGTATCTAATGAAGTTTCCAAACTTTGAAAAAAAAAATGATTTTTTTTCGAGATTCTTTCCCCATAATATACTTTTCTAAGGCTATCAAACTAGTATAATGAAAGAGAACCATTTATCTCAAATAAGAACGGAAAAAAAGTGATTCTAATGAAGTTTCCAAACTTTGAAAAAAAATGTTTTTTCTTTTCGAGATTCTTTCCGCATAATATGCTTCTCTAAGGCTATCAAACTAGTATAATGAAAGAGAACCAGTTATCTCAAATAAGAACGGAAAAAAGTGATTCTAATGAAGTTTCCAAACTTTGAAAAAAATTTTTTTTTCTTTTCGAGATTCTTTTTGCATAATATGCTTTTCTAAGGCTATCAAACTAGTACAATGAAAGAGAACCAGTTATCTCAAATAAGAACGGAAAAAAAGTGATTCTAATGAAGTTTCGTAACTTTGAAAAAAAATGTTTTTCTTTTCGAGATTCTTTCGGCATAATAATCTTTTCTAAGGCTATCAAACTTGTATAATGAAAGAGAACTAGTTATCTCAAATAAGAACGGAAAAAAAGTGATTCTAATGAAGTTTCCAAACTTTGAAAAAATATTTTTTTTCTTTTCGAGATTCTTTTCGCATAATATGCTTTTCTAAGGCTATCAAACTAGTATAATATAAGAGAACCAGTTATCTCAAATAAGAACGGAAAAAAAGTGATTCTAATGAAGTTTCCAAACTTTGAAAAAAAATTTTTTTTCTTTTCGAGATTCTTTTTGCATAATATGCTTTTCTAAGGCTATCAAACTAGTATAATGAAAGAGAACCAGTTATCTCAAATAAGAACGGAAAAAAAGTGATTCTAATGAAGTTTCGTAACTTTGAAAAAAATGTTTTTCTTTTCGAGATTCTTTCGGCATAATATGCTTTTCTAAGGCTATCAAACTAGTATAATGAAAGAGAACCAGTTATCTCAAATAAGAACGGAAAAAAAGTGATTCTAATGAAGTTTCCAAATATTTGAAAAAAAATTTTTTTTCTTTTCGAGAATCTTTACGCATAATATGCTTTTCTAAGGCTATCAAACTAGTATAATGAAAGAGAACCAGTTATATCAAATAAGAACGGAAAAAAAGTGATTCTAATGGAGTTTCCAAACTTTGAAAAAAAAATTTTTTTCTTTTCGAGATTCTTTCCGCATAATATGCTTCTCTAAGGCTATCAAACTAGTATAATGAAAGAGAACCAGTTATCTCAAATAAGAACGGAAAAAAAGTGATTCTAATGAAGTTTCGTAACTTTGAAAAAAAATGTTTTTCTTTTCGAGATTCTTTCGGCATAATATGCTTTTCTAAGGCTATCAAACTAGTATAATGAAAGAGAACCAGTTATCTCAAATAAGAACGGAAAAAAAGTGATTCTAATGAAGTTTCCAAACTTTGAAAAAAAATTTTTTTTCTTTTCGAGATTCTTTTCGGATAATATGCTTTTCTATAGCTATCAAACTAGTATAATGAAAGAGAACCAGTTATCTCAAATAAGAACGGAAAAAAGTGTTTCTAATGAAGTTTCCAATCTTTGAAAAAAAATTTTTTTCTTTTCGAGATTCTTTCGGCATAATATGCTTTTCTAAGGCTATAAAACTAGTATAATGAAAGAGAACCAGTTATCTCAAATAAGAACGGAAAAAAAGTGATTCTAATGAAGTTTCCAAACTTTGAAAAAAAATTTTTTTTCTTTTCCAGATACTTTTCGTATAATATGCTTTTCTAAGGCTATCAAACTAGTATAATGAAAGAGAACCAGTTATCTCAAATAAGAACGTAAAAAAAAGTGATTCTAATGAAGTTTCAAAACTTTGAAAAAAAATTTTTTTTCTTTTCGAGATTCTAACCGCATAATATGCTTCTCTAAGGCTATCAAACTAGTATAATGAAAGAGAACCAGTTATTTCAAATAAGAACGGAAAAAAAGTGATTCTAATGAAGTTTCGTAACTTTGAAAAAAAATGCTTTTCTTTTCGACATTCTTTCGGCATAATATGCTTTTCTAAGGCTATCAAACTAGTATAATGAAAGAGAACCAGTTATCTCAAATAAGAACGGAAAAAAAGTGATTCTAAAGAAGTTTCCAAACTTTGAAAAAACATTTTTTTCTTTTCCAGATTCTTTCCGCATAATATGCTTTTCTAAGGCTATCAAACTAGTATAATGAAAGAGAACCAGTTATCTCAAATAAGAACGAAAAAAAAGTGATTCTAAAGAAGTTTCCAAACTTTGAAAAAAAATTTTTTTTCTTTTCGAGATTCTTTTCGGATAATATGCTTTTCTAAGGCTATCAAACTAGTATAATGAAAGAGAACCAGTTATCTCAAATAAGAATGGAAAAAAATGATTCTAATGAAGTTTCCAAACTTTGAAAAAAAATTTTTTTTCTTTTCGAGATTCTTTTCGGATAATATGCTTTTCTAAGGCTATCAAACTAGTATAATGAAAGGGAACCAGTTATCTCAAATAAGAACGGAAAAAAATTCATTCTAATGAAGTTTCCAAACTTTGAATAAAAATTGTTTTTCTTTTCGAAATTCTTTTCGGATAATATGCTTTTCTAAGGCTATCAAACTAGTATAATGAAAGAGAACCAGTTATCTCAAATAAGAACGGAAAAAAATAATTCTAATGAAGTTTCCAAACTTTGAAAAAAAATTTTTTTTCTTTTCGAGATTCTTTTCGGATAATATGCTTTTCTAAGGCTATCAAACTAGTATAATGAAAGAGAACACGTTATCTCAATTAAGAACGGAAATAAAGTGGTTCTAATGAAGTTTCCAAACTTTGAAATAATTTTTTTTTCTTTTCGAGATTCTTTCCGCATAATATGCTTTTCTATGGCTAGCAAACTGGTATAATGAAAGAGAACCAGTTATCTCAAATAAGAACGGAAAAAAGGTGATTCTAATGAAGTTTCCAAAATTTGAAAAAAATTTTTTTTTCTTTTCGAGATTCTTTTCGCATAATATGCCTATCTAAGGCTATCAAACTAGTATAATGAAAGAGAAAAAGTTATCTCAAATAAGAACGGAAAAAAAGTGGTTCTAATGATTTTTCCAAACTTTGAAAAAAAAATTTTTTTCTTTTCGAGAATCTTTACGCATAATATGCATTTCTAAGGCTATCAAACTAGTATAATGAAAGAGAACCAGTTATTTCAAATAAGAACGGAAAAAAAGTGATTCTAATGAAGTTTCCAAACTTTGAAAAAATATTTTTTTCTTTTCCAGATTCTTTCCGCATAATATGCTTTTCTAAGGCTATCAAACTATAATAATGAAAGAGAACCAGTTATCTCAAATAACAACGGAAAAAAGGTGATTCTAAAGAAGTTTCCAAACTTTGAAAAAAAATTTTTTTTCTTTTCGAGATTCTTTTCGCATAATATGCTTTTCTAAGGCTATCAAACTAATATAATGAAAGAGAACCAGTTATCTCAAATAGGAACGGAAAAAAAGTGATTCTAATGAAGTTTCCAAACTTTGAAAAAAAAATGATTTTCTTTTCGAGATTCTTTCCGCATAATATACTTTTCTAAGGCTATCAAACTAGTATAATGAAAGAGAACCATTTATCTCAAATAAGAACGGAAAAAAAGTGATTCTAATGAAGTTTCCAAACTTTGAAAAAAATTTTTTTTTCCTTTCGAGATTCTTTCCGCATAATATGCTTCTCTAAGGCTATCATACTAGTATAATGAAAGAGAACCAGTTATCTCAAATAAGAACGGAAAAAAGGTGATTCTAATGAAGTTTCCAAACTTTGAAAAAAAATTTTTTTTCTTTTCGAGATTCTTTTTGCATAATATGCTTTTTTAGGCTATCAAACTAGTATAATGAAAGGGAACCAGTTATCTCAAATAAGAACGGAAAAAAAGTGATTCTAATGAAGTTTCGTAACTTTGAAAAAAAATGTTTTTCTTTTCGAGATTCTTTCGGCATAATATGCTTTTCTAAGGCTATCAAACTAGTATAATGAAAGAGAACCAGTTAATTCAAATAAGAACGGAAAAAAGTGATTCTAATGAAGTTTCCAAACTTTGAAAAAAAATTTTTTTCTTTTCGAAATTCTTTTCGCATAATATGCTTTTCTAAGGCTATCAAACTAGTATAATGAAAGAGAACCAGTTATCTCAAATAAGAACGGAAAAAAAGTGATTCTAATGAAGTTTCCAAACTTTGAAAAAAAATTTTTTTTCTTTTCGAGATTCTTTCCGCATAATATGCTTCTCTAAGGCTATCAAACTATTATAATATAAGAGAACCAGTTATCTCAAATAAGAACGGAAAAAAAGTGATTCTAATGAAGTTTCCAAACTTTGAAAAAAAATTTTTTTTCTTCTCGAGATTCTTTTTGCATAATATGCTTTTCTAAGGCTATCAAACTAGTATAATGAAAGAGAACCAGTTATCTCAAATAAGAACGGAAAAAAAGTGATTCTAATGAAGTTTCGTAACTTTGAAAAAAATGTTTTTCTTTTCGAGATTCTTTCGGCATAATATGCTTTTCTAAGGCTATCAAACTAGTATAATGAAAGAGAACCAGTTATCTCAAATAAGAACGGAAAAAAAGTGATTCTAATGAAGTTTCCAAACTTTGAAAAAAAATTTTTTTTCATTTCGAGAATCTTTACGCATAATATGCTTTTCTAAGGCTATCAAACTAGTATAATGAAAGAGAACCAGTTATCTCAAATAAGAACGGAAAAAAAGTGATTCTAATGAAGTTTCAAAACTTTGAAAAAAAATTTTTTTTCTTTTCGAGATTCTTTCCGCATAATATGCTTCTCTAAGGCTATCAAACTAGTATAATGAAAGAGAACCAGTTATTTCAAATATGAACGGAAAAAAAGTGATTCTAATGAAGTTTCGTAACTTTGAAAAAAAATGCTTTTCTTTTCGAGATTCTTTCGGCATAATATGCTTTTCTAAGGCTATCAAACTAGTATAATGAAAGAGAACCAGTTATCTCAAATAAGAACGGAAAAAAAGTGATTCTAATGAAGTTTCCAAACTTTGAAAAAAAATTTTTTTTCTTTTCGAGATTCTTTTCGGATAATATGCTTTTCTAAGGCTATCAAACTAGTATAATGTAAGAGAACTAGTTATCTCAAATAAGAACGGAAAAAAGTGTTTCTAATGAAGTTTCCAAACTTTGAAAAAAAATGTTTTTCTTTTCGAGATTCTTTCCGCATAATATGTCTATCTAAGGCTATAAAACTAGTATACTGAAAGAGAACAAGTTATCTCAAATAAGAACGGAAAAAAAGTAATTCTAATGATTTTTCCAAACTTTGAAAAAAAATTTTTTTCTTTTCCAGAATCTTTACGCATAATATGCTTTTCTAAGGCTATCAAACTAATATAATGAAAGAGATCCAGTTATCTCAAATAAGAACGGAAAAAAAGTGATTCTAATGAAGTTTCCAAACTTTGAAAAAATTTTTTTTTTCTTTTCGAGATTCTTTCCGCATAATATGCTTCTCTAAGCCTATCAAACTAGTATAATGAAAGAGAACCAGTTATCTCAAATAAGAACGGAAAAAAGGTGATTCTAATGAAGTTTCCAAACTTTGAAAAAAAATTTTTTTTCTTTTCGAGATTCTTTTTGCATAATATGCTTTTCTAAGGCTATCAAACTAGTATAATGAAAGAGAACCAGTTATCTCAAATAAGAACGGAAAAAAAGTGATTCTAATGAAGTTTCCAAACTTTGAAAAAAAATTTTTTTTCTTTTCCAGATACTTTTCGCATAATATGCTTTTCTAAGGCTATCAAACTAGTATAATGAAACGGAACCAGTTATCTCAAATAAGATTGGAAAAAATGTGATTCTAATGAAGTTTCCAAACTTTGAAAAAAAAATGTTTTTCTTTTTGATATTCTTTCCGCATAATATGGCTATCTAAGGCTATCAAACTAGTATAATGAAAGGGAACAACTTATCTCAAATAAGAACGGAAAAAAAGTAATTCTAATGATTTTTCCAAACTTTGAAAAAAATTTTTTTTTCTTTTCGAGAATCTTTACGCATAATATGCTTTTCTAAGGCTATCAAACTAGTATAATGAAAGAGAACCAGTTATCTCAAATAAGAACGGAAAAAAAGTGATTCTAATGAAGTTTCCAAACTTTGAAAAAATATTTTTTGCTTTTCCAGATTCTTTCCGCATAATATGCTTTTCTAAGGCTATCAAACTATAATAATGATAGAGAACCAGTTATCTCAAATAACAACGGAAAAAAGGTGATTCTAATGAAGTTTCCAAACTTTGAAAAAAAATTTTTTTTCTTTTCGAGATTCTTTTAGCATAATATGCTTTTCTAAGGCTATCAAACTAATATAATGAAAGAGAACCAGTTTTCTCAAATAAGAACGGAAAAAAAGTGATTCTAATGAAATTTCCAAACTTTGAAAAAAAAATGATTTTCTTTTCGAGATTCTTTCCGCATAATATACTTTTCTAAGGCTATCAAACTTGTATAATGAAAGAGAACCATTTATCTCAAATAAGAACGGAAAAAAAGTGATTCTAATGAAGTTTCCAAACTTTGAAAAAAAATTTTTTTTCTTTTCGAGATTCTTTCCGCATAATATGCTTCTCCAAGGCTATCATACTAGTATAATGAAAGAGAACCAGTTATCTCAAATAAGAACGGAAAAAAGGTGATTCTAATGAACTTTCCAAACTTTGAAAAAAATTTTTTTTTCTTTTCGAGATTCTTTTTGCATAATATGCTTTTCTAAGGCTATCAAACTAGTATAATGAAAGAGAACCAGTTATCTCAAATAAGAACGGAAAAAAACTGATTCTAATGAAGTTTCGTAACTTTGAAATTCTTTCGGCATAATATGCTTTTCTAAGGCTATCAATCTAGTATAATGAAAGAGAACCAGTTATCTCAAATAAGAACGGAAAAAAAGTGATTCTAATGAAGTTTCCAAACTTTGAAAAAAAATTTTTTTCTTTTCGAGATTCTTTTCGCCTAATATGCTTTTCTAAGGCTATCAAACTAGTATAATGAAAGAGAACCAGTTATCTCAAATAAAAACGGAAAAAAAGTGATTCTAATGAAGTTTCCAAACTTTGAAAAAATATTTTTTTTCTTTTCGAGATTCTTTCCGTATTATATGCTTCTCTAAGGCTATCAAACTAGTATAATATAAGAGAACCAGTTATCTCAAATAAGAACGGAAAAAAATTGATTCTAATGAAGTTTCCAAACTTTGAAAAAAAATTTTTTTTCTTTTCGAGATTCTTTTTGCATAATATGCTTTTCTAAGGCTATCAAACTAGTATAATGAAAGAGAACCAGTTATCTCAAATAAGAACGGAAAAAAAGTGATTCTAATGTTGTTTCGTAACTTTGAAAAAAAATGTTTTTCTTTTCGAGATTCTTTCGGCATAATATGCTTTTCTAAGGCTATCAAACTAGTATAATGAAAGAGAACCAGTTATCTCAAATAAGAACGGAAAAAAAGTGATTCTAATGAAGTTTCCAAACTTTGAAAAAAAATTTTTTTTCTTTTCAAGAATCTTTACGCATAATATGCTTTTCTAAGGCTATCAAACTAGTATAATGAAAGAGAACCAGTTATCTCAAATAAGAACGGAAAAAAAGTGATTCTAATGAAGTTTCCAAACTTTGAAAAAACATTTTTTTCTTTTCCAGATTCTTTCCGCATAATATGCTTTTCTAAGGCTATCAAACTAGTATAATGAAAGAGAACCAGTTATCTCAAATAAGAACGAAAAAAAAGTGATTCTAAAGAAGTTTCCAAACTTTGAAAAAAAATTTTTTTTCTTTTCGAGATTCTTTTCGGATAATATGCTTTTCTAAGGCTATCAAACTAGTATAATGAAAGAGAACCAGTTATCTCAAATAAGAACGGAAAAAAATGATTCTAATGAAGTTTCCAAACTTTGAAAAAAAATTTTTTTTCTTTTCGAGATTCTTTTCGGATAATATATTTTTCTATGGCTATCAAACTAGTATAATGAAAGGGAACCAGTTATCTCAAATAAGAACGGAAAAAAATTCATTCTAATGAAGTTTCCAAACTTTGAATAAAAATTGTTTTTCTTTTCGAAATTCTTTTCGGATAATATGCTTTTCTAAGGCTATCAAACTAGTATAATGAAAGAGAACCAGTTATCTCAAATAAGAACGGAAAAAAATGATTCTAATGAAGTTTCCAAACTTTGAAAAAAATTTTTTTTTCTTTTCGAGATTCTTTTCGGATAATATGCTTTTCTAAGGCTATCAAACTAGTATAATGAAAGAGAACACGTTATCTCAATTAAGAACGGAAATAAAGTGGTTCTAATGAAGTTTCCAAACTTTGAAATAATTTTTTTTTCTTTTCGAGATTCTCTCCGCATAATATGCTTTTCTATGGCTAGCAAACTAGTATAATGAAAGAGAACCAGTTATCTCAAATAAGAACGGAAAAAAGGTGATTCTAATGAAGTTTCCAAAATTTGAAAAAAATTTTTTTTTCTTTTCGAGATTCTTTTCGCATAATATGCCTATCTAAGGCTATCAAACTAGTATAATGAAAGAGAAAAAGTTATCTCAAATAAGAACGGAAAAAAAATGGTTCTAATGATTTTTCCAAACTTTGAAAAAAAATTTTTTTTCTTTTCGAGAATCTTTACGCATAATATGCTTTTCTAAGGCTATCAAACTAGTATAATGAAAGAGAACCAGTTATCTCAAATAAGAACGGAAAAAAAGTGATTCTAATGAAGTTTCCAAACTTTGAAAAAATATTTTTTTCTTTTCCAGATTCTTTCCGCATAATATGCTTTTCTAAGGCTATCAAACAATAATAATGAAAGAGAACCAGTTATCTCAAATAACAACGGAAAAAAAGTGATTCTAATGAAGTTTCCAAACTTTGAAAAAAAATTTTTTTTCCTTTCGAGATTCTTTCCGCATAATATGCTTCTCTAAGGCTATCATACTAGTATAATGAAAGAGAACCAGTTATCTTAAATAAGAACGGAAAAAAGGTGATTCTAATGAAGTTTCCAAACTTTGAAAAAAAATTTTTTTTCTTTTCGAGATTCTTTTTGCATAATATGCTTTTCTAAGGCTATCAAACTAGTATAATAAAGAGAACCAGTTATCTCAACAAAGAACGGAAAAAAGGTGATTCTAATGAAGTTTCCAAACTTTGAAAAAAAATTTTTTTTCTTTTCGAGATTCTTTTTGCATAATTTGCTTTTCTAAGGCTATCAAACTAGTATAATGAAAGAGAACCAGTTATCTCAAATAAGAACGGAAAAAAAGTGATTCTAATGATGTTTCCAATCTTTGAAAAAAAATTTTTTTTCTTTTCGAGATTCTTTTTGCATAATATGCTTTTCTAAGGCTATCAAACTAGTATAATGAAAGAGAACCAGTTATCTCAAATAAGAACGGAAAAAAAGTGATTCTAATGAAGTTTCGTAACTTTGAAAAAAATGTTTTTCTTTTCGAGATTCTTTCGGCATAATATGCTTTTCTAAGGCTATCAAACTAGTATAATGAAAGAGAACCAGTTATCTCAAATAAGAACGGAAAAAAAGTGATTCTAATGAAGTTTCCAAACTTTGAAAAAAAATTTTTTTTCTTTTCTAGATTCTTTCCGCATAATATGCTTCTCTAAGGCTATCAAACTAGTATAATATAAGAGAACCAGTTATCTCAAATAAGAACGGAAAAAAAGTGATTCTAATGAAGTTTCCAAACTTTGAAAAAAAATTTTTTTTCTTTTCGAGATTCTTTTTGCATAATATGCTTTTCTAAGAATATCAAACTAGTATAATGAAAGAGAACCAATTATCTCAAATAAGAACGGAAAAAAAGTGATTCTAATGAAGTTTCGTAACTTTGAAAAAAATGTTTTTCTTTTCGAGATTCTTTCGGCATAATATGCTTTTCTAAGGCTATCAAACTAGTATAATGAAAGAGAACCAGTTATCTCAAATATGAACAGAAAAAAAGTGATTCTAATGAAGTTTCCAAACTTTGAAAAAAAATTTTTTTTCTTTTCGAGAATCTTTACGCATAATATGCTTTTTTAAGGCTATCAAACTAGTATAATGAAAGAGAACCAGTTATTTCAAATAAGAACGGAAAAAAAGTGATTCTAATAAAGTTTCCAAACTTTGAAAAAAAATTTGTTTTCTTTTCCAGATTCTTTCCGCATAATATGCTTTTCTAGTATAAAGAAAGAGAACCAGTTATCTCAAATAAGAACGGAAAAAAGTTGATTCTAATAAAGTTTCCAAACTTTGAAAAAAAATTTGTTTTCTTTTCCAGATTCTTTCCGCATAATATGCTTTTCTACAGCTATCAAACTAGCAAAATGAAAGAGAACCAGTTATCTCAAATAAGAACGGAAAAAAAGTGATTCTATTGATGTTGCCAACCATCGAAATAAATCTTTACTTTTCGCGAATCTTTCTTCATTTTATGGTTTTCTTTAGCTATCAAACTAGTATAATGAAAGAGAACCAGTTATCTCAAATAAGAATGGAAAAAAATGAATCATAAGGATTTTCCAAACATCAAAAAAAATTTTTTTTCTTTGCGAGATTCTTTCTGCATAATATGCTTTTCTAAGGCTATCAAAGTAGTATAATGAAAGATAACCAGATATCTCAAATAAGAACGGAAAAACGTGATTCTAATGAAGTTTCCAAACTTTGAAAAAAAATTTTTTCTTTTCGAGATTCTTTCCGCATAATATGGCTATCTAAGGCTATCAAACTAGTATACTGAAAGAGAACAAGTTATCTCAAATAAGAACGGAAAAAAAGTAATTCTAATGATTTTTCCAAACTTTGAAAAAAAAATTTTTTTCTTTTCCAGAATCTTTACGCATAATATGCTCTTCTAAGGCTATCAAACTAGTATAATGAAAGAGATCCAGTTATCTCAAATAAGAACGGAAAAAAAGTGATTCTAATGAAGTTTCCAAACTTTGAAAAAATTTTTTTTTTCTTTTCGAGATTCTTTCCGCATAATATGCTTCTCTAAGGCTATCAAACTAGTATAATGAAAGAGAACCAGTTATCTCAAATTAGAACGGAAATAAGGTGATTCTAATGAAGTTTCCAAACTTTAAAAAAAAATTTTTTTTCTTTTCGAGATTCTTTTTGCATAATATGCTTTTCTAAGGCTATCAAACTAGTATAATAAAAGAGAACCAGTTATCTCAAATAAGAACGGAAAAAAAGTGATTCTAATGAAGTTTCGTAACTTTGAAAAAAAGTTTTTTTCTTTTCCAGATTCTTTCCGCATAATATGCTTTTCTAAGGCTATCAAACTAGTATAATGAAAGAGAACCAGTTATCTCAAATAAGAACGGAAAAAAGTGATTCTAATGAAGTTTCCAAACTTTGAAAAAAAATTTTTTTTCTTTTCCAGATACTTTTCGCATAATATGCTTTTCTAAGGCTATCAAACTAGTATAATGAAACAGAACCAGTTATCTCAAATAAGATTGGAAAAAATGTGATTCTAATGAAGTTTCCAAACTTTGAAAAAAAAATGTTTTTCTTTTTGATATTCTTTCCGCATAATATGGCTATCTAAGGCTATCAAACTAGTATAATGAAAGGGAACAACTTATCTCAAATAAGAACGGAAAAAAAGTAATTCTAATGATTTTTCCAAACTTTGAAAAAAATTTTTTTTTCTTTTCGAGAATCTTTACGCATAATATGCTTTTCTAAGGCTATCAAACTAGTATAATGAAAGAGAACCAGTTATCTCAAATAAGAACGGAAAAAAAGTGATTCTAATGAAGTTTCCAAACTTTGAAAAAATATTTTTTTCTTTTCCAGATTCTTTCCGCATAATATGCTTTTCTAAGGCTATCAAACTATAATAATGAAAGAGAACCAGTTATCTCAAATAACAACGGAAAAAAGGTGATTCTAATGAAGTTTCCAAACTTTGAAAAAAAATTTTTTTTCTTTTCGAGATTCTTTTAGCATAATATGCTTTTCTAAGGCTATCAAACTAATATAATGAAAGAGAACCAGTTTTCTCAAATAAGAACGGAAAAAAAGTGATTCTAATGAAGTTTCCAAACTTTGAAAAAAAAATGATTTTCTTTTCGAGATTCTTTCCGCATAATATACTTTTCTAAGGCTATCAAACTTGTATAATGAAAGAGAACCATTTATCTCAAATAAGAACGGAAAAAAAGTGATTCTAATGAAGTTTCCAAACTTTGAAAAAAAATTTTTTTTCTTTTCGAGATTCTTTCCGCATAATATGCTTCTCTAAGGCTATCATACTAGTATAATGAAAGAGAACCAGTTATCTCAAATAAGAACGGAAAAAAGGTGATTCTAATGAAGTTTCCAAACTTTGAAAAAAAATTTTTTTTCTTTTCGAGATTCTTTTTGCATAATATGCTTTTCTAAGGCTATCAAACTAGTATAATGAAAGAGAACCAGTTATCTCAAATAAGAACGGAAAAAAAGTGATTCTAACGAAGTTTCGTAACTTTGAAAAAAAATGTTTTTCTTTTCGAGATTCTTTCGGCATAATATGCTTTTCTAAGGCTATCAATCTAGTATAATGAAAGAGAACCAGTTATCTCAAATAAGAACGGAAAAAAAGTGATTCTAATGAAGTTTCCAAACTTTGAAAAAAAATTTTTTTCTTTTCGAGATTCTTTTCGCCTAATATGCTTTTCTAAGGCTATCAAACTAGTATAATGAAAGAGAACCAGTTATCTCAAATAAAAACGGAAAAAAAGTGATTCTAATGAAGTTTCCAAACTTTGAAAAAAAATTTTTTTTCTTTTCGAGATTCTTTCCGCATAATATGCTTCTCTAAGGCTATCAAACTAGTATAATATAAGAGAACCAGTTATCTCAAATAAGAACGGAAAAAAATTGATTCTAATGAAGTTTCCAAACTTTGAAAAAAAATTTTTTTTCTTTTCGAGATTCTTTTTGCATAATATGCTTTTCTAAGGCTATCAAACTAGTATAATGAAAGAGAACCAGTTATCTCAAATAAGAACGGAAAAAAAGTGATTCTAATGTTGTTTCGTAACTTTGAAAAAAAATGTTTTTCATTTCGAGATTCTTTCGGCATAATATGCTTTTCTAAGGCTATCAAACTAGTATAATGAAAGAGAACCAGTTATCTCAAATAAGAACGGAAAAAAAGTGATTCTAATGAAGTTTCCAAACTTTGAAAAAAAATTTTTTTTCTTTTCGAGAATCTTTACGCATAATATGCTTTTCTAAGGCTATCAAACTAGTATAATGAAAGAGAACCAGTTATCTCAAATAAGAACGGAAAAAAAGTGATTCTAATGAAGTTTCCAAACTTTGAAAAAACATTTTTTTCTTTTCCAGATTCTTTCCGCATAATATGCTTTTCTAAGGCTATCAAAATAGTATAATGAAAGAGAACCAGTTATCTCAAATAAGAACGAAAAAAAAGTGATTCTAAAGAAGTTTCCAAACTTTGAAAAAAAATTTTTTTTCTTTTCGAGATTCTTTTCGGATAATATGCTTTTCTAAGGCTATCAAACTAGTATAATGAAAGAGAACCAGTTATCTCAAATAAGAACGGAAAAAAATGATTCTAATGAAGTTTCCAAACTTTGAAAAAATTTTTTTTTTCTTTTCGAGATTCTTTTCGGATAATATGCTTTTCTAAGGCTATCAAACTAGTATAATGAAAGGGAACCAGTTATCTCAAATAAGAACGGAAAAAAATTCATTCTAATGAAGTTTCCAAACTTTGAATAAAAATTGTTTTTCTTTTCGAAATTCTTTTCGGATAATATGCTTTTCTAAGGCTATCAAACTAGTATAATGAAAGAGAACCAGTTATCTCAAATAAGAACGGAAAAAAATGATTCTAATGAAGTTTCCAAACTTTGAAAAAAAATTTTTTTTCTTTTCAAGATTCTTTTCGGATAATATGCTTTTCTAATTCTATCAAACTAGTATAATGAAAGAGAACACGTTATCTCAATTAAGAACGGAAATAAAGTGGTTCTAATGAAGTTTCCAAACTTTGAAATAATTTTTTTTTCTTTTCGAGATTCTTTCCGCATAATATGCTTTTCTATGGCTAGCAAACTAGTATAATGAAAGAGAACCAGTTATCTCAAATAAGAACGGAAAAAAGGTGATTCTAATGAAGTTTCCAAAATTTGAAAAAAAATTTTTTTTCTTTTCGAGATTCTTTTCGCATAATATGCCTATCTAAGGCTATCAAACTAGTATAATGAAAGAGAAAAAGTTATCTCAAATAAGAACGGAAAAAAAGTGGTTCTAATGATTTTTCCAAACTTTGAAAAAAAATTTTTTTTCTTTTCGAGAATCTTTACGCATAATATGCTTTTCTAAGGCTATCAAACTAGTATAATGAAAGAGAACCAGTTATCTCAAATAAGAACGGAAAAAAAGTGATTCTAATGAAGTTTCCAAACTTTGAAAAAATATTTTTTTCTTTTCCAGATTCTTTCCGCATAATATGCTTTTCTAAGGCTATCAAACAATAATAATGAAAGAGAACCAGTTATCTCAAATAACAACGGAAAAAAGATGATTCTAATGAAGTTTCCAAACTTTGAAAAAAATTTTTTTTTCTTTTCGAGATTCTTTTCACATAATATGCTTTTCTAAGGCTATCAAACTAATATAATGAAAGAGAACCAGTTATCTCAAATAAGAACGGAAAAAAAGTGATTCTAATGAAGTTTCCAAACTTTGAAAAAAAAATGATTTTCTTTTCGAGATTCTTTCCGCATAATATACTTTTCTAAGGCTATCAAACTAGTATAATGAAAGAGAACCATTTATCTCAAATAAGAACGGAAAAAAAGTGATTCTAATGAAGTTTCCATACTTTGAAAAAAAATTTTTTTTCCTTTCGAGATTCTTTCCGCATAATATGCTTCTCTAAGGCTATCATACTAGTATAATGAAAGAGAACCAGTTATCTCAAATAAGAACGGAAAAAAGGTGATTCTAATGAAGTTTCCAAACTTTGAAAAAAAATTTTTTTTCTTTTCGAGATTCTTTTTGCATAATATGCTTTTCTAAGGCTATCAAACTAGTATAATAAAGAGAACCAGTTATCTCAAATAAGAACGGAAAAAAAGTGATTCTAATGAAGTTTCGTAACTTTGAAAAAAAATGTTTTTCTTTTCGAGATTCTTTCGGCATAATATGCTTTTCTAAGGCTATTAAACTAGTATAATGAAAGAGAACCGGTTATCTCAAATAAGAACGGAAAAAAAGTGATTGTAATGAAGTTTCCAAACTTTGAAAAAAAATTTTTTTTCTTTTCTAGATTCTTTCCGCATAATATGCTTCTCTAAGGCTATCAAACTAGTATAATATAAGAGAACCAGTTATCTCAAATAAGAACGGAAAAAAAGTGATTCTAATGAAGTTTCCAAACTTTGAAAAAAAATTTTTTTTCTTTTCGAGATTCTTTTTGCATAATATGCTTTTCTAAGGCTATCAAACTAGTATAATGAAAGAGAACCAGTTATCTCAAATAAGAACGGAAAAAAAGTGATTCTAATGAAGTTTCGTAACTTTGAAAAAAATGTTTTTCTTTTCGAGATTCTTTCGGCATAATATGCTTTTCTAAGGCTATCAAACTAGTATAATGAAAGAGAACCAGTTATCTCAAATAAGAACGGAAAAAAGGTGATTCTAATGAAGTTTCCAAACTTTGAAAAAAAATTTTTTTCCTTTTCGAGAATCTTTACGCATAATATGCTTTTTTAAGGCTATCAAACTAGTATAATGAAAGAGAACCAGTTATTTCAAATAAGAACGGAAAAAAAGTGATTCTAATAAAGTTTCCAAACTTTGAAAAAAAATTTGTTTTCTTTTCCAGATTCTTTCCGCATAATATGCTTTTCTAGTATAAAGAAAGACAACCAGTTATCTCAAATAAGAACGGAAAAAAATTGATTCTAATAAAGTTTCCAAACTTTGAAAAAAAATTTGTTTTCTTTTCCAGATTCTTTCCGCATAATATGCTTTTCTACAGCTATCAAACTTGCAAAATGAAAGATAACCAGTTATCTCAAATAAGAACGGAAAAAAAGTGATTCTATTGATGTTGCCAACCATCGAAATAAATCTTTACTTTTCGCGAATCTTTCTTCATTTTATGGTTTTCTTTAGCTATCAAACTAGTATAATGAAAGAGAACCAGTTATCTCAAATAAGAATGGAAAAAAATGAATCATAAGGATTTTCCAAACATCAAAAAAAATTTTTTTTCTTTGCGAGATTCTTTCTGCATAATATGCTTTTCTAAGGCTATCAAAGTAGTATAATGAAAGATAACCAGATATCTCAAATAAGAACGGAAAAACGTGATTCTAATGAAGTTTCCAAACTTTGAAAAAAATTTTTTTCTTTTCGAGATTCTTTCCGCATAATATGCTTTTCTACAGCTATCAAAGTAGCAAAATGAAAGAGAACCAGTTATCACAAATACGAACGATAAAAAGTGATTCTAATGAAGTTACCAACCATCGAAATAAATCTTTTCTTTTCGCGAATCTTTCTTCATTTTATGGTTTTCTATGGGTATCAAGCTTGTATAATGAAAGAGAACCAGTAATTTCAAAGAAGAACGGAAAAAAAGTGAATCTAATGAAGTTTCTAAGCATCGGAATAAATCTTTTCTTTTCGCGAATCTTCTTTCATGTTAACGTTTTCTATTGCTATCAAACTAGTATAATGAAAGAGAACCAGTTATCTCAAATAAGAACGGAAAAAAAGTGTTTGGAAGGAAGTTTCCAAACTTTGAAAAAATTTTTTTTCTTTTCGAGATTCTTTCCGCATAATATGCTTTTCTACAGCTATCAAACTAGCAAAATGAAAGAGAACCAGTTATCTCAAATAAGAAGGGAAAAAAGTGATTGTAATGAAGTTCCCAAGCATCGAAATATATCTTTTTTATTCGGAAATCTTTCTTCATTTTAACGATTTCTATAGCTATGAAACTAGAATAATGAAACAGAACCAGTTATCTCAAATAAGAACGGAAAGAAATTGATTCTCTTAATTTTTCCAACCTTCGTAAAAAATTTTTTTCTTTTCGACATTCTTTCCGCATAATATGCTTTTCTAGAGCTATCAAACTAGCAAAACGAAAGAGAACCAGTTATCTCAAATAATAACGGAAAAAAAAGTGAATCTAATGAAGTTTCCAAGCATCGAAATAAATCTTTTCATTTCGCGAATCTTTCTTCATTTTATTGTTTTCTATGGCTATCAAACTAGTATAATGAAAGAGAACCAGATATCCCAAATAAGATCGGAAAAACATTGATTCTCTCGGATTTTCCAACTTTCAAAATAAAATTTTTTTCTTTTGGACATTCTTTCCTCATAATATGCTTTTCTAGAGCTATCAAACTAACAAAATGAAAGAGAACCAGTTATCTCAAATAAGAATGGAAAAAAATAGATACATAAGAATTTTCCAAACATAAAAAATTTTTTTTTTCTTTTCGAGGTTATTTCGCTTAATATGCTTTTCTAAGGCTATCAAACTAGTATATTGAAAGATAACCAGTTATCTCAAATAAGAACGGAAAAAAAGTGATTCTAATGAAGATTCCAAACTTTGAAAAAAATTTTTTTTCTTTTCGAGATTCTTTCCGCATAATATGCTTTTCTACAGCTATCAAACTATGAAAATGAAAGAGAACCAGTTATCCTAAATAAGATCGGGAAAAAATTGATTCTCTCGGATTTTCCAACCTTCGAAAAAAAATTTTTTTCTTTTCGACATTCTTTCCGCATAATATGCTTTTCTAGAGCTATCAAACTAGCAAAATGAAAGAGAACCAGTTATCTTAAATAAGAACGGAAAAAAAGTGATTCTAATGAAGTTTCCAACCATCGAAATAAATCTTTTCTTTTCGCGAATCTTCTTTCATCTTAAGGTTTTCAATAGCTATCAAACTAGTATAATGAAAGAGAACCAGTTATCTCAAATAAGAAAGGAAAAAAAGTGATTCTAGGATGTTTCCAAACTTTAAAAAAATTTTTTTTCTTTTCGAGATTCTTTCCGCATAATATGCTTTTCTACAGCTATCAAACTAGCAAAATGAAAGGGAACCAGTTATTTCAAATAAGAACGGAAAAAAAATTTATTATCTTGGATTTTTTAACCTTCGAAAAAAAATTTTTTTTTTCCTGATTCTTTCCGCATAGTATGCTTTTCTACAGCTATCAAACTAGCAAAATGAAACAGAACCAGTTATCTCAAATAAGAAGGGAAAAAAAGTGATTCTATTGAAGTTTCCAACCATCGAAATAAATCTTTACTTTTCGCGAATCTTTCTTCATTTTATGGTTTTCTATAGCTATCAAACTAGTATAATGAAAGAGAACCAGTTATCTCAAATAAGAAAGGAAAAAAAGTGATTCTAAGGATGTTTCCAAACTTTAAAAAAATTTTTTTTCTTTTCGAGATTCTTTCCGCATAATATGCTTTTCTACAGCTATCAAACTAGCAAAATGAAAGGGAACCAGTTATTTCAAATAAGAACGGAAAAAAATTTATTATCTTGGATTTTTTAACCCTAGAAAAAAAAATTTTTTTTCCAGTTTCTTTCCGCATAATATGCTTTTCTACAGCTATCAAACTAGCAAAATGAAACAGAACCAGTTATCTCAAATAAGAAGGGAAAAAAAGTGATTCTATTGAAGTTTCAACCATCGAAATAAATCTTTACTTTTCGCGAATCTTTCTTCATTTTATGGTTTTCTTTAGCTATCAAACTAGTATAATGAAAGCTCAAATAAGAATGGAAAAAAATGAATCATAAGGATTTTCCAAACATCAAAAAAAATTTTTTTTCTTTTCCAGATTCTTTCTGCATAATATTCTTTTCTACATCTATCAAACTAG
Source organism: Metallyticus violacea (assembly GCA_030762175.1). Lineage (NCBI taxonomy): Eukaryota > Metazoa > Arthropoda > Insecta > Mantodea > Metallyticidae > Metallyticus > Metallyticus violacea. The sequence goes on from CM060832.1 coordinate 74,073,278, forward strand.
CAAAATGAAAGAAAACCAGTTATCTCAAATAAGAACGGAAAAAAAGTGATTCTAATGAAGTTTCCAAGCATCGAAATAAATCTTTTTTCGCGAATCTTTCTTCATTTTAAGGTTTTGTATAGCTATTAAACTAGAATAATGAAAGAGAACCAGTTATCTCAAATAAGAACGGAAAAAAATTAATTCTCTTAATTTTCCCAACCTTCGAAAAAAAATTTTTTTTCAATTCGAGATTCCATCCGCATATTATGCTTTTCTACAGCTATCAAACTAGCAAAATGAAAGAGAACCAGTTATCTCAAATAAGAACGGAAAAAATATGATTCTAATGAAGTTTCCAACCATCGAAATAAATCTTTTCTTTTCGCGAATCTTTCTTCATTTTATGGTTTTCTATGGCTATCAAACTTGTATAATGAAAGAGAACCAGTTATCTCAAATAAGAATGGAAAAAAATTGGTACATAAGGATTTTCCAAACATAAAAATTTTTTTTTTTTCTTTTCGAGATTTTTTCCGCATAATATGGCTATCTAAGGCTATCAAACTAGTATAATGAAAGAGAACAAGTTATCTCAAATAAGAACGGAAAAAAAGTAATTCTAATGATTTTTCAAAACTTTGAAAAAAATTTTTTTTTCTTTTCGAGAATCTTCACGCATAATATGCTTTTCTACATCTATCAAACTAGGAAAATGAAACAGAACCAGTTATCCCAAATAAGATCGGGAAAAAATTGATTCTCTCGGATTTTCCAACCTACGAAAAAAAATTTTTTTCTTTTCGACATTCTTTCCGCATAATATGCTTTGCTAGAACTATCAAACTAGTAAAATGAAAAAGAACCAGTTATCTTAAATAAGAACGGAAAAAAAGTGATTCTAATGAAGTTTCCAACCATCGAAATAAATCTTTTCTTCTCGCGAATCTTCTTTCATTTTAAGGTTTTCAATAGCTATCAAACTAGTATAATGAAAGAGAACCAGTTATCTCAAATAAGAAAGGAAAAAAAGTGATTCTAAGGATGTTTCCAAACTTTAAAAGAGTTTTTTTTCTTTTCGAGATTCTTTCCGCATAATATGCTTTTCTACAGCTATCAAACTAGCAAAATGAAAGGCAACCAGTTATTTCAAATAAGAACGGAAAAAAATTGATTATCTTGGATTTTTTAACCTTCGAAAAAAATTTTTTTTTTTTCCAGATTCTTTCCGCATAATATGCTTTTCTGCAGCTATCAAACTAGCAAACAGAACCAGTTATCTCAAATAAGAAGGGAAAAAAAGTGATTCTATTGAAGTTTCCAACCATCGAAATAATCTTTACTTTTCGCGAATCTTTCTTCATTTTAAGGTTAACTATAGCTATTAAACTAGAATAATGAAAGAGAACCAGTTATCTCAAATAAGAACGGAAAAAAATTGATTCTCTTAATTTTTCCAACCTTCGAAAAAAAATTTTTTTTCTTTTCGAGATTCCATGCGCATATTATGCTTTTCTACAGCTATCAAACTAGCAAAATGAAAGATAACCAGTTATCTGAAATAAGAAGGGGAAAAAAAGTGATTCTAATGAAGTTTCCATTCATCGAAATAAATCTTTTCATTTCGCTAATCTTTCTTCATTTTATTGTTTCCTATGGCTATCAAACTAGGATAATGAAAATGAACCAGTTATCTCAAATAAGAATGGAAAAAAAATGATACATAAGGATTTTCCAAACATAAAAAAAAATTTTTTTTCTTTTCGAGATTCTTTCGTATAATATGCTTTTCTATAGCTATCAAACAAGTATAATGAAAGAGAACCAGTTATCTCAAATAAGAAAGGAAAAAAAGTGATTCTAAGGAAGTTTCCTAACTTTGAAAAAATTTTTTTTCTTTTCGAGATTCTTTCCGCATAATATGCTTTTCTAGTATAAAGAAAGAGAACCAGTTATCTCAAATAAGAACGGAAAAAAATTGATTCTAATAAAGTTTCCAAACTTTGAAAAAAATTTGTTTTCTTTTCCAGATTCTTTCCGCATAATATGCTTTTCTACAGCTATCAAACTAGCAAAATGAAAGAGAACCAGTTATCTCAAATAAGAACGGAAAAAAAGTGATTCTATTGAAGTTTCCAACCATCGAAATAAATCTTTACTTTTCGCGAATCTTTCTTCATTTTATGGTTTTCTTTAGCTATCAAAGTAGTATAATGAAAGATACCCAGATATCTGAAATAAGAACGGAAAAACGTGATTCTAATGAAGTTTCCAAACTTTGAAAAAAAAAATTTTTCTTTTCGAGATTCTTTCCGCATAATATGCTTTTCTACAGCTATCAAAGTAGCAAAATGAAGGAGAACCAGTTATCACAAATACGAACGGAAAAAAAGTGATTTTAATGAAGTTACCAACCATCGAAATAAATCTTTTCTTTTCGCGAATCTTTCTTCATTTTATGGTTTTCTATGGCTATCAAGTTTGTATAATGAAAGATAACCAGTTATTTCAAATAAGAAGGGGAAAAAAGTGATTCTAATGAAGTTTCCAAACTTTGAAAAACCAATTGTTTCTTTTCGAGATTCTTTCCGCATAATATGCTTTCTACAGCTATCAAAGTAGTAAAATGAAAGAGAACCAATTATCTCAAATAAGAACCGAAAAAAAGTGAATCTAATGAAGTTTCAAAGCATCGAAATAAATCTTTTCTTTTCGCGAATCTTTCTTCATTTTATGGTTTTCTATAGCTATCAAACTAGTATAATGAAAGAGAACCAGTTATCTCAAATAAGAATGGAAAAAAAAAATGAATCTTAAGGATTTTACGAACATCAAAAAAAAAATGTTTTTCTTTTCGAGATTATTTCTGAATAATATGCTTTTCTAAGGCTATCAAACAGGTATAATGAAAGATAACCAGATATCTCAAATAAGAACGGAAAAACGTGATTCTAATGAAGTTTCCAAACTTTGAAAAACCAATTGTTTCTTTTCGAGATTCTTTCCGCATAATATGCTTACTACAGCTATCAAAGTAGTAAAATGAAAGAGAACCAATTATCTCAAATAAGAACCGAAAAAAAGTGAATCTAATGAAGTTTCAAAGCATCGAAATAAATCTTTTCTTTTCGCGAATCTTCTTTCATTTTAAGCTTTTCTATACCTATCAAAGTAGTATAATGAAAGAGAACCAGTTATCTCAAATAAGAACGGAAAAAAAGTGATTCTAAGGAAGTTTCCAAACTTTGAAATAAATGTTTTTCTTTTCGAGATTCTTTCCGCATAATATGCTTTTCTAAGGCTATCAAACTAGTATAATGAAAGAGAACCAGTTATCTCAAATAAGTACAGAAAAAAATTGATTCTAATGAAGTTTCCAAACTTTGAAAAAATTTCTTGTTCTTTTCAAGATTCTTTCCGCATAATATGCTTTTCTACACCTATCAAACTAGTAAAATGAAAGATAACCAGTTATCTCAAATAAAAATGGAAAAAAGATGATTATCTTGGATTTTTTAACCTTCGAAAAAAATTTTTTTTCTTTTCGAGATTCTTTCCGCATAATATGCTTTTCTACATCTATCAAACTAGCAAAATGAAAGAGAACCAGTTATCTCAAATAAGAACGGAAAAAAAGTGATTCTAATGAAGTTTCCAAACTTTGGAAAAAAATTTTTTTTCTTTTCGAGATTCTTTTCGGATAATATGCTTTTCTAAGGCTATCAAACTAGTATAATGAAAGAGAACCAGTTATCTCAAATAAGAATGGAAAAAAGTGATTCTAATGAAGTTTCCAAACTTTGAAAAAAAATGTTTTTCTTTTCGAGATACTTTCCGCATAATATGGCTATCTAAGGCTATCAAACTAGTATACTGAAAGAGAACAAGTTATCTCAAATAAGAACGGAAAAAAAGTAATTCTAATGATTTTTCCAAACTTTGAAAAAAAATTTTTTTTCTTTTCGATAATCTTTACGCATAATATGCTTTTCTAAGGCTATCAAACTAGTATAATGAAAGAGAACCAGTTATCTCAAATAAGAACGGAAAAAAAGTGATTCTAATGAAGTTTCCAAACTTTGAAAAAATTTTTTTTTTCTTTTCGAGATTCTTTCAGCATAATATGCTTCTCTAAGGCTATCAAACTAGTATAATGAAAGAGAACCAGTTATCTCAAATAAGAACGGAAAAAAGGTGATTCTAATGAAGTTTCCAAACTTTGAAAAAAAATTTTTTTTCTTTTCGAGATTCTTTTTGCATAATATGCTTTTCTAAGGCTATCAAACTAGTATAATGAAAGAGAACCAGTTATCTCAAATAAGAACGGAAACAAAAAGTGATTCTAAGGAAGTTTCGTAACTTTGAAAAAAAATTTTTTTCTTTTCCAGATTCTTTCCGCATAATATGCTTTTCTAAGGCTATCAAACTAGTATAATGAAACAGAACCAGTTGCCTCAAATAAGAACGGAAAAAAAGTGATTCTAATGAAGTTTCCAAACTTTGAAAAAAAATTTTTTTCTTTTCCAGATTCTTTCCGCATAATATGCTTTTCTAAGGCTATCAAACTAGTATAATGAAAGAGAACCAGTTATCTCAAATAAGAACGAAAAAAAAGTGATTCTAAAGAAGTTTCCAAACTTTGAAAAAAAATTTTTTTTCTTTTCGAGATTCTTTTCGGATAATATGCTTTTCTAAGGCTATCAAACTAGTATAATGAAAGAGAACCAGTTATCTCAAATAAGAACGGAAAAAAATGATTCTAATGAAGTTTCCAAACTTTGAAAAAAATTTTTTTTTCTTTTCGAGATTCTTTTCGGATAATATATTTTTCTATGGCTATCAAACTAGTATAATGAAAGGGAACCAGTTATCTCAAATAAGAACGGAAAATAATTCATTCTAATGAAGTTTCCAAACTTTGAATAAAAATTGTTTTTCTTTTCGAAATTCTTTTCGGATAATATGCTTTTCTAAGGCTATCAAACTAGTATAATGAAAGAGAACCAGTTATCTCAAATAAGAACGGAAAAAAATGATTCTAATGAAGTTTCCAAACTTTGAAAAAAATTTTTTTTTCTTTTCGAGATTCTTTTCGGATAATATGCTTTTCTAAGGCTATCAAACTAGTATAATGAAAGAGAACACGTTATCTCAATTAAGAACGGAAATAAAGTGGTTCTAATGAAGTTTCCAAACTTTGAAATAATTTTTTTTTCTTTTCGAGATTCTCTCCGCATAATATGCTTTTCTATGGCTAGCAAACTAGTATAATGAAAGAGAACCAGTTATCTCAAATAAGAACGGAAAAAAGGTGATTCTAATGAAGTTTCCAAAATTTGAAAAAAATTTTTTTTTCTTTTCGAGATTCTTTTCGCATAATATGCCTATCTAAGGCTATCAAACTAGTATAATGAAAGAGAAAAAGTTATCTCAAATAAGAACGGAAAAAAAGTGGTTCTAATGATTTTTCCAAACTTTGAAAAAAAATTTTTTTTCTTTTCGAGAATCTTTACGCATAATATGCTTTTCTAAGGCTATCAAACTAGTATAATGAAAGAGAACCAGTTATCTCAAATAAGAACGGAAAAAAAGTGATTCTAATGAAGTTTCCAAACTTTGAAAAAATATTTTTTTCTTTTCCAGATTCTTTCCGCATAATATGCTTTTCTAAGGCTATCAAACAATAATAATGAAAGAGAACCAGTTAACTCAAATAACAACGGAAAAAAGGTGATTCTAAAGAAGTTTCCAAACTTTGAAAAAAAATTTTTTTTCTTTTCGAGATTCTTTTCGCATAATATGCTTTTCTAAGGCTATCAACTTAATATAATGAAAGAGAACCAGTTATCTCAAATAAGAACGGAAAAAAAGTGATTCTAATGAAGTTTCCAAACTTTGAAAAAAAAATGATTTTCTTTTCGAGATTCTTTCCGCATAATATACTTTTCTAAGGCTATCAAACTAGTATAATGAAAGAGAAACATTTATCTCAAATAAGAACGGAAAAAAAGTGATTCTAATGAAGTTTCCAAACTTTGAAAAAAAATTTTTTTTCCTTTCGAGATTCTTTCCGCATAATATGCTTCTCTAAGGCTATCATACTAGTATAATGAAAGAGAACCAGTTATCTTAAATAAGAACGGAAAAAAGGTGATTCTAATGAAGTTTCCAAACTTTGAAAAAAAATTTTTTTTCTTTTCGAGATTCTTTTTGCATAATATGCTTTTCTAAGGCTATCAAACTAGTATAATAAAGAGAACCAGTTATCTCAAATAAGAACGGAAAAAAGGTGATTCTAATGAAGTTTCCAAACTTTGAAAAAAAATTTTTTTTCTTTTCGAGATTCTTTTTGCATAATTTGCTTTTCTAAGGCTATCAAACTAGTATAATGAAAGAGAACCAGTTATCTCAAATAAGAACGGAAAAAAAGTGATTCTAATGAAGTTTCCAATCTTTGAAAAAAAATTTTTTTTCTTTTCGAGATTCTTTTTGCATAATATGCTTTTCTAAGGCTATCAAATTAGTATAATGAAAGAGAAACATTTATCTCAAATAAGAACGGAAAAAAAGTGATTCTAATGAAGTTTCCAAACTTTGAAAAAAAATTTTTTTTCCTTTCGAGATTCTTTCCGCATAATATGCTTCTCTAAGGCTATCATACTAGTATAATGAAAGAGAACCAGTTATCTTAAATAAGAACGGAAAAAAGGTGATTCTAATGAAGTTTCCAAACTTTGAAAAAAAATTTTTTTTCTTTTCGAGATTCTTTTTGCATAATATGCTTTTCTAAGGCTATCAAACTAGTATAATAAAGAGAACCAGTTATCTCAAATAAGAACGGAAAAAAGGTGATTCTAATGAAGTTTCCAAACTTTGAAAAAAAATTTTTTTTCTTTTCGAGATTCTTTTTGCATAATTTGCTTTTCTAAGGCTATCAAACTAGTATAATGAAAGAGAACCAGTTATCTCAAATAAGAACGGAAAAAAAGTGATTCTAATGAAGTTTCCAATCTTTGAAAAAAAATTTTTTTTCTTTTCGAGATTCTTTTTGCATAATATGCTTTTCTAAGGCTATCAAATTAGTATAATGAAAGAGAACCAGTTATCTCAAATAAGAACGGAAAAAAAGTGATTCTAATGAAGTTTCGTAACTTTGAAAAAAAATGTTTTTCTTTTCGAGATTCTTTCGGCATAATATGCTTTTCTAAGGCTATCAAACTAGTATAATGAAAGAGAACCAGTTATCTCAAATAAGAACGGAAAAAAAGTGATTCTAATGAAGTTTCCAAACTTTGAAAAAAAATTTTTTTTCTTTTCTAGATTCTTTCCGCATAATATGCTTCTCTAAGGCTATCAAACTAGTATAATATAAGAGAACCAGTTATCTCAAATAAGAACGGAAAAAAAGTGATTCTAATGAAGTTTCCAAACTTTGAAAAAAAATTTTTTTTCTTTTCGAGATTCTTTTTGCATAATATGCTTTTCTAAGGATATCAAACTAATATAATGAAAGAGAACCAATTATCTCAAATAAGAACGGAAAAAAAGTGATTCTAATGAAGTTTCGTAACTTTGAAAAAAATGTTTTTCTTTTCGAGATTCTTTCGGCATAATATGCTTTTCTAAGGCTATCAAACTAGTATAATGAAAGAGAACCAGTTATCTCAAATATGAACGGAAAAAAAGTGATTCTAATGAAGTTTCCAAACTTTGAAAAAAAATTTTTTTTCTTTTCGAGAATCTTTACGCATAATATGCTTTTTTAAGGCTATCAAACTAGTATAATGAAAGAGAACCAGTTATTTCAAATAAGAACGGAAAAAAGTGATTCTAATAAAGTTTCCAAACTTTGAAAAAAAATTTGTTTTCTTTTCCAGATTCTTTCCGCATAATATGCTTTTCTACAGCTATCAAACTAGCAAAATGAAAGAGAACCAGTTATCTCAAATAAGAACGGAAAAAAAGTGATTCTATTGATGTTGCCAACCATCGAAATAAATCTTTACTTTTCGCGAATCTTTCTTCATTTTATGGTTTTCTTTAGCTATCAAACTAGTATAATGAAAGAGAACCAGTTATCTCAAATAAGAATGGAAAAAAATGAATCATAAGGATTTTCCAAACATCAAAAAAAATTTTTTTTCTTTGCGAGATTCTTTCTGCATAATATGCTTTTCTAAGGCTATCAAAGTAGTATAATGAAAGATAACCAGATATCTCAAATAAGAACGGAAAAACGTGATTCTAATGAAGTTTCCAAACTTTGAAAAAAAATTTTTTCTTTTCGAGATTCTTTCCGCATAATATGGCTATCTAAGGCTATCAAACTAGTATACTGAAAGAGAACCAGTTATCTCAAATAAGAACGGAAAAAAGGTGATTCTAATGAAGTTTCCAAACTTTGAAAAAAAATTTTTTTTCTTTTCGAGATTCTTTTTGCATAATTTGCTTTTCTAAGGCTATCAAACTAGTATAATGAAAGAGAACCAGTTATCTCAAATAAGAACGGAAAAAAAGTGATTCTAATGAAGTTTCCAATCTTTGAAAAAAAATTTTTTTTCTTTTCGAGATTCTTTTTGCATAATATGCTTTTCTAAGGCTATCAAATTAGTATAATGAAAGAGAAACATTTATCTCAAATAAGAACGGAAAAAAAGTGATTCTAATGAAGTTTCCAAACTTTGAAAAAAAATTTTTTTTCCTTTCGAGATTCTTTCCGCATAATATGCTTCTCTAAGGCTATCATACTAGTATAATGAAAGAGAACCAGTTATCTTAAATAAGAACGGAAAAAAGGTGATTCTAATGAAGTTTCCAAACTTTGAAAAAAAATTTTTTTTCTTTTCGAGATTCTTTTTGCATAATATGCTTTTCTAAGGCTATCAAACTAGTATAATAAAGAGAACCAGTTATCTCAAATAAGAACGGAAAAAAGGTGATTCTAATGAAGTTTCCAAACTTTGAAAAAAAATTTTTTTTCTTTTCGAGATTCTTTTTGCATAATTTGCTTTTCTAAGGCTATCAAACTAGTATAATGAAAGAGAACCAGTTATCTCAAATAAGAACGGAAAAAAAGTGATTCTAATGAAGTTTCCAATCTTTGAAAAAAAATTTTTTTTCTTTTCGAGATTCTTTTTGCATAATATGCTTTTCTAAGGCTATCAAATTAGTATAATGAAAGAGAACCAGTTATCTCAAATAAGAACGGAAAAAAAGTGATTCTAATGAAGTTTCGTAACTTTGAAAAAAAATGTTTTTCTTTTCGAGATTCTTTCGGCATAATATGCTTTTCTAAGGCTATCAAACTAGTATAATGAAAGAGAACCAGTTATCTCAAATAAGAACGGAAAAAAAGTGATTCTAATGAAGTTTCCAAACTTTGAAAAAAAATTTTTTTTCTTTTCTAGATTCTTTCCGCATAATATGCTTCTCTAAGGCTATCAAACTAGTATAATATAAGAGAACCAGTTATCTCAAATAAGAACGGAAAAAAAGTGATTCTAATGAAGTTTCCAAACTTTGAAAAAAAATTTTTTTTCTTTTCGAGATTCTTTTTGCATAATATGCTTTTCTAAGGATATCAAACTAGTATAATGAAAGAGAACCAATTATCTCAAATAAGAACGGAAAAAAAGTGATTCTAATGAAGTTTCGTAACTTTGAAAAAAATGTTTTTCTTTTCGAGATTCTTTCGGCATAATATGCTTTTCTAAGGCTATCAAACTAGTATAATGAAAGAGAACCAGTTATCTCAAATATGAACGGAAAAAAAGTGATTCTAATGAAGTTTCCAAACTTTGAAAAAAAATTTTTTTTCTTTTCGAGAATCTTTACGCATAATATGCTTTTTTAAGGCTATCAAACTAGTATAATGAAAGAGAACCAGTTATTTCAAATAAGAACGGAAAAAAGTGATTCTAATAAAGTTTCCAAACTTTGAAAAAAAATTTGTTTTCTTTTCCAGATTCTTTCCGCATAATATGCTTTTCTAGTATAAAGAAAGAGAACCAGTTATCTCAAATAAGAACGGAAAAAAATTGATTCTAATAAAGTTTCCAAACTTTGAAAAAAAATTTGTTTTCTTTTCCAGAATCTTTACGCATAATATGCTTTTCTAAAGCTATCAAACTAGTATAATGAAAGAGATCCAGTTATCTCAAATAAGAACGGAAAAAAAGTGATTATAATGAAGTTTCCAAACTTTGAAAAAAATTTTTTTTTCTTTTCGAGATTCTTTCCGCATAATATGCTTCTCTAAGGCTATCAAACTAGTATAATGAAAGAGAACCAGTTATCTCAAATAAGAACGGAAAAAAGGTGATTCTAATGAAGTTTCCAAACTTTAAAAAAAAATTTTTTTTCTTTTCGAGATTCTTTTTGCATAATATGCTTTTCTAAGGCTATCAAACTAGTATAATAAAAGAGAACCAGTTATCTCAAATAAGAACGGAAAAAAAGTGATTCTAATGAATTTTCGTAACTTTGAAAAAAAGTTTTTTTCTTTTCCAGATTCTTTCCGCATAATATGCTTTTCTAAGGCTATCAAACTAGTATAATGAAAGAGAACCAGTTATCTCAAATAAGAACGGAAAAAAAGTGATTCTAATGAAGTTTCCAAACTTTGAAAAAAAATTTTTTTTCTTTTCCAGATACTTTTCGCATAATATGCTTTTCTAAGGCTATCAAACTAGTATAATGAAACAGAACCAGTTATCTCAAATAAGATTGGAAAAAATGTGATTCTAATGAAGTTTCCAAACTTTGAAAAAAAATGTTTTTCTTTTTGATATTCTTTCCGCATAATATGGCTATCTAAGGCTATCAAACTAGTATAATGAAAGGGAACAACTTATCTCAAATAAGAACGGAAAAAAAGTAATTCTAATGATTTTTCCAAACTTTGAAAAAAATTTTTTTTTCTTTTCGAGAATCTTTACGCATAATATGCTTTTCTAAGGCTATCAAACTAGTATAATGAAAGAGAACCAGTTATCTCAAATAAGAACGGAAAAAAAGTGATTCTAATGAAGTTTCCAAACTTTGAAAAAATATTTTTTTCTTTTCCAGATTCTTTCCGCATAATATGCTTTTCTAAGGCTATCAAACTATAATAATGAAAGAGAACCAGTTATCTCAAATAACAACGGAAAAAAGGTGATTCTAATGAAGTTTCCAAACTTTGAAAAAATTTTTTTTTTCTTTTCGAGATTCTTTTAGCATAATATGCTTTTCTAAGGCTATCAAACTAATATAATGAAAGAGAACCAGTTTTCTCAAATAAGAACGGAAAAAAAGTGATTCTAATGAAGTTTCCAAACTTTGAAAAAAAAATGATTTTCTTTTCGAGATTCTTTCCGCATAATATACTTTTCTAAGGCTATCAAACTTGTATAATGAAAGAGAACCATTTATCTCAAATAAGAACGGAAAAAAAGTGATTCTAATGAAGTTTCCAAACTTTGAAAAAAAATTTTTTTTCTTTTCGAGATTCTTTCCGCATAATATGCTTCTCTAAGGCTATCATACTAGTATAATGAAAGAGGACCAGTTATCTCAAATAAGAACGGAAAAAAGGTGATTCTAATGAAGTTTCCAAACTTTGAAAAAAAATTTTTTTTCTTTTCGAGATTCTTTTTGCATAATATGCTTTTCTAAGGCTATCAAACTAGTATAATGAAAGAGAACCAGTTATCTCAAATAAGAACGGAAAAAAAGTGATTCTAATGAAGTTTCGTAACTTTAAAAAAAAATGTTTTTCTTTTCGAGATTCTTTCGGCATAATATGCTTTTCTAAGGCTATCAATATAGTATAATGAAAGAGAACCAGTTATCTCAAATAAGAACGGAAAAAAAGTGATTCTAATGAAGTTTCCAAACTTTGAAAAAAAATTTTTTTCTTTTCGAGATTCTTTTCGCCTAATATGCTTTTCTAAGGCTATCAAACTAGTATAATGAAAGAGAACCAGTTATCTCAAATAAAAACGGAAAAAAAGTGATTCTAATGAAGTTTCCAAACTTTGAAAAAAAATTTTTTTTCTTTTCGAGATTCTTTCCGCATAATATGCTTCTCTAAGGCTATCAAACTAGTATAATATAAGAGAACCAGTTATCTCAAATAAGAACGGAAAAAAATTGATTCTAATGAAGTTTCCAAACTTTGAAAAAAAAATTTTTTTCTTTTCGAGCTTCTTTTTGCATAATATGCTTTTCTAAGACTATCAAACTAGTTTAATGAAAGAGAACCAGTTATCTCAAATAAGAACGGAAAAAAAGTGATTCTAATGTTGTTTCGTAACTTTGAAAAAAAAAGTTTTTCTTTTCGAGATTCTTTCGGCATAATATGCTTTTCTAAGGCTATCAAACTAGTATAATGAAAGAGAACCAGTTATCTCAAATAAGAACGGAAAAAAAAAGATTCTAATGAAGTTTCCAAACTTTGAAAAAAAATTTTTTTTCTTTTCGAGAATCTTTACGCATAATATGCTTTTCTAAGGCTATCAAACTAGTATAATGAAAGAGAACCAGTTATCTCAAATAAGAACGGAAAAAAAGTGATTCTAATGAAGTTTCCAAACTTTGAAAAAACATTTTTTTCTTTTCCAGATTCTTTCCGCATAATATGCTTTTCTAAGGCTATCAAACTAGTATAATGAAAGAGAACCAGTTATCTCAAATAAGAACGAAAAAAAAGTGATTCTAAAGAAGTTTCCAAACTTTGAAAAAAAATTTTTTTTCTTTTCGAGATTCTTTTCGGATAATATGCTTTTCTAAGGCTATCAAACTAGTATAATGAAAGAGAACCAGTTATCTCAAATAAGAACGGAAAAAAATGATTCTAATGAAGTTTCCAAACTTTGAAAAAAAAATTTTTTTCTTTTCGAGATTCTTTTCGGATAATATGCTTTTCTAAGGCTATCAAACTAGTATAATGAAAGGGAACCAGTTATCTCAAATAAGAACGGAAAAAAATTCATTCTAATGAAGTTTCCAAACTTTGAATAAAAATTGTTTTTCTTTTCGAAATTCTTTTCGGATAATATGCTTTTCTAAGGCTATCAAACAATAATAATGAAAGAGAACCAGTTATCTCAAATAACAACGGAAAAAAGATGATTCTAATGAAGTTTCCAAACTTTGAAAAAAAATTTTTTTTCTTTTCGAGATTCTTTTCACATAATATGCTTTTCTAAGGCTATCAAACTAATATAATGAAAGAGAACCAGTTATCTCAAATAAGAACGGAAAAAAAGTGATTCTAATGAAGTTTCCAAACTTTGAAAAAAAAATGATTTTCTTTTCGAGATTCTTTCCGCATAATATACTTTTCTAAGGCTATCAAACTAGTATAATGAAAGAGAACCATTTATCTCAAATAAGAACGGAAAAAAAGTGATTCTAATGAAGTTTCCAAACTTTGAAAAAAAATTTTTTTTCCTTTCGAGATTCTTTCCGCATAATATGCTTCTCTAAGGCTATCATACTAGTATAATGAAAGAGAACCAGTTATCTCAAATAAGAACGGAAAAAAGGTGATTCTAATGAAGTTTCCAAACTTTGAAAAAAAATTTTTTTTCTTTTCGAGATTCTTTTTGCATAATATGCTTTTCTAAGGCTATCAAACTAGTATAATAAAGAGAACCAGTTATCTCAAATAAGAACGGAAAAAAAGTGATTCTAATGAAGTTTCGTAACTTTGAAAAAAAATGTTTTTCTTTTCGAGATTCTTTCTGCATAATATGCTTTTCTAAGGCTATCAAACTAGTATAATGAAAGAGAACCAGTTATCTCAAATAAGAACGGAAAAAAAGTGATTCTAATGAAGTTTCCAAACTTTGAAAAAAAATTTTTTTTCTTTTCTAGATTCTTTCCGCATAATATGCTTCTCTAAGGCTATCAAACTAGTATAATATAAGAGAACCAGTTATCTCAAATAAGAACGGAAAAAAAGTGATTCTAATGAAGTTTCCAAACTTTGAAAAAAAATTTTTTTTCTTTTCGAGATTCTTTTTGCATAATATGCTTTTCTAAGGCTATCAAACTAGTATAATGAAAGAGAACCAGTTATCTCAAATAAGAACGGAAAAAAAGTGATTCTAATGAAGTTTCGTAACTTTGAAAAAAATGTTTTTCTTTTCGAGATTCTTTCGGCATAATATGCTTTTCTAAGGCTATCAAACTAGTATAATGAAAGAGAACCAGTTATCTCAAATAAGAACGGAAAAAAATGATTCTAATGAAGTTTCCAAACTTTGAAAAAAAAATTTTTTTCTTTTCGAGATTCTTTTCGGATAATATGCTTTTCTAAGGCTATCAAACTAGTATAATGAAAGGGAACCAGTTATCTCAAATAAGAACGGAAAAAAATTCATTCTAATGAAGTTTCCAAACTTTGAATAAAAATTATTTTTCTTTTCGAAATTCTTTTCGGATAATATGCTTTTCTAAGGCTATCAAACTAGTATAATGAAAGAGAACCAGTTATCTCAAATAAGAACGGAAAAAAATGATTCTAATGAAGTTTCCAAACTTTGAAAAAAATTTTTTTTTCTTTTCGAGATTCTTTTCGGATAATATGCTTTTCTAAGGCTATCAAACTAGTATAATGAAAGAGAACACGTTATCTCAATTAAGAACGGAAATAAAGTGGTTCTAATGAAGTTTCCAAACTTTGAAATAATTTTTTTTTCTTTTCGAGATTCTTTCCGCATAATATGCTTTTCTATGGCTAGCAAACTAGTATAATGAAAGAGAACCAGTTATCTCAAATAAGAACGGAAAAAAGGTGATTCTAATGAAGTTTCCAAAATTTGAAAAAAAATTTTTTTTCTTTTCGAGATTCTTTTCGCATAATATGCCTATCTAAGGCTATCAAACTAGTATAATGAAAGAGAAAAAGTTATCTCAAATAAGAACGGAAAAAAAGTGGTTCTAATGATTTTTCCAAACTTTGAAAAAAAATTTTTTTTCTTTTCGAGAATCTTTACGCATAATATGCTTTTCTAAGGCTATCAAACTAGTATAATGAAAGAGAACCAGTTATCTCAAATAAGAACGGAAAAAAAGTGATTCTAATGAAGTTTCCAAACTTTGAAAAAATATTTTTTTCTTTTCCAGATTCTTTCCGCATAATATGCTTTTCTAAGGCTATCAAACAATAATAATGAAAGAGAACCAGTTATCTCAAATAACAACGGAAAAAAGATGATTCTAATGAAGTTTCCAAACTTTGAAAAAAAATTTTTTTTCTTTTCGAGATTCTTTTCACATAATATGCTTTTCTAAGGCTATCAAACTAATATAATGAAAGAGAACCAGTTATCTCAAATAAGAACGGAAAAAAAGTGATTCTAATGAAGTTTCCAAACTTTGAAAAAAAAATGATTTTCTTTTCGAGATTCTTTCCGCATAATATACTTTTCTAAGGCTATCAAACTAGTATAATGAAAGAGAACCATTTATCTCAAATAAGAACGGAAAAAAAGTGATTCTAATGAAGTTTCCAAACTTTGAAAAAAAATTTTTTTTCCTTTCGAGATTCTTTCCGCATAATATGCTTCTCTAAGGCTATCATACTAGTATAATGAAAGAGAACCAGTTATCTCAAATAAGAACGGAAAAAAGGTGATTCTAATGAAGTTTCCAAACTTTGAAAAAAAATTTTTTTTCTTTTCGAGATTCTTTTTGCATAATATGCTTTTATAAGGCTATCAAACTAGTATAATAAAGAGAACCAGTTATCTCAAATAAGAACGGAAAAAAAGTGATTCTAATGAAGTTTCGTAACTTTGAAAAAAAATGTTTTTCTTTTCGAGATTCTTTCTGCATAATATGCTTTTCTAAGGCTATCAAACTAGTATAATGAAAGAGAACCAGTTATCTCAAATAAGAACGGAAAAAAAGTGATTCTAATGAAGTTTCCAAACTTTGAAAAAAAATTTTTTTTCTTTTCTAGATTCTTTCCGCATAATATGCTTCTCTAAGGCTATCAAACTAGTATAATATAAGAGAACCAGTTATCTCAAATAAGAACGGAAAAAAAGTGATTCTAATGAAGTTTCCAAACTTTGAAAAAAAATTTTTTTTCTTTTCGAGATTCTTTTTGCATAATATGCTTTTCTAAGGCTATCAAACTAGTATAATGAAAGAGAACCAGTTATCTCAAATAAGAACGGAAAAAAAGTGATTCTAATGAAGTTTCGTAACTTTGAAAAAAATGTTTTTCTTTTCGAGATTCTTTCGGCATAATATGCTTTTCTAAGGCTATCAAACTAGTATAATGAAAGAGAACCAGTTATCTCAAATAAGAACGGAAAAAAAGTGATTCTAATGAAGTTTCCAAACTTTGAAAAAAAATTTTTTTCCTTTTCGAGAATCTTTACGCATAATATGCTTTTTTAAGGCTATCAAACTAGTATAATGAAAGAGAACCAGTTATTTCAAATAAGAACGGAAAAAAAGTGATTCTAATAAAGTTTCCAAACTTTGAAAAAAAATTTGTTTTCTTTTCCAGATTCTTTCCGCATAATATGCTTTTCTAGTATAAAGAAAGAGAACCAGTTATCTCAAATAAGAACGGAAAAAAATTGATTCTAATAAAGTTTCCAAACTTTGAAAAAAAATTTGTTTTCTTTTCCAGATTCTTTCCGCATAATATGCTTTTCTACAGCTATCAAACTAGCAAAATGAAAGAGAACCAGTTATCTCAAATAAGAACGGAAAAAAAGTGATTCTATTGATGTTGCCAACCATCGAAATAAATCTTTACTTTTCGCGAATCTTTCTTCATTTTATGGTTTTCTTTAGCTATCAAACTAGTATAATGAAAGAGAACCAGTTATCTCAAATAAGAATGGAAAAAAATGAATCATAAGGATTTTCCAAACATCAAAAAAAATTTTTTTTCTTTGCGAGATTCTTTCTGCATAATATGCTTTTCTAAGGCTATCAAAGTAGTATAATGAAAGATAACCAGATATCTCAAATAAGAACGGAAAAACGTGATTCTAATGAAGTTTTCAAACTTTGAAAAAAAATTTTTTCTTTTCGAGATTCTTTCCGCATAATATGCTTTTCTACAGCTATCAAAGTAGCAAAATGAAAGAGAACCAGTTATCACAAATACGAACGATAAAAAGTGATTCTAATGAAGTTACCAACCATCGAAATAAATCTTTTCTTTTCGCGAATCTTTCTTCATTTTATGGTTTTCTATGGCTATCAAGCTTGTATAATGAAAGAGAACCAGTAATTTCAAAGAAGAACGGAAAAAAAGTGAATCTAATGAAGTTTCTAAGCATCGGAATAAATCTTTTCTTTTCGCGAATCTTCTTTCATGTTAACGTTTTCTATTGCTATCAAACTAGTATAATGAAAGAGAACCAGTTATCTCAAATAAGAACGGAAAAAAAGTGTTTGGAAGGAAGTTTCCAAACTTTGAAAAAAATTTTTTTCTTTTCGAGATTCTTTCCGCATAATATGCTTTTCTACAGCTATCAAACTAGCAAAATGAAAGAGAACCAGTTATCTCAAATAAGAAGGGAAAAAAGTGATTGTAATGAAGTTCCCAAGCATCGAAATATATCTTTTTTATTCGGAAATCTTTCTTCATTTTAACGATTTCTATAGCTATGAAACTAGAATAATGAAACAGAACCAGTTATCTCAAATAAGAACGGAAAGAAATTGATTCTCTTAATTTTTCCAACCTTCGTAAAAAATTTTTTTCTTTTCGACATTCTTTCCGCATAATATGCTTTTCTAGAGCTATCAAACTAGCAAAACGAAAGAGAACCAGTTATCTCAAATAATAACGGAAAAAAAAAGTGAATCTAATGAAGTTTCCAAGCATCGAAATAAATCTTTTCATTTCGCGAATCTTTCTTCATTTTATTGTTTTCTATGGCTATCAAACTAGTATAATGAAAGAGAACCAGATATCCCAAATAAGATCGGAAAAACATTGATTCTCTCGGATTTTCCAACTTTCAAAATAAAATTTTTTTCTTTTGGACATTCTTTCCTCATAATATGCTTTTCTAGAGCTATCAAACTAACAAAATGAAAGAGAACCAGTTATCTCAAATAAGAATGGAAAAAAATAGATACATAAGGATTTTCCAAACATAAAAAATTTTTTTTTTCTTTTCCAGGTTATTTCGCATAATATGCTTTTCTAAGGCTATCAAACTAGTATAATGAAAGCTCAAATAAGAATGGAAAAAAATGAATCATAAGGATTTTCCAAACATCAAAAAAAATTTTTTTTCTTTTCCAGATTCTTTCTGCATAATATTCTTTTCTACATCTATCAAACTAGCAAAATGAAAGAAAACCAGTTATCTCAAATAAGAACGGAAAAAAAGTGATTCTAATGAAGTTTCCAAGCATCGAAATAAATCTTTTTTCGCGAATCTTTCTTCATTTTAAGGTTTTGTATAGCTATTAAACTAGAATAATGAAAGAGAACCAGTTATCTCAAATAAGAACGGAAAAAAATTAATTCTCTTAATTTTCCCAACCTTCGAAAAAAAATTTTTTTTCAATTCGAGATTCCATCCGCATATTATGCTTTTCTACAGCTATCAAACTAGCAAAATGAAAGAGAACCAGTTATCTCAAATAAGAACGGAAAAAATATGATTCTAATGAAGTTTCCAACCATCGAAATAAATCTTTTCTTTTCGCGAATCTTTCTTCATTTTATGGTTTTCTATGGCTATCAAACTTGTATAATGAAAGAGAACCAGTTATCTCAAATAAGAATGGAAAAAAATTGGTACATAAGGATTTTCCAAACATAAAAATTTTTTTTTTTTCTTTTCGAGATTTTTTCCGCATAATATGGCTATCTAAGGCTATCAAACTAGTATAATGAAAGAGAACAAGTTATCTCAAATAAGAACGGAAAAAAAGTAATTCTAATGATTTTTCAAAACTTTGAAAAAAATTTTTTTTTCTTTTCGAGAATCTTCACGCATAATATGCTTTTCTACATCTATCAAACTAGGAAAATGAAACAGAACCAGTTATCCCAAATAAGATCGGGAAAAAATTGATTCTCTCGGATTTTCCAACCTACGAAAAAAAATTTTTTTCTTTTCGACATTCTTTCCGCATAATATGCTTTGCTAGAGCTATCAAACTAGTAAAATGAAAAAGAACCAGTTATCTTAAATAAGAACGGAAAAAAAGTGATTCTAATGAAGTTTCCAACCATCGAAATAAATCTTTTCTTCTCGCGAATCTTCTTTCATTTTAAGGTTTTCAATAGCTATCAAACTAGTATAATGAAAGAGAACCAGTTATCTCAAATAAGAAAGGAAAAAAAGTGATTCTAAGGATGTTTCCAAACTTTAAAAAAGTTTTTTTTCTTTTCGAGATTCTTTCCGCATAATATGCTTTTCTACAGCTATCAAACTAGCAAAATGAAAGGCAACCAGTTATTTCAAATAAGAACGGAAAAAAATTGATTATCTTGGATTTTTTAACCTTCGAAAAAAAATTTTTCTTTTCCAGATTCTTTCCGCATAATATGCTTTTCTGCAGCTATCAAACTAGCAAACAGAACCAGTTATCTCAAATAAGAAGGGAAAAAAAGTGATTCTATTGAAGTTTCCAACCATCGAAATAATCTTTACTTTTCGCGAATCTTTCTTCATTTTAAGGTTAACTGTAGCTATTAAACTAGAATAATGAAAGAGAACCAGTTATCTCAAATAAGAACGGAAAAAAATTGATTCTCTTAATTTTTCCAACCTTCGAAAAAAAATTTTTTTTCTTTTCGAGATTCCATGCGCATATTATGCTTTTCTACAGCTATCAAACTAGCAAAATGAAAGATAACCAGTTATCTGAAATAAGAAGGGGAAAAAAAGTGATTCTAATGAAGTTTCCATTCATCGAAATAAATCTTTTCATTTCGCTAATCTTTCTTCATTTTATTGTTTCCTATGGCTATCAAACTAGGATAATGAAAATGAACCAGTTATCTCAAATAAGAATGGAAAAAAAATGATACATAAGGATTTTCCAAACATAAAAAAAAATTTTTTTTCTTTTCGAGATTCTTTCGCATAATATGCTTTTCTATACCTATCAAACAAGTATAATGAAAGAGAACCAGTTATCTCAAATAAGAAAGGAAAAAAGTGATTCTAAGGAAGTTTCCAAACTTTGAAAAAATTTTTTTTCTTTTCGAGATTCTTTCCGCATAATATGCTTTTCTAGTATAAAGAAAGAGAACCAGTTATCTCAAATAAGAACGGAAAAAAATTGATTCAAATAAAGTTTCCAAACTTTGAAAAAAATTTGTTTTCTTTTCCAGATTCTTTCCGCATAATATGCTTTTCTACAGCTATCAAACTAGCAAAATGAAAGAGAACCAGTTATCTCAAATAAGAACGGAAAAAAAGTGATTCTATTGAAGTTTCCAACCATCGAAATAAATCTTTACTTTTCGCGAATCTTTCTTCATTTTATGGTTTTCTTTAGCTATCAAAGTAGTATAATGAAAGATACCCAGATATCTGAAATAAGAACGGAAAAACGTGATTCTAATGAAGTTTCCAAACTTTGAAAAAAAAAATTTTTCTTTTCGAGATTCTTTCCGCATAATATGCTTTTCTACAGCTATCAAAGTAGCAAAATGAAGGAGAACCAGTTATCACAAATACGAACGGAAAAAAAGTGATTCTAATGAAGTTACCAACCATCGAAATAAATCTTTTCTTTTCGCGAATCTTTCTTCATTTTATGGTTTTCTATGGCTATCAAGCTTGTATAATGAAAGATAACCAGTTATTTCAAATAAGAAGGGGAAAAAAGTGATTCTAATGAAGTTTCCAAACTTTGAAAAACCAATTGTTTCTTTTCGAGATTCTTTCCGCATAATATGCTTTCTACAGCTATCAAAGTAGTAAAATGAAAGAGAACCAATTATCTCAAATAAGAACCGAAAAAAAGTGAATCTAATGAAGTTTCAAAGCATCGAAATAAATCTTTTCTTTTCGCGAATCTTTCTTCATTTTATGGTTTTCTATAGCTATCAAACTAGTATAATGAAAGAGAACCAGTTATCTCAAATAAGAATGGAAAAAAAAAAATGAATCTTAAGGATTTTACGAACATCAAAAAAAAAATGTTTTTCTTTTCGAGATTATTTCTGAATAATATGCTTTTCTAAGGCTATCAAACAGGTATAATGAAAGATAACCAGATATCTCAAATAAGAACGGAAAAACGTGATTCTAATGAAGTTTCCAAACTTTGAAAAACCAATTGTTTCTTTTCGAGATTCTTTCCGCATAATATGCTTTCTACAGCTATCAAAGTAGTAAAATGAAAGAGAACCAATTATCTCAAATAAGAACCGAAAAAAAGTGAATCTAATGAAGTTTCAAAACATCGAAATAAATCTTTTCTTTTCGCGAATCTTCTTTCATTTTAAGCTTTTCTATACCTATCAAAGTAGTATAATGAAAGAGAACCAGTTATCTCAAATAAGAACGGAAAAAAAGTGATTCTAAGGAAGTTTCCAAACTTTGAAATAAATGTTTTTCTTTTCGAGATTCTTTCCGCATAATATGCTTTTCTAAGGCTATCAAACTAGTATAATGAAAGAGAACCAGTTATCTCAAATAAGTAAAAAAAAAAATTGATTCTAATGAAGTTTCCAAACTTTGAAAAAATTTCTTGTTCTTTTCAAGATTCTTTCCGCATAATATGCTTTTCTACACCTATCAAACTAGTAAAATGAAAGATAACCAGTTATCTCAAATAAGAATGGAAAAAAGATGATTATCTTGGATTTTTTAACCTTCGAAAAAAATTTTTTTTCTTTTCGAGATTCTTTCCGCATAATATGCTTTTCTACATCTATCAAACTAGCAAAATGAAAGAGAACCAGTTATCTCAAATGAGAACGGAAAAAAAGTGATTCTAATGAAGTTTCCAAACTTTGGAAAAAAATTTTTTTTCTTTTCGAGATTCTTTTCGGATAATATGCTTTTCTAAGGCTATCAAACTAGTATAATGAAAGAGAACCAGTTATCTCAAATAAGAACGGAAAAAAGTGTTTCTAATGAAGTTTCCAAACTTTGAAAAAAAATGTTTTTCTTTTCGAGATTCTTTCCGCATAATATGGCTATCTAAGGCTATCAAACTAGTATACTGAAAGAGAACAAGTTATCTCAAATAAGAACGGAAAAAAAGTAATTCTAATGATTTTTCCAAACTTTGAAAAAAAATTTTTTTTCTTTTCGATAATCTTTACGCATAATATGCTTTTCTAAGGCTATCAAACTAGTATAATGAAAGAGAACCAGTTATCTCAAATAAGAACGGAAAAAAAGTGATTCTAATGAAGTTTCCAAACTTTGAAAAAAATTTTTTTTTCGTTTCGAGATTCTTTCCGCATAATATGCTTCTCTAAGGCTATCAAACTAGTATAATGAAAGAGAACCAGTTATCTCAAATAAGAACGGAAAAAAGGTGATTCTAATGAAGTTTCCAAACTTTGAAAAAAAATTTTTTTTCTTTTCGAGATTCTTTTTGCATAATATGCTTTTCTAAGGCTATCAAACTAGTATAATGAAAGTGAACCAGTTATCTCAAATAAGAACGGAAACAAAAAGTGATTCTAAGGAAGTTTCGTAACTTTGAAAAAAAATTTTTTTCTTTTCCAGATTCTTTCCGCATAATATGCTTTTCTAAGGCTATCAAACTAGTATAATGAAACAGAACCAGTTATCTCAAATAAGAACGGAAAAAAAGTGATTCTAATGAAGTTTCCAAACTTTGAAAAAAAATTTTTTTTCTTTTCCAGATACTTTTCGCATAATATGCTTTTCTAAGGCTATCAAAGGCTATAATGCTATAATGAAACAGAACCAGTTATCTCAAATAAGATTGGAAAAAAAGTGATTCTAATGAAGTTTCCAAACTTTGAAAAAAAAATGTTTTTCTTTTTGATATTCTTTCCGCATAATATGGCTATCTAAGGCTATCAAACTAGTATAATAAAAGGGAACAACTTATCTCAAATAAGAACGGAAAAAAAGTAATTCTAATGATTTTTCCAAACTTTGAAAAAAATTTTTTTTTCTTTACGAGAATCTTTACGCATAATATGCTTTTCTAAGGCTATCAAACTTTTATAATGAAAGAGAACCAGTTATCTCAAATAAGAACGGAAAAAAAGTGATTCTAATGAAGTTTCCAAACTTTGAAAAAACATTTTTTTCTTTTCCAGATTCTTTCCGCATAATATGCTTTTCTAAGGCTATCAAACTTTTATAATGAAAGAGAACCAGTTATCTCAAATAAGAACGGAAAAAAAGTGATTCTAATGAAGTTTCCAAACTTTGAAAAAACATTTTTTTCTTTTCCAGATTCTTTCCGCATAATATGCTTTTCTAAGGCTATCAAACTACTATAATGAATGAGAACCAGTTATCTCAAATAAGAACAAAAAAAAAGTGATTCTAAAGAAGTTTCCAAACTTTGAAAAAAAATTTTTTTTCTTTTCGAGATTCTTTTCGGATAATATGCTTTTCTAAGGCTATCAAACTAGTATAATGAAAGAGAACCAGTTATCTCAAATAAGAACGGAAAAAAATGATTCTAATGAAGTTTCCAAACTTTGAAAAAAAATTTTTTTTCTTTTCGAGATTCTTTTCGGATAATATGCTTTTCTAAGGCTATCAAACTAGTATAATGAAAGGGAACCAGTTATCTCAAATAAGAACGGAAAAAATTCATTCTAATGAAGTTTCCAAACTTTGAATAAAAATTTTTTTCTTTTCGAAATTCTTTTCGGATAATATGCTTTTCTGAGGCTATCAACCTAGTATAATGAAAGAGAACCAGTTATCTCAAATAAGAACGGAAAAAAATGATTCTAATGAAGTTTCCAAACTTTGAAAAAAAATTTTTTTTCTTTTCGAGATTCTTTTCGGATAATATGCTTTTCTAAGGCTATCAAACTAGTATAATGAAAGAGAACACGTTATCTCAATTAAGAACGGAAATAAAGTGGTTCTAATGAAGTTTCCAAACTTTAAAATAATTTTTTTTTCTTTTCGAGATTCTTTCCGCATAATATGCTTTTCTATGGCTAGCAAACTAGTATAATGAAAGAGAACCAGTTATCTCAAATAAGAACGGAAAAAGGGTGATTCTAATGAAGTTTCCAAACTTTGAAAAAATTTTTTTTTTCTTTTCGAGATTCTTTTCGCATAATATGCCTATCTAAGGCTATCAAACTAGTATAATGAAAGAGAACAAGTTATCTCAAATAAGAACGGAAAAAAAGCAATTCAAATGATTTTTCCAAACTTTGAAAAAAATTTTTTTTTCTTTTCGAGAATCTTTACGCATAATATGCTTTTCTAAGGCTATCAAACTAGTATAATGAAAGAGAACCAGTTATCTCAAATAAGAACGGAAAAAAAGTGATTCTAATGAAGTTTCGAAACTTTGAAAAAAAATTTTTTTTCTTTTCGAGATTCTTTCCGCATAATATGCTTCTCTAAGGCTATCAAACTAGTATAATATAAGAGAACCAGTTATCTCAAATAAGAACGGAAAAAAAGTGATTCTAATGAAGTTTCCAAACTTTGAAAAAAATTTTTTTTTCTTTTCGAGATTCTTTTGGCATAATATGCTTTTCTAAGGCTATCAAACTAGTATAATGAAAGAGAACCAGTTATCTCAAATAAGAACGGAAAAAAAGTGATTCTAATGAAGTTTCGAAACTTTGAAAAAAATGTTTTTCTTTTCGAGATTCTTTCGGCATAATATGCTTTTCTAAGGCTATCAAACTAGTATAATGAAAGAGAACCAGTTATCTCAAATAAGAACGGAAAAAAAGTGATTCTAATGAAGTTTCCAAACTTTGAAAAAAAATTTTTTTTCTTTTCGAGAATCTTTACGCATAATATGCTTTTCTAAGGCTATCAAACTAGTATAATGAAAGAGAACCAGTTATCTCAAATAAGAACGTAAAAAAAAGTGATTCTAATGAAGTTTCAAAACTTTGAAAAAAAATTTTTTTTCTTTTCGATATTCTTTCCGCATAATATGCTTCTCTAAGGCTATCAAACTAGTATAATGAAAGAGAACCAGTTATTTCAAATAAGAACGGAAAAAAAGTGATTCTAATGAAGTTTCGTAACTTTGAAAAAAAATGTTTTTCTTTTCGAGATTCTTTCGGCATAATATGCTTTTCTAAGGCTATCAAACTAGTATAATGAAAGAGAACCAGTTATCTCAAATAAGAACGGAAAAAAAGTGATTCTAATGAAGTTTCCAAACTTTGAAAAAAAAATTTTTTTCTTTTCCAGATTCTTTTCGGATAATATGCTTTTCTAAGGCTATCAAACTAGTATAATGAAAGAGAACCAGTTATCTCAAATAAGAACGGAAAAAAGTGTTTCTAATGAAGTTTCCAAACTTTGAAAAAAAATATTTTTCTTTTCGAGATTCTTTCCGCATAATATGGCTATCTAAGGCTATCAAACTAGTATACTGAAAGAGAACAAGTTATCTCAAATAAGAACGGAAAAAAAGTAATTCTAATGATTTTTCCAAACTTTGAAAAAAAAATTTTTTTCTTTTCGATAATCTTTACGCATAATATGCTTTTCTAAGGCTATCAAACTAGTATAATGAAAGAGAACCAGTTATCTCAAATAAGAACCGAAAAAAAGTAATTCTAATGATTTTTCCAAACTTTGAAAAAAATTTTTTTTTCTTTTCGATAATCTTTACGCATAATATGCTTTTCTAAGGCTATTAAACTTTTATAATGAAAGAGAACCAGTTATCTCAAATAAGAACGGAAAAAAAGTGATTCTAATGAAGTTTCCAAACTTTGAAAAAACATTTTTTTCTTTTCCAGATTCTTTCCGCATAATATGCTTTTCTAAGGCTATCAAACTAGTATACAAACTAGTATAATGAAAGAGAACCAGTTATCTCAAATAAGAACGAAAAAAAAGTGATTCTAAAGAAGTTTCCAAACTTTGAAAAAAAATTTTTTTTCTTTTCGAGATTCTTTTCGGATAATATGCTTTTCTAAGGCTATCAAACTAGTATAATGAAAGAGAACCAGTTATCTCAAATAAGAACGGAAAAAAATGATTCTAATGAAGTTTCCAAACTTTGAAAAAAAATTTTTTTTATTTTCGAGATTCTTTTCGGATAATATGCTTTTCTAAGGCTATCAAACTAGTATAATGAAAGGGAACGAGTTATCTCAAATAAGAACGGAAAAAAATTCATTCTAATGAAGTTTCCAAACTTTGAATAAAAATTTTTTTCTTTTCGAAATTCTTTTCGGATAATATGCTTTTCTAAGGCTATCAAACTAGTATAATGAAAGAGAACCAGTTATCTCAAATAAGAACGGAAAAAAATGATTCTAATGAAGTTTCCAAACTTTGAAAAAAATTTTTTTTTCTTTTCGAGATTCTTTTCGGATAATATGCTTTTCTAAGGCTATCAAACTAGTATAATGAAAGAGAACACGTTATCTCAATTAAGAACGGAAATAAAGTGGTTCTAATGAAGTTTCCAAACTTTGAAATAATTTTTTTTTCTTTTCGAGATTCTTTCCGCATAATATGCTTTTCTATGGCTAGCAAACTAGTATAATGAAAGAGAACCAGTTATCTCAAATAAGAACGGAAAAAGGCTGATTCTAATGAAGTTTCCAAACTTTGAAAAAAATTTTTTTTTCTTTTCGAGATTCTTTTCGCATAATATGCCTATCTAAGGCTATCAAACTAGTATAATGAAAGAGAACAAGTTATCTCAAATAAGAACGGAAAAAAAGTAATTCAAATGATTTTTCCAAACTTTGAAAAAAATTTTTTTTTCTTTTCGAGAATCTTTACGCATAATATGCTTTTCTAAGGCTATCAAACTAGTATAATGAAAGAGAACCAGTTATCTCAAATAAGAACGGAAAAAAAGTGATTCTAATGAAGTTTCCAAACTTTGAAAAAAAATTTTTTTTCTTTTCGAGATTCTTTCCGCATAATATGCTTCTCTAAGGCTATCAAACTAGTATAATATAAGAGAACCAGTTATCTCAAATAAGAACGGAAAAAAAGTGATTCTAATGAAGTTTCCAAACTTTGAAAAAAAATTTTTTTTCTTTTCGAGATTCTTTTGGCATAATATGCTTTTCTAAGGCTATCAAACTAGTATAATGAAAGACAACCAGTTATCTCAAATAAGAACGGAAAAAAAGTGATTCTAATGAAGTTTAGTAACTTTGAAAAAAATGTTTTTCTTTTCGAGATTCTTTCGGCATAATATGCTTTTCTAAGGCTATCAAACTAGTATAATGAAAGAGAACCAGTTATCTCAAATAAGAACGGAAAAAAAGTGATTCTAATGAAGTTTCCAAACTTTGAAAAAAAATTTTTTTTCTTTTCGAGAATCTTTACGCATAATATGCTTTTCTAAGGCTATCAAACTAGTATAATGAAAGAGAACCAGTTATCTCAAATAAGAACGTAAAAAAAAGTGATTCTAATGAAGTTTCAAAACTTTGAAAAAAAATTTTTTTTCTTTTCGAGATTCTTTCCGCATAATATGCTTCTCTAAGGCTATCAAACTAGTATAATGAAAGAGAACCAGTTATTTCAAATAAGAACGGAAAAAAAGTGATTCTAATGAAGTTTCGTAACTTTGAAAAAAAATGCTTTTCTTTTCGAGATTCTTTCGGCATAATATGCTTTTCTAAGGCTATCAAACTAGTATAATGAAAGAGAACCAGTTATCTCAAATAAGAACGGAAAAAAAGTGATTCTAATGAAGTTTCCAAACTTTGAAAAAAATTTTTTTTTCTTTTCGAGATTCTTTTCGGATAATATGCTTTTCTAAGGCTATCAAACTAGTATAATGAAAGAGAACCAGTTATCTGAAATAAGAACGGAAAAATGTGTTTCTAATGAAGTTTCCAAACTTTGAAAAAAAATGTTTTTCTTTTCGAGATTCTTTCCGCATAATATGGCTATCTAAGGCTATCAAACTAGTATACTGAAAGAGAACAAGTTATCTCAAATAAGAACGGAAAAAAAGTAATTCTAATGATTTTTCCAAACTTTGAAAAAAAAATTTTTTTCTTTTCGATAATCTTTACGCATAATATGCTTTTCTAAGGCTATCAAACTAGTATAATGAAAGAGAACCAGTTATCTCAAATAAGAACGGAAAAAAAGTGATTCTAATGAAGTTTCCAAACTTTGGAAAAAATTTTTTTTTCTTTTCGAGATTCTTTCCGCATAATATGCTTCTCTAAGGCTATCAAACTAGTATAATGAAAGAGAACCAGTTATCTCAAATAAGAACGGAAAAAAGGTGATTCTAATGAAGTTTCCAAACTTTGAAAAAAAATTTTTTTTCTTTTCGAGATTCTTTTTGCATAATATGCTTTTCTAAGGCTATCAAACTAGTATAATGAAAGAGAACCAGTTATCTCAAATAAGAACGGAAAAAAAGTGATTCTAAGGAAGTTTCGTAACTTTGAAAAAAAATTTTTTTCTTTTCCAGATTCTTTCCGCATAATATGCTTTTTTAAGGGTATCAAACTAGTATAATGAAAGAGAACCAGTTATCTCAAATAAGAACGGAAAAAAAGTGATTCTAATGAAGTTTCCAAACTTTGAAAATAAATTTTTTTTCTTTTCCAGATACTTTTCGCATAATATGCTTTTCTAAGGCTATCAAACTAGTATAATGAAACAGAACCAGTTATCTCAAATAAGATTGGAAAAAAAGTGATTCTAATGAAGTTTCCAAACTTTGAAAAAAAAATGTTTTTCTTTTTGATATTCTTTCCGCATAATATGGCTATCTAAGGCTATCAAACTAGTATAATGAAAGGGAACAACTTATCTCAAATAAGAACGGAAAAAAAGTAATTCTAATGATTTTTCCAAACTTTGAAAAAAATTTTTTTTTCTCTTCGAGAATCTTTACGCATAATATGCTTTTCTAAGGCTATCAAACTAGTATAATGAAAGAGAACCAGTTATCTCAAATAAGAACGGAAAAAAAGTGATTCTAATGAAGTTTCCAAACTTTGAAAAAACATTTTGTTCTTTTCCAGATTCTTTCCGCATAATATGCTTTTCCAAGGCGATCAAACTAGTATAAACTAGAACCAGTTATCTCAAATAAGAACGAAAAAAAAGTGATTCTAAAGAAGTTTCCAAACTTTGAAAAAAAATTTTTTTTCTTTTCGAGATTCTTTTCGGATAATATGCTTTTCTAAGGCTATCAAACTAGTATAATGAAAGAGAACCAGTTATCTCAAATAAGAACGGAAAAAAATGATTCTAATGAAGTTTCCAAACTTTGAAAAAAAATTTTTTTTCTTTTCGAGATTCTTTTCGGATAATATGCTTTTCTAAGGCTATCAAACTAGTATAATGAAAGGGAACCAGTTATCTCAAATAAGAACGGAAAAAAATTCATTCTAATGAAGTTTCCAAACTTTGAATAAAAATTGTTTTTCTTTTCGAAATTCTTTTCGGATAATATGCTTTTCTAAGGCTATCAAACTAGTATAATGAAAGAGAACCAGTTATCTCAAATAAGAACGGAAAAAAATGATTCTAATGAAGTTTCCAAACTTTGAAAAAAAATTTTTTTTCTTTTCGAGATTCTTTTCGGATAATATGCTTTTCTATGGCTATCAAACTAGTATAATGAAAGAGAACACGTTATCTCAATTAAGAACGGAAATAAAGTGGTTCTAATGAAGTTTCCAAACTTTGAAATAATTTTTTTTTCTTTTCGAGATTCTTTCCGCATAATATGCTTTTCTATGGCTAGCAAACTAGTATAATGAAAGAGAACCAGTTATCTCAAATAAGAACGGAAAAAAGGTGATTCTAATGAAGTTTCCAAAATTTGAAAAAAAATTTTTTTTCTTTTCGAGATTCTTTTCGCATAATATGCCTATCTAAGGCTATCAAACTAGTATAATGAAAGAGAAAAAGTTATCTCAAATAAGAACAGAAAAAAAGTGGTTCTAATGATTTTTCCAAACTTTGAAAAAAATTTTTTTTTCTTTTCGAGAATCTTTACGCATAATATGCTTTTCTAAGGCTATCAAACTAGTATAATGAAAGAGAACCAGTTATCTCAAATAAGAACGGAAAAAAAGTGATTCTAATGAAGTTTCCAAACTTTGAAAAAATATTTTTTTCTTTTCCAGATTCTTTCCGCATAATATGCTTTTCTAAGGCTATCAAACTATAATAATGAAAGAGAACCAGTTATCTCAAATAACAACGGAAAAAAGGTGATTCTAATGAAGTTTCCAAACTTTGAAAAAAAATTTTTTTTCTTTTCGAGATTCTTTTCGCATAATATGCTTTTCTAAGGCTATCAAACTAATATAATGAAAGAGAACCAGTTATCTCAAATAAGAACGGAAAAAAAGTGATTCTAATGAAGTTTCCAAACTTTGAAAATAAATTTTTTTTCTTTTCCAGATACTTTTCGCATAATATGCTTTTCTAAGGCTATCAAACTAGTATAATGAAACAGAACCAGTTATCTCAAATAAGATTGGAAAAAAAGTGATTCTAATGAAGTTTCCAAACTTTGAAAAAAAAATGTTTTTCTTTTTGATATTCTTTCCGCATAATATGGCTATCTAAGGCTATCAAACTAGTATAATGAAAGGGAACAACTTATCTCAAATAAGAACGGAAAAAAAGTAATTCTAATGATTTTTCCAAACTTTGAAAAAAATTTTTTTTTCTTTTCGAGAATCTTTACGCATAATATGCTTTTCTAAGGCTATCAAACTAGTATAATGAAAGAGAACCAGTTATCTCAAATAACAACGGAAAAAAAGTGATTCTAATGAAGTTTCCAAACTTTGAAAAAACATTTTTTTCTTTTCCAGATTCTTTCCGCATAATATGCTTTTCCAAGGCGATCAAACTAGTATAAACTAGAACCAGTTATCTCAAATAAGAACGAAAAAAAAGTGATTCTAAAGAAGTTTCCAAACTTTGAAAAAAAATTTTTTTTCTTTTCGAGATTCTTTTCGGATAATATGCTTTTCTAAGGCTATCAAACTAGTATAATGAAAGAGAACCAGTTATCTCAAATAAGAACGGAAAAAAATGATTCTAATGAAGTTTCCAAACTTTGAAAAAAAATTTTTTTTCTTTTCGAGATTCTTTTCGGATAATATGCTTTTCTAAGGCTATCAAACTAGTATAATGAAAGGGAACCAGTTATCTCAAATAAGAACGGAAAAAAATTCATTCTAATGAAGTTTCCAAACTTTGAATAAAAATTGTTTTTCTTTTCGAAATTCTTTTCGGATAATATGCTTTTCTAAGGCTATCAAACTAGTATAATGAAAGAGAACCAGTTATCTCAAATAAGAACGGAAAAAAATGATTCTAATGAAGTTTCCAAACTTTGAAAAAAAATTTTTTTTCTTTTCGAGATTCTTTTCGGATAATATGCTTTTCTATGGCTATCAAACTAGTATAATGAAAGAGAACACGTTATCTCAATTAAGAACGGAAATAAAGTGGTTCTAATGAAGTTTCCAAACTTTGAAATGATTTTTTTTTCTTTTCGAGATTCTTTCCGCATAATATGCTTTTCTATGGCTAGCAAACTAGTATAATGAAAGAGAACCAGTTATCTCAAATAAGAACGGAAAAAAGGTGATTCTAATGAAGTTTCTAAAATTTGAAAAAAAATTTTTTTTCTTTTCGAGATTCTTTTCGCATAATATGCCTATCTAAGGCTATCAAACTAGTATAATGAAAGAGAAAAAGTTATCTCAAATAAGAACAGAAAAAAAGTGGTTCTAATGATTTTTCCAAACTTTGAAAAAATTTTTTTTTCTTTTCGAGAATCTTTACGCATAATATGCTTTTCTAAGGCTATCAAACTAGTATAATGAAAGAGAACCAGTTATCTCAAATAAGAACGGAAAAAAAGTGATTCTAATGAAGTTTCCAAACTTTGAGAAAAATATTTTTTTCTTTTCCAGATTCTTTCCGCATAATATGCTTTTCTAAGGCTATCAAACTATAATAATGAAAGAGAACCAGTTATCTCAAATAACAACGGAAAAAAGGTGATTCTAATGAAGTTTCCAAACTTTGAAAAAAAATTTTTTTTCTTTTCGAGATTCTTTTCGCATAATATGCTTTTCTAAGGCTATCAAACTAATATAATGAAAGAGAACCAGTTATCTCAAATAAGAACGGAAAAAAAGTGATTCTAATGAAGTTTCCAAACTTTGAAAAAAAAATGATTTTCTTTTCGAGATTCTTTCCGCATAATATACTTTTCTAAGGCTATCAAACTAGTATAATGAAGGAGAACCATTTATCTCAAATAAGAACGGAAAAAAAGTGATTCTAATGAAGTTTCCAAACTTTGAAAAAATTTTTTTTTTCCTTTCGAGATTCTTTCCGCATAATATGCTTCTCTTAGGCTATCATACTAGTATAATGAAAGAGAACCAGTTTTCTCAAATAAGAACGGAAAAAAGGTGATTCTAATGAAGTTTCCAAACTTTGAAAAAAATTTTTTTTTCTTTTCGAGATTCTTTTCGCATAATATGCTTTTCTAAGGCTATCAAACTAGTATAATGAAAGGGAACCAGTTATCTCAAATAAGAACGGAAAAAAAGTGATTCTAATGAAGTTTCGTAACTTTGAAAAAAAATGTTTTTCTTTTCGAGATTCTTTCGGCATAATATGCTTTTCTAAGGCTATCAAACTAGTATAATGAAAGAGAACCAGTTATCTCAAATAAGAACGGAAAAAAAGTGATTCTAATGAAGTTTCCAAACTTTGAAAAAAAATTTTTTTCTTTTCGAAATTCTTTTCGCATAATATGCTTTTCTAAGGCTATCAAACTAGTATAATGAAAGAGAACCAGTTATCTCAAATAAGAACGGAAAAAAAGTGATTCTAATGAAGTTTCCAAACTTTGAAAAAAAATTTTTTTTCTTTTCGAGATTCTTTCCGCATAATATGCTTCTCTAAGGCTATCAAACTATTATAATATAAGAGAACCACTTATCTCAAATAAGAACGGAAAAAAAGTGATTCTAATGAAGTTTCCAAACTTTGAAAAAAAATTTTTTTTCTTTTCGAGATTCTTTTTGCATAATATGCTTTTCTAAGGCTATCAAACTAGTATAATGAAAGAGAACCAGTTATCTCAAATAAGAACGGAAAAAAAGTGATTCTAATGAAGTTTCGTAACTTTGAAAAAAATGTTTTTCTTTTCGAGATTCTTTCGGCATAATATGCTTTTCTAAGGCTATCAAACTAGTATAATGAAAGAGAACCAGTTATCTCAAATAAGAACGGAAAAAAAGTGATTCTAATGAAGTTTCCAAACTTTGAAAAAAAATTTTTTTTCTTTTCGAGAATCTTTACGCATAATATGCTTTTCTAAGGCTATCAAACTAGTATAATGAAAGAGAACCAGTTATCTCAAATAAGAACGGAAAAAAAGTGATTCTAATGAAGTTTCAAAACTTTGAAAAAAAATTTTTTTTCTTTTCGAGATTCTTTCCGCATAATATGCTTCTCTAAGGCTATCAAAATAGTATAATGAAAGAGAACCAGTTATTTCAAATAAGAACGGAAAAAAGTGATTATAATGAAGTTTCGTAACTTTGAAAAAAAATGCTTTTCTTTTCGAGATTCTTTCGGCATAATATGCTTTTCTAAGGCTATCAAACTAGTATAATGAAAGAGAACCAGTTATCTCAAATAAGAACGGAAAAAAGTGATTCTAATGAAGTTTCCAAACTTTGAAAAAAAAATTTTTTTCTTTTCGAGATTCTTTTCGGATAATATGCTTTTCTAAGGCTATCAAACTAGTATAATGAAAGAGAACCAGTTATCTCAAATAAGAACGGAAAAAAGTGTTTCTAATGAAGTTTCCAAACTTTGAAAAAAAATGTTTTTCTTTTCGAGATTCTTTCCGCATAATATGGCTATCTAAGGCTATCAAACTAGTATACTGAAAGAGAACAAGTTATCTCAAATAAGAACGGAAAAAAAGTAATTCTAATGATTTTTCCAAACTTTGAAAAAAAATTTTTTTCTTTTCCAGAATCTTTACGCATAATATGCTTTTCCAAGGCTATCAAACTAGTATAATGAAAGAGATCCAGTTATCTCAAATAAGAACGGAAAAAAAGTGATTCTAATGAAGTTTCCAAACTTTGAAAAAAATTTTTTTTTCTTTTCGAGATTCTTTCCGCATAATATGCTTCTCTAAGGCTATCAAACTAGTATAATGAAAGAGAACCAGTTATCTCAAATAAGAACGGAAAAAAGGTGATTCTAATGAAGTTTCCAAACTTTGAAAAAAAATTTTTTTTCTTTTCGAGATTCTTTTTGCATAATATGCTTTTCTAAGGCTATTAAACTAGTATAATGAAAGAGAACCAGTTATCTCAAATAAGAACGGAAAAAAAGTGATTCTAATGAAGTTTCGTAACTTTGAAAAAAAGTTTTTTTCTTTTCCAGATTCTTTCCGCATAATATGCTTTTCTAAGGCTATCAAACTAGTATAATGAAAGAGAACCAGTTATCTCAAATAAGAACGGAAAAAAAGTGATTCTAATGAAGTTTCCAAACTTTGAAAAAAAATTTTTTGTCTTTTCCAGATACTTTTCGCATAATATGCTTTTCTAAGGCTATCAAACTAGTATAATGAAACAGAACCAGTTATCTCAAATAAGATTGGAAAAAATGTGATTCTAATGAAGTTTCCAAACTTTGAAAAAAAAATGTTTTTCTTTTTGATATTCTTTCCGCATAATATGGCTATCTAAGGCTGTCAAACTAGTATAATGAAAGGGAACAACTTATCTCAAATAAGAACGGAAAAAAAGTAATTCTAATGATTTTTCCATACTTTGAAAAAAATTTTTTTTTCTTTTCGAGAATCTTTACGCATAATATGCTTTTCTAAGGCTATCAAACTAGTATAATGAAAGAGAACCATTTATCTCAAATAAGAACGGAAAAAAAGTGATTCTAATGAAGTTTCCAAACTTTGAAAAAAAATTTTTTTTCTTTTCCAGATTCTTTCCGCATAATATGCTTCTCTAAGGCTATCATACTAGTATAATGAAAGAGAACCAGTTATCTCAAATAAGAACGGAAAAAAGGTGATTCTAATGAAGTTTCCAAACTTTGAAAAAATTTTTTTTTTCTTTTCGAGATTCTTTTTGCATAATATGCTTTTCTAAGGCTATCAAACTAGTATAATGAAAGAGAACCAGTTATCTCAAATAAGAACGGAAAAAAAGTGATTCTAATGAAGTTTCGTAACTTTGAAAAAAAATGTTTTTCTTTTCGAGATTCTTTCGGCATAATATGCTTTTCTAAGGCTATCAATCTAGTATAATGAAAGAGAACCAGTTATCTCAAATAAGAACGGAAAAAAAGTGATTCTAATGAAGTTTCCAAACTTTGAAAAAAAAATTTTTTCTTTTCGAGATTCTTTTCGCCTAATATGCTTTTCTAAGGCTATCAAACTAGTATAATGAAAGAGAACCAGTTATCTCAAATAAAAACGGAAAAAAAGTGATTCTAATGAAGTTTCCAAACTTTGAAAAAAATTTTTTTTCTTTTCGAGATTCTTTCCGCATAATATGCTTCTCTAAGGCTATCAAACTAGTATAATATAAGAGAACCAGTTATCTCAAATAAGAACGGAAAAAAATTGATTCTAATGAAGTTTCCAAACTTTGAAAAAAAATTTTTTTTCTTTTCGAGATTCTTTTTGCATAATATGCTTTTCTAAGGCTATCAAACTAGTATAATGAAAGAGAACCAGTTATCTCAAATAAGAACGGAAAAAAAGTGATTCTAATGTTGTTTCGTAACTTTGAAAAAAAATGTTTTTCTTTTCGAGATTCTTTCGGCATAATATGCTTTTCTAAGGCTATCAAACTAGTATAATGAAAGAGAACCGGTTATCTCAAATAAGAACGGAAAAAAAGTCATTCTAATGAAGTTTCCAAACTTTGAAAAAAAATTTTTTTTCTTTTCGAGAATCTTTACGCATAATATGCTTTTCTAAGGCTATCAAACTAGTATAATGAAAGAGAACCAGTTATCTCAAATAAGAACGGAAAAAAAGTGATTCTAATGAAGTTTCCAAACTTTGAAAAAACATTTTTTTCTTTTCCAGATTCTTTCCGCATAATATGCTTTTCTAAGGCTATCAAACTAGTATAATGAAAGAGAACCAGTTATCTCAAATAAGAACGAAAAAAAAGTGATTCTAAAGGAGTTTCCAAACTTTGAAAAAAAAATTTTTTTCTTTTCGAGATTCTTTTCGGATAATATGCTTTTCTAAGGCTATCAAACTAGTATAATGAAAGAGAACCAGTTATCTCAAATAAGAACGGAAAAAAATGATTCTAATGAAGTTTCCAAACTTTGAAAAAAAATTTTTTTCTTTTCGAGATTCTTTTCGGATAATATGCTTTTTTAAGGCTATCAAACTAGTATAATGAAAGGGAACCAGTTATCTCAAATAAGAACGGAAAAAAATTCATTCTAATGAAGTTTCCAAACTTTGAATAAAAATTGTTTTTCTTTTCGAAATTCTTTTCGGATAATATGCTTTTCTAAGGCTATCAAACTAGTATAATGAAAGAGAACCAGTTATCTCAAATAAGAACGGAAAAAAATGATTCTAATGAAGTTTCCAAACTTTGAAAAAAAATTTTTTTTCTTTTCGAGATTCTTTTCGGATAATATGCTTTTCTAAGGCTATCAAACTAGTATAATGAAAGAGAACAAGTTATCTCAATTAAGAACGGAAATAAAGTGGTTCTAATGAAGTTTCCAAACTTTGAAATAATTTTTTTTTCTTTTCGAGATTCTTTCCGCATAATATGCTTTTCTATGGCTAGCAAACTACTATAATGAAAGAGAACCAGTTATCTCAAATAAGAACGGAAAAAAGGTGATTGTAATGAAGTTTCCATAATTTGAAAAAAAAATTTTTTTCTTTTCGAGATTCTTTTCGCATAATATGCCTATCTAAGGCTATCAAACTAGTATAATGAAAGAGAAAAAGTTATCTCAAATAAGAACGGAAAAAAAGTGGTTCTAATGATTTTTCCAAACTTTGAAAAAAAATTTTTTTTCTTTTCGAGAATCTTTACGCATAATATGCTTTTCTAAGGCTATCAAACTAGTATAATGAAAGAGAACCAGTTATCTCAAATAAGAACGGAAAAAAAGTAATTCTAATGAAGTTTCCAAACTTTGAAAAAATATTTTTTTCTTTTCCAGATTCTTTCCGCATAATATGCTTTTCTAAGGCTATCAAACAATAATAATGAAAGAGAACCAGTTATCTCAAATAACAACGGAAAAAAGGTGATTCTAATGAAGTTTCCAAACTTTGAAAAAAAATTTTTTTTCTTTTCGAGATTCTTTTCGCATAATATGCTTTTCTAAGGCTATCAAATTAATATAATGAAAGAGAACCAGTTATCTCAAATAAGAACGGAAAAAAAGTGATTCTAAAGAAGTTTCCAAACTTTGAAAAAAAATTTTTTGTCTTTTCCAGATACTTTTCGCATAATATGCTTTTCTAAGGCTATCAAACTAGTATAATGAAACAGAACCAGTTATCTCAAATAAGATTGGAAAAAATGTGATTCTAATGAAGTTTCCAAACTTTGAAAAAAAAATGTTTTTCTTTTTGATATTCTTTCCGCATAATATGGCTATCTAAGGCTGTCAAACTAGTATAATGAAAGGGAACAACTTATCTCAAATAAGAACGGAAAAAAAGTAATTCTAATGATTTTTCCATACTTTGAAAAAAATTTTTTTTTCTTTTCGAGAATCTTTACGCATAATATGCTTTTCTAAGGCTATCAAACTAGTATAATGAAAGAGAACCATTTATCTCAAATAAGAACGGAAAAAAAGTGATTCTAATGAAGTTTCCAAACTTTGAAAAAAAATTTTTTTTCTTTTCCAGATTCTTTCCGCATAATATGCTTCTCTAAGGCTATCATACTAGTATAATGAAAGAGAACCAGTTATCTCAAATAAGAACGGAAAAAAGGTGATTCTAATGAAGTTTCCAAACTTTGAAAAAATTTTTTTTTTCTTTTCGAGATTCTTTTTGCATAATATGCTTTTCTAAGGCTATCAAACTAGTATAATGAAAGAGAACCAGTTATCTCAAATAAGAACGGAAAAAAAGTGATTCTAATGAAGTTTCGTAACTTTGAAAAAAAATGTTTTTCTTTTCGAGATTCTTTCGGCATAATATGCTTTTCTAAGGCTATCAATCTAGTATAATGAAAGAGAACCAGTTATCTCAAATAAGAACGGAAAAAAAGTGATTCTAATGAAGTTTCAAACTTTGAAAAAAAAATTTTTTCTTTTCGAGATTCTTTTCGCCTAATATGCTTTTCTAAGGCTATCAAACTAGTATAATGAAAGAGAACCAGTTATCTCAAATAAAAACGGAAAAAAAGTGATTCTAATGAAGTTTCCAAACTTTGAAAAAAATTTTTTTTCTTTTCGAGATTCTTTCCGCATAATATGCTTCTCTAAGGCTATCAAACTAGTATAATATAAGAGAACCAGTTATCTCAAATAAGAACGGAAAAAAATTGATTCTAATGAAGTTTCCAAACTTTGAAAAAAAATTTTTTTTCTTTTCGAGATTCTTTTTGCATAATATGCTTTTCTAAGGCTATCAAACTAGTATAATGAAAGAGAACCAGTTATCTCAAATAAGAACGGAAAAAAAGTGATTCTAA
This sequence comes from Metallyticus violacea, assembly GCA_030762175.1. Classification (NCBI taxonomy): domain Eukaryota; kingdom Metazoa; phylum Arthropoda; class Insecta; order Mantodea; family Metallyticidae; genus Metallyticus; species Metallyticus violacea. The sequence continues at coordinate 74,112,093 of CM060832.1, forward strand.
TGTTGTTTCGTAACTTTGAAAAAAAATGTTTTTCTTTTCGAGATTCTTTCGGCATAATATGCTTTTCTAAGGCTATCAAACTAGTATAATGAAAGAGAACCGGTTATCTCAAATAAGAACGGAAAAAAAGTGATTCTAATGAAGTTTCCAAACTTTGAAAAAAAATTTTTTTTCTTTTCGAGAATCTTTACGCATAATATGCTTTTCTAAGGCTATCAAACTAGTATAATGAAAGAGAACCAGTTATCTCAAATAAGAACGGAAAAAAAGTGATTCTAATGAAGTTTCCAAACTTTGAAGAAACATTTTTTTCTTTTCCAGATTCTTTCCGCATAATATGCTTTTCTAAGGCTATCAAACTAGTATAATGAAAGAGAACCAGTTATCTCAAATAAGAACGAAAAAAAAGTGATTCTAAAGGAGTTTCCAAACTTTGAAAAAAAAATTTTTTTCTTTTCGAGATTCTTTTCGGATAATATGCTTTTCTAAGGCTATCAAACTAGTATAATGAAAGAGAACCAGTTATCTCAAATAAGAACGGAAAAAAATGATTCTAATGAAGTTTCCAAACTTTGAAAAAAAATTTTTTTCTTTTCGAGATTCTTTTCGGATAATATGCTTTTTTAAGGCTATCAAACTAGTATAATGAAAGGGAACCAGTTATCTCAAATAAGAACGGAAAAAAATTCATTCTAATGAAGTTTCCAAACTTTGAATAAAAATTGTTTTTCTTTTCGAAATTCTTTTCGGATAATATGCTTTTCTAAGGCTATCAAACTAGTATAATGAAAGAGAACCAGTTATCTCAAATAAGAACGGAAAAAAATGATTCTAATGAAGTTTCCAAACTTTGAAAAAAAATTTTTTTTCTTTTCGAGATTCTTTTCGGATAATATGCTTTTCTAAGGCTATCAAACTAGTATAATGAAAGAGAACAAGTTATCTCAATTAAGAACGGAAATAAAGTGGTTCTAATGAAGTTTCCAAACTTTGAAATAATTTTTTTTTCTTTTCGAGATTCTTTCCGCATAATATGCTTTTCTATGGCTAGCAAACTACTATAATGAAAGAGAACCAGTTATCTCAAATAAGAACGGAAAAAAGGTGATTGTAATGAAGTTTCCATAATTTGAAAAAAAAATTTTTTTCTTTTCGAGATTCTTTTCGCATAATATGCCTATCTAAGGCTATCAAACTAGTATAATGAAAGAGAAAAAGTTATCTCAAATAAGAACGGAAAAAAAGTGGTTCTAATGATTTTTCCAAACTTTGAAAAAAAATTTTTTTTCTTTTCGAGAATCTTTACGCATAATATGCTTTTCTAAGGCTATCAAACTAGTATAATGAAAGAGAACCAGTTATCTCAAATAAGAACGGAAAAAAAGTAATTCTAATGAAGTTTCCAAACTTTGAAAAAATATTTTTTTCTTTTCCAGATTCTTTCCGCATAATATGCTTTTCTAAGGCTATCAAACAATAATAATGAAAGAGAACCAGTTATCTCAAATAACAACGGAAAAAAGGTGATTCTAATGAAGTTTCCAAACTTTGAAAAAAAATTTTTTTTCTTTTCGAGATTCTTTTCGCATAATATGCTTTTCTAAGGCTATCAAATTAATATAATGAAAGAGAACCAGTTATCTCAAATAAGAACGGAAAAAAAGTGATTCTAAAGAAGTTTCCAAACTTTGAAAAAAAAATGATTTTCTTTTCGAGATTCTTTCCGCATAATATACTTTTCTAAGGCTATCAAACTAGTATAATGAAAGAGAATCATTTATCTCAAATAAGAACGGAAAAAAAGTGATTCTAATGAAGTTTCCAAACTTTGAAAAAAAATGTTTTTCTTTTCGAGATTCTTTCGGCATAATATGCTTTTCTAAGGCTATCAAACTAGTATAATGAAAGAGAACCAGTTATCTCAAATAAGAACGGAAAAAAAGTGATTCTAATGAAGTTTCCAAACTTTGAAAAAAAATTTTTTTTCTTTTCGAGATTCTTTTTGCATAATATGCTTTTCTAAGGCTATCAAACTAGTATAATAAAGAGAACCAGTTATCTCAAATAAGAACGGAAAAAAGGTGATTCTAATGAAGTTTCCAAACTTTGAAAAAAAATTTTTTTTCTTTTCGAGATTCTTTTTGCATAATTTGCTTTTCTAAGGCTATCAAACTAGTATAATGAAAGAGAACCAGTTATCTCAAATAAGAACGGAAAAAAAGTGATTCTAATGAAGTTTCCAAACTTTGAAAGAAAATTTATTTTCTTTTCGAGATTCTTTTTGCATAATATGCTTTTCTAAGGCTATCAAACTAGTATAATGAAAGAGAACCAGTTATCTCAAATAAGAACGGAAAAAAAGTGATTCTAATGAAGTTTCGTAACTTTGAAAAAAAATGTTTTTCTTTTCGAGATTCTTTCGGCATAATATGCTTTTCTAAGGCTATCAAACTAGTATAATGAAAGAGAACCAGTTATCTCAAATAAGAACGGAAAAAAAGTGATTCTAATGAAGTTTCCAAACTTTGAAAAAAAATTTTTTTTCTTTTCTAGATTCTTTCCGCATAATATGCTTCTCTAAGGCTATCAAACTAGTATAATATAAGAGAACCAGTTATCTCAAATAAGAACGGAAAAAAAGTGATTCTAATGAAGTTTCCAAACTTTGAAAAAAAATTTTTTTTCTTTTCGAGATTCTTTTTGCATAATATGCTTTTCTAAGGATATCAAACTAGTATAATGAAAGAGAACCAGTTATCTCAAATAAGAACGGAAAAAAAGTGATTCTAATGAAGTTTCGTAACTTTGAAAAAAATGTTTTTCTTTTCGAGATTCTTTCGGCATAATATGCTTTTCTAAGGCTATCAAACTAGTATAATGAAAGAGAACCAGTTATCTCAAATAAGAACGGAAAAAAAGTGATTCTAATGAAGTTTCCAAACTTTGAAAAAAAATTTTTTTTCTTTTCGAGAATCTTTACGCATAATATGCTTTTTTAAGGCTATCAAACTAGTATAATGAAAGAGAACCAGTTATTTCAAATAAGAACGGAAAAAAAGTGATTCTAATAAAGTTTCCAAACTTTGAAAAAAAATTTGTTTTCTTTTCCAGATTCTTTCCGCATAATATGCTTTTCTAGTATAAAGAAAGAGAACCAGTTATCTCAAATAAGAACGGAAAAAAATTGATTCTAATATAGTTTCCAAACTTTGAAAAAAAATTTGTTTTCTTTTCCAGATTCTTTCCGCACAATATGCTCTTCTGCAGCTATCAAACTAGCAAAATGAAAGAGAACCAGTTATCTCAAATAAGAACGGAAAAAAAGTGATTCTATTGATGTTGCCAACCATCGAAATAAATCTTTACTTTTCGCGAATCTTTCTTCATTTTATGGTTTTCTTTAGCTATCAAACTAGTATAATGAAAGAGAACCAGTTATCTCAAATAAGAATGGAAAAAATGAATCATAAGGATTTTCCAAACATCAAAAAAAATTTTTTTTCTTTGCGAGATTCTTTCTGCATAATATGCTTTTCTAAGGCTATCAAAGTAGTATAATGAAAGATAACCAGATATCTCAAATAAGAACGGAAAAACGTGATTCTAATGAAGTTTCCAAACTTTGAAAAAAAATTTTTTCTTTTCGAGATTCTTTCCGCATAATATGGCTATCTAAGGCTATCAAACTAGTATACTGAAAGAGAACAAGTTATCTCAAATAAGAACGGAAAAAAAGTAATTCTAATGATTTTTCCAAACTTTGAAAAAAAAATTTTTTTCTTTTCCAGAATCTTTACGCATAATATGCTTTTCTAAGGCTATCAAACTAGTATAATGAAAGAGATCCAGTTATCTCAAATAAGAACGGAAAAAAAGTGATTCTAATGAAGTTTCCAAACTTTGAAAAAAATTTTTTTTTCTTTTCGAGATTCTTTCCGCATAATATGCTTCTCTAAGGCTATCAAACTAGTATAATGAAAGAGAACCAGTTATCTCAAATAAGAACGGAAATAAAGTGATTCTAATGAAGTTTCATAACTTTGAAAAAAAGTTTTTTTCTTTTCCAGATTCTTTCCGCATAATATGCTTTTCTAAGGCTATCAAACTAGTATAATGAAAGAGAACCAGTTATCTCAAATAAGAACGGAAAAAAAGTGATTCTAATGAAGTTTCCAAACTTTGAAAAAAAATTTTTTTTCTTTTCCAGATACTTTTCGCATAATATGCTTTTCTAAGGCTATCAAACTAGTATAATGAAACAGAACCAGTTATCTCAAATAAGATTGGAAAAAATGTGATTCTAATGAAGTTTCCAAACTTTGAAAAAAAAATGTTTTTCTTTTTGATATTCTTTCCGCATAATATGGCTATCTAAGGCTATCAAACTAGTATAATGAAAGGGAACAACTTATCTCAAATAAGAACGGAAAAAAAGTAATTCTAATGATTTTTCCAAACTTTGAAAAAAATTTTTTTTTCTTTTCGAGAATCTTTACGCATAATATGCTTTTCTAAGGCTATCAAACTAGTTTAATGAAAGAGAACCAGTTATCTCAAATAAGAACGGAAAAAAAGTGATTCTAATGAAGTTTCCAAACTTTGAAAAAATATTTTTTTCTTTTCCAGATTCTTTCCGCATAATATGCTTTTCTAAGGCTATCAAACTATAATAATGAAAGAGAACCAGTTATCTCAAATAACAACGGAAAAAAGGTGATTCTAATGAAGTTTCCAAACTTTGAAAAAAAATTTTTTTTCTTTTCGAGATTCTTTTAGCATAATATGCTTTTCTAAGGCTATAAACTAATATAATGAAAGAGAACCAGTTTTCTCAAATAAGAACGGAAAAAAAGTGATTCTAATGAAGTTTCCAAACTTTGAAAAAAAAAATGATTTTCTTTTCGAGATTCTTTCCGCATAATATACTTTTCTAAGGCTATCAAACTTGTATAATGAAAGAGAACCATTTATCTCAAATAAGAACGGAAAAAAAGTGATTCTAATGAAGTTTCCAAACTTTGAAAAAAAATTTTTTTTCTTTTCGAGATTCTTTCCGCATAATATGCTTCTCTAAGGCTATCATACTAGTATAATGAAAGAGAACCAGTTATCTCAAATAAGAACGGAAGAAAGGTGATTCTAATGAAGTTTCCAAACTTTGAAAAAAAATTTTTTTTCTTTTCGAGATTCTTTCGGCATAATATGCTTTTCTAAGGCTATCAATCTAGTATAATGAAAGAGAACCAGTTATCTCAAATAAGAACGGAAAAAAAGTGATTCTAATGAAGTTTCCAAACTTTGAAAAAAAATTTTTTTCTTTTCGAGATTCTTTTCGCCTAATATGCTTTTCTAAGGCTATCAAACTAGTATAATGAAAGAGAACCAGTTATCTCAAATAAAAACGGAAAAAAAGTGATTCTAATGAAGTTTCCAAACTTTGAAAAAAATTTTTTTTTCTTTTCGAGATTCTTTCCGCATAATATGCTTCTCTAAGGCTATCAAACTAGTATAATATAAGAGAACCAGTTATCTCAAATAAGAACGGAAAAAAATTGATTCTAATGAAATTTCCAAACTTTGAAAAAATTTTTTTTTTCTTTTCGAGAATCTTTACGCATAATATGCTTTTCTAAGGCTATCAAACTAGTATAATGAAAGAGAACCAGTTATCTCAAATAAGAACGGAAAAAAAGTGATTCTAATGTTGTTTCGTAACTTTGAAAAAAAATGTTTTTCTTTTCGAGATTCTTTCGGCATAATATGCTTTTCTAAGGCTATCAAACTAGTATAATGAAAGAGAACCAGTTATCTCAAATAAGAACGGAAAAAAAGTGATTCTAATGAAGTTTCCAAACTTTGAAAAAAAATTTTTTTTCTTTTCGAGAATCTTTACGCATAATATGCTTTTCTAAGGCTATCAAACTAGTATAATGAAAGAGAACCAGTTATCTCAAATAAGAACGGAAAAAAAGTGATTCTAATGAAGTTTCCAAACTTTGAAAAAACATTTTTTTCTTTTCCAGATTCTTTCCGCATAATATGCTTTTCTAAGGCTATCAAACTAGTATAATGAAAGAGAACCAGTTATCTCAAATAAGAACGGAAAAAAATGATTCTAATGAAGTTTCCAAACTTTGAAAAAAAATTTTTTTTCTTTTCGAGATTCTTTTCGGATAATATGCTTTTCTAAGGCTATCAAACTAGTATAATGAAAGGGAACCAGTTATCTCAAATAGGAACGGAAAAAAATTCATTCTAATGAAGTTTCCAAACTTTGAATAAAAATTGTTTTTCTTTTCGAAATTCTTTTCGGATAATATGCTTTTCTAAGGCTATCAAACTAGTATAATGAAAGAGAACCAGTTATCTCAAATAAGAACGGAAAAAAATGATTCTAATGAAGTTTCCAAACTTTGAAAAAAAATTTTTTTTCTTTTCGAGATTCTTTTCGGATAATATGCTTTTCTAAGGCTATCAAACTAGTATAATGAAAGAGAACACGTTATCTCAATTAAGAACGGAAATAAAGTGGTTCTAATGAAGTTTCCAAACTTTGAAATAATTTTTTTTCTTTTCGAGATTCTTTTTGCATAATATGCTTTTCTAAGGCTATCAAACTAGTATAATGAAAGAGAACCAGTTATCTCAAATAAGAACGGAAAAAAAGTGATTCTAATGAAGTTTCGTAACTTTGAAAAAAAGTTTTTTTCTTTTCCAGATTCTTTCCGCATAATATGCTTTTCTAAGGCTATCAAACTAGTATAATGAAAGAGAACCAGTTATCTCAAATAAGAACGGAAAAAAAGTGATTCTAATGAAGTTTCGAAACTTTGAAAAAAAATTTTTTTTCTTTTCCAGATACTTTTCGCATAATATGCTTTTCTAAGGCTATCAAACTAGTATAATGAAACAGAACCAGTTATCTCAAATAAGATTGGAAAAAATGTGATTCTAATGAAGTTTCCAAACTTTGAAAAAAAAATGTTTTTCTTTTTGATATTCTTTCCGCATAATATGGCTATCTAAGGCTATCAAACTAGTATAATGAAAGGGAACAACTTATCTCAAATAAGAACGGAAAAAAAGTAATTCTAATGATTTTTCCAAACTTTGAAAAAAATTTTTTTTTCTTTTCGAGAATCTTTACGCATAATATGCTTTTCTAAGGCTATGAAACTGGTATAATGAAAGAGAACCAGTTATCTCAAATAAGAACGGAAAAAAAGTGATTCTAATGAAGTTTCCAAACTTTGAAAAAATATTTTTTTCTTTTCCAGATTCTTTCCGCATAATATGCTTTTCTAAGGCTATCAAACTATAATAATGAAAGAGAACCAGTTATCTCAAATAACAACGGAAAAAAGGTGATTCTAATGAAGTTTCCAAACTTTGAAAAAAAATTTTTTTTCTTTTCGAGATTCTTTTAGCATAATATGCTTTTCTAAGGCTATCAAACTAATATAATGAAAGAGAACCAGTTTTCTCAAATAAGAACGGAAAAAAAGTGATTCTAATGAAGTTTCCAAACTTTGAAAAAAAAATGATTTTCTTTTCGAGATTCTTTCCGCATAATAGACTTTTCTAAGGCTATCAAACTTGTATAATGAAAGAGAACCATTTATCTCAAATAAGAACGGAAAAAAAGTGATTCTAATGAAGTTTCCAAACTTTGAAAAAAAATTTTTTTTCTTTTCGAGATTCTTTCCGCATAATATGCTTCTCTAAGGCTATCATACTAGTATAATGAAAGAGAACCAGTTATCTCAAATAAGAACGGAAAAAAGGTGATTCTAATGAAGTTTCCAAACTTTGAAAAAAAATTTTTTTTCTTTTCGAGATTCTTTCGGCATAATATGCTTTTCTAAGGCTATCAATCTAGTATAATGAAAGAGAACCAGTTATCTCAAATAAGAACGGAAAAAAAGTGATTCTAATGAAGTTTCCAAACTTTGAAAAAAAATTTTTTTCTTTTCGCGATTCTTTTCGCCTAATATGCTTTTCTAAGGCTATCAAACTAGTATAATGAAAGAGAATCAGTTATCTCAAATAAAAACGGAAAAAAAGTGATTCTAATGAAGTTTCCAAACTTTGAAAAAAAATTTTTTTTCTTTTCGAGATTCTTTCCGCATAATATGCTTCTCTAAGGCTATCAAACTAGTATAATATAAGAGAACCAGTTATCTCAAATAAGAACGGAAAAAAATTGATTCTAATGAAATTTCCAAACTTTGAAAAAAATTTTTTTTTCTTTTCGAGAATCTTTACGCATAATATGCTTTTCTAAGGCTATCAAACTAGTATAATGAAAGAGAACCAGTTATCTCAAATAAGAACGGAAAAAAAAGTGATTCTAATGTTGTTTCGTAACTTTGAAAAAAAATGTTTTTCTTTTAGAGATTCTTTCGGCATAATATGCTTTTCTAAGGCTATCAAACTAGTATAATGAAAGAGAACCAGTTATCTCAAATAAGAACGGAAAAAAAGTGATTCTAATGAAGTTTCCAAACTTTGAAAAAAAATTTTTTTTCTTTTCGAGAATCTTTACGCATAATATGCTTTTCTAAGGCTATCAAACTAGTATAATGAAAGAGAACCAGTTATCTCAAATAAGAACGGAAAAAAGTGATTCTATGGAAGTTTCCAAACTTTGAAAAAACATTTTTTTCTTTTCCAGATTCTTTCCGCATAATATGCTTTTCTAAGGCTATCAAACTAGTATAATGAAAGAGAACCAGTTATCTCAAATAAGAACGAAAAAAAAGTGATTCTAAAGAAGTTTCCAAACTTTGAAAAAAAATTTTTTTTCTTTTCGAGATTCTTTTCGGATAATATGCTTTTCTAAGGCTATCAAACTAGTATAATGAAAGAGAACCAGTTATCTCAAATAAGAACGGAAAAAAATGATTCTAATGAAGTTTCCAAACTTTGAAAAAAAATTTTTTTTCTTTTCGAGATTCTTTTCGGATAATATGCTTTTCTATGGCTATCAAACTAGTATAATGAAAGGGAACCAGTTATCTCAAATAAGAACGGAAAAAAATTCATTCTAATGAAGTTTCCAAACTTTGAATAAAAATTGTTTTTCTTTTCGAAATTCTTTTCGGATAATATGCTTTTCTAAGGCTATCAAACTAGTATAATGAAAGAGAACCAGTTATCTCAAATAAGAACGGAAAAAAATGATTCTAATGAAGTTTCCAAACTTTGAAAAAAAATGTTTTTTCTTTTCGAGATTCTTTTCGGATAATATGCTTTTCTAAGGCTATCAAACTAGTATAATGAAAGAGAACACGTTATCTCAATTAAGAACGGAAATAAAGTGATTCTAATGAAGTTTCCAAAATTTGAAAAAAAATTTTTTTTCTTTTCGAGATTCTTTTCGCATAATATGCCTATCTAAGGCTATCAAACTAGTATAATGAAAGAGAAAATGTTATCTCAAATAAGAACGGAAAAAAAGTGGTTCTAATGATTTTTCCAAACTTTGAAAAAAAATTTTTTTTCTTTTCGAGAATCTTTACGCATAATATGCTTTTCTAAGGCTATCAAACTAGTATAATGAAAGAGAACCAGTTATCTCAAATAAGAACGGAAAAAAAGTGATTCTAATGAAGTTTCCAAACTTTGAAAAAATATTTTTTTCTTTTCCAGATTCTTTCCGCATAATATGCTTTTCTAAGGCTATCAAACAATAATAATGAAAGAGAACCAGTTATCTCAAATAACAACGGAAAAAAGATGATTCTAATGAAGTTTCCAAACTTTGAAAAAAAATTTTTTTTCTTTTCGAGATTCTTTTCGCATAATATGCTTTTCTAAGGCTATCAAACTAATATAATGAAAGAGAACCAGTTATCTCAAATAAGAACGGAAAAAAAGTGATTCTAATGAAGTTTCCAAACTTTGAAAAAAAAATGATTTTCTTTTCGAGATTCTTTCCGCATAATATACTTTCTAAGGCTATCAAACTAGTATAATGAAAGAGAACCATTTATCTCAAATAAGAACGGAAAAAAAGTGATTCTAATGAAGTTTCCAAACTTTGAAAAAAATTTTTTTTTCCTTTCGAGATTCTTTCCGCATAATATGCTTCTCTAAGGCTATCATACTAGTATAATGAAAGAGAACCAGTTATCTCAAATAAGAACGGAAAAAAGGTGATTCTAATGAAGTTTCCAAACTTTGAAAAAAAATTTTTTTTCTTTTCGAGATTCTTTTTGCATAATATGCTTTTCTAAGGCTATCAAACTAGTATAATAAAGAGAACCAGTTATCTCAAATAAGAACGGAATAAAGGTGATTCTAATGAAGTTTCCAAACTTTGAAAAAAAATTTTTTTTCTTTTCGAGATTCTTTTTGCATAATTTGCTTTTCTAAGGCTATCAAACTAGTATAATGAAAGAGAACCAGTTATCTCAAATAAAAACGGAAAAAAAGTGATTCTAATGAAGTTTCCAAACTTTGAAAAAAAATTTTTTTTCTTTTCGAGATTCTTTTTGCATAATATGCTTTTCTAAGGCTATCAAACTAGTATAATGAAAGAGAACCAGTTATCTCAAATAAGAACGGAAAAAAAGTGATTCTAATGAAGTTTCGTAACTTTGAAAAAAAATGTTTTTCTTTTCGAGATTCTTTCGGCATAATATGCTTTTCTAAGGCTATCAAACTAGTATAATGAAAGAGAACCAGTTATCTCAAATAAGAACGGAAAAAAAGTGATTCTAATGAAGTTTCCAAACTTTGAAAAAAAATGTTTTTCTTTTCTAGATTCTTTCCGCATAATATGCTTCTCTAAGGCTATCAAACTAGTATAATATAAGAGAACCAGTTATCTCAAATAAGAACGGAAAAAAAGTGATTCTAATGAAGTTTCCAAACTTTGAAAAAAAATTTTTTTTCTTTTCGAGATTCTTTTTGCATAATATGCTTTTCTAAGGCTATCAAACTAGTATAATGAAAGAGAACCAGTTATCTCAAATAAGAACGGAAAAAAAGTGATTCTAATGAAGTTTCGTAACTTTGAAAAAAATGTTTTTCTTTCGAGATTCTTTCGGCATAATATGCTTTTCTAAGGCTATCAAACTAGTATAATGAAAGAGAACCAGTTATCTCAAATAAGAAGGGAAAAAAAGTGATTCTAATGAAGTTTCCAAACTTTGAAAAAAAATTTTTTTTCTTTTCGAGAATCTTTACGCATAATATGCTTTTTTAAGGCTATCAAACTAGTATAATGAAAGAGAACCAGTTATTTCAAATAAGAACGGAAAAAAAGTGATTCTAATAAAGTTTCCAAACTTTGAAAAAAAATTTTTTTTCTTTTCGAGATTCTTTTTGCATAATATGCTTTTCTAAGGCTATCAAACTAGTATAATGAAAGAGAACCAGTTATCTCAAATAAGAACGGAAAAAAAGTGATTCTAAGGAAGTTTCGTAACTTTGAAAAAAAATTTTTTTCTTTTCCAGATTCTTTCCGCATAATATGCTTTTTTAAGGGTATCAAACTAGTATAATGAAAGAGAACCAGTTATCTCAAATAAGAACGGAAAAAAAGTGATTCTAATGAAGTTTCCAAACTTTGAAAATAAATTTTTTTTCTTTTCCAGATACTTTTCGCATAATATGCTTTTCTAAGGCTATCAAACTAGTATAATGAAACAGAACCAGTTATCTCAAATAAGATTGGAAAAAAAGTGATTCTAATGAAGTTTCCAAACTTTGAAAAAAAAATGTTTTTCTTTTTGATATTCTTTCCGCATAATATGGCTATCTAAGGCTATCAAACTAGTATAATGAAAGGGAACAACTTATCTCAAATAAGAACGGAAAAAAAGTAATTCTAATGATTTTTCCAAACTTTGAAAAAAATTTTTTTTTCTCTTCGAGAATCTTTACGCATAATATGCTTTTCTAAGGCTATCAAACTAGTATAATGAAAGAGAACCAGTTATCTCAAATAAGAACGGAAAAAAAGTGATTCTAATGAAGTTTCCAAACTTTGAAAAAACATTTTGTTCTTTTCCAGATTCTTTCCGCATAATATGCTTTTCCAAGGCGATCAAACTAGTATAAACTAGAACCAGTTATCTCAAATAAGAACGAAAAAAAAGTGATTCTAAAGAAGTTTCCAAACTTTGAAAAAAAATTTTTTTTCTTTTCGAGATTCTTTTCGGATAATATGCTTTTCTAAGGCTATCAAACTAGTATAATGAAAGAGAACCAGTTATCTCAAATAAGAACGGAAAAAAATGATTCTAATGAAGTTTCCAAACTTTGAAAAAAAATTTTTTTTCTTTTCGAGATTCTTTTCGGATAATATGCTTTTCTAAGGCTATCAAACTAGTATAATGAAAGGGAACCAGTTATCTCAAATAAGAACGGAAAAAAATTCATTCTAATGAAGTTTCCAAACTTTGAATAAAAATTGTTTTTCTTTTCGAAATTCTTTTCGGATAATATGCTTTTCTAAGGCTATCAAACTAGTATAATGAAAGAGAACCAGTTATCTCAAATAAGAACGGAAAAAAATGATTCTAATGAAGTTTCCAAACTTTGAAAAAAAATTTTTTTTCTTTTCGAGATTCTTTTCGGATAATATGCTTTTCTATGGCTATCAAACTAGTATAATGAAAGAGAACACGTTATCTCAATTAAGAACGGAAATAAAGTGGTTCTAATGAAGTTTCCAAACTTTGAAATAATTTTTTTTTCTTTTCGAGATTCTTTCCGCATAATATGCTTTTCTATGGCTAGCAAACTAGTATAATGAAAGAGAACCAGTTATCTCAAATAAGAACGGAAAAAAGGTGATTCTAATGAAGTTTCCAAAATTTGAAAAAAAATTTTTTTTCTTTTCGAGATTCTTTTCGCATAATATGCCTATCTAAGGCTATCAAACTAGTATAATGAAAGAGAAAAAGTTATCTCAAATAAGAACAGAAAAAAAGTGGTTCTAATGATTTTTCCAAACTTTGAAAAAAATTTTTTTTTCTTTTCGAGAATCTTTACGCATAATATGCTTTTCTAAGGCTATCAAACTAGTATAATGAAAGAGAACCAGTTATCTCAAATAAGAACGGAAAAAAAGTGATTCTAATGAAGTTTCCAAACTTTGAAAAAATATTTTTTTCTTTTCCAGATTCTTTCCGCATAATATGCTTTTCTAAGGCTATCAAACTATAATAATGAAAGAGAACCAGTTATCTCAAATAACAACGGAAAAAAGGTGATTCTAATGAAGTTTCCAAACTTTGAAAAAAAATTTTTTTTCTTTTCGAGATTCTTTTCGCATAATATGCTTTTCTAAGGCTATCAAACTAATATAATGAAAGAGAACCAGTTATCTCAAATAAGAACGGAAAAAAAGTGATTCTAATGAAGTTTCCAAACTTTGAAAATAAATTTTTTTTCTTTTCCAGATACTTTTCGCATAATATGCTTTTCTAAGGCTATCAAACTAGTATAATGAAACAGAACCAGTTATCTCAAATAAGATTGGAAAAAAAGTGATTCTAATGAAGTTTCCAAACTTTGAAAAAAAAATGTTTTTCTTTTTGATATTCTTTCCGCATAATATGGCTATCTAAGGCTATCAAACTAGTATAATGAAAGGGAACAACTTATCTCAAATAAGAACGGAAAAAAAGTAATTCTAATGATTTTTCCAAACTTTGAAAAAAATTTTTTTTTCTTTTCGAGAATCTTTACGCATAATATGCTTTTCTAAGGCTATCAAACTAGTATAATGAAAGAGAACCAGTTATCTCAAATAACAACGGAAAAAAAGTGATTCTAATGAAGTTTCCAAACTTTGAAAAAACATTTTTTTCTTTTCCAGATTCTTTCCGCATAATATGCTTTTCCAAGGCGATCAAACTAGTATAAACTAGAACCAGTTATCTCAAATAAGAACGAAAAAAAAGTGATTCTAAAGAAGTTTCCAAACTTTGAAAAAAAATTTTTTTTCTTTTCGAGATTCTTTTCGGATAATATGCTTTTCTAAGGCTATCAAACTAGTATAATGAAAGAGAACCAGTTATCTCAAATAAGAACGGAAAAAAATGATTCTAATGAAGTTTCCAAACTTTGAAAAAAAATTTTTTTTCTTTTCGAGATTCTTTTCGGATAATATGCTTTTCTAAGGCTATCAAACTAGTATAATGAAAGGGAACCAGTTATCTCAAATAAGAACGGAAAAAAATTCATTCTAATGAAGTTTCCAAACTTTGAATAAAAATTGTTTTTCTTTTCGAAATTCTTTTCGGATAATATGCTTTTCTAAGGCTATCAAACTAGTATAATGAAAGAGAACCAGTTATCTCAAATAAGAACGGAAAAAAATGATTCTAATGAAGTTTCCAAACTTTGAAAAAAAATTTTTTTTCTTTTCGAGATTCTTTTCGGATAATATGCTTTTCTATGGCTATCAAACTAGTATAATGAAAGAGAACACGTTATCTCAATTAAGAACGGAAATAAAGTGGTTCTAATGAAGTTTCCAAACTTTGAAATGATTTTTTTTTCTTTTCGAGATTCTTTCCGCATAATATGCTTTTCTATGGCTAGCAAACTAGTATAATGAAAGAGAACCAGTTATCTCAAATAAGAACGGAAAAAAGGTGATTCTAATGAAGTTTCTAAAATTTGAAAAAAAATTTTTTTTCTTTTCGAGATTCTTTTCGCATAATATGCCTATCTAAGGCTATCAAACTAGTATAATGAAAGAGAAAAAGTTATCTCAAATAAGAACAGAAAAAAAGTGGTTCTAATGATTTTTCCAAACTTTGAAAAAATTTTTTTTTCTTTTCGAGAATCTTTACGCATAATATGCTTTTCTAAGGCTATCAAACTAGTATAATGAAAGAGAACCAGTTATCTCAAATAAGAACGGAAAAAAAGTGATTCTAATGAAGTTTCCAAACTTTGAGAAAAATATTTTTTTCTTTTCCAGATTCTTTCCGCATAATATGCTTTTCTAAGGCTATCAAACTATAATAATGAAAGAGAACCAGTTATCTCAAATAACAACGGAAAAAAGGTGATTCTAATGAAGTTTCCAAACTTTGAAAAAAAATTTTTTTTCTTTTCGAGATTCTTTTCGCATAATATGCTTTTCTAAGGCTATCAAACTAATATAATGAAAGAGAACCAGTTATCTCAAATAAGAACGGAAAAAAAGTGATTCTAATGAAGTTTCCAAACTTTGAAAAAAAAATGATTTTCTTTTCGAGATTCTTTCCGCATAATATACTTTTCTAAGGCTATCAAACTAGTATAATGAAGGAGAACCATTTATCTCAAATAAGAACGGAAAAAAAGTGATTCTAATGAAGTTTCCAAACTTTGAAAAAAATTTTTTTTTCCTTTCGAGATTCTTTCCGCATAATATGCTTCTCTTAGGCTATCATACTAGTATAATGAAAGAGAACCAGTTTTCTCAAATAAGAACGGAAAAAAGGTGATTCTAATGAAGTTTCCAAACTTTGAAAAAAATTTTTTTTTCTTTTCGAGATTCTTTTCGCATAATATGCTTTTCTAAGGCTATCAAACTAGTATAATGAAAGGGAACCAGTTATCTCAAATAAGAACGGAAAAAAAGTGATTCTAATGAAGTTTCGTAACTTTGAAAAAAAATGTTTTTCTTTTCGAGATTCTTTCGGCATAATATGCTTTTCTAAGGCTATCAAACTAGTATAATGAAAGAGAACCAGTTATCTCAAATAAGAACGGAAAAAAAGTGATTCTAATGAAGTTTCCAAACTTTGAAAAAAAATTTTTTTCTTTTCGAAATTCTTTTCGCATAATATGCTTTTCTAAGGCTATCAAACTAGTATAATGAAAGAGAACCAGTTATCTCAAATAAGAACGGAAAAAAAGTGATTCTAATGAAGTTTCCAAACTTTGAAAAAAAATTTTTTTTCTTTTCGAGATTCTTTCCGCATAATATGCTTCTCTAAGGCTATCAAACTATTATAATATAAGAGAACCACTTATCTCAAATAAGAACGGAAAAAAAGTGATTCTAATGAAGTTTCCAAACTTTGAAAAAAAATTTTTTTTCTTTTCGAGATTCTTTTTGCATAATATGCTTTTCTAAGGCTATCAAACTAGTATAATGAAAGAGAACCAGTTATCTCAAATAAGAACGGAAAAAAAGTGATTCTAATGAAGTTTCGTAACTTTGAAAAAAATGTTTTTCTTTTCGAGATTCTTTCGGCATAATATGCTTTTCTAAGGCTATCAAACTAGTATAATGAAAGAGAACCAGTTATCTCAAATAAGAACGGAAAAAAAGTGATTCTAATGAAGTTTCCAAACTTTGAAAAAAAATTTTTTTTCTTTTCGAGAATCTTTACGCATAATATGCTTTTCTAAGGCTATCAAACTAGTATAATGAAAGAGAACCAGTTATCTCAAATAAGAACGGAAAAAAAGTGATTCTAATGAAGTTTCAAAACTTTGAAAAAAAATTTTTTTTCTTTTCGAGATTCTTTCCGCATAATATGCTTCTCTAAGGCTATCAAAATAGTATAATGAAAGAGAACCAGTTATTTCAAATAAGAACGGAAAAAAGTGATTATAATGAAGTTTCGTAACTTTGAAAAAAAATGCTTTTCTTTTCGAGATTCTTTCGGCATAATATGCTTTTCTAAGGCTATCAAACTAGTATAATGAAAGAGAACCAGTTATCTCAAATAAGAACGGAAAAAAGTGATTCTAATGAAGTTTCCAAACTTTGAAAAAAAAATTTTTTTCTTTTCGAGATTCTTTTCGGATAATATGCTTTTCTAAGGCTATCAAATTAGTATAATGAAAGAGAACCAGTTATCTCAAATAAGAACGGAAAAAAGTGTTTCTAATGAAGTTTCCAAACTTTGAAAAAAAATGTTTTTCTTTTCGAGATTCTTTCCGCATAATATGGCTATCTAAGGCTATCAAACTAGTATACTGAAAGAGAACAAGTTATCTCAAATAAGAACGGAAAAAAAGTAATTCTAATGATTTTTCCAAACTTTGAAAAAAAATTTTTTTCTTTTCCAGAATCTTTACGCATAATATGCTTTTCCAAGGCTATCAAACTAGTATAATGAAAGAGATCCAGTTATCTCAAATAAGAACGGAAAAAAAGTGATTCTAATGAAGTTTCCAAACTTTGAAAAAAATTTTTTTTTCTTTTCGAGATTCTTTCCGCATAATATGCTTCTCTAAGGCTATCAAACTAGTATAATGAAAGAGAACCAGTTATCTCAAATAAGAACGGAAAAAAGGTGATTCTAATGAAGTTTCCAAACTTTGAAAAAAAATTTTTTTTCTTTTCGAGATTCTTTTTGCATAATATGCTTTTCTAAGGCTATTAAACTAGTATAATGAAAGAGAACCAGTTATCTCAAATAAGAACGGAAAAAAAGTGATTCTAATGAAGTTTCGTAACTTTGAAAAAAAGTTTTTTTCTTTTCCAGATTCTTTCCGCATAATATGCTTTTCTAAGGCTATCAAACTAGTATA
Source organism: Metallyticus violacea (assembly GCA_030762175.1). NCBI lineage: Eukaryota > Metazoa > Arthropoda > Insecta > Mantodea > Metallyticidae > Metallyticus > Metallyticus violacea. The sequence continues at coordinate 74,129,595 of CM060832.1, forward strand.
ATGAAAGAGAACCAGTTATCTCAAATAAGAACGGAAAAAAAGTGATTCTAATGAAGTTTCCAAACTTTGAAAAAAAATTTTTTGTCTTTTCGAGATTCTTTTTGCATAATATGCTTTTCTAAGGCTATCAAACTAGTATAATGAAAGAGAACCAGTTATCTCAAATAAGAACGGAAAAAAAGTGATTCTAATGTTGTTTCGTAACTTTGAAAAAAAATGTTTTTCTTTTCGAGATTCTTTCGGCATAATATGCTTTTCTAAGGCTATCAAACTAGTATAATGAAAGAGAACCGGTTATCTCAAATAAGAACGGAAAAAAAGTCATTCTAATGAAGTTTCCAAACTTTGAAAAAAAATTTTTTTTCTTTTCGAGAATCTTTACGCATAATATGCTTTTCTAAGGCTATCAAACTAGTATAATGAAAGAGAACCAGTTATCTCAAATAAGAACGGAAAAAAAGTGATTCTAATGAAGTTTCCAAACTTTGAAAAAACATTTTTTTCTTTTCCAGATTCTTTCCGCATAATATGCTTTTCTAAGGCTATCAAACTAGTATAATGAAAGAGAACCAGTTATCTCAAATAAGAACGAAAAAAAAGTGATTCTAAAGGAGTTTCCAAACTTTGAAAAAAAAATTTTTTTCTTTTCGAGATTCTTTTCGGATAATATGCTTTTCTAAGGCTATCAAACTAGTATAATGAAAGAGAACCAGTTATCTCAAATAAGAACGGAAAAAAATGATTCTAATGAAGTTTCCAAACTTTGAAAAAAAATTTTTTTCTTTTCGAGATTCTTTTCGGATAATATGCTTTTTTAAGGCTATCAAACTAGTATAATGAAAGGGAACCAGTTATCTCAAATAAGAACGGAAAAAAATTCATTCTAATGAAGTTTCCAAACTTTGAATAAAAATTGTTTTTCTTTTCGAAATTCTTTTCGGATAATATGCTTTTCTAAGGCTATCAAACTAGTATAATGAAAGAGAACCAGTTATCTCAAATAAGAACGGAAAAAAATGATTCTAATGAAGTTTCCAAACTTTGAAAAAAAATTTTTTTTCTTTTCGAGATTCTTTTCGGATAATATGCTTTTCTAAGGCTATCAAACTAGTATAATGAAAGAGAACAAGTTATCTCAATTAAGAACGGAAATAAAGTGGTTCTAATGAAGTTTCCAAACTTTGAAATAATTTTTTTTTCTTTTCGAGATTCTTTTCGGATAATATGCTTTTCTAAGGCTATCAAACTAGTATAATGAAAGAGAACAAGTTATCTCAATTAAGAACGGAAATAAAGTGGTTCTAATGAAGTTTCCAAACTTTGAAATAATTTTTTTTTCTTTTCGAGATTCTTTCCGCATAATATGCTTTTCTATGGCTAGCAAACTACTATAATGAAAGAGAACCAGTTATCTCAAATAAGAACGGAAAAAAGGTGATTGTAATGAAGTTTCCATAATTTGAAAAAAAAATTTTTTTCTTTTCGAGATTCTTTTCGCATAATATGCCTATCTAAGGCTATCAAACTAGTATAATGAAAGAGAAAAAGTTATCTCAAATAAGAACGGAAAAAAAGTGGTTCTAATGATTTTTCCAAACTTTGAAAAAAAATTTTTTTTCTTTTCGAGAATCTTTACGCATAATATGCTTTTCTAAGGCTATCAAACTAGTATAATGAAAGAGAACCAGTTATCTCAAATAAGAACGGAAAAAAAGTAATTCTAATGAAGTTTCCAAACTTTGAAAAAATATTTTTTTCTTTTCCAGATTCTTTCCGCATAATATGCTTTTCTAAGGCTATCAAACAATAATAATGAAAGAGAACCAGTTATCTCAAATAACAACGGAAAAAAGGTGATTCTAATGAAGTTTCCAAACTTTGAAAAAAAATTTTTTTTCTTTTCGAGATTCTTTTCGCATAATATGCTTTTCTAAGGCTATCAAATTAATATAATGAAAGAGAACCAGTTATCTCAAATAAGAACGGAAAAAAAGTGATTCTAAAGAAGTTTCCAAACTTTGAAAAAAAATTTTTTGTCTTTTCCAGATACTTTTCGCATAATATGCTTTTCTAAGGCTATCAAACTAGTATAATGAAACAGAACCAGTTATCTCAAATAAGATTGGAAAAAATGTGATTCTAATGAAGTTTCCAAACTTTGAAAAAAAAATGTTTTTCTTTTTGATATTCTTTCCGCATAATATGGCTATCTAAGGCTGTCAAACTAGTATAATGAAAGGGAACAACTTATCTCAAATAAGAACGGAAAAAAAGTAATTCTAATGATTTTTCCATACTTTGAAAAAAATTTTTTTTTCTTTTCGAGAATCTTTACGCATAATATGCTTTTCTAAGGCTATCAAACTAGTATAATGAAAGAGAACCATTTATCTCAAATAAGAACGGAAAAAAAGTGATTCTAATGAAGTTTCCAAACTTTGAAAAAAAATTTTTTTTCTTTTCCAGATTCTTTCCGCATAATATGCTTCTCTAAGGCTATCATACTAGTATAATGAAAGAGAACCAGTTATCTCAAATAAGAACGGAAAAAAGGTGATTCTAATGAAGTTTCCAAACTTTGAAAAAATTTTTTTTTTCTTTTCGAGATTCTTTTTGCATAATATGCTTTTCTAAGGCTATCAAACTAGTATAATGAAAGAGAACCAGTTATCTCAAATAAGAACGGAAAAAAAGTGATTCTAATGAAGTTTCGTAACTTTGAAAAAAAATGTTTTTCTTTTCGAGATTCTTTCGGCATAATATGCTTTTCTAAGGCTATCAATCTAGTATAATGAAAGAGAACCAGTTATCTCAAATAAGAACGGAAAAAAAGTGATTCTAATGAAGTTTCAAACTTTGAAAAAAAAATTTTTTCTTTTCGAGATTCTTTTCGCCTAATATGCTTTTCTAAGGCTATCAAACTAGTATAATGAAAGAGAACCAGTTATCTCAAATAAAAACGGAAAAAAAGTGATTCTAATGAAGTTTCCAAACTTTGAAAAAAATTTTTTTTCTTTTCGAGATTCTTTCCGCATAATATGCTTCTCTAAGGCTATCAAACTAGTATAATATAAGAGAACCAGTTATCTCAAATAAGAACGGAAAAAAATTGATTCTAATGAAGTTTCCAAACTTTGAAAAAAAATTTTTTTTCTTTTCGAGATTCTTTTTGCATAATATGCTTTTCTAAGGCTATCAAACTAGTATAATGAAAGAGAACCAGTTATCTCAAATAAGAACGGAAAAAAAGTGATTCTAATGTTGTTTCGTAACTTTGAAAAAAAATGTTTTTCTTTTCGAGATTCTTTCGGCATAATATGCTTTTCTAAGGCTATCAAACTAGTATAATGAAAGAGAACCGGTTATCTCAAATAAGAACGGAAAAAAAGTGATTCTAATGAAGTTTCCAAACTTTGAAAAAAAATTTTTTTTCTTTTCGAGAATCTTTACGCATAATATGCTTTTCTAAGGCTATCAAACTAGTATAATGAAAGAGAACCAGTTATCTCAAATAAGAACGGAAAAAAAGTGATTCTAATGAAGTTTCCAAACTTTGAAGAAACATTTTTTTCTTTTCCAGATTCTTTCCGCATAATATGCTTTTCTAAGGCTATCAAACTAGTATAATGAAAGAGAACCAGTTATCTCAAATAAGAACGAAAAAAAAGTGATTCTAAAGGAGTTTCCAAACTTTGAAAAAAAAATTTTTTTCTTTTCGAGATTCTTTTCGGATAATATGCTTTTCTAAGGCTATCAAACTAGTATAATGAAAGAGAACCAGTTATCTCAAATAAGAACGGAAAAAAATGATTCTAATGAAGTTTCCAAACTTTGAAAAAAAATTTTTTTCTTTTCGAGATTCTTTTCGGATAATATGCTTTTTTAAGGCTATCAAACTAGTATAATGAAAGGGAACCAGTTATCTCAAATAAGAACGGAAAAAAATTCATTCTAATGAAGTTTCCAAACTTTGAATAAAAATTGTTTTTCTTTTCGAAATTCTTTTCGGATAATATGCTTTTCTAAGGCTATCAAACTAGTATAATGAAAGAGAACCAGTTATCTCAAATAAGAACGGAAAAAAATGATTCTAATGAAGTTTCCAAACTTTGAAAAAAAATTTTTTTTCTTTTCGAGATTCTTTTCGGATAATATGCTTTTCTAAGGCTATCAAACTAGTATAATGAAAGAGAACAAGTTATCTCAATTAAGAACGGAAATAAAGTGGTTCTAATGAAGTTTCCAAACTTTGAAATAATTTTTTTTTCTTTTCGAGATTCTTTCCGCATAATATGCTTTTCTATGGCTAGCAAACTACTATAATGAAAGAGAACCAGTTATCTCAAATAAGAACGGAAAAAAGGTGATTGTAATGAAGTTTCCATAATTTGAAAAAAAAATTTTTTTCTTTTCGAGATTCTTTTCGCATAATATGCCTATCTAAGGCTATCAAACTAGTATAATGAAAGAGAAAAAGTTATCTCAAATAAGAACGGAAAAAAAGTGGTTCTAATGATTTTTCCAAACTTTGAAAAAAAATTTTTTTTCTTTTCGAGAATCTTTACGCATAATATGCTTTTCTAAGGCTATCAAACTAGTATAATGAAAGAGAACCAGTTATCTCAAATAAGAACGGAAAAAAAGTAATTCTAATGAAGTTTCCAAACTTTGAAAAAATATTTTTTTCTTTTCCAGATTCTTTCCGCATAATATGCTTTTCTAAGGCTATCAAACAATAATAATGAAAGAGAACCAGTTATCTCAAATAACAACGGAAAAAAGGTGATTCTAATGAAGTTTCCAAACTTTGAAAAAAAATTTTTTTTCTTTTCGAGATTCTTTTCGCATAATATGCTTTTCTAAGGCTATCAAATTAATATAATGAAAGAGAACCAGTTATCTCAAATAAGAACGGAAAAAAAGTGATTCTAAAGAAGTTTCCAAACTTTGAAAAAAAAATGATTTTCTTTTCGAGATTCTTTCCGCATAATATACTTTTCTAAGGCTATCAAACTAGTATAATGAAAGAGAATCATTTATCTCAAATAAGAACGGAAAAAAAGTGATTCTAATGAAGTTTCCAAACTTTGAAAAAAAATGTTTTTCTTTTCGAGATTCTTTCGGCATAATATGCTTTTCTAAGGCTATCAAACTAGTATAATGAAAGAGAACCAGTTATCTCAAATAAGAACGGAAAAAAAGTGATTCTAATGAAGTTTCCAAACTTTGAAAAAAAATTTTTTTTCTTTTCGAGATTCTTTTTGCATAATATGCTTTTCTAAGGCTATCAAACTAGTATAATAAAGAGAACCAGTTATCTCAAATAAGAACGGAAAAAAGGTGATTCTAATGAAGTTTCCAAACTTTGAAAAAAAATTTTTTTTCTTTTCGAGATTCTTTTTGCATAATTTGCTTTTCTAAGGCTATCAAACTAGTATAATGAAAGAGAACCAGTTATCTCAAATAAGAACGGAAAAAAAGTGATTCTAATGAAGTTTCCAAACTTTGAAAGAAAATTTTTTTTCTTTTCGAGATTCTTTTTGCATAATATGCTTTTCTAAGGCTATCAAACTAGTATAATGAAAGAGAACCAGTTATCTCAAATAAGAACGGAAAAAAAGTGATTCTAATGAAGTTTCGTAACTTTGAAAAAAAATGTTTTTCTTTTCGAGATTCTTTCGGCATAATATGCTTTTCTAAGGCTATCAAACTAGTATAATGAAAGAGAACCAGTTATCTCAAATAAGAACGGAAAAAAAGTGATTCTAATGAAGTTTCCAAACTTTGAAAAAAAATTTTTTTTCTTTTCTAGATTCTTTCCGCATAATATGCTTCTCTAAGGCTATCAAACTAGTATAATATAAGAGAACCAGTTATCTCAAATAAGAACGGAAAAAAAGTGATTCTAATGAAGTTTCCAAACTTTGAAAAAAAATTTTTTTTCTTTTCGAGATTCTTTTTGCATAATATGCTTTTCTAAGGATATCAAACTAGTATAATGAAAGAGAACCAGTTATCTCAAATAAGAACGGAAAAAAAGTGATTCTAATGAAGTTTCGTAACTTTGAAAAAAATGTTTTTCTTTTCGAGATTCTTTCGGCATAATATGCTTTTCTAAGGCTATCAAACTAGTATAATGAAAGAGAACCAGTTATCTCAAATAAGAACGGAAAAAAAGTGATTCTAATGAAGTTTCCAAACTTTGAAAAAAAATTTTTTTTCTTTTCGAGAATCTTTACGCATAATATGCTTTTTTAAGGCTATCAAACTAGTATAATGAAAGAGAACCAGTTATTTCAAATAAGAACGGAAAAAAAGTGATTCTAATAAAGTTTCCAAACTTTGAAAAAAAATTTGTTTTCTTTTCCAGATTCTTTCCGCATAATATGCTTTTCTAGTATAAAGAAAGAGAACCAGTTATCTCAAATAAGAACGGAAAAAAATTGATTCTAATATAGTTTCCAAACTTTGAAAAAAAATTTGTTTTCTTTTCCAGATTCTTTCCGCACAATATGCTCTTCTGCAGCTATCAAACTAGCAAAATGAAAGAGAACCAGTTATCTCAAATAAGAACGGAAAAAAAGTGATTCTATTGATGTTGCCAACCATCGAAATAAATCTTTACTTTTCGCGAATCTTTCTTCATTTTATGGTTTTCTTTAGCTATCAAACTAGTATAATGAAAGAGAACCAGTTATCTCAAATAAGAATGGAAAAAATGAATCATAAGGATTTTCCAAACATCAAAAAAAATTTTTTTTCTTTGCGAGATTCTTTCTGCATAATATGCTTTTCTAAGGCTATCAAAGTAGTATAATGAAAGATAACCAGATATCTCAAATAAGAACGGAAAAACGTGATTCTAATGAAGTTTCCAAACTTTGAAAAAAAATTTTTTCTTTTCGAGATTCTTTCCGCATAATATGGCTATCTAAGGCTATCAAACTAGTATACTGAAAGAGAACAAGTTATCTCAAATAAGAACGGAAAAAAAGTAATTCTAATGATTTTTCCAAACTTTGAAAAAAAAATTTTTTTCTTTTCCAGAATCTTTACGCATAATATGCTTTTCTAAGGCTATCAAACTAGTATAATGAAAGAGATCCAGTTATCTCAAATAAGAACGGAAAAAAAGTGATTCTAATGAAGTTTCCAAACTTTGAAAAAAATTTTTTTTTCTTTTCGAGATTCTTTCCGCATAATATGCTTCTCTAAGGCTATCAAACTAGTATAATGAAAGAGAACCAGTTATCTCAAATAAGAACGGAAATAAAGTGATTCTAATGAAGTTTCATAACTTTGAAAAAAAGTTTTTTTCTTTTCCAGATTCTTTCCGCATAATATGCTTTTCTAAGGCTATCAAACTAGTATAATGAAAGAGAACCAGTTATCTCAAATAAGAACGGAAAAAAAGTGATTCTAATGAAGTTTCCAAACTTTGAAAAAAAATTTTTTTTCTTTTCCAGATACTTTTCGCATAATATGCTTTTCTAAGGCTATCAAACTAGTATAATGAAACAGAACCAGTTATCTCAAATAAGATTGGAAAAAATGTGATTCTAATGAAGTTTCCAAACTTTGAAAAAAAAATGTTTTTCTTTTTGATATTCTTTCCGCATAATATGGCTATCTAAGGCTATCAAACTAGTATAATGAAAGGGAACAACTTATCTCAAATAAGAACGGAAAAAAAGTAATTCTAATGATTTTTCCAAACTTTGAAAAAAATTTTTTTTTCTTTTCGAGAATCTTTACGCATAATATGCTTTTCTAAGGCTATCAAACTAGTTTAATGAAAGAGAACCAGTTATCTCAAATAAGAACGGAAAAAAAGTGATTCTAATGAAGTTTCCAAACTTTGAAAAAATATTTTTTTCTTTTCCAGATTCTTTCCGCATAATATGCTTTTCTAAGGCTATCAAACTATAATAATGAAAGAGAACCAGTTATCTCAAATAACAACGGAAAAAAGGTGATTCTAATGAAGTTTCCAAACTTTGAAAAAAAATTTTTTTTCTTTTCGAGATTCTTTTAGCATAATATGCTTTTCTAAGGCTATAAACTAATATAATGAAAGAGAACCAGTTTTCTCAAATAAGAACGGAAAAAAAGTGATTCTAATGAAGTTTCCAAACTTTGAAAAAAAAAATGATTTTCTTTTCGAGATTCTTTCCGCATAATATACTTTTCTAAGGCTATCAAACTTGTATAATGAAAGAGAACCATTTATCTCAAATAAGAACGGAAAAAAAGTGATTCTAATGAAGTTTCCAAACTTTGAAAAAAAATTTTTTTTCTTTTCGAGATTCTTTCCGCATAATATGCTTCTCTAAGGCTATCATACTAGTATAATGAAAGAGAACCAGTTATCTCAAATAAGAACGGAAGAAAGGTGATTCTAATGAAGTTTCCAAACTTTGAAAAAAAATTTTTTTTCTTTTCGAGATTCTTTCGGCATAATATGCTTTTCTAAGGCTATCAATCTAGTATAATGAAAGAGAACCAGTTATCTCAAATAAGAACGGAAAAAAAGTGATTCTAATGAAGTTTCCAAACTTTGAAAAAAAATTTTTTTCTTTTCGAGATTCTTTTCGCCTAATATGCTTTTCTAAGGCTATCAAACTAGTATAATGAAAGAGAACCAGTTATCTCAAATAAAAACGGAAAAAAAGTGATTCTAATGAAGTTTCCAAACTTTGAAAAAAATTTTTTTTTCTTTTCGAGATTCTTTCCGCATAATATGCTTCTCTAAGGCTATCAAACTAGTATAATATAAGAGAACCAGTTATCTCAAATAAGAACGGAAAAAAATTGATTCTAATGAAATTTCCAAACTTTGAAAAAATTTTTTTTTTCTTTTCGAGAATCTTTACGCATAATATGCTTTTCTAAGGCTATCAAACTAGTATAATGAAAGAGAACCAGTTATCTCAAATAAGAACGGAAAAAAAGTGATTCTAATGTTGTTTCGTAACTTTGAAAAAAAATGTTTTTCTTTTCGAGATTCTTTCGGCATAATATGCTTTTCTAAGGCTATCAAACTAGTATAATGAAAGAGAACCAGTTATCTCAAATAAGAACGGAAAAAAAGTGATTCTAATGAAGTTTCCAAACTTTGAAAAAAAATTTTTTTTCTTTTCGAGAATCTTTACGCATAATATGCTTTTCTAAGGCTATCAAACTAGTATAATGAAAGAGAACCAGTTATCTCAAATAAGAACGGAAAAAAAGTGATTCTAATGAAGTTTCCAAACTTTGAAAAAACATTTTTTTCTTTTCCAGATTCTTTCCGCATAATATGCTTTTCTAAGGCTATCAAACTAGTATAATGAAAGAGAACCAGTTATCTCAAATAAGAACGGAAAAAAATGATTCTAATGAAGTTTCCAAACTTTGAAAAAAAATTTTTTTTCTTTTCGAGATTCTTTTCGGATAATATGCTTTTCTAAGGCTATCAAACTAGTATAATGAAAGGGAACCAGTTATCTCAAATAGGAACGGAAAAAAATTCATTCTAATGAAGTTTCCAAACTTTGAATAAAAATTGTTTTTCTTTTCGAAATTCTTTTCGGATAATATGCTTTTCTAAGGCTATCAAACTAGTATAATGAAAGAGAACCAGTTATCTCAAATAAGAACGGAAAAAAATGATTCTAATGAAGTTTCCAAACTTTGAAAAAAAATTTTTTTTCTTTTCGAGATTCTTTTCGGATAATATGCTTTTCTAAGGCTATCAAACTAGTATAATGAAAGAGAACACGTTATCTCAATTAAGAACGGAAATAAAGTGGTTCTAATGAAGTTTCCAAACTTTGAAATAATTTTTTTTCTTTTCGAGATTCTTTTTGCATAATATGCTTTTCTAAGGCTATCAAACTAGTATAATGAAAGAGAACCAGTTATCTCAAATAAGAACGGAAAAAAAGTGATTCTAATGAAGTTTCGTAACTTTGAAAAAAAGTTTTTTTCTTTTCCAGATTCTTTCCGCATAATATGCTTTTCTAAGGCTATCAAACTAGTATAATGAAAGAGAACCAGTTATCTCAAATAAGAACGGAAAAAAAGTGATTCTAATGAAGTTTCGAAACTTTGAAAAAAAATTTTTTTTCTTTTCCAGATACTTTTCGCATAATATGCTTTTCTAAGGCTATCAAACTAGTATAATGAAACAGAACCAGTTATCTCAAATAAGATTGGAAAAAATGTGATTCTAATGAAGTTTCCAAACTTTGAAAAAAAAATGTTTTTCTTTTTGATATTCTTTCCGCATAATATGGCTATCTAAGGCTATCAAACTAGTATAATGAAAGGGAACAACTTATCTCAAATAAGAACGGAAAAAAAGTAATTCTAATGATTTTTCCAAACTTTGAAAAAAATTTTTTTTTCTTTTCGAGAATCTTTACGCATAATATGCTTTTCTAAGGCTATGAAACTGGTATAATGAAAGAGAACCAGTTATCTCAAATAAGAACGGAAAAAAAGTGATTCTAATGAAGTTTCCAAACTTTGAAAAAATATTTTTTTCTTTTCCAGATTCTTTCCGCATAATATGCTTTTCTAAGGCTATCAAACTATAATAATGAAAGAGAACCAGTTATCTCAAATAACAACGGAAAAAAGGTGATTCTAATGAAGTTTCCAAACTTTGAAAAAAAATTTTTTTTCTTTTCGAGATTCTTTTAGCATAATATGCTTTTCTAAGGCTATCAAACTAATATAATGAAAGAGAACCAGTTTTCTCAAATAAGAACGGAAAAAAAGTGATTCTAATGAAGTTTCCAAACTTTGAAAAAAAAATGATTTTCTTTTCGAGATTCTTTCCGCATAATAGACTTTTCTAAGGCTATCAAACTTGTATAATGAAAGAGAACCATTTATCTCAAATAAGAACGGAAAAAAAGTGATTCTAATGAAGTTTCCAAACTTTGAAAAAAAATTTTTTTTCTTTTCGAGATTCTTTCCGCATAATATGCTTCTCTAAGGCTATCATACTAGTATAATGAAAGAGAACCAGTTATCTCAAATAAGAACGGAAAAAAGGTGATTCTAATGAAGTTTCCAAACTTTGAAAAAAAATTTTTTTTCTTTTCGAGATTCTTTCGGCATAATATGCTTTTCTAAGGCTATCAATCTAGTATAATGAAAGAGAACCAGTTATCTCAAATAAGAACGGAAAAAAAGTGATTCTAATGAAGTTTCCAAACTTTGAAAAAAAATTTTTTTCTTTTCGCGATTCTTTTCGCCTAATATGCTTTTCTAAGGCTATCAAACTAGTATAATGAAAGAGAATCAGTTATCTCAAATAAAAACGGAAAAAAAGTGATTCTAATGAAGTTTCCAAACTTTGAAAAAAAATTTTTTTTCTTTTCGAGATTCTTTCCGCATAATATGCTTCTCTAAGGCTATCAAACTAGTATAATATAAGAGAACCAGTTATCTCAAATAAGAACGGAAAAAAATTGATTCTAATGAAATTTCCAAACTTTGAAAAAAATTTTTTTTTCTTTTCGAGAATCTTTACGCATAATATGCTTTTCTAAGGCTATCAAACTAGTATAATGAAAGAGAACCAGTTATCTCAAATAAGAACGGAAAAAAAAGTGATTCTAATGTTGTTTCGTAACTTTGAAAAAAAATGTTTTTCTTTTAGAGATTCTTTCGGCATAATATGCTTTTCTAAGGCTATCAAACTAGTATAATGAAAGAGAACCAGTTATCTCAAATAAGAACGGAAAAAAAGTGATTCTAATGAAGTTTCCAAACTTTGAAAAAAAATTTTTTTTCTTTTCGAGAATCTTTACGCATAATATGCTTTTCTAAGGCTATCAAACTAGTATAATGAAAGAGAACCAGTTATCTCAAATAAGAACGGAAAAAAGTGATTCTATGGAAGTTTCCAAACTTTGAAAAAACATTTTTTTCTTTTCCAGATTCTTTCCGCGTAATATGCTTTTCTAAGGCTATCAAACTAGTATAATGAAAGAGAACCAGTTATCTCAAATAAGAACGAAAAAAAAGTGATTCTAAAGAAGTTTCCAAACTTTGAAAAAAAATTTTTTTTCTTTTCGAGATTCTTTTCGGATAATATGCTTTTCTAAGGCTATCAAACTAGTATAATGAAAGAGAACCAGTTATCTCAAATAAGAACGGAAAAAAATGATTCTAATGAAGTTTCCAAACTTTGAAAAAAAATTTTTTTTCTTTTCGAGATTCTTTTCGGATAATATGCTTTTCTATGGCTATCAAACTAGTATAATGAAAGGGAACCAGTTATCTCAAATAAGAACGGAAAAAAATTCATTCTAATGAAGTTTCCAAACTTTGAATAAAAATTGTTTTTCTTTTCGAAATTCTTTTCGGATAATATGCTTTTCTAAGGCTATCAAACTAGTATAATGAAAGAGAACCAGTTATCTCAAATAAGAACGGAAAAAAATGATTCTAATGAAGTTTCCAAACTTTGAAAAAAAATGTTTTTTCTTTTCGAGATTCTTTTCGGATAATATGCTTTTCTAAGGCTATCAAACTAGTATAATGAAAGAGAACACGTTATCTCAATTAAGAACGGAAATAAAGTGATTCTAATGAAGTTTCCAAAATTTGAAAAAAAATTTTTTTTCTTTTCGAGATTCTTTTCGCATAATATGCCTATCTAAGGCTATCAAACTAGTATAATGAAAGAGAAAATGTTATCTCAAATAAGAACGGAAAAAAAGTGGTTCTAATGATTTTTCCAAACTTTGAAAAAAAATTTTTTTTCTTTTCGAGAATCTTTACGCATAATATGCTTTTCTAAGGCTATCAAACTAGTATAATGAAAGAGAACCAGTTATCTCAAATAAGAACGGAAAAAAAGTGATTCTAATGAAGTTTCCAAACTTTGAAAAAATATTTTTTTCTTTTCCAGATTCTTTCCGCATAATATGCTTTTCTAAGGCTATCAAACAATAATAATGAAAGAGAACCAGTTATCTCAAATAACAACGGAAAAAAGATGATTCTAATGAAGTTTCCAAACTTTGAAAAAAAATTTTTTTTCTTTTCGAGATTCTTTTCGCATAATATGCTTTTCTAAGGCTATCAAACTAATATAATGAAAGAGAACCAGTTATCTCAAATAAGAACGGAAAAAAAGTGATTCTAATGAAGTTTCCAAACTTTGAAAAAAAAATGATTTTCTTTTCGAGATTCTTTCCGCATAATATACTTTCTAAGGCTATCAAACTAGTATAATGAAAGAGAACCATTTATCTCAAATAAGAACGGAAAAAAAGTGATTCTAATGAAGTTTCCAAACTTTGAAAAAAATTTTTTTTTCCTTTCGAGATTCTTTCCGCATAATATGCTTCTCTAAGGCTATCATACTAGTATAATGAAAGAGAACCAGTTATCTCAAATAAGAACGGAAAAAAGGTGATTCTAATGAAGTTTCCAAACTTTGAAAAAAAATTTTTTTTCTTTTCGAGATTCTTTTTGCATAATATGCTTTTCTAAGGCTATCAAACTAGTATAATAAAGAGAACCAGTTATCTCAAATAAGAACGGAATAAAGGTGATTCTAATGAAGTTTCCAAACTTTGAAAAAAAATTTTTTTTCTTTTCGAGATTCTTTTTGCATAATTTGCTTTTCTAAGGCTATCAAACTAGTATAATGAAAGAGAACCAGTTATCTCAAATAAAAACGGAAAAAAAGTGATTCTAATGAAGTTTCCAAACTTTGAAAAAAAATTTTTTTTCTTTTCGAGATTCTTTTTGCATAATATGCTTTTCTAAGGCTATCAAACTAGTATAATGAAAGAGAACCAGTTATCTCAAATAAGAACGGAAAAAAAGTGATTCTAATGAAGTTTCGTAACTTTGAAAAAAAATGTTTTTCTTTTCGAGATTCTTTCGGCATAATATGCTTTTCTAAGGCTATCAAACTAGTATAATGAAAGAGAACCAGTTATCTCAAATAAGAACGGAAAAAAAGTGATTCTAATGAAGTTTCCAAACTTTGAAAAAAAATGTTTTTCTTTTCTAGATTCTTTCCGCATAATATGCTTCTCTAAGGCTATCAAACTAGTATAATATAAGAGAACCAGTTATCTCAAATAAGAACGGAAAAAAAGTGATTCTAATGAAGTTTCCAAACTTTGAAAAAAAATTTTTTTTCTTTTCGAGATTCTTTTTGCATAATATGCTTTTCTAAGGCTATCAAACTAGTATAATGAAAGAGAACCAGTTATCTCAAATAAGAACGGAAAAAAAGTGATTCTAATGAAGTTTCGTAACTTTGAAAAAAATGTTTTTCTTTCGAGATTCTTTCGGCATAATATGCTTTTCTAAGGCTATCAAACTAGTATAATGAAAGAGAACCAGTTATCTCAAATAAGAAGGGAAAAAAAGTGATTCTAATGAAGTTTCCAAACTTTGAAAAAAAATTTTTTTTCTTTTCGAGAATCTTTACGCATAATATGCTTTTTTAAGGCTATCAAACTAGTATAATGAAAGAGAACCAGTTATTTCAAATAAGAACGGAAAAAAAGTGATTCTAATAAAGTTTCCAAACTTTGAAAAAAAATTTGTTTTCTTTTCCAGATTCTTTCCGCATAATATGCTTTTCTAGTATAAAGAAAGAGAACCAGTTATCTCAAATAAGAACGGAAAAAAATTGATTCTAATAAAGTTTCCAAACTTTGAAAAAAAATTTGTTTTCTTTTCCAGATTCTTTCCGCATAATATGCTTTTCTACAGCTATCAAACTAGCAAAATGAAAGAGAACCAGTTATCTCAAATAAGAACGGAAAAAAAGTGATTCTATTGATGTTGCCAACCATCGAAATAAATCTTTACTTTTCGCGAATCTTTCTTCATTTTATGGTTATCTTAATATAAAGTATAATGAAAGAGAACCAGTTATCTCAAATAAGAATGGAAAAAAATGAATCATAAGGATTTTCCAAACATCAAAAAAAATTTTTTTTCTTTGCGAGATTCTTTCTGCATAATATGCTTTTCTAAGGCTATCAAAGTAGTATAATGAAAGATAACCAGATATCTCAAATAAGAACGGAAAAACGTGATTCTAATGAAGTTTCCAAACTTTGAAAAAAAATTTTTTCTTTTCGAGATTCTTTCCGCATAATATGCTTTTCTACAGCTATCAAAGTAGCAAAATGAAAGAGAACCAGTTATCACAAATACGAACGATAAAAAGTGATTCTAATGAAGTTACCAACCATCGAAATAAATCTTTTCTTTTCGCGAATCTTTCTTCATTTTATGGTTTTCTATGGCTATCAAGCTTGTATAATGAAAGAGAACCAGTTATTTCAAAGAAGAACGGAAAAAAAGTGAATCTAATGAAGTTTCTAAGCATCGGAATAAATCTTTTCTTTTCGCGAATCTTCTTTCATGTTAAGGTTTTCTATTGCTATCAAACTAGTATAATGAAAGAGAACCAGTTATCTCAAATAAGAACGGAAAAAAAGTGTTTCGAAGGAAGTTTCCAAACTTTGAAAAAAATTTTTTTCTTTTCCAGATTCTTTCCGCATAATATGCTTTTCTACAGCTATCAAACTAGCAAAATGAAAGAGAACCAGTTATCTCAAATAAGAAGGGAAAAAGTGATTGTAATGAAGTTCCCAAGCATCGAAATATATCTTTTTTATTCGGAAATCTTTCTTCATTTTAACGATTTCTATAGCTATGAAACTAGAATAATGAAACAGAACCAGTTATCTCAAATAAGAACGGAAAGAAATTGATTCTCTTAATTTTTCCAACCTTCGTAAAAAATTTTTTTCTTTTCGACATTCTTTCCGCATAATATGCTTTTCTAGAGCTATCAAACTAGCAAAACGAAAGAGAACCAGTTATCTCAAATAATAACGGAAAAAAAAGTGAATCTAATGAAGTTTCCAAGCATCGAAATAAATCTTTTCATTTCGCGAATCTTTCTTCATTTTATTGTTTTCTATGGCTATCAAACTAGTATAATGAAAGAGAACCAGATATCCCAAATAAGATCGGAAAAACATTGATTCTCTCGGATTTTCCAACTTTCAAAATAAAATTTTTTTCTTTTGGACATTCTTTCCTCATAATATGCTTTTCTAGAGCTATCAAACTAACAAAATGAAAGAGAACCAGTTATCTCAAATAAGAATGGAAAAAAATAGATACATAAGGATTTTCCAAACATAAAAAATTTTTTTTTTTCTTTTCGAGGTTATTTCGCATAATATGCTTTTCTAAGGCTATCAAACTAGTATATTGAAAGATAACCAGTTATCTCAAATAAGAACGGAAAAAAAGTGATTCTAATGAAGTTTCCAAACTTTGAAAAAAATTTTTTTTCTTTTCGAGATTCTTTCCGCATAATATGCTTTTCTACAGCTATCAAACTATGAAAATGAAAGAGAACCAGTTATCCTAAATAAGATCGGGAAAAAATTGATTCTCTCGGATTTTCCAACCTTCGAAAAAAAATTTTTTTCTTTTCGACATTCTTTCCGCATAATATGCTTTTCTAGAGCTATCAAACTAGCAAAATGAAAGAGAACCAGTTATCTTAAATAAGAACGGAAAAAAAGTGTTTCGAAGGAAGTTTCCAAACTTTGAAAAAAATTTTTTTCTTTTCGAGATTCTTTCCGCATAATATGCTTTTCTACAGCTATCAAACTAGCAAAATGAAAGAGAACCAGTTATCTCAAATAAGAAGGGAAAAAAGTGATTGTAATGAAGTTTCCAAGCATCGAAATATATCTTTTTTATTCGGAAATCTTTCTTCATTTTAACGATTTCTATAGCTATGAAACTAGAATAATGAAACAGAACCAGTTATCTCAAATAAGAACGGAAAGAAATTGATTCTCTTAATTTTTCCAACCTTCGTAAAAAATTTTTTTCTTTTCGACATTCTTTCCGCATAATATGCTTTTCTAGAGCTATCAAACTAGCAAAACGAAAGAGAACCAGTTATCTCAAATAATAACGGAAAAAAAAGTGAATCTAATGAAGTTTCCAAGCATCGAAATAAATCTTTTCATTTCGCGAATCTTTCTTCATTTTATTGTTTTCTATGGCTATCAAACTAGTATAATGAAAGAGAACCAGATATCCCAAATAAGATCGGAAAAACATTGATTCTCTCGGATTTTCCAACATTCGAAATAAAATTTTTTTCTTTTGGACATTCTTTCCTCATAATATGCTTTTCTAGAGCTATCAAACTAACAAAATGAAAGAGAACCAGTTATCTCAAATAAGAATGGAAAAAAATAGATACATAAGGATTTTCCAAACATAAAAAAATTTTTTTTTCTTTTCGAGATTATTTCGCATAATATGCTCTTCTAAGGCTATCAAACTAGTATATTGAAATATAACCAGTTATCTCAAATAAGAACGGAAAAAAAGAAATTCTAATGAAGTTTCCAACCTTCGAAAAAAAATTTTTTTCTTTTCGACATTCTATCCGCATAATATGCTTTTCTAGAGCTATCAAACTAGCAAAATGAAAGAGAACCAGTTATCTTAAATAAGAACGGAAAAAAAGTGATTCTAATGAAGTTTCCAACCATCGAAATAAATCTTTTCTTTTCGCGAATCTTCCTTTATCTTAAGGTTTTCAATAGCTATCAAACTAGTATAATGAAAGAGAACCAGTTATCTCAAATAAGAAAGGAAAAAAAGTGATTCTAAGGATGTTTCCAAACTTTAAAAAAATTTTTTTTCTTTTCGAGATTCTTTCCGCATAATATGCTTTTCTACAGCTATCAAACTAGCAAAATGAAAGGGAACCAGTTATTTCAAATAAGAACGGAAAAAAATTTATTATCTTGGATTTTTTAACCTTCGAAAAAAAAATTTTTTTTTCCAGATTCTTTCCGCATAGTATGCTTTTCTACAGCTATCAAACTAGCAAAATGAAACAGAACCAGTTATCTCAAATAAGAAGGGAAAAAAAGTGATTCTATTGAAGTTTCCAACCATCGAAATAAATCTTTACTTTTCGCGAATCCTTCTTCATTTTATGGTTTTCTATAGCTATCAAACTAGTATAATGAAAGAGAACCAGTTATCTCAAATAAGAAAGGAAAAAAAGTGATTCTAAGGATGTTTCCAAACTTTAAAAAATTTTTTTTTCTTTTCGAGATTCTTTCCGCATAATATGCTTTTCTACAGCTATCAAACTAGCAAAATGAAAGGGAACCAGTTATTTCAAATAAGAACGGAAAAAAATTTATTATCTTGGATTTTTTAACCCTAGAAAAAAAAATTTTTTTTTCCAGATTCTTTCCGCATAATATGCTTTTCTACAGCTATCAAACTAGCAAAATGAAACAGAACCAGTTATCTCAAATAAGAGGGGAAAAAAAGTGATTCTATTGAAGTTTCCAACCATCGAAATAAATATTTACTTTTCGCGAATCTTTCTTCATTTTATGGTTTTCTTTAGCTATCAAACTAGTATAATGAAAGCGAACCAGTTGTCTCAAATAAGAATGGAAAAAAATGAATCATAAGGATTTTCCAAACATCAAAAAAAATTTTTTTTCTTTTCCAGATTCTTTCTGCATAATATGCTTTTCTACATCTATCAACTAGCAAAATGAAAGAAAACCAGTTATCTCAAATAAGAACGGAAAAAAAGTGATTCTAATGAAGTTTCCAAGCATCGAAATAAATCTTTTTTCGCGAATCTTTCTTCATTTTAACGTTTTGTATAGCTATTAAACTAGAATAATGAAAGAGAACCAGTTATCTCAAATAAGAACGGAAAAAAATTAATTCTCTTAATTTTCCCAACCTTCGAAAAAAAATTTTTTTTCAATTCGAGATTCCATCCGCATATTATGCTTTTCTACAGCTATCAAACTAGCAAAATGAAAGAGAACCAGTTATCTCAAATAAGAACGGAAAAAATATGATTCTAATGAAGTTTCCAACCATCGAAATAAATCTTTTCTTTTCGCGAATCTTTCTTCATTTTATGGTTTTCTATGGCTATCAAACTTGTATAATGAAAGAGAACCAGTTATCTCAAATAAGAATGGAAAAAAATTGGTACATAAGGATTTTGCAAACATAAAAAATTTTTTTTTTTCTTTTCGAGATTCTTTCGCATAATATGCGTTTCTAAGGCTATCAAACTAGTATATTGAAAGATAACCAGTTATCTCAAATAAGAACGGAAAAAAAGTGATTCTAATGAAGTTTCCAAACTTTGAAAAAATTTTTTTTCTTTTCCAGATTCTTTCCGCATAATATGCTTTTCTACAGCTATCAAACTAGGAAAATGAAAGAGAACCAGTTATCCCAAATAAGATCGGAAAAAAATTGATTTTCTTGGATTTTCCAACCTTCGTAAAAAAATTTTTTTTTTCGACATTCTTTCCGCATAATATGCTTTTCTAGAGCTATCAAACTAGCAAAACGAAAGAGAACCAGTTATCTCAAATAATAACGGAAAAAAAAGTGAATCTAATGAAGTTTCCAAGCATCGAAATAAATCTTTTCTTTTCGCGAATCTTCTTTCATTTTAAGGTTTTCTATAGCTATCAAAGTAGTGTAATGAAAGAGAACCAGTTATCTCAAATAAGAAAGGAAAAAAAGTGAATCATAAGGATTTTCCAAACATCAAAAAAATTTTTTTTTCTTTTCGAGAGTCTTTCTGCAGAATATGCTTTTCTAACGCTATCAAACTAGTATAATGAAAGTTAACCAGATATCTCAAATAAGAACGGAAAAACGTGATTCTAATTAAGTTTCCAAACTTTGAAAAAAAAAAAATTTCTTTTCGAGATTTTTTCCGCATAATATGCTTTTCTACAGCTATCAAACTAGCAAAATGAAAGGGAACCAGTTATTTCAAATAAGAACGGAAACAAATTGATTATCTTGGATTATTTAACCTTCGAAAAAAATTTTTTTTCTTTTCCAGATTCTTTCCGCATAATATGCTTTTCTACAGCTATCAAACTAGCAAAATGAAAGAGAACCAGTTATCTCAAATAAGAACGGAAAAAAATTTATTATCTTGGTTTTTTCAACCTTGGAAAATTTTTTTTTCTTTTCGGGATTCTTTCCGCATAATATGCTTTTCTAAAGCTAT
This sequence comes from Metallyticus violacea, assembly GCA_030762175.1. Classification (NCBI taxonomy): domain Eukaryota; kingdom Metazoa; phylum Arthropoda; class Insecta; order Mantodea; family Metallyticidae; genus Metallyticus; species Metallyticus violacea. Next base: position 74,149,699 of record CM060832.1, read on the forward strand.
CAGACTAGCAAAATGAAAGCGAACCAGTTATCTCAAATAAGAAGGGAAAAAAAGTGATTCTATTGAAGTTTCCAACCATCGAAATAAATCTTTACTTTTCGCGAATCTTTCTTCATTTTATGGTTTTCTATAGCTATCAAACTAGTATAATAAAACAGAACCAGTTATCTCAAATAAGAATGGAAAAAAAAATGAATCATAAGGATTTTACGAACATCAAAAAAAATTTTTTTTCTTTTCGAGATTATTTCTGCATAATATGCTATTCTAAGGCTATCAAACAGGCATAATGAAAGATAACCAGATACCTCAAATAAGAACGGAAAAACGTGATTCTAATGAAGTTTCCAAACTTTCAAAAACCAATTTTTTCTTTTCGAGATTCTTTCCGCATATTATGCTTTTCTACAACTATCAAAGTAGTAAAATGAAAGAGAACCAATTATCTCAAATAAGAACCGAAAAAAAGTGAATCTAATGAAGTTTCAAAGCATCGAAATAAATCTTTTCCTTTCGCGAATCTTCTTTCATTTTAAGCTTTTCTATACCTATCAAAGTAGTATAATGAAAGAGAACCAGTTATCTCAAATAAGAACGGAAAAAAAGTGATTCTAAGGAAGTTTCCAAACTTTGAAATAAATGTTTTTCTTTTCGAGATTCCTTCCGCATAATATGCTTTTCTACAATTATCAAACTAGCAAAATGAAAGAGAACCAGTTATCTCAAAAAAGAACGGAAAAAAAGTGATTCTATTGAAGTATCCAAGCATCGAAATAAATCTGTTTTTTTCGCGAATCTTTCTTAATTTTAAGGTTTTCTATAGCTATTAAACTAGAATAATGAAGAGAACCAGTTATCTCAAATAAGAACGGAAAAAAAATGATTCTCTTAATTTTTCCAACCTTCGAAAAAAAATTTTTTTCTTTTCGAGATTCCATCTGCATATTATGCTTTTCTATAGCTATCAAACAAATATAATGAAAGAGAACCAGTTATCTCAAATAAGAAATGAAAAAAAGTGATTCTAAGGAAGTTTGCAAACTTTGAAAAAAATTTTTTTCTTTTCGAGATTCTTTCCGCATAATATGCTTTTCTAGTATAAAGAAAGAGAACCAGTTATCTCAAATAAGAACGGAAAAAAATTGATTCTAATAAAGTTTCCAAACTTTGAAAAAAATTTGTTTTCTTTTCCGGATTCTTTCTGCATAATATGCTTTTCTGCAGCTATCAAACTAGCAAAATGAAAGAGAACCAGTTATCTCAAATAAGAACGGAAAAAAATTGATTCTATTGAAGTTTCCAACCATCGAAATAAATCTTTACTCTTCGCGAATCTTTCTTCATTTTATGGTTTTCTTTAACTATCAAACTAGTATAATGAAAGAGAACCAGTTATCTCAAATAAGAATGGAAAAAAATGAATCATAAGGATTTTCCAAACATCAAAAAAATTTTTTTTCTTTGCGTGATTCTTTCTGCATAATATGCTTTTCTAAGGCTATCAAAGTAGTATAATGAAAGATAACCAGATATCTCAAATAAGAACGGAAAAACGTGATTCTAACGAAGATTCCAAACTTTGAAAAAAAAATTTTTTCTTTTCGAGATTCTTTCCGCATAATATGCTTTTCTACAGCTATCAAAGTAGCAAAATGAAAGAGAACCAGTTATCACAAATACGAACGGAAAAAAAGTGATTCTAATGAAGTTACCAACCATCGAAATAAATCTTTTCTTTTCGCGAATCTTTCTTCATTTTATGGTTTTCTATGGCTATCAAGCTTGTATAATGAAAGAGAACCAGTTATTTCAAATAAGAAGGGGAAAAAAGTGATTCTAATGAAATTTCCAAACTTCGAAAATTTTTTTTTTTTCTTTTCGATATTCTTTCCGCATAATATGCATTTTCACAGCTATCAAACTAGCAAAATGAAAGAGAACCAGTTATCTCAAAGAAGAACGGAAAAAATGTGAATCTAATGAAGTTTCCAAGCATCGAAATAAATCTTTTCTTTTCGCGAATCTTCTTTCATGTTAAGGTTTTCTATAGCTATCAAACTAGTATAATGAAAGAGAACCAGTTATCTCAAATAAGAACGGAAAAAAAGTGTTTCGAAGGAAGTTTCCATTCATCGAAATAAATCTTTTCAGTTCGCGAATCTTTCTTCATTTTATTGTTTTCTATGGCTATCAAACTAGTATAATGAAAGAGAACCAGTTATCCCAAATAAGATCGGAAAAAAATTGATTCTCTCGGATTTTCCAACCTTCGAAAAAAAATTTTTTTCTTTTCGACATTCTTTCCGCATAATATGCTTCTCTAGAGCTATCAAACTAGCAAAATGAAAGAGAACCAGTTATCTCAAATAATAATGGAAAAAAATTGATACATAAGGATTTTCCAAACATAAAAAAAAATTTTTTTTCTTTTCTAGATTATTTCGCATAATATGCTTTTCTAAGGCTATCAAACTAGTATATTGAAAGATAACCAGTTATCTCAAATAAGAACGGAAAAAAAGTGATTCTAATGAAGTTTCCACACTTTGAAAAAAATTTTTTTTTTCGAGATTCTTTCCGCATAATATGCTTTTCTACAGCTATCAAACTATGAAAATGAAAGAGAACCAGTTATCCCAAATAAGATCGGGAAAAAATTGATTCTCTCGGATTTTCCAACCTTCGAAAAAAATTTTTTTTCTTTTCGACATTCTTTCCGCATAATATGCTTTTCTAGAGCTATCAAACTAGGAAAATGAAAGAGAACCAGTTATCTTAAATAAGAACGGAAAAAAAGTGATTCTAATGAAGTTTCCAACCATGGAAATAAATCTTTTCTTTTCGCGAATCTTCTTTCATTTTAAGGTTTTCAATAGCTATCAAACTAGTATAATGAAACAGAACCAGTTATTTCAAATAGGAACGGAAAAAAATTGATTATCTTGGATTTTTTAACCTTCGAAAAAAATTTTTTTTTTCCAGATTCTTTCCGCATAATATGCTTTTCTACAGCTATCAAACTAAAAAAATGAAACAGAAACTGTTATCTCAAATAAGAAGGGAAAAAAAGTGATTCTGTTGAACTTTCCAACCATCGAAATAAATCTTTACTTTAGGCGAATCTTTCTTCATTTTAAGGTTTTCTATAGCTAATAAACTAGAATAATGAAAGAGAACCAGTTATCTCAAATAAGAACGGAAAAAAATTGATTCTCTTAATTTTTCCAACCTTCGAAAAAAAATTTTTTTTCTTTTCGAGATTCCATCCGCATATTATGCTTTTCTACAGCTATCAAACTAGCAAAATGAAAGAGAACCAGTTATCTGAAATAAGAAAGGGAAAAAAAGTGATTCTAATGAAGTTTCCAAACTTTGAAAAAAAAATGCTTTTCTTTTCCAGATTCTTTCCGCATAATATGCCTATCTAAGGCTAGCAAACTAGCAAAATGAAAGAGAACCAGTTATTTCAAATAAGAACGAAAAAAATTGATTATCTTGGATTTTTTAACCTTCGAAAAAAATGTTTTTTCTTTTCCAGATTCTTTCCGCATAATATGCTTTTCTACAGCTATCAAACTAGCAAAATGAAAGAGAACCAGTTATCTCAAATAAGAACGGAAAAAAAGTGATTCTATTGAAGTTTCCAACCATCGAAATAAATCTTTAGTTTTCGCGAATCTCTTTTCATTTTATGGTTTTCTATAGCTATCAAACTAGTATAATGATAGAGAACCAGTTATCTAAAATAAGAATGGAAAAAAAATGAATCATAAGGATTTTCCAAACATCAAAAAATTTTTTTTTTCTTTTCGAGATTCTTTCTGCATAATATGCTTTTCTAACGCTATCAAACTAGTATAATGAAAGTTAACCAGATATCTCAAATAAGAACGGAAAAACGTGATTCTAATTAAGTTTCCAAACTTTGAAAAAAAAAATTTTTCTTTTCGAGATTCTTTCCGCATAATATGCTTTTCTACAGCTATCAAAGTAGTAAAATGAAACAGAACTGGTTATCTCAAATAAGAACGGAAAAAAAGTGATTGTAATGAAGTTTCCAACCATCGAAATAAATCTTTTCTTTTCGCGAATCTTTCTTCATTTTATGGTTTTCTATGGCTATCAAACTTGTATAATGAAAGAGAACCAGTTATCTCAAATAAGAATGGAAAAAAATTGATTCATAAGGATTTTCCATACATAAAAAAAAATTTTTTTTCTTTTCGAGATTCTTTCGCATAATATGCTTTTCTAAGGCTATCAAACTAGTATATTGAAAGATAACCAGTTATCTCAAATAAGAACGGAAAAAAAGTGATTCTAATGAAGTTTCCAAACTTTGAAAAAAATTATTTTTCTTTTCGAGATTCTTTCCGCATAATATGCTTTTCTACAGCTATCAAACTAGGAAAATGAAAGAGAACCAGTTTTCCCAAATAAGAACGGAAAAAAAGTGATTCTAATGAAGTTTCCAACCATCGAAATAAATCTTTTCTTTTCGCGAATCTTTCTTCATTTTATGGTTTAGTATGGCTATCCAACTTGTATAATGAAAGAACCAGTTATTTCAAATAAGAAGGGAAAAAAAGTGGTTCTAATAAGGTTTCCAAACTTCGAAATAAATGTTTTTTTTCGAGATTCTTTCGGCATAATATGCTTTTCTACAGCTATCAAACTAGCAAAATGAAAGAGAACCAGTTATCTCAAATTAGAACGGAAAAAAAGTGAATCTAATGAAGTTTGCAAGCATCGAAATAAATCTTTTCTTTTCGCGAATCTTCTTTCATTTTAAGGTTTTTATAGCTATCAAACTAGTATAATGAAAGAGAACCAGTTATCTCAAATAAGAAAGGAAAAAAATTGATTCTAATAAAGTTTCCAAACTTTGAAAAAAATTTGTTTTCTTTTAGAGATTCTTTCCGCATAATATGCTTTTCTACAGCTATCAAACTAGCAAAATGAAAGGGAACCAGTTATTTCAAATAAGAACGGAAACAAATTGATTATCTTGGATTTTTTAACCTTCGAAAAAAATTTTTTTTCTTTTCCAGATTCTTTCCGCATAATATGCTTTTCTACAGCTATCAAACTAGCAAAATGAAAGAGTACCAGTTATCTCAAATAAGAACGGAAAAAAAGTGATTCTATTGAGGTTTCCAACCATCGAAATAATTCTTTACTTTTCGCGAATCTTTTTTCATTTTATGGTTTTCTATAACTATCAAACTAGAATAATGAAAGAGAACCAGTTATCTAATATAAGAATGGAAAAAAAATGAATCATAAGGATTTTCCAAACATCAAAATTTTTTTTTTCTTTTCGAGATTCTTTCTGCATAATATGCTTTTCTAACGCTATCAAAATAGTATATTCAAAGATAACCAGATATCTCAAATAAGAACGGAAAAACGTAATTCAAATGAAGTTTCCAAAATTTGAAAAAAAAATTTTTTCTTTTCCAGATTCTTTCCGCATAATTTGCTTTTCTACAGCTATAAAAGTAGTAAAATGAAAGAGAACCAGTTATCTCAAATATGAACGGAAAAAAAGTGATTCTAATGAAGTTTCCAACCATCGAAATAAATCTTTTCTTTTCGCGAATCTTTCTTCATTTTATGGTTTTCTATGGCTATCAAACTTGTATAATGAAAGAGAACCAGTTATTTCAAATAAGAAGGGAAAAAAAGTGATTCTAATGAAGTTTCCAAACTTCGAAAAAATTTTTTTTTCTTTTCGAGATTCTTTCCGCATAATATGCTTTTCTACAGCTATTAAACTAGCAAAATGAAAGAGAACCAGATATCTCAAATAAGAACGGAAAAAAGTGAATCTAATGAAGTTTCCAAGCATCGAAATAAATCTTTTCTTTTCACGAATCTTCTTTCATTTTAAGGTTTTCTATAGCTATCAAACTAGTATAATGAAAGAGAACCAGTTATCTCAAATAAGAACGGAAAAAAGTGATTCTAAGAAGTTTCCAAACTTTGAAAATTTTTTTTTTCTTTTCGATATTCTTTCCGCATAATATGCTTTTCTAAGGCTATCAAACTAGTATAATGAAAGAGAACCAGTTATCTCAAATAAGAACGGAAAAAAAGTGATTCTAATGAAGTTTCCAACCATCGAAATAAATCTTTTCTTTTCGCGAATCTTTATTCATTTTATGGTTTTCTATGGCTATCAAACTTGTATAATGAAAGAGAACCAGTTATCTCAAATAAGAATGGAAAAAAATTGATACATAAGGATTTTCCATACATAAAAAAAAAATTTTTTTCTTTTCGAGATTCTTTCTCATAATATGCTTTTCTAAGGCTATCAAACTAGTATATTGAAAGATAAGCAGTTATCTCAAAGAAGAACGGAAAAAAATTGATTCTAATAAAGTTTCCAAACTTTGAAAATAATTTGTTTTCTTTTCGAGATTCTTTCCGCATAATATGCTTTTCTACAGCTATCAAACTAGCAAAATGAAAGAGAACCAGTTATCCCAAATAAGATGGGAAAAAATTGATTATCTTGGATTTAATAACCTTCGAAAAAAATTTTTTTTCTTTTCCCGATTCTTTCCGTATAATATGCTTTTCTACAGCTATCAAACTAGCAAAATGAAAGAGAACCAGTTATCCCAAACAAGAACGGAAAAAAAGTGATTCTATTGAAGTTTCCAACCATCCAAATAAATCTTTACTTTTCGCGAATCTTTCTTCATTTTATGGTTTTCTATAGCTATCAAACTAGTATAATGAAAGAGAACCAGTTATCTCAAATAAGAATGGAAAAAAATGAATCATAAGGATTTTCCAAACATCAAAATTTTTTTTTTTCTTTTCGAGATTCTTTGTGCATAATATGCTTTTCTAACGCTATCAAACTAGTATAATGAAAAATAACCAGATATATCAAATAAGAACGGAAAAACGTGATTCTAATGAATTTTCCAACCATCGAAATAAATCTTTCCTTTTCGCGAATCTTTCTTCATTTTGTGGTTTTCTATGGCTATCAAACTTGTATAATGAAAGAGAACCAGTTATTTCAAATAAGAAGGGTAAAAAATTGATTCTAATGAAGTTTCCAAACTTGGAAAAACATTTTTTTTTCTTTTCGAGATTCTTTCCGCATAAAAATGCTTTTTTACACCTATCAAACTAGCAAAATGAAAGAGAACCAGTTATCTCAAATAAGAACGGAAAGAAAGTGAATCTAAAGAAGTTTCCAACCATCGAAATAAATCTTCTCTTTTCGCGAATCTTCTTTCATTTTAAGGTTTTCTATAGCTATAAAACTAGTATAATGAAAGAGAACCACTTATCTCAAATAAGAACGGAAAAAAAGTAATTTTAAGGAAGTTTCCAAACTTTGAAAACAATTTTTTACTTTTCGAAATTCTTTCCGCATAATATGCTTTTCTAAAGCTATCAAACTTGTATAAAGAAATAGAACCAGTTATCTCAAATAAGAACGGAAAAAAATTGATTATCTTGGATTTTTTAACCTTCGAAAAAAATGTTTTTTCTTTTCCAGATTCTTTCCGCATAATATGCTTTTCTACAGCTATCAAACTAGCAAAATGAAAGAGAACCAGTTATCTCAAATAAGAACGGAAAAAAAGTGATTCTATTGAAGTTTCCAACCATGGAAATAAATCTTTACTTTTCGCGAATCTCTCTTCATTTTATGGTTTTCTATAGCTATCAAACTAGTATAATGAAACAGAACCAGTTATCTCAAATAAGAATGGAAAAAAAATGAATCATAAGGATTTTCCAAACATCAAAAAATTTTTTTTTTCTTTTCGAGATTCTTTCTGCATAATATGCATTTCTAACGCTATCAAACTAGTATAATGAAAGTTAACCAGATATCTCAAATAAGAACGGAAAAACGTGATTCTAATTAAGTTTCCAAACTTTGAAAAACAAAATTTTTCTTTTCGAGATTCTTTCCGCATAATATGCTTTTCTACAACTATCAAAGTAGTAAAATGAAACAGAACCAGTTATCTCAAATAAGAACGGAAAAAAAGTGATTCTAATGAAGTTTCCAACCATCTAAATAAATCTTTTCTTTTCGCGAATCTTTCTTCATTTTATGGTTTACTACTTGTATAATGAAAGAGAACCAGTTATTTCAAATAAGAATGGAAAAAAATTGATTCATAAGGATTTTCCATACATAAAAAAAAATTTTTTTCTTTTCGAGATTCTTTCCGCATAATATGCTTTTCTACAGCTATCAAACTAGGAAAATGAAAGAGAACCAGTTTTCCCAAATAAGAACGGAAAAAAAGTGATTCTAATGAAGTTTCCAACCATCGAAATAAATCTTTTCTTTTCGCGAATCTTTCTTCATTTTATGGTTTAGTATGGCTATCAAACTTGTATAATGAAAGAGAACCAGTTATTTCAAATAAGAAGGGAAAAAAAGTGATTCTAATAAGGTTTCCAAACTTCGGAAAAAATGTTTGTTTCGAGATTCTTTCGGCATAATATGCTTTTCTACAGCTATCAAACTAGCAAAATGAAAGAGAACCAGTTATCTCAAATAAGAACGGAAAAAAAGTGAATCTAATGAAGTTTCCAAGCATCGAAATAAATCTTTTCTTTTCGGGAATCTTCTTTCATTTTAAGGTTTTCTATAGCTATCAAACTAATATAATGAAAGAGAACCAGTTATCTCAAATAAGAAAGGAAAAAAATTGATTCTAATAAAGTTTCCAAACTTTGAAAAAAATTTCTTTTCTTTTAGAGATTCTTTCCGCATAATATGCTTTTCCACAGCTATCAAACTAGCAAAATGAAAGGGAACCAGTTATTTCAAATAAGAACGGAAACAAATTGATTATCTTGGATTTTTTAACCTTCGAAAAAAATTTTTTTTCTTTTCCAGATTCTTTCCGCATAATATGCTTTTCTACAGCTATCAAACTAGCAAAATGAAAGAGAACCAGTTATCTCAAATAAGAACGGAAAAAAAGTGATTCTATTGAAGTTTCCAACCATCGAAATAAACCTTTACTTTTCGCGAATCTTTCTTCATTTTATGGTTTTCTATGCCTATCAAACTAGTATAATGAAAAGAACCAGTTATCTCAAATAAGAATGGAAAAAAATTGATTCATAAGGATTTTCCAATCATCAAAAAAAAATTTTTTTCTTTTCGTGATTCTTTCCGCATAATATGTTTTTCTAAGGCTATCAAACAAGTATAATGAAAGAGAACCAGTTATCTCAAATAAGAACGGAAAAAAAGTGATTCTAATGAAGTTTCCAAACTTTGAAAAAAAAAATTTTTTCTTTTCGAGATTCTTTCTGCATAATTTGCTTTTCTACAGCTATCTTACAAGCAAAATGAAAGGGAACCAGTTATCTCAAATAAGAACGGAAAAAAAGTGAATCTAATGAAGTTTCCAAGCATCGAAATAAATCTTTTCTTTTCGCGAATCTTCTTTCATTTTAAGGTTTTCTATAGCTATCAAACCAGTATAATGAAAGAGAACCAGTTATCTCAAATAAGAAATGAAAAAAAGTGATTCTAAGGAAGTTTCCAAACTTTGAAAAAAGTTTTTTCTTTTCGAGATTCTTTCCGCATAATATGCTTTTCTAGTATAATGAAACAGAACCAGTTATCTCAAATAAGAACGGAAAAAAATTGATTCTAATGAAGTTTCCAAACTTTGAAAAAATTTTTTTTTCTTTTCGAGATTCTTTCCACATAATATGCTTTTCTACAGATATCAAACTAGCAAAATGAAAGAGAACCAGTTATCTCAAATAAGAACGGAAAAAAATTGATTATCTTAATTTTTTTTAACCTTCGAAAAATTTTTTTTTTCTTTTCCAAATTCTTTCCGCATAATATGCTTTTCTACAGCTATCAAACTAGCAAAATTAAAGAGAACCGGTTATCTCAAATAAGAACGGAAAAAAACTGATTCTAATGAAGTTTCCAAGCATCGAAATAAATGTTTTTTTTTTGCGAATCTTTCTTCATTTTAAGGTTTTCTATAGCTATTAATCTAGAATAATGTAAGAGAACCACTTATCTCAAATAAGAACGGAAAAAAATTGATTCTCTTAATTTTTCCAAACATTGAAAAAAATTTTTTTCTTTTCGAGATTCTTTCCGCATATTATGCTTCTCTAGAGCTATCAAACTAGCAAACTGAAAGAGAACCAGTTATCTCAAATAATAATGGAAAAAAATTGATACATAAGGATTTTCCAAACATAAAAAAAAATTTTTTTTCTTTTCGAGATTATTTCGCATAATATGCTTTTCTAAGGCTATCAAAATAGTATATTGAAAGATAACCAGTTATCCCAAATAAGATCGGAAAAAAATTGGTTCTCTTGGATTTTCCAACCTTCGAAAAAATTTTTTTTTACTTTTCGAGATTCTTTTCGCATAATGTGCTTTTCTACAGCTATCAAACTAGCAAAATGAAAGACTACCAGTTATCTCAAATAAGAACGGAAAAAAAATGATTCTAATGAAGTTTCTAACCCTCGAAATAAATCTTTTCTTTTCGCGAATCTTTCTTCATTTTAGGGTTTTCTATGCCTATCAAACTAGTATAATGAAAAGAACCAGTTATCTCAAATAATTATGGAAAAAAATTGATTCATAAGGATTTTCCAATCATCAAAAAAAAATTTTTTTCTTTTCGTGATTCTTTCCGCATAATATGTTTTTCTAAGGCTATCAAACAAGTATAATGAAAGAGAACCAGTTATCTCAAATAAGAACGGAAAAAAAGTGATTCTAATGAAGTTTCCAAACTTTGAAAAAAAAATTTTTTCTTTTCGAGATTCTTTCTGCACAATTTGCTTTTCTACAGCTATCTTACAAGCAAAATGAAAGAGAACCAGTTATCTCAAATAAGAACGGAATAAAAGTGATTCTAATAAAGTTTCCAACCATCGAAATAAATATTTTCTTTCCGCGAATCTTTCTTCATTTTATGGTTTTCTATGGCTATCAAACTAGTATAATGAAAGAGAACCAGTTTTTTCAAATAAAAATGGAAAAAATTGATTCTCTTGGATTTTCCAACCTTCGAAAAAAATTTTTTTTTTTTTCGAGATTCTTTCTGCATAATATGCCTTTCTAAGGCAATCAAACTAGTATAATGAAAGAGAACCAGTTATGTCAAATAAGAACGGAAAAAAAGTGATTCTAATGAAGTTTCCAAGTTTTTTCCATTCTTATTTGAGATAACTGGTTCTCTTTCATTATACTAGTTTGATAGCCTTAGAAAAGCATATTATGCGGAAAGAATCTCGAAAAGAAAAAAAAATTTTTTTTAAAGTTTGGAAACTTCTTTAGAATCACTTTTTTTCCGTTCTTATTTGAGATAACTGGTTCTCTGTCATTATACTAGTTTGATAGCCTTAGAAAAGCATATTATATGGCAAGAATCTGGAAAAGAAAAAAAATTTTTTTCAAAGTTTGGAAACTTCATTAGAATCCATTTTTTTCCGTTCTTATTTGAGATAACTGGTTATCTTTCATTTTGCTAGTTTGATACCTGTAGAAAAGCATATTATGCGGAAAGAATCTGGAAAAGAAAAAAATTTTTTTTCAATGTTTGGAAACTTCATTAGAATCACTTTTTTTTCGTTCTCATTTATATAACTGGTTCTCTTTCATTATACTAGTTTGAGAGCCTTAGAAAAGCATATTATGCGTAAAGATTGTCGAAAAGAAAAAAAAAATTTTTTCACAGTTTGGAAACTTCATTAGAATCACTTTTTTTCCGTTCTTATTTGAGATAACTGGTTCTCTTTCATTATACGTTTGATAGCCTTAGAAAAGCATATTATGCGTAAAGATTCTCTAAAGAAAAAAAATTTTTTTTCAAAGTTAGGAAAAATCTTTAGAACCATTTTTTTTTCGTTCTTATTTGAGATAACTGGTTCTCTTTCATTATACTAGTTTGATACCCTTAGAAAAGAATATTATGCGGCAAGAATCTGGAAAAGAAAAAAAAAATTTTTCAAAGTTTGGAAACTTCATTAGAATCACTTTTTTTCCGTTATTTGAGATAACTGGTTCTCTTTCATTATACTAGTTTGATAGCCTTAGAAAAGAATATTATGCGGAAAGAATCTCGAAAAGAAAAAATTTTTTTTCAAAGTTTGGAAACTTCATTAGAATTACTTTTTTTCTGTTCTTATTTGAGATAACTGGTTCTCTTTTATTATACTAGTTTGATAGCCTTAGAAAAGCATATTATGCGGAAAGTATCTCGAAAAGAAAAAAATTTTTTTTCAAAGTTTGGAAACTTCATTAGAATCACTTTTTTCCGTTATTTGAGATAACTGGTTCTCTTTCATTTTGCTACTTTGATAGCTGTAGAAAAGCATATTATGCGGAAAGAATCTCGAAAAAAAAAATTTTTTTTCAAAGTTTGGAAACTTAATTAGAATCAATTTTTTCCGTTCTTATTTGAGATAACTGGTTCTCTTTCCATTTGCTAGTTTGATAGCTGTAGAAAAGCATATTATGCGGAGAGAATCTCGAAAAGAAAATAAATTTTTTTCAAAGTTTGGAAACTTCATTAGAATCACTTTCTTTCCGTTCTTATTTGAGATAACTGGTTCTTTTTCATTATACTAGTTTGATAGCCTTAGAAAAGCATATTATGCGAAAGAATCTCGAAAAGAAAAAAGTTTTTTTTGATGTTTGGAAAATCCTTATGAATCAATTTTTTTCCATTCTTATTTGAGATAACTGGTTTTCTTTCATTTTGCTTCTTTGATAGCTGTAGAAAAGAATAATATGCGGAAAGAATCTCGAAAGGAAAGAAATTTTTTTTCAAAGTTTGGAAACTTCATTAGAATGACTTTTTTTCCGTTCTTATTTGGGATAACTGGTTCTCTTTCATTATACTAGTTTGATAGCTATAGAAAACCTTAAAATGAAAGAAGATTCGCGAAAAGAAATGTTTTATTTCGATGCTTGGAAACTTCATTAGATTCACTTATTTTCCGTTCTTATTTGAGATAACTGGTTCTCTTTCATTTTGCTAGTTTGATAGCTGTAGAAAAGCGTATTATGCGGAAAGATTCTCGAAAAGAAAAAAAATTTTTTTCAAAGTTTGGAAGAATCATTAGAATCACTTTTATTCCGTTCTTATTTGAGATAACCGGTTCTCTTTCATTATACTAGTTTGATAGCTTTAGAAAAGCATATTATGCGGAAAGAATCTCGAAAAGAAAAAATTTTTTCTTCAAAGTTTGGAAACTTCATTAGAATCACTTTTTTTTCCGTTCTTATTTGAGATAACTGGATCTCTTTCATTTTGCTAGGTTTGATAGCTGTAGAAAAGCATATTATGCGGAAAGAATCTCGAAAAGAAAAACAAATTTTTTCAAAGTATGGAAACTTCATTAGAATTACTTTTTTTCCGTTCTTATTTGAGATAACTGGTTCTCTTTCTTTATACTAGTTTGCTAGCCTTAGAAAGCATATTATGCGGAAAGAATATCGAAAAGAAAAAAAATTTTTTTTCTAAGTTTGGAAACTATATTAGAATCACTTTTTTTCCGTTCTTATTTGAGATAACTGGTTCTCTTTCATTATACTAGTTTGATAGCCTTAGAAAAGCATATTATGCGGAAAGAATCTCGAAAAAAAAAAAAAATTTTTCAAAGTTTGGAAACTTCATTAGAATCAATTTTATCCGTTCTTATTTGAGATAACAGATTCTCTTTCATTTTGCTAGTTTGATAGCTGTAGAAAAGCATATTATACGGAAAGAATCTCGAAAAGAAAAAAAATTTTTTTCAAAGTTTGGAAACTTCATTAGAATCAATTTTTTTCCGTTCTTATTTGAGATAACTGGTTCTCTTTCATTATACTAGTTTGATAGCTTTAGAAAAGCATATTATGCGGAAAGAATCTCGAAAAGAAAAAAGTTTTTTTTTGATGTTTGGAAAATCCTTATGAATCAATTTTTTTCCATTCTTATTTGAGATAACTGGTTCTCTTTCATTTTGCTTCTTTGATAGCTGTAGAAAAGCATATTATGCGGAAAGAATCGCGAAAAGAAAAAAATTTTTTTCAAAGGTTGGAAACTTCATTAGAATCACTTTCTTTCCGTTCTTATTTGAGATAACTGGTTCTCTTTCATTATACTAGTTTGATAGCCCTAGAAAAGCATATTATGCGGAAAGAATCTCGAAAAGAAAAAAATTTTTTTTCAAAGTTTGGAAACTTCATTAGAATCACTTTTTTTCCGTTCTTATTTGAGATAACTGGTTCTCTTTCATTTTGCTTCTTTGATAGCTGTAGAAAAGCATATTATGCGGAAAGAATCTCGAAAAGAAAAAAAAAAATTTTTTTCAAAGTATGGAAACTTCATTAGAATCCCTTTTTTTCCGTTCTTACTTGAGATAACTAGTTCTCTTTCATTATACTAGTTTCATAGCCTTAGAAAAGCATATTATGCGGAAAGAATCTCGAAAAGGAAAAAAAAATTTTTCAAAGTTTGGAAACTTCATTAGTATCAATTTTTTTCCGTTCTTATTTGAGATAACTGGTTCTCTTTCATTTTGCTAGTTTGATAGTTGTACAAAAGCATATTATGCGGAAAGAATCTCGAAAAGGAAAAAAATTTTTTCAAAGTTTGGAAACTTCATTAGAATCACTTTTTTTCCGTTCTTATTTGAGGTAACTGATTCTCTTTCATTATACTAGTTTGATAGCCTTAGAAAACCATATTATGCGGAAAGAATCTCGAAAAGAAAAAATTATTGTTTCAAAGTTTGGAAAAATCATTAGAATCACTATTTTTCCCTTCTTATTTGAGATAACTGGTTCTCTTTCATTATTCTAGTTTGATAGCCTTAGAGAAGCATATTATGCGGAAAGAATCTCGAAAATAAAAAAAAAAATTTAAAGTTTGGAAACTTCATTAGAATCACTTTTTTTCCGTTCTTATTTGAGATAACTGGTTCTCTTTCATTATACTAGTTTGATACCCTTAGAAAAGCATATTATGCGGCAAGAATCTGGAAAAGAAAAAAAAATTTTTTTCAAAGTTTGGAAACTTCATTAGAATCAATTTTTTTCCGTTCTCATTTTAGATAACTGGTTATCTTTCATTTTGCTAGTTTGATAGCTGTAGAAAAGCATATTATGCGGAAAGAATCTGGAAAAGAAAAAAATTTTTTTTCAAAGTTTGGAAAAATCATTAGAACCACTTTTTTTCCGTTCTTATTTGAGATAACTTTTTCTCTTTCATTATACTAGTTTGTTAGCCTTAGAAAAGCATATTATGCGGAAAGAATCTCGAAAAGAAAAACATTTTTTTTTCAAAGTTTGGAAACTTCAATAGAATCACTTTTTTTCCGTTCTTATTTGAGATAACTGGTTCTCTTTCATTATACTAGTTTGATAGCCTTAGAAAAGTATATTATGCGAAAAGAATCTCGAAAAGAAAAAAAATTTTTTTTCACAGTTTGGAAACTTCATTAGAATCACTTTTTTTCCGTTCTTATTTGAGATAACTGGTTCTCTTTCATTATACTAGTTTGATAGCCTTAAAAACCATATTATGCGGAAAGAATCTCGAAAAGAAAAAAATATTGTTTCAAAGTTTGGAAAAATCATTAGAATCACTTTTTTTCTGTTCTTATTTGAGATAACTGGTTCTCTTTCATTGTACTAGTTTGATAGCCTTAGAAAAGCATATTATGCGGCAAGAATCTGGAAAAGAAAAAAAAATTTTTCAAAGTTTGGAAACTTCATTAGAATCAAATTTTACACGTTCTTATTTGAGATAACTGGTTATCTTTCATTTTGCTAGTTTGATAGCTGTAGAAAAGCATATTATGCGGAAAGAATCTGGAAAAGAAAAAATTTTTTTTTCCAAGTTTGGAAACTTCATTAGAACCACTGTTTTTCCGTTCTTATTTTAGATAACTGGTTCTCTTTCATTATACTAGTTTGAGAGCTTTAGAAAAGCATATTATGCGAAAAGAATCTGGAAAAGAAACAAATTTTTTTTTTAAAGTTTGGAAACTTCATTAGAATCACTTTTTTTCCGTTCCTATTTGAGATAACTGGTTCTCTTTCATTATACTAGTTTGATAGCCTTAGAAAAGCATATTATGCGTAAAGATTCTCGAAAAGAAAAAAAAATTTTTTTCAAAGTTAGGAAAAATCATTAGAACCACTTTTTTTCCGTTCTTATTTGAGATAACTGGTTCTCTTTCATTATACTATTTTGATAGCCTTAGAAAAGCATATTATGCGGAAAGTATCTCGAAAAGAAAAAATTTTTTTTTCAAAGTTTGGAAACTTCATTAGAATCACTTTTTTTCCGTTCTTAAATTGAGATAAATGGTTCTCTTTCATTATACTAATTTGATAGCCTTAGAAAAGCATATTATGCGGAAAGAATCTGGAAAAGGAAAAAAAAAATTTTCAAAGTTTGGAAACTTCATTAGAATCAATTTTTTTCTGTTCTTATTTGAGATAACTGGTTCTCTTTCATTATACTAGTTTGATAGACTTAGAAAAGCATATTATGCGGAAAGAATCTCGAAAAGAAAAAAACAATTTTTAAAGTTTGGAAACTTCATTAGAATCAATTTTTTTTCCGTTCTTATTTGAGATAACTGGTTCTCTTTCATTTTGCTAGTTTGATAGCTGTAGAAAAGCATATTATGCGGAAAGAATCTCGAAAAGAAAAAAAAATTTTTTCAAAGTTTGGAAACTTCATTAGATTCACTTTTTTTCCGTTCTTATTTGAGATAACTAGTTCTCTTTCATTATACTAGTTTGACAGACTTAGAAAAGCATATTATGCGGAAAGAATCTCGAAAAGAAAAAAAATTTTTTTCAAAGTTTCAAAACTTCATTAGAATCACTTTCTTTTCGTTCTTATTTGAGATAACTGGTTCTCTTTCATTATACTAGTTTGATAGCCTTAGAAAAGCATATTATGCGGATAGAATCTCGAAAAGAAAAAAAAAATTTTTCAAATTTTGGAAACTTCATTAGAATCTATTTTATTCCGTTCTTATTTGAGATAACTGGTTCTCTTTCATTTTGCTAGTTTGATAGCTGTAGAAAAGCATATTATGCGGAGACAATCTCGAAAAGAAAAAAAATTTTTTTCAAAGTTTGGAAACTTCATCAGAATCACTTTTTTTCCGTTCTTATTAGAGATAACTGGTTTTCTTTCATTATACTAGTTTTATAGCCTTAGAAAACCTTATTATGCGTAAAGATTCTCGAAAAGAAAAAAATTTTTTTTTCAAAGTTTGGAAAAATCATTAGAACCACTTTTTTTCCGTTCTTATTTGAGATAACTGGTTTTCTTTCATTATACTAGTTTGATAGCCTTAGAAAAGCATATTATGCGGAAAATATCTCGAAAAGAAAAAAATTTTTTTTCAAAGTTTGGAAACTTCATTAGAATCACTTTTTTTCCGTTCTTATTTGAGAAAACTGGTTCTCTTTCATTATACTAGTTTCATAGACTTAGAAAAGCATATTATGCGGAAAGAATCTCGAAAAGAAAAAAAAAATTTTTCAAATTTTGGAAACTTCATTAGAATCAATTTTTTCCCGTTCTTATTTGAGATAACTGGTTCTCTTTCATTTTGCTAGTTTGATAGCTGTAGAAAAGCATATTATGCGGAGAGAATCTCGAAAAGAAAAAAAAAATTTTTCAAAGTCTGGAAACCTCATTAGAATCACTTTTTTTCCGTTCTTATTTGAGATAACTGGTTCTCTTTCATTTTGCTAGTTTGATAGCTGTAGAAAAGCATATTATGCGGAGAGAATCTCGAAAAGAAAAAAAAAATTTTGCAAAGTTGGGAAACTTCATTAGAATCACTTTTTTTCCGTTCTTATTTGAGATAACTGGTTCTCCTTCATTATACTAGTTTGACAGCCTTAGAAAAGCATATTATGCGGAAAGATTCTCGAAATGAAAATAAATTTTTTTCAAAGTTTGGAAACTTCATTAGAATCACTTTCTTTCCGTTCTTATTTGAGATAACTGGTTCTCTTTCATTATACTAGTTTGATAGCCTTAGAAAAGCATATTATGCGAAAGAATCTCGAAAAGAAAAAAGTTTTTTTTGATGTTTGGAAAATCCTTATGAATCAATTTTTTTCCATTCTTATTTGAGATAACTGGTTTTCTTTCATTTTGCTTCTTTGATAGCTGTAGAAAAGAATAATATGCGGAAAGAATCTCGAAAGGAAAGAAATTTTTTTTCAAAGTTTGGAAACTTCATTAGAATGACTTTTTTTCCGTTCTTATTTGAGATAACTGGTTCTCTTTCATTATACTAGTTTGATAGCTATAGAAAACCTTAAAATGAAAGAAGATTCGCGAAAAGAAATGTTTTATTTCGATGCTTGGAAACTTCATTAGATTCACTTATTTTCCGTTCTTAGTTGAGATAACTGGTTCTCTTTCATTTTGCTAGTTTGATAGCTGTAGAAAAGCATATTATGCGGAAAGAATCTCGAAAAGAAAAAAGTTTTTTTTTGATGTTTGGAAAATCCTTATGAATCAATTTTTTTTCCATTCTTATTAGAGATAACTGGTTCTCTTTCATTTTGCTTCTTTGATAGCTGTAGAAAAGCGTATTATGCGGAAAGAATCTCGAAAAGAAAAAAATTTTTTTCAAAGTTTGGAAACTTCATTAGAATACCTTTCTTTCCGTTCTTATTTGAGATAACTGGTTCTCTTTCATTATACTAGTTTGATAGCCTTAGAAAAGCATATTATGCGGAAAGATTCTCAAAAAGAAAAAAAAATTTTTTCAAAGTTTGGAAAAATCGTTAGAATCACTTTTATTTCGTTCTTATTTGAGATAACCGGTTCTCTTTCATTATACTAGTTTGATAGCTTTAGAAAAGCATATTATGCGGAAAGAATCTCGAAAAGAAAAAATTTTTTCTTCAAAGTTTGGAAACTTCATTAGAATCACTTTTTTTTCCGTTCTTATTTGAGATAACTGGATCTCTTTCATTTTGCTAGGTTTGATAGCTGTAGAAAAGCATATTATGCGGAAAGAATCTCGAAAAGAAAAACAAATTTTTTCAAAGTATGGAAACTTCATTAGAATTACTTTTTTTCCGTTCTTATTTGAGATAACTGGTTCTCTTTCTTTATACTAGTTTGCTAGCCTTAGAAAAGCATATTATGCGGAAAGAATATCGAAAAGAAAAAAAATTTTTTTTCTAAGTTTGGAAACTATATTAGAATCACTTTTTTTCCGTTCTTATTTGAGATAACTGGTTCTCTTTCATTATACTAGTTTGATAGCCTTAGAAAAGCATATTATGCGGAAAGAATCTCGAAAAGAAAAAAGTTTTTTTTTGATGTTTGGAAAATCCTTATGAATCAATTTTTTTCCATTCTTATTTGAGATAACTGGTTCTCTTTCATTTTGCTTCTTTGATAGCTGTAGAAAAGCATATTATGCGGAAAGAATCGCGAAAAGAAAAAAATTTTTTTCAAAGGTTGGAAACTTCATTAGAATCACTTTCTTTCCGTTCTTATTTGAGATAACTGGTTCTCTTTCATTATACTAGTTTGATAGCCCTAGAAAAGCATATTATGCGGAAAGAATCTCGAAAAGAAAAAAATTTTTTTTCAAAGTTTAGAAACTTCATTAGAATCACTTTTTTTCCGTTCTTATTTGAGATAACTGGTTCTCTTTCATTTTGCTTCTTTGATAGCTGTAGAAAAGCATATTATGCGGAAAGAATCTCGAAAAGAAAAAAAAAAATTTTTTTCAAAGTATGGAAACTTCATTAGAATCACTTTTTTTCAGTTCTTACTTGAGATAACTAGTTCTCTTTCATTATACTAGTTTCATAGCCTTAGAAAAGCATATTATGCGGAAAGAATCTCGAAAAGGAAAAAAAAATTTTTCAAAGTTTGGAAACTTCATTAGTATCAATTTTTTTCCGTTCTTATTTGAGATAACTGGTTCTCTTTCATTTTGCTAGTTTGATAGTTGTACAAAAGCATATTATGCGGAAAGAATCTCGAAAAGGAAAAAAATTTTTTCAAAGTATGGAAACTTCATTAGAATCACTTTTTTTCCGTTCTTATTTGAGGTAACTGGTTCTCTTTCATTATACTAGTTTGATAGCCTTAGAAAACCATATTATGCGGAAAGAATCTCGAAAAGAAAAAAATATTGTTTCAAAGTTTGGAAAAATCATTAGAATCACTATTTTTCCCTTCTTATTTGAGATAACTGGTTCTCTTTCATTATTCTAGTTTGATAGCCTTAGAGAAGCATATTATGCGGAAAGAATCTCGAAAATAAAAAAAAATTTTTAAAGTTTGGAAACTTCATTAGAATCACTTTTTTTCCGTTCTTATTTGAGATAACTGGTTCTCTTTCATTATACTAGTTTGATACCCTTAGAAAAGCATATTATGCGGCAAGAATCTAGAAAAGAAAAAAAAATTTTTTTCAAAGTTTGGAAACTTCATTAGAATCAATTTTTTTCCGTTCTCATTTTAGATAACTGGTTATCTTTCATTTTGCTAGTTTGATAGCTGTAGAAAAGCATATTATGCGGAAAGAATCTGGAAAAGAAAAAAATTTTTTTTCAAAGTTTGGAAAAATCATTAGAACCACTTTTTTTTCGTTCTTATTTGAGATAACTTTTTCTCTTTCATTATACTAGTTTGTTAGCCTTAGAAAAGCATATTATGCGGAAAGAATCTCGAAAAGAAAAACATTTTTTTTTCAAAGTTTAGAAACTTCAATAGAATCACTTTTTTTCCGTTCTTATTTGAGATAACTGGTTCTCTTTCATTATACTAGTTTGATAGCCTTAGAAAAGTATATTATGCGAAAAGAATCTCGAAAAGAAAAAAAATTTTTTTTCACAGTTTGGAAACTTCATTAGAATCACTTTTTTTCCGTTCTTATTTGAGATAACTGGTTCTCTTTCATTATACGTTTGATAGCCTTAGAAAAGCATATTATGCGTAAAGATTCTCGAAAAGAAAAAAATTTTTTTTTCAAAGTTAGGAAAAATCATTAGAACCACTTTTTTTCCGTTCTTATTTGAGATAACTGGTTCTCTTTCATTATACTATTTTGATACCCTTAGAAAAGCATATTATGCGGAAAGTATCTCGAAAAGAAAAAAATTTTTTTTCAAAGTTTGGAAACTTAATTAGAATGACTTTTTTTCCGTTCTTATTTGAGATAACTGGTTCTCTTTCATTATACTAGTTTGATAGCCTTAAAAACCATATTATGCGGAAAGAATCTCGAAAAGAAAAAAATATTGTTTCAAAGTTTGGAAAAATAATTAGAATCACTTTTTTTCTGTTCTTATTTGAGATAACTGGTTCTCTTTCATTATACTAGTTTGATAGCCTTAGAAAAGCATATTATGCGGAAAGAAACTCGAAAAGAAAAAAAAAATTTTTTTAAAGTTTGGAAACTTCATTAGAATCACTTTTTTTCCGTTCTTATTTGAGATAACTGGTTCTCTTTCATTGTACTAGTTTGATAGCCTTAGAAAAGCATATTATGCGGCAAGAATCTGGAAAAGAAAAAAAAATTTTTCAAAGTTTGGAAACTTCATTAGAATCAAATTTTACACGTTCTTATTTGAGATAACTGGTTATCTTTCATTTTGCTAGTTTGATAGCTGTAGAAAAGCATATTATGCGGAAAGAATCTGGAAAAGAAAAAATTTTTTTTTCCAAGTTTGGAAACTTCATTAGAACCACTGTTTTTCCGTTCTTATTTTAGATAACTGGTTCTCTTTCATTATACTAGTTTGAGAGCTTTAGAAAAGCATATTATGCGAAAAGAATCTCGAAAAGAAACAAAATTTTTTTTTAAAGTTTGGAAACTTCATTAGAATCACTTTTTTTCCGTTCCTATTTGAGATAACTGGTTCTCTTTCATTATACTAGTTTGATAGCCTTAGAAAAGCATATTATGCGTAAAGATTCTCGAAAAGAAAAAAAAATTTTTTTCAAAGTTAGGAAAAATCATTAGAACCACTTTTTTTCCGTTCTTATTTGAGATAACTGGTTCTCTTTCATTATACTATTTTGATAGCCTTAGAAAAGCATATTATGCGGAAAGTATCTCGAAAAGAAAAAATTTTTTTTTCAAAGTTTGGAAACTTCATTAGAATCACTTTTTTTCCGTTCTTATTTGAGATAAATGGTTCTCTTTCATTATACTAATTTGATAGCCTTAGAAAAGCATATTATGCGGAAAGAATCTGGAAAAGAAAAAAAAAAATTTTCAAAGTTTGGAAACTTCATTAGAATCAATTTTTTTCTGTTCTTATTTAGATAACTGGTTCTCTTTCATTATACTAGTTTGATAGACTTAGAAAAGCATATTATGCGGAAAGAATCTCGAAAAGAAAAAAACAATTTTTAAAGTTTGGAAACTTCATTAGAATCAATTTTTTTTCCGTTCTTATTTGAGATAACTGGTTCTCTTTCATTTTGCTAGTTTGATAGCTGTAGAAAAGCATATTATGCGGAAAGAATCTCGAAACGAAAAAAAAATTTTTTCAAAGTTTGGAAACTTCATTAGATTCACTTTTTTTCCGTTCTTATTTGAGATAGCTAGTTCTCTTTCATTATACTAGTTTGACAGACTTAGAAAAGCATATTATGCGGAAAGAATCTCGAAAAGAAAAAAAATTTTTTTCAAAGTTTCAAAACTTCATTAGAATCACTTTCTTTTCGTTCTTATTTGAGATAACTGGTTCTCTTTCATTATACTAGTTTGATAGCCTTAGAAAAGCATATTATGCGGATAGAATCTCGAAAAGAAAAAAAAAAATTTTCAAATTTTGGAAACTTCATTAGAATATATTTTATTCCGTTCTTATTTGAGATAACTGGTTCTCTTTCATTTTGCTAGTTTGATAGCTGTAGAAAAGCATATTATGCGGAGACAATCTCGAAAAGAAAAAAAATTTTTTTCAAAGTTTGGAAACTTCATTAGAATCACTTTTTTTCCGTTCTTATTAGAGATAACTGGTTTTCTTTCATTATACTAGTTTGATAGCCTTAGAAAACCTTATTATGCGTAAAGATTCTCGAAAAGAAAAAAATTTTTTTTTCAAAGTTTGGAAAAATCATTAGAACCACTTTTTTTCCGTTCTTATTTGAGATAACTGGTTTTCTTTCATTATACTAGTTTGATAGCCTTAGAAAAGCATATTATGCGGAAAATATCTCGAAAAGAAAAAAATTTTTTTTCAAAGTTTGGAAACTTCATTAGAATCACTTTTTTTCCGTTCTTATTTGAGAAAACTGGTTCTCTTTCATTATACTAGTTTCATAGACTTAGAAAAGCATATTATGCGGAAAGAATCTCGAAAAGAAAAAAAAAATTTTTCAAATTTTGGAAACTTCATTAGAATCAATTTTTTCCCGTTCTTATTTGAGATAACTGGTTCTCTTTCATTTTGCTAGTTTGATAGCTGTAGAAAAGCATATTATGCGGAGAGAATCTCGAAAAGAAAAAAAAATTTTTTCAAAGTCTGGAAACTTCATTAGAATCACTTTTTTTCCGTTCTTATTTGAGATAACTGGTTCTCTTTCATTTTGCTAGTTTGATAGCTGTAGAAAAGCATATTATGCGGAGAGAATCTCGAAAAGAAAAAAAAATTTTTTCAAAGTTGGGAAACTTCATTAGAATCACTTTTTTTCCGTTCTTATTTGAGATAACTGGTTCTCCTTCATTATACTAGTTTGACAGCCTTAGAAAAGCATATTATGCGGAAAGAATATCGAAAAGAAAAAAAATTTTTTTTCAAAGTTTGGAAACTATATTAGAATCACTTTTTTTCCGTTCTTATTTGAGATAACTGGTTCTCTTTCATTATACTAGTTTGATAGCCTTAGAAAAGCATACTATGCGGAAAGAATCTCGAAAAGAAAAAAAAATTTTTTCAAAGTTTGGAAACTTCATTAGAATCAATTTTATCCGTTCTTATTTGAGATAACAGGTTCTCTTTCATTTTGCTAGTTTGATAGCTGTAGAAAAGCATATTATGCGGAAAGAATCTCGAAAAGAAAAAAAAATTTTTTTAAAGTTTGGAAACTTCATTAGAATCAATTTTTTTCCGTTCTTATTTGAGATAACTGGTTCCCTTTCATTATACTAGTTTGATAGCTTTAGAAAAGCATATTATGCGGAAAGAATCTCGAAAAGAAAAAAGTTTTTTTTTGATGTTTGGAAAATCCTTATGAATCAATTTTTTTCCATTCTTATTTGAAATAACTGGTTCTCTTTCATTTTGCTTCTTTGATAGCTGTAGAAAAGCATATTATGCGGAAAGAATCGCGAAAAGAAAAAAATTTTTTTCAAAGGTTGGAAACTTCATTAGAATCACTTTCTTTCCGTTCTTATTTGAGATAACTGGTTCTCTTTCATTATACTAGTTTGATAGCCCTAGAAAAGCATATTATGCGGAAAGAATCTCGAAAAGAAAAAAATTTTTTTTCAAAGTTTGGAAACTTCATTAGAATCACTTTTTTTCCGTTCTTATTTGAGATAACTGGTTCTGTTTCATTATACTAGTTTGATAGCCATAGAAAAGCATATTATGCGGAAAGAATCTGGAAAAGAAAAAAAATTTTTTTCAAAGTTTGGAAACTTCATTAGAATCACTTTTTTTTCGTTCTTATTTCAGATAACTGGTGCTCTTTCATTATACTAGTTTGATAGCCTTAGAAAAGCATATTATGCGGAAAGAATCTCGAAAAGAAAGAAAAATTTTTTTCAAAGTTTGGAAACTTGATTAGAATCTTTTTTTTTCCGTTCTTATTTGAGATAACTAGTTCTCTTTCATTATACTAGTTTCATAGCCTTAGAAAAGCATATTATGCGGAAAGAATCTGGAAAAAAAAAATTTTTTTTTCAAAGTTTGGAAACTT
This sequence comes from Metallyticus violacea, assembly GCA_030762175.1. Taxonomy (NCBI): domain Eukaryota; kingdom Metazoa; phylum Arthropoda; class Insecta; order Mantodea; family Metallyticidae; genus Metallyticus; species Metallyticus violacea. Next base: position 74,174,634 of record CM060832.1, read on the forward strand.
AATGAGAATCAATTTTTTTCCGTTCTTATTTGAGATAACTGGTTCTCTTTCCATGTGCTAGTTTGATAGCTGTAGAAAAGCATATTATGCGGAGAGAATCTCGAAAAGAAAAAAAAATTTTTTCAAAGTTGGGAAACTTCATTAGAATCACTTTTTTTCCGTTCTTATTTGAGATAACTGGTTCTCCTTCATTATACTAGTTTGACAGCCTTAGAAAAGCATATTATGCGGAAAGATTCTCGAAAAGAAAATAAATTTTTTTCAAAGTTTGGAAACTTCATTAGAATCACTTTCTTTCCGTTCTTATTTGAGATAACTGGTTCTCTTTCATTATACTAGTTTGATAGCCTTAGAAAAGCATATTATGCGAAAGAATCTCGAAAAGAAAAAAGTTTTTTTTGATGTTTGGAAAATCCTTATGAATCAATTTTTTTCCATTCTTATTTGAGACAACTGGTTTTCTTTCATTTTGCTTCTTTGATAGCTGTAGAAAAGAATAATATGCGGAAAGAATCTCGAAAGGAAAGAAATTTTTTTTCAAAGTTTGGAAACCTCATTAGAATGAATTTTTTTCCGTTCTTATTTGAGATAACTGGTTCTCTTTCATTATACTAGTTTGATAGCTATAGAAAACCTTAAAATGAAAGAAGATTCGCGAAAAGAAATGTTTTATTTCGATGCTTGGAAACTTCATTAGATTCACTTATTTTCCGTTCTTATTTGAGATAACTGGTTCTCTTCCATTTTGCTAGTTTGATAGCTGTAGAAAAGCATATTATGCGGAAAGAATCTCGAAAAGAAAAAAGTTTTGTTTTGATGTTTGGAAAATCCTTATGAATCAATTTTTTTCCATTCTTATTAGAGATAACTGGTTCTCTTTCATTTTGCTTCTTTGATAGCTGTAGAAAAGCGTATTATGCGGAAAGAATCTCGAAAAGAAAAAATTTTTTTTCAAAGGTTGGAAACTTCATTAGAATAACTTTCTTTCCGTTCTTATTTGAGATAACTGGTTCTCTTTCATTATACTAGTTTGATAGCCTTAGAAAAGCATATTATGCGGAAAGATTCTCGAAAAGAAAAAAAATTTTTTTCAAAGTTTGGAAAAATCATTAGAATCACTTTTATTCCGTTCTTATTTGAGATAACCGGTTCTCTTTCATTATACTAGTTTGATAGCTTTAGAAAAGCATATTATGCGGAAAGAATCTCGAAAAGAAAAAATTTTTTTTTCAAAGTTTGGAAACTTCATTAGAATCACTTTTTTTTCCGTTCTTATTTGAGATAACTGGATCTCTTTCATTTTGCTAGGTTTGATAGCTGTAGAAAAGCATATTATGCGGAAAGAATCTCGAAAAGAAAAACAAATTTTTTCAAAGTATGGAAACTTCATTAGAATCACTTTTTTTCCGTTCTTATTTGAGATAACTGGTTCTCTTTCTTTATACTAGTTTGCTAGCCTTAGAAAAGCATATTATGCGGAAAGAATATCGAAAAGAAAAAAAAATTTTTTTCAAAGTTTGGAAACTATATTAGAATCACTTTTTTTCCGTTCTTATTTGAGATAACTGGTTCTCTTTCATTATACTAGTTTGATAGCTTTAGAAAAGCATATTATGCGGAAAGAATCTCGAAAAAAAAAAGTTTTTTTTGATGTTTGGAAAATCCTTATGAATCAATTTTTTTCCATTCTTATTTGAGATAACTGGTTCTCTTTCATTTTGCTTCTTTGATAGCTGTAGAAAAGCATATTATGCGGAAAGAATCGCGAAAAGAAAAAAATTTTTTTCAAAGGTTGGAAACTTCATTAGAATCACTTTCTTTCCGTTCTTATTTGAGATAACTGGTTCTCTTTCTTAATACTAGTTTGATAGCCCTAGAAAAGCATATTATGCGGAAAGAATCTCGAAAAGAAAAAAAAATTTTTTCAAAGTTTGGAAACTTCATTAGAATCAATTTTTTTCCGTTCTTATTTGAGATAACTGGTTCTCTTTCATTTTGCTAGTTTGATAGCTGTAGAAAAGCATATTATGCTGAAAGAATCTCGAAATGAAAAAAAAATTTTTTCACAGTTTGGAAACTTCATTAGATTCACTTTTTTTCCGTTCTTATTTGAGTTATCTAGTTCTCTTTCATTATACTAGTTTGACAGACTTAGAAAAGCATATTATGCGGAAAGAATCTCGAAAAGAAAAAAAATTTTTTTCAAAGTTTCAAAACTTCATTAGAATCACTTTCTTTTCGTTCTTATTTGAGATAACTGGTTCTCTTTCATTATACTAGTTTGATAGCCTTAGAAAAGCATATTATGCGGATAGAATCTCGAAAAGAAAAAAAAATTTTTTCAAATTTTGGAAACTTCATTAGAATCAATTTTTTTCCGTTCTTATTTGAGATAACTGGTTCTCTTTCATTTTGCTAGTTTGATAGCTGTAGAAAAGCATATTATGCGGAGACAATCTCGAAAAGAAAAAAAAATTTTTTCAAAGCTTGGAAACTTCATTAGAATCACTTTTTTTCCGTTCTTATTAGAGATAACTGGTTTTCTTTCATTATACTAGTTTGATAGCCTTAGAAAACCTTATTATGCGTAAAGATTCTCGAAAAGAAAAAAATTTTTTTTTCAAAGTTTGGAAAAACCATTAGAACCACTTTTTTCCGTTCTTATTTGAGATAACTGGTTTTCTTTCATTATACTAGTTTGATAGCCTTAGAAAAGCATATTATGCGGAAAATATCTCGAAAAGAAAAAAAAAATTTTTCAAAGTTTGGAAACTTCATTAGAATCACTTTTTTTCCGTTCTTATTTGAGAAAACTGGTTCTCTTTCATTATACTAGTTTCATAGCCTTAGAAAAGCATATTATGCGGAAAGAATCTCGAAAAGAAAAAAAAAATTTTTCAAATTTTGGAAACTTCATTAGAATCAATTTTTTCCCGTTCTTATTTGAGATAACTGGTTCTCTTTCATTTTGCTAGTTTGATAGCTGTAGAAAAGCATATTATGCGGAGAGAATCTCGAAAAGAAAAAAAATTTTTTCAAAGTCTGGAAACTTCATTAGAATCACTTTTTTTCCGTTCTTATTTGAGATAACTGGTTCTCTTTCATTTTGCTAGTTTGATAGCTGTAGAAAAGCATATTATGCGGAGAGAATCTCGCAAAGAAAAAAAAATTTTTTCAAAGTTGGGAAACTTCATTAGAATCACTTTTTTTCCGTTCTTATTTGAGATAACTGGTTCTCCTTCATTATACTAGTTTGACAGCCTTAGAAAAGCATATTATGCGGAAAGATTCTCGAAATGAAAATAAATTTTTTTCAAAGTTTGGAAACTTCATTAGAATCACTTTCTTTCCGTTCTTATTTGAGATAACTGGTTCTCTTTCATTATACTAGTTTGATAGCCTTAGAAAAGCATATTATGCGAAAGAATCTCGAAAAGAAAAAAGTTTTTTTTGATGTTTGGAAAATCCTTATGAATCAATTTTTTTCCATTCTTATTTGAGATAACTGGTTTTCTTTCATTTTGCTTCTTTGATAGCTGTAGAAAAGAATAATATGCGGAAAGAATCTCGAAAGGAAAGAAATTTTTTTTCAAAGTTTGGAAACTTCATTAGAATGACTTTTTTTCCGTTCTTATTTGAGATAACTGGTTCTCTTTCATTATACTAGTTTGATAGCTATAGAAAACCTTAAAATGAAAGAAGATTCGCGAAAAGAAATGTTTTATTTCGATGCTTGGAAACTTCATTAGATTCACTTATTTTCCGTTCTTATTTGAGATAACTGGTTCTCTTTCATTATACTAGTTTGATAGCTATAGAAAACCTTAAAATGAAAGAAGATTCGCGAAAAGAAATGTTTTATTTCGATGCTTGGAAACTTCATTAGATTCACTTATTTTCCGTTCTTATTTGAGATAACTGGTTCTCTTTCATTTTGCTAGTTTGATAGCTGTAGAAAAGCATATTATGCGGAAAGAATCTCGAAAAGAAAAAAGTTTTTTTTTGATGTTTGGAAAATCCTTATGAATCAATTTTTTTTCCATTCTTATTAGAGATAACTGGTTCTCTTTCATTTTGTTTCTTTGATAGCTGTAGAAAAGCGTATTATGCGGAAAGAATCTCGAAAAGAAAAAAATTTTTTTCAAAGTTTGGAAACTTCATTAGAATAACTTTCTTTCCGTTCTTATTTGAGATAACTGGTTCTCTTTCATTATACTAGTTTGATAGCCTTAGAAAAGCATATTATGCGGAAAGATTCTCGAAAAGAAAAAAAATTTTTTTCAAAGTTTGGAAAAATCGTTAGAATCACTTTTATTTCGTTCTTATTTGAGATAACCGGTTCTCTTTCATTATACTAGTTTGATAGCTTTAGAAAAGCATATTATGCGGAAAGAATCTCGAAAAGAAAAAATTTTTTTTTCAAAGTTTGGAAACTTCATTAGAATCACTTTTTTTTCCGTTCTTATTTGAGATAACTGGATCTCTTTCATTTTGCTAGGTTTGATAGCTGTAGAAAAGCATATTATGCGGAAAGAATCTCGAAAAGAAAAACAAATTTTTTCAAAGTATGGAAACTTCATTAGAATCACTTTTTTTCCGTTCTTATTTGAGATAACTGGTTCTCTTTCTTTATACTAGTTTGCTAGCCTTAGAAAAGCATATTATGCGGAAAGAATATCGAAAAGAAAAAAAATTTTTTTTCAAAGTTTGGAAACTATATTAGAATCACTTTTTTTCCGTTCTTATTTGAGATAACTGGTTCTCTTTCATTATACTAGTTTGATAGCCTTAGAAAAGCATATTATGCGGAAAGAATCTCGAAAAGAAAAAAAAATTTTTTCAAAGTTTGGAAACTTCATTAGAATCAATTTTATCCGTTCTTATTTGAGATAACAGGTTCTCTTTCATTTTGCTAGTTTGATAGCTGTAGAAAAGCATATTATGCGGAAAGAATCTCGAAAAGAAAAAAAAATTTTTTTAAAGTTTGGAAACTTCATTAGAATCAATTTTTTTCCGTTCTTATTTGAGATAACTGGTTCTCTTTCATTATACTAGTTTGATAGCTTTAGAAAAGCATATTATGCGGAAAGAATCTCGAAAAGAAAAAAGTTTTTTTTTGATGTTTGGAAAATCCTTATGAATCAATTTTTTTCCATTCTTATTTGAGATAACTGGTTCTCTTTCATTTTGCTTCTTTGATAGCTGTAGAAAAGCATATTATGCGGAAAGAATCGCGAAAAGAAAAAAATTTTTTTCAAAGTTTGGAAACTTCATTAGAATCACTTTCTTTCCGTTCTTATTTGAGATAACTGGTTCTCTTTCATTATACTAGTTTGATAGCCCTAGAAAAGCATATTATGCGGAAAGAATCTCGAAAAGAAAAAAATTTATTTTCAAAGTTTGGAAACTTCATTAGAATCACTTTTTTTCCGTTCTTATTTGAGATAACTGGTTCTGTTTCATTATACTAGTTTGATAGCCATAGAAAAGCATATTATGCGGAAAGAATCTGGAAAAGAAAAAAATTTTTTTTCAAAGTTTGGAAACTTCATTAGAATCACTTTTTTTCCGTTCTTATTTCAGATAACTGGTGCTCTTTCATTATACTAGTTTGATAGCCTTAGAAAAGCATATTATGCGGAAAGAATCTCGAAAAGAAAGAAAAATTTTTTTCAAAGTTTGGAAACTTGATTAGAATCTTTTTTTTTTCCGTTCTTATTTGAGATAACTAGTTCTCTTTCATTATACTAGTTTCATAGCCTTAGAAAAGCATATTATGCGGAAAAAATCTGGAAAAAAAAAATTTTTTTTTCAAAGTTTGTAAACTTAATGAGAATCAATTTTTTTCCGTTCTTATTTGAGATAACTGGTTCTCTTTCCATGTGCTAGTTTGATAGCTGTAGAAAAGCATATTATGCGGAGAGAATCTCGAAAAGAAAAAAAAATTTTTTCAAAGTTGGGAAACTTCATTAGAATCACTTTTTTTCCGTTCTTATTTGAGATAACTGGTTCTCCTTCATTATACTAGTTTGACAGCCTTAGAAAAGCATATTATGCGGAAAGATTCTCGAAAAGAAAATAAATTTTTTTCAAAGTTTGGAAACTTCATTAGAATCACTTTCTTTCCGTTCTTATTTGAGATAACTGGTTCTCTTTCATTATACTAGTTTGATAGCCTTAGAAAAGCATATTATGCGAAAGAATCTCGAAAAGAAAAAAGTTTTTTTTGATGTTTGGAAAATCCTTATGAATCAATTTTTTTCCATTCTTATTTGAGATAACTGGTTTTCTTTCATTTTGCTTCTTTGATAGCTGTAGAAAAGAATAATATGCGGAAAGAATCTCGAAAGGAAAGAAATTTTTTTTCAAAGTTTGGAAACCTCATTAGAATGAATTTTTTTCCGTTCTTATTTGAGATAACTGGTTCTCTTTCATTATACTAGTTTGATAGCTATAGAAAACCTTAAAATGAAAGAAGATTCGCGAAAAGAAATGTTTTATTTCGATGCTTGGAAACTTCATTAGATTCACTTATTTTCCGTTCTTATTTGAGATAACTGGTTCTCTTCCATTTTGCTAGTTTGATAGCTGTAGAAAAGCATATTATGCGGAAAGAATCTCGAAAAGAAAAAAGTTTTGTTTTGATGTTTGGAAAATCCTTATGAATCAATTTTTTTCCATTCTTATTAGAGATAACTGGTTCTCTTTCATTTTGCTTCTTTGATAGCTGTAGAAAAGCGTATTATGCGGAAAGAATCTCGAAAAGAAAAATTTTTTTTTCAAAGGTTGGAAACTTCATTAGAATAACTTTCTTTCCGTTCTTATTTGAGATAACTGGTTCTCTTTCATTATACTAGTTTGATAGCCTTAGAAAAGCATATTATGCGGAAAGATTCTCGAAAAGAAAAAAAATTTTTTTCAAAGTTTGGAAAAATCATTAGAATCACTTTTATTCCGTTCTTATTTGAGATAACCGGTTCTCTTTCATTATACTAGTTTGATAGCTTTAGAAAAGCATATTATGCGGAAAGAATCTCGAAAAGAAAAAATTTTTTTTTCAAAGTTTGGAAACTTCATTAGAATCACTTTTTTTTCCGTTCTTTTTTGAGATAACTGGATCTCTTTCATTTTGCTAGGATTGATAGCTGTAGAAAAGCATATTATGCGGAAAGAATCTCGAAAAGAAAAACAAATTTTTTCAAAGTATGGAAACTTCATTAGAATCACTTTTTTTCCGTTCTTATTTGAGATAACTGGTTCTCTTTCTTTATACTAGTTTGCTAGCCTTAGAAAAGCATATTATGCGGAAAGAATATCGAAAAGAAAAAAAATTTTTTTCAAAGTTTGGAAACTATATTAGAATCACTTTTTTTCCGTTCTTATTTGAGATAACTGGTTCTCTTTCATTATACTAGCTTGATAGCTTTAGAAAAGCATATTATGCGGAAAGAATCTCGAAAAGAAAAAAGTTTTTTTTTGATGTTTGGAAAATCCTTATGAATCAATTTTTTTCCATTCTTATTTGAGATAACTGGTTCTCTTTCATTTTGCTTCTTTGATAGCTGTAGAAAAGCATATTATGCGGAAAGAATCGCGAAAAGAAAAAAAATTTTTTCAAAGGTTGGAAACTTCATTAGAATCACTTTCTTTCCGTTCTTATTTGAGATAACTGGTTCTCTTTCTTAATACTAGTTTGATAGCCTTAGAAAAGCATATTATGCGGAAAGATTCTCGAAAAGAAAAAAAATTTTTTTCAAAGTTTGGAAAAATCATTAGAATCACTTTTATTCCGTTCTTATTTGAGATAACCGGTTCTCTTTCATTATACTAGTTTGATAGCTTTAGAAAAGCATATTATGCGGAAAGAATCTCGAAAAGAAAAAATTTTTTTTTCAAAGTTTGGAAACTTCATTAGATTCACTTTTTTTTCCGTTCTTATTTGAGATAACTGGATCTCTTTCATTTTGCTAGGTTTGATAGCTGAAGAAAAGCATATTATGCGGAAAGAATCTCGAAAAGAAAAACAAATTTTTTCAAAGTATGGAAACTTCATAAGAATCACTTTTTTTCCGTTCTTATTTGAGATAACTGGTTCTCTTTCTTTATACTAGTTTGCTAGCCTTAGAAAAGCATATTATGCGGAAAGAATATCGAAAAGAAAAAAAATTTTTTTTCAAAGTTTGGAAACTATATTAGAATCACTTTTTTTCCGTTCTTATTTGAGATAACTGGTTCTCTTTCATTATACTAGTTTGATAGCTTTAGAAAAGCATATTATGCGGAAAGAATCTCGAAAAGAAAAAAGTTTTTTTTGATGTTTGGAAAATCCTTATGAATCAATTTTTTTCCATTCTTATTTGAGATAACTGGTTCTCTTTCATTTTGCTTCTTTGATAGCTGTAGAAAAGCATATTATGCGGAAAGAATCGCGAAAAGAAAAAAATTTTTTTCAAAGGTTGGAAACTTCATTAGAATCACTTTCTTTCCGTTCTTATTTGAGATAACTGGTTCTCTTTCTTAATACTAGTTTGATAGCCCTAGAAAAGCATATTATGCGGAAAGAATCTCGAAAAGAAAAAAAAATTTTTTCAACGTTTGGAAACTTCATTGGAATCAATTTTTTTCCGTTCTTATTTGAGATAACTGGTTCTCTTTCATTTTGCTAGTTTGATAGCTGTAGAAAAGCATATTATGCGGAAAGAATCTCGAAAAGAAAAAAAAATTTTTTCAAAGTTTGGAAACTTCATTAGATTCACTTTTTTTCCGTTCTTATTTGAGATATCTAGTTCTCTTTCATTATACTAGTTTGACAGACTTAGAAAAGCATATTATGCGGAAAGAATCTCGAAAAGAAAAAAAATTTTTTTCAAAGTTTCAAAACTTCATTAGAATCACTTTCTTTTCGTTCTTATTTGAGATAACTGGTTCTCTTTCATTATACTAGTTTGATAGCCTTAGAAAAGCATATTATGCGGATAGAATCTCGAAAAGAAAAAAAAATTTTTTCAAATTTTGGAAACTTCATTAGAATCAATTTTTTTCCGTTCTTATTTGAGATAACTGGTTCTCTTTCATTTTGCTAGTTTGATAGCTGTAGAAAAGCATATTATGCGGAGACAATCTCGAAAAGAAAAAAAATTTTTTTCAAAGTTTGGAAACTTCATTAGAATCACTTTTTTTCCGTTCTTATTAGAGATAACTGGTTTTCTTTCATTATACTAGTTTGATAGCCTTAGAAAACCCTATTATGCGTAAAGATTCTCGAAAAGAAAAATTTTTTTTTTTCAAAGTTTGGAAAAACCATTAGAACCACTTTTTTCCGTTCTTATTTGAGATAACTGGTTTTCTTTCATTATACTAGTTTGATAGGCTTAGAAAAGCATATTATGCGGAAAATATCTCGAAAAGAAAAAAATTTTTTTTCAAAGTTTGGAAACTTCATTAGAATCACTTTTTTCCGTTCTTATTTGAGAAAACTGGTTCTCTTTCATTATACTAGTTTCATAGCCTTAGAAAAGCATATATGCGGAAAGAATCTCGAAAAGAAAAAAAAATTATGCAAATTTTGGAAACTTCATTAGAATCAATTTTTTCCCGTTCTTATTTGAGATAACTGGTTCTCTTTCATTTTGCTAGTTTGATAGCTGTAGAAAAGCATATTATGCGGAGAGAATCTCGAAAAGAAAAAAAAATTTTTTCAAAGTCTGGAAACTTCATTAGAATCACTTTTTTTCCGTTCTTATTTGAGATAACTGGTTCTCTTTCATTTTGCTAGTTTGATAGCTGTAGAAAAGCATATTATGCGGAGAGAATCTCGAAAAGAAAAAAAAATTTTTTCAAAGTTGGGAAACTTCATTAGAATCACTTTTTTTCCGTTCTTATTTGAGATAACTGGTTCTCCTTCATTATACTAGTTTGACAGCCTTAGAAAAGCATATTATGCGGAAAGATTCTCGAAATGAAAATAAATTTTTTTCAAAGTTTGGAAACTTCATTAGAATCACTTTCTTTCCGTTCTTATTTGAGATAACTGGTTCTCTTTCATTATACTAGTTTGATAGCCTTAGAAAAGCATATTATGCGAAAGAATCTCGAAAAGAAAAATGTTTTTTTTGATGTTTGGAAAATCCTTATGAATCATTTTTTTTCCATTCTTATTTGAGATAACTGGTTTTCTTTCATTTTGCTTCTTTGATAGCTGTAGAAAAGAATAATATGCGGAAAGAATCTCGAAAGGAAAGAAATTTTTTTTCAAAGTTTGGAAACCTCATTAGAATGAATTTTTTTCCGTTCTTATTTGAGATAACTGGTTCTCTTTCATTATACTAGTTTGATAGCTATAGAAAACCTTAAAATGAAAGAAGATTCGCGAAAAGAAATGTTTTATTTCGATGCTTGGAAACTTCATTAGATTCACTTATTTTCCGTTCTTATTTGAGATAACTGGTTCTCTTCCATTTTGCTAGTTTGATAGATGTAGAAAAGCATATTATGCGGAAAGAATCTCGAAAAGAAAAAAGTTTTGTTTTGATGTTTGGAAAATCCTTATGAATCAATTTTTTTCCATTCTTATTAGAGATAACTGGTTCTCTTTCATTTTGCTTCTTTGATAGCTGTAGAAAAGCATATTATGCGGAAAGAATCTCGAAAAGAAAAAATTTTTTTTCAAAGGTTGGAAACTTCATTAGAATAACTTTCTTTCCGTTCTTATTTGAGATAACTGGTTCTCTTTCATTATACTAGTTTGATAGCCTTAGAAAAGCATATTATGCGGAAAGATTCTCGAAAAGAAAAAAAATTTTTTTCAAAGTTTGGAAAAATCATTAGAATCACTTTTATTCCGTTCTTATTTGAGATAACCGGTTCTCTTTCATTATACTAGTTTGATAGCTTTAGAAAAGCATATTATGCGGAAAGAATCTCGAAAAGAAAAAATTTTTTTTTCAAAGTTTGGAAACTTCATTAGAATCACTTTTTTTTCCGTTCTTATTTGAGATAACTGGATCTCTTTCATTTTGCTAGGATTGATAGCTGTAGAAAAGCATATTATGCGGAAAGAATCTCGAAAAGAAAAACAAATTTTTTCAAAGTATGGAAACTTCATTAGAATCACTTTTTTTCCGTTCTTATTTGAATTAACTGGTTCTCTTTCTTTATACTAGTTTGCTAGCCTTAGAAAAGCATATTATGCGGAAAGAATATCGAAAAGAAAAAAAATTTTTTTCAAAGTTTGGAAACTATATTAGAATCACTTTTTTTCCGTTCTTATTTGAGATAACTGGTTCTCTTTCATTATACTAGCTTGATAGCTTTAGAAAAGCATATTATGCGGAAAGAATCTCGAAAAGAAAAAAGTTTTTTTTTGATGTTTTGAAAATCCTTATGAATCAATTTTTTTCCATTCTTATTTGAGATAACTGGTTCTCTTTCATTTTGCTTCTTTGATAGCTGTAGAAAAGCATATTATGCGGAAAGAATCGCGAAAAGAAAAAAAATTTTTTCAAAGGTTGGAAACTTCATTAGAATCACTTTCTTTCCGTTCTTATTTGAGATAACTGGTTCTCTTTCTTAATACTAGTTTGATAGCCTTAGAAAAGCATATTATGCGGAAAGATTCTCGAAAAGAAAAAAAATTTTTTTCAAAGTTTGGAAAAATCATTAGAATCAGTTTTATTCCGTTCTTATTTGAGATAACCGGTTCTCTTTCATTATACTAGTTTGATAGCTTTAGAAAAGCATATTATGCGGAAAGAATCTCGAAAAGAAAAATTTTTTTTTTCAAAGTTTGGAAACTTCATTAGATTCACTTTTTTTTCCGTTCTTATTTGAGATAACTGGATCTCTTTCATTTTGCTAGGTTTGATAGCTGTAGAAAAGCATATTATGCGGAAAGAATCTCGAAAAGAAAAACAAATTTTTTCAAAGTATGGAAACTTCATTAGAATCACTTTTTTTCCGTTCTTATTTGAGATAACTGGTTCTCTTTCTTTATACTAGTTTGCTAGCCTTAGAAAAGCATATTATGCGGAAAGAATATCGAAAAGAAAAAAAATTTTTTTTCAAAGTTTGGAAACTATAATAGAATCACTTTTTTTCCGTTCTTATTTGAGATAACTGGTTCTCTTTCATTATACTAGTTTGATAGCTTTAGAAAAGCATATTATGCGGAAAGAATCTCGAAAAGAAAAAAGTTTTTTTTGATGTTTGGAAAATCCTTATGAATCAATTTTTTTCCATTCTTATTTGAGATAACTGGTTCTGTTTCATTTTGCTTCTTTGATAGCTGTAGAAAAGCATATTATGCGGAAAGAATCGCGAAAAGAAAAAAATTTTTTTCAAAGGTTGGAAACTTCATTAGAATCACTTTCTTTCCGTTCTTATTTGAGATAACTGGTTCTCTTTCTTAATACTAGTTTGATAGCCCTAGAAAAGCATATTATGCGGAAAGAATCTCGAAAAGAAAAAAAAATTTTTTCAAAGTTTGGAAACTTCATTGGAATCAATTTTTTTCCGTTCTTATTTGAGATAACTGGTTCTCTTTCATTTTGCTAGTTTGATAGCTGTAGAAAAGCATATTATGCGGAAAGAATCTCGAAAAGAAAAAAAAATTTTTTCAAAGTTTGGAAACTTCATTAGATTCACTTTTTTTCCGTTCTTATTTGAGATATCTAGTTCTCTTTCATTATACTAGTTTGACAGACTTAGAAAAGCATATTATGCGGAAAGAATCTCGAAAAGAAAAAAAATTTTTTTCAAAGTTTCAAAACTTCATTAGAATCACTTTCTTTTCGTTCTTATTTGAGATAACTGGTTCTCTTTCATTATACTAGTTTGATAGCCTTAGAAAAGCATATTATGCGGATAGAATCTCGAAAAGAAAAAAAAAATTTTTCAAATTTTGGAAACTTCATTAGAATCAATTTTTTTCCGTTCTTATTTGAGATAACTGGTTCTCTTTCATTTTGCTAGTTTGATAGCTGTAGAAAAGCATATTATGCGGAGACAATCTCGAAAAGAAAAAAAATTTTTTTCAAAGTTTGGAAACTTCATTAGAATCACTTTTTTTCCGTTCTTATTAGAGATAACTGGTTTTCTTTCATTATACTAGTTTGATAGCCTTAGAAAACCTTATTATGCGTAAAGATTCTCGAAAAGAAAAAATTTTTTTTTTCAAAGTTTGGAAAAACCATTAGAATCACTTTTTTCCGTTCTTATTTGAGATAACTGGTTTTCTTTCATTATACTAGTTTGATAGCTTTAGAAAAGCATATTATGCGGAAAATATCTCGAAAAGAAAAAATTTTTTTTCAAAGTTTGGAAACTTCATTAGAATCACTTTTTTCCGTTCTTATTTGAGAAAACTGGTTCTCTTTCATTATACTAGTTTCATAGCCTTAGAAAAGCATATATGCGGAAAGAATCTCGAAAAGAAAAAAAAAATTTTTCAAATTTTGGAAACTTCATTAGAATCAATTTTTTCCCGTTCTTATTTGAGATAACTGGTTCTCTTTCATTTTGCTAGTTTGATAGCTGTAGAAAAGCATATTATGCGGAGAGAATCTCGAAAAGAAAAAAAAATTTTTTCAAAGTTTGGAAACTTCATTAGAATCACTTTTTTTCCGTTCTTATTTGAGATAACTGGTTCTCTTTCATTTTGCTAGTTTGATAGCTGTAGAAAAGCATATTATGCGGAGAGAATCTCGAAAAGAAAAAAAAAATTTTTCTAAGTTGGGAAACTTCATTAGAATCACTTTTTTTCCGTTCTTATTTGAGATAACTGGTTCTCCTTCATTATACTAGTTTGACAGCCTTAGAAAAGCATATTATGCGGAAAGATTCTCGAAATGAAAATAAATTTTTTTCGAAGTTTGGAAACTTCATTAGAATCACTTTCTTTCCGTTCTTATTTGAGATAACTGGTTCTCTTTCATTATAGTAGTTTGATAGCCTTAGAAAAGCATATTATGCGAAAGAATCTCGAAAAGAAAAAAAAAATTTTTCAAAGTTTGGAAACTTCATTAGAATCACTTTTTTTCCGTTCTTATTTGAGATAACTGGTTCTCTTTCATTACACTAGTTTGATAGCGTTAGAAAAGCATATTATGCGGAAAGAATCTCGAAAAGAAAAACAAACTTTTTCAAAGTTTGGAAACTTCATTAGAATCAATTTTTTTCCGTTCTTATTTGAGATAACTGGTTCTCTTTCATTTTGCTAGTTTGATAGATGTAGAAAAGCATATTATGCGGAAAGAATCTCCAAAAGAAAAAAGTTTTTTTTTAATGTTTGGAAAATCCTTATGAATCAATTTTTTTCCATTCTTATTTGAGATAATTGGTTCTCTTTCATTATACTAGTTTGATAGCCATAGAAAAGCATATTATGCGGAAAGAATCAGGAAAAGAAAAAAATTTTTTTTCAAAGTTTGGAAACTTCATTAGAAACACTTTTTTTCCGTTCTTATTTTAGATAACTGGTTCTCTTTCATTATACTAGTTTGAGAGGCTTAGAAAAGCATATTATTTGGAAAGAATCTCGATGAGAAAAATATATTGTTTCAAAGTTTGGAAAAATCATTAGAATCAATTTTTTTCCGTTCTTATTTGAGATAACTGGTTCTCTTACATTATACTAGTTTGATAGCCTTAGAAAAGCATATTATGCGGAAAGAATCTCGAAAAGAAAAAAAAATTTTTTTTAAAGTTTGGAAACTTCATTAGAATCACTTTTTTTCCATTCTTATTTGAGATAACTTATTCTCTTTCATTATACTAGTTTGATAGCCTTAGAAAAGCATATTATATGGCAAGAATCTGGAAAAGAAAAAAAAATTTTTTCAAAGTTTGGAAACTTCATTAGAATCAATTTTTTTCCGTTCTTATTTGAGATAACTGGTTATATTTCATTTTGCTAGTTTCATACCTGTAGAAAAGCATATTATGCGGAAAGAATCTGGAAAAGAAAAAAATGTTTTTTCAATGTTTGGAAACTTCATTAGAATCACTTTTTTTCCGTTCTCATTTTAGATAACTGGTTCTCTTTCATTATACTAGTTTGAGAGCCTTAGAAAAGCATATTATGCGTAAAGATTGTCGAAAAGAAAAAAAAATTTTTTCAAAGTTTGGAAAAATCATTAGAACCACTTTTTTTTGGTTCTTATTTGAGATAACTTTTTCTCTTTCATTATACTAGTTTGTTAGCCTTAGAAAAGCATATTATGCGGAAAGAATCTCGAAAAGAAAAACATTTTTTTTTCAAAGTTTGGAAACTTCAATAGAATCACTTTTTTTCCGTTCTTATTTGAGATAACTGGTTCTCTTTCATTATACTAGTTTGATAGCCTTAGAAAAGGATATTATGCGAAAAGAATCTCGAAAAGAAAAAAATTTTTTTCAAAGTTTGGATACTTCATTAGAATCAATTTTTTTCCGTTCTTATTTGAGGTAACTGGTTCTCTTTCATTATACTAGTTTGATAGCCTTAGAAAACCATATTATGCGGAAAGAATCTCGAAAAGAAAAAAATATTGTTTCAAAGTTTGGAAAAATCATTAGAATCACTATTTTTCCCTTCTTATTTGAGATAACTGGTTCTCTTTCATTATACTAGTTTGATAGCCTTAGAGAAGCATATTATGCGGAAAGAATCTCGAAAAAAAAAAAAAAATTTTTAAAGTTTGGAAACTTCATTAGAATCACTTTTTTTCCGTTCTTATTTGAGATAACTGGTTCTCTTTCATTATACTAGTTTGATACCCTTAGAAAAGCATATTATGCGGCAAGAATCTAGAAAAGAAAAAAAAATTTTTTTCAAAGTTTGGAAACTTCATTATAATCAATTTTTTTCCGTTCTTATTTGAGATAACTGGTTATCTTTCATTTTGCTAGTTTGATAGCTGTAGAAAAGCATATTATGCGGAAAGAATCTGGAAAAGAAAAAAATTTTTTTTCAAAGTTTGGAAACTTCATTAGAAACACTTTTTTTTCCGTTCTTATTTTAGATAACTGGTTCTCTTTCATTATACTAGTTTGAGAGGCTTAGAAAAGCATATTATTTGGAAAGAATCTCGAAAAGAAAAAAATATTGTTTCAAAGTTTGGAAAAATCATTAGAATCAATTTTTTTCCGTTCTTATTTGAGATAACTGGTTCTCTTTCATTATACTAGTTTGATAGCCTTAGAAAAGCATATTATGCGGAAAGAATCTCGAAAAGAAAAAAAAAATTTTTTTAAAGTTTGGAAACTTCATTAGAATCACTTTTTTTCCATTCTTATTTGAGATAACTGGTTCTCTTTCATTATATTAGTTTGATAGCCTTAGAAAAGCATATTATATGGCAAGAATCTGGAAAAGAAAAAAAAAAATATTCAAAGTTTGGAAACTTCATTAGAATCAATTTTTTTCCGTTCTTATTTGAGATAACTGGTTATCTTTCATTTTGCTAGTTTGATACCTGTAGAAAAGCATATTATGCGGAAAGAATCTGGAAAAGAAAAAAATTTTATTTCAATGTTTGGAAACTTCATTAGAATCACGTTTTTTCCGTTCTCATTTTAGATAACTGGTTCTCTTTCATTATACTAGTTTGAGAGCCTTAGAAAAGCATATTATGCGTAAAGATTGTCGAAAAGAAAAAAAAATTTTTTCAAAGTTTGGAAAAATCATTAGAACCACTTTTTTTCCGTTCTTATTTGAGATAACTTGTTCTCTTTCATTATACTAGTTTGTTAGCCTTAGAAAAGCATATTATGCGGAAAGAATCTCGAAAAGAAAAACATTTTTTTTTCAAAGTTTGGAAACTTCAATAGAATCACTTTTTTTCCGTTCTTATTTGAGATAACTGGTTCTCTTTCATTATACGTTTGATAGCCTTAGAAAAGCATATTATGCGTAAAGATTCTCGAAAAGAAATAATTTTTTTTTTCAAAGTTAGGAAAAATCATTAGAACCACTTTTTTTCCGTTCTTATTTGAGATAACTGGTTCTCTTTCATTATACTAGTTTGATAGCCTTAGAAAAGAATATTATGCGGAAAGAATCTCGAAAAGAAAAAATTTCTTTTCAAAGTTTGGAAACTTCATTAGAATCACTTTTTTTCTGTTCTTATTTGAGATAACTGGTTCTCTTTCATTATACTAGTTTGATAGCCTTAGAAAAGCTTATTATGCGTAAAGATTCTCGAAAAGAAAAAATTTTTTTTTCAAAGTTTGGAACCTTCATTAGAATCACTTTTTTTCAGTTATTTGAGATAACTGGTTCTCTACCATTTTGCTAGTTTGATAGCTGTAGAAAAGCATATTATGCGGAAAGAATCTCGAAAATGAAAAAAAATTTTTTTCAAAGTTTGGAAACTATATTAGAATCACTTTTTTTCCGTTCTTATTTGAGATAACTGGTTCTCTTTCATTATACTAGTTTGACAGCCTTAGAAAAGCATATTATGCGGAAAGAATCTCGAAAAGAAAAAAAATTTTTTTCAAAGTTTCGAAACTTCATTAGAATCACTTTCTTTCCGTTCTTATTTGAGATAAGTGGTTCTGTTTCATTATACTAGTTTGATAGCTGTAGAAAAGCATATTATGCGGAAAGAATCTGGAAAAGAAAAAATTTTTTTTCAAAGTTTGGAAACTTCATTAGAATCACTGTTTTTCCGTTCTTATTTTAGATAACTGGTTCTCTTTCATTATACTAGTTTGAGAGCCTTAGAAAAGCATATTATGCGAAAAGAATCTCGAAAAGAAACAAAATTTTTTTTTAAAGTTTGGAAACTTCATTAGAATCACTTTTTTTCCGTTCTTATTTGAGATAACTGGTTCTCTTTCATTATACTAGTTTGATAGCCTTAGAAAAGCATATTATGCGTAAAGATTCTAGAAAAGAAAAAAAATTTTTTTTCAAAGTTAGGAAAAATCATTAGAACCACTTTTTTTCCGTTCTTATTTGAGATAACTGGTTCTCTTTCATTATACTATTTTGATAGCCTTAGAAAAGCATATTATGCGGAAAGTATCTCGATAAGAAAAAAATTTTTTTTCAAATTTTGGAAACTTCATTAGAATCACTTTTTTTCCGTTCTTATTTGAGATAAATGGTTCTCTTTCATTATACTAGTTTGATAGCCTTAGAAAAGCTTATTATGCGGAAAGAATCTCGAAAAGAAAAAAAAATTTTTTTTAAAGTTTGGAAAATTCATTAGAATCACTTTTTTTCCGTTCTTATTTGAGATAACTGGTTCTCTTTCATTATACTAGTTTGATAGCCTTAGAAAAGCATATTATGCGGAAAGAATCTGGAAAAGAAAAAAAAAAATTTCAAAGTTTGGAAACTTCATTAGAATCAAATTTTTTCCGTTCTTATTTGAGATAACTGGTTATCTTTCATTTTGCTAGTTTGATAGCTGTAGAAAAGCATATTATGCGGAAAGAATCTGGAAAAGAAAAAATTTTTTTTTCAAAGTTTGGAAACTTCATTAGAATCACTGTTTTTCCGTTCTTATTTTAGATAACTGGTTCTCTTTCATTATACTAGTTTGATAGCCATAGAAAAGCATATTATGCGGAAAGAATCTGGAAAAACAAAAAAATTTTTTTTCAAAGTTTGGAAACTTCATTGGAAACACTTTTTTTCCGTTCTTATTTCAGATAACTGGTACTCTTTCATTATACTAGTTTGATAGCCTTAGAAAAGCATATTATGCGGAAAGAATCTCGAAAAGAAAAAAAAAATTTTTCAAAGTTTGGAAACTTCATTAGAATCACTTTTTTTCCGTTCTTATTTGAGATAACTGGTTCTCTTTCATTACACTAGTTTGATAGCCTTAGAAAAGCATATTATGCGGAAAGAATCTCGAAAAGAAAAACAAACTTTTTCAAAGTTTGGAAACTTCATTAGAATAAATTTTTTTCCGTTCTTATTTGAGATAACTGGTTCTCTTTCATTTTGCTAGTTTGATAGATGTAGAAAAGCATATTATGCGGAAAGAATCTCCAAAAGAAAAAAGTTTTTTTTTAATGTTTGGAAAATCCTTATGAATCAATTTTTTTCCATTCTTATTTGAGATAACTGGTTCTCTTTCATTATACTAGTTTGATAGCCATAGAAAAGCATATTATGCGGAAAGAATCTGGAAAAGAAAAAAATTTTTTTTCAAAGTTTGGAAACTTCATTAGAAACACTTTTTTTCCGTTCTTATTTTAGATAACTGGTTCTCTTTCATTATACTAGTTTGAGAGGCTTAGAAAAGCATATTATTTGGAAAGAATCTCGATGAGAAAAATATATTGTTTCAAAGTTTGGAAAAATCATTAGAATCAATTTTTTTCCGTTCTTATTTGAGATAACTGGTTCTCTTTCATTATACTAGTTTGATAGCCTTAGAAAAGCATATTATGCGGAAAGAATCTCGAAAAGAAAAAAAAATTTTTTTTAAAGTTTGGAAACTTCATTAGAATCAATTTTTTTCCGTTCTTATTTGAGATAACTGGTTATCTTTCATTTTGCTAGTTTGATACCTGTAGAAAAGCATATTATGCGGAAAGAATCTGGAAAAGAAAAAAATTTTTTTTCAATGTTTGGAAACTTCATTAGAATCACTTTTTTTCCGTTCTCATTTTAGATAACTGGTTCTCTTTCATTATACTAGTTTGAGAGCTTTAGAAAAGCATATTATGCGTAAAGATTGTCGAAAAGAAAAAAAAATTTTTTCAAAGTTTGGAAAAATCGTTAGAACCACTTTTTTTCCGTTCTTATTTGAGATAACTTGTTCTCTTTCATTATACTAGTTTGTTAGCCTTAGAAAAGCATATTATGCGGAAAGAATCTCGAAAAGAAAAACATTTTTTTTTCAAAGTTTGGAAACTTTAATAGAATCACTTTTTTTCCGTTCTTATTTGAGATAACTTGTTCTCTTTCATTATACTAGTTTGATAGCCTTAGAAAAGCATATTATGCGAAAAGAATCTCGAAAAGAAAAAAAAAATTTTTTCACAGTTTGGAAACTTCATTAGAATCACTTTTTTTCCGTTCTTATTTGAGATAACTGGTTCTCTTTCATTATACGTTTGATAGCCTTAGAAAAGCATATTATGCGTAAAGATTCTCGAAAAGAAAAAAATTTTTTTTTCAAAGTTAGGAAAAATCATTAGAACCACTTTTTTTCCGTTCTTATTTGAGATAACTGGTTCTCTTTCATTATACTATTTTGATACCCTTAGAAAAGCATATTATGCGGAAAGTATCTCGAAAAGAAAAAAATTTTTTTTCAAAGTTTGGAAACTTCATTAGAATCACTTTTTTTCCGTTATTTGAGATAACTGGTTCTCTTTCATTATACTAGTTTGATAGCCTTAGAAAAGAATATTATGCGGAAAGAATCTCGAAAAGAAAAAATTTCTTTTCAAAGTTTGGAAACTTCATTAGAATCACTTTTTTTCTGTTCTTATTTGAGATAACTGGTTCTCTTTCATTATACTAGTTTGATAGCCTTAGAAAACCATATTATGCGGAAAGTATCTCGAAAAGAAAAAAATTTTTTTTCAAAGTTTGGAAACTTCATTAGAATCACTTTTTTTCCGTTATTTGAGATAACTGGTTCTCTTTCATTATACTAGTTTGACAGCATTAGAAAAGCATATTATGCGGAAAGAATCTCGAAAAGAAAAAAAATTTTTTTAAAGTTTCGAAACTTCATTAGAATCACTTTCTTTCCGTTCTTATTTGAGTTAAGTGGTTCTGTTTCATTATACTAGTTTGATAGCCTTAGAAAAGCTTATTATGCGGAAAGAATCTCGAAAAGAAAAAAAAAATTTTTTTAAAGTTTGGAAACTTCATTAGAATCACTTTTTTTCCGTTCTTATTTGAGATAACTGGTTCTCTTTCATTATACTAGTTTGATAGCCTTAGAAAAGCATATTATGCGGAAAGAATCTGGAAAAGAAAAAAAAAATTTTCAAAGTTTGGAAACTTCATTAGAATCAAATTTTTTCCGTTCTTATTTGAGATAACTGGTTATCTTTCATTTTGCTAGTTTGATAGCTGTAGAAAAGCATATTATGCGGAAAGAATCTGGAAAAGAAAAGATTTTTTTTTCAAAGTTTGGAAACTTCATTAGAATCACTGTTTTTCCGTTCTTATTTTAGATAACTGGTTCTCTTTCATTATACTAGTTTGAGAGCCTTAGAAAAGCATATTATGCGAAAAGAATCTCGAAAAGAAACAAAATTTTTTTTTAAAGTTTGGAAACTTCATTAGAATCACTTTTTTTCCGTTCTTATTTGAGATAACTGGTTCTCTTTCATTATACGAGTTTGATAGCCTTAGAAAAGCATATTATGCGTAAAGATTCTCGAAAAGAAAAAAATTTTTTTTTCAAAGTTAGGAAAAATCATTAAAACCACTTTTTTTCCGTTCTTATTTCAGATAACTGGTTCTCTTTCATTATACTATTTTGATAGCTTTAGAAAAGCATATTATGCGGAAAGTATCTCGATAAGAAAAAAATTTTTTTTCAAAGTTTGGAAACTTCATTAGAATCACTTTTTTTCCGTTCTTATTTGAGATAAATGGTTCTCTTTCATTATACTAGTTTGATAGCCTTAGAAAAGCATATTATGCGGAAAGAATCTCGAAAAGAAAAAAAAAATTTTTCAAAGTGTGGAAACTTCATTAGAATCAATTTTTTTCTCTTCTTATTTGAGATAACTGGTTCTCTTTCATTATACAAGTTTGATAGCCTTAGAAAAGCATATTATGCGGAAAGAATCTCGAAAAGAAAAAAAAATTTTTTCAAAGTTTGGAAACTTCATTAGAATCAATTTTTTTCCGTTCTTATTTGAGATAAGTGCTTCTCTTTCATTATACTAGTTTGACAGCATTAGAAAAGCATATTATGCGAAAAGAATCTCGAAAAGAAAAAAAATTTTTTTTCACAGTTTGGAAACTATATTAGAATCACTTTTTTTCCGTTCTTATTTGAGATAACTGGTTCTCTTTCATTATACTAGTTTGATAGCCTTAGAAAAGCATATTATGCGGAAAGAATCTCGAAAAGAAAAAAAATTTTTTTCAAAGTTTGGAAACTTCATTAGAATCAATTTTATCCGTTCTTATTTGAGATAACAGGTTCTCTTTCATTTTGCTAGTTTGATAGCTGTAGAAAAGCATATTATGCGGAAAGAATCTCGAAAAGAAAAAAAATTTTTTTCAAAGTTTGGAAACTTCATTAGAATCAATTTTTTTCCGTTCTTATTTGAGATAACTGGTTCTCTTTCATTATACTAGTTTGATAGCTTTAGAAAAGCATATTATGCGGAAAGAATCTCGAAAAGAAAAAGTTTTTTTTTGATGTTTGGAAAATCCTTATGAATCAATTTTTTTCCATTCTTATTTGAGATAACTGGTTCTCTTTCATTTTGCTAGTTTGATAGCTGTAGAAAAGCATATTATGCGGAGACAATCTCGAAAAGAAAAAAATTTTTTTTCAAAGTTTGGAAACTTCATTAGAATCACTTTTTTTCCGTTCTTATTAGAGATAACTGGTTTTCTTTCATTATACTAGTTTGATAGCCTTAGAAAACCCTATTATGCGTAAAGATTCTCGAAAAGAAAAATTTTTTTTTTTCAAAGTTTGGAAAAACCATTAGAACCACTTTTTTCCGTTCTTATTTGAGATAACTGGTTTTCTTTCATTATACTAGTTTGATAGCCTTAGAAAAGCATATTATGCGGAAAATATCTCGAAAAGAAAAAAATTTTTTTTCAAAGTTTGGAAACTTCATTAGAATCACTTTTTTCCGTTCTTATTTGAGAAAACTGGTTCTCTTTCATTATACTAGTTTCATAGCCTTAGAAAAGCATATATGCGGAAAGAATCTCGAAAAGAAAAAAAAATTATGCAAATTTTGGAAACTTCATTAGAATCAATTTTTTCCCGTTCTTATTTGAGATAACTGGTTCTCTTTCATTTTGCTAGTTTGATAGCTGTAGAAAAGCATATTATGCGGAGAGAATCTCGAAAAGAAAAAAAAATTTTTTCAAAGTCTGGAAACTTCATTAGAATCACTTTTTTTCCGTTCTTATTTGAGATAACTGGTTCTCTTTCATTTTGCTAGTTTGATAGCTGTAGAAAAGCATATTATGCGGAGAGAATCTCGAAAAGAAAAAAAAATTTTTTCAAAGTTGGGAAACTTCATTAGAATCACTTTTTTTCCGTTCTTATTTGAGATAACTGGTTCTCCTTCATTATACTAGTTTGACAGCCTTAGAAAAGCATATTATGCGGAAAGATTCTCGAAATGAAAATAAATTTTTTTCAAAGTTTGGAAACTTCATTAGAATCACTTTCTTTCCGTTCTTATTTGAGATAACTGGTTCTCTTTCATTATACTAGTTTGATAGCCTTAGAAAAGCATATTATGCGAAAGAATCTCGAAAAGAAAAATGTTTTTTTTGATGTTTGGAAAATCCTTATGAATCAATTTTTTTCCATTCTTATTTGAGATAACTGGTTTTCTTTCATTTTGCTTCTTTGATAGCTGTAGAAAAGAATAATATGCGGAAAGAATCTCGAAAGGAAAGAAATTTTTTTTCAAAGTTTGGAAACCTCATTAGAATGAATTTTTTTCCGTTCTTATTTGAGATAACTGGTTCTCTTTCATTATACTAGTTTGATAGCTATAGAAAACCTTAAAATGAAAGAAGATTCGCGAAAAGAAATGTTTTATTTCGATGCTTGGAAACTTCATTAGATTCACTTATTTTCCGTTCTTATTTGAGATAACTGGTTCTCTTCCATTTTGCTAGTTTGATAGATGTAGAAAAGCATATTATGCGGAAAGAATCTCGAAAAGAAAAAAGTTTTGTTTTGATGTTTGGAAAATCCTTATGAATCAATTTTTTTCCATTCTTATTAGAGATAACTGGTTCTCTTTCATTTTGCTTCTTTGATAGCTGTAGAAAAGCGTATTATGCGGAAAGAATCTCGAAAAGAAAAAATTTTTTTTCAAAGGTTGGAAACTTCATTAGAATAACTTTCTTTCCGTTCTTATTTGAGATAACTGGTTCTCTTTCATTATACTAGTTTGATAGCCTTAGAAAAGCATATTATGCGGAAAGATTCTCGAAAAGAAAAAAAATTTTTTTCAAAGTTTGGAAAAATCATTAGAATCACTTTTATTCCGTTCTTATTTGAGATAACCGGTTCTCTTTCATTATACTAGTTTGATAGCTTTAGAAAAGCATATTATGCGGAAAGAATCTCGAAAAGAAAAAATTTTTTTTTCAAAGTTTGGAAACTTCATTAGAATCACTTTTTTTTCCGTTCTTCTTTGAAATAACTGGAT
The DNA here is from genome assembly GCA_030762175.1 of Metallyticus violacea. NCBI lineage: Eukaryota > Metazoa > Arthropoda > Insecta > Mantodea > Metallyticidae > Metallyticus > Metallyticus violacea. The sequence goes on from CM060832.1 coordinate 74,198,970, forward strand.
CTCTTTCATTTTGCTAGGATTGATAGCTGTAGAAAAGCATATTATGCGGAAAGAATCTCGAAAAGAAAAACAAATTTTTTCAAAGTATGGAAACTTCATTAGAATCACTTTTTTTCCGTTCTTATTTGAATTAACTGGTTCTCTTTCTTTATACTAGTTTGCTAGCCTTAGAAAAGCATATTATGCGGAAAGAATATCGAAAAGAAAAAAAATTTTTTTCAAAGTTTGGAAACTATATTAGAATCACTTTTTTTCCGTTCTTATTTGAGATAACTGGTTCTCTTTCATTATACTAGCTTGATAGCTTTAGAAAAGCATATTATGCGGAAAGAATCTCGAAAAGAAAAAAGTTTTTTTTTGATGTTTGGAAAATCCTTATGAATCAATTTTTTTCCATTCTTATTTGAGATAACTGGTTCTCTTTCATTTTGCTTCTTTGATAGCTGTAGAAAAGCATATTATGCGGAAAGAATCGCGAAAAGAAAAAAAATTTTTTCAAAGGTTGGAAACTTCATTAGAATCACTTTCTTTCCGTTCTTATTTGAGATAACTGGTTCTCTTTCTTAATACTAGTTTGATAGCCTTAGAAAAGCATATTATGCGGAAAGATTCTCGAAAAGAAAAAAAATTTTTTTCAAAGTTTGGAAAAATCATTAGAATCACTTTTATTCCGTTCTTATTTGAGATAACCGGTTCTCTTTCATTATACTAGTTTGATAGCTTTAGAAAAGCATATTATGCGGAAAGAATCTCGAAAAGAAAAATTTTTTTTTTCAAAGTTTGGAAACTTCATTAGATTCACTTTTTTTTCCGTTCTTATTTGAGATAACTGGATCTCTTTCATTTTGCTAGGTTTGATAGCTGTAGAAAAGCATATTATGCGGAAAGAATCTCGAAAAGAAAAACAAATTTTTTCAAAGTATGGAAACTTCATTAGAATCACTTTTTTTCCGTTCTTATTTGAGATAACTGGTTCTCTTTCTTTATACTAGTTTGCTAGCCTTAGAAAAGCATATTATGCGGAAAGAATATCGAAAAGAAAAAAAATTTTTTTTCAAAGTTTGGAAACTATAATAGAATCACTTTTTTTCCGTTCTTATTTGAGATAACTGGTTCTCTTTCATTATACTAGTTTGATAGCTTTAGAAAAGCATATTATGCGGAAAGAATCTCGAAAAGAAAAAAGTTTTTTTTGATGTTTGGAAAATCCTTATGAATCAATTTTTTTCCATTCTTATTTGAGATAACTGGTTCTCTTTCATTTTGCTTCTTTGATAGCTGTAGAAAAGCATATTATGCGGAAAGAATCGCGAAAAGAAAAAAATTTTTTTCAAAGGTTGGAAACTTCATTAGAATCACTTTCTTTCCGTTCTTATTTGAGATAACTGGTTCTCTTTCTTAATACTAGTTTGATAGCCCTAGAAAAGCATATTATGCGGAAAGAATCTCGAAAAGAAAAAAAAATTTTTTCAAAGTTTGGAAACTTCATTGGAATCAATTTTTTTCCGTTCTTATTTGAGATAACTGGTTCTCTTTCATTTTGCTAGTTTGATAGCTGTAGAAAAGCATATTATGCGGAAAGAATCTCGAAAAGAAAAAAAAATTTTTTCAAAGTTTGGAAACTTCATTAGATTCACTTTTTTTCCGTTCTTATTTGAGATATCTAGTTCTCTTTCATTATACTAGTTTGACAGACTTAGAAAAGCATATTATGCGGAAAGAATCTCGAAAAGAAAAAAAATTTTTTTCAAAGTTTCAAAACTTCATTAGAATCACTTTCTTTTCGTTCTTATTTGAGATAACTGGTTCTCTTTCATTATACTAGTTTGATAGCCTTAGAAAAGCATATTATGCGGATAGAATCTCGAAAAGAAAAAAAAAATTTTTCAAATTTTGGAAACTTCATTAGAATCAATTTTTTTCCGTTCTTATTTGAGATAACTGGTTCTCTTTCATTTTGCTAGTTTGATAGCTGTAGAAAAGCATATTATGCGGAGACAATCTCGAAAAGAAAAAAAATTTTTTTCAAAGTTTGGAAACTTCATTAGAATCACTTTTTTTCCGTTCTTATTAGAGATAACTGGTTTTCTTTCATTATACTAGTTTGATAGCCTTAGAAAACCTTATTATGCGTAAAGATTCTCGAAAAGAAAAATTTTTTTTTTTCAAAGTTTGGAAAAACCATTAGAACCACTTTTTTCCGTTCTTATTTGAGATAACTGGTTTTCTTTCATTATACTAGTTTGATAGCTTTAGAAAAGCATATTATGCGGAAAATATCTCGAAAAGAAAAAAATTTTTTTTCAAAGTTTGGAAACTTCATTAGAATCACTTTTTTCCGTTCTTATTTGAGAAAACTGGTTCTCTTTCATTATACTAGTTTCATAGCCTTAGAAAAGCATATATGCGGAAAGAATCTCGAAAAGAAAAAAAAAATTTTTCAAATTTTGGAAACTTCATTAGAATCAATTTTTTCCCGTTCTTATTTGAGATAACTGGTTCTCTTTCATTTTGCTAGTTTGATAGCTGTAGAAAAGCATATTATGCGGAGAGAATCTCGAAAAGAAAAAAAAATTTTTTCAAAGTTTGGAAACTTCATTAGAATCACTTTTTTTCCGTTCTTATTTGAGATAACTGGTTCTCTTTCATTTTGCTAGTTTGATAGCTGTAGAAAAGCATATTATGCGGAGAGAATCTCGAAAAGAAAAAAAAATTTTTTCTAAGTTGGGAAACTTCATTAGAATCACTTTTTTTCCGTTCTTATTTGAGATAACTGGTTCTCCTTCATTATACTAGTTTGACAGCCTTAGAAAAGCATATTATGCGGAAAGATTCTCGAAATGAAAATAAATTTTTTTCGAAGTTTGGAAACTTCATTAGAATCACTTTCTTTCCGTTCTTATTTGAGATAACTGGTTCTCTTTCATTATAGTAGTTTGATAGCCTTAGAAAAGCATATTATGCGAAAGAATCTCGAAAAGAAAAAAAAAATTTTTCAAAGTTTGGAAACTTCATTAGAATCACTTTTTTTCCGTTCTTATTTGAGATAACTGGTTCTCTTTCATTACACTAGTTTGATAGCGTTAGAAAAGCGTATTATGCGGAAAGAATCTCGAAAAGAAAAACAAACTTTTTCAAAGTTTGGAAACTTCATTAGAATCAATTTTTTTCCGTTCTTATTTGAGATAACTGGTTCTCTTTCATTTTGCTAGTTTGATAGATGTAGAAAAGCATATTATGCGGAAAGAATCTCCAAAAGAAAAAAGTTTTTTTTTAATGTTTGGAAAATCCTTATGAATCAATTTTTTTCCATTCTTATTTGAGATAATTGGTTCTCTTTCATTATACTAGTTTGATAGCCATAGAAAAGCATATTATGCGGAAAGAATCAGGAAAAGAAAAAAATTTTTTTTCAAAGTTTGGAAACTTCATTAGAAACACTTTTTTTCCGTTCTTATTTTAGATAACTGGTTCTCTTTCATTATACTAGTTTGAGAGGCTTAGAAAAGCATATTATTTGGAAAGAATCTCGATGAGAAAAATATATTGTTTCAAAGTTTGGAAAAATCATTAGAATCAATTTTTTTCCGTTCTTATTTGAGATAACTGGTTCTCTTACATTATACTAGTTTGATAGCCTTAGAAAAGCATATTATGCGGAAAGAATCTCGAAAAGAAAAAAAAATTTTTTTTAAAGTTTGGAAACTTCATTAGAATCACTTTTTTTCCATTCTTATTTGAGATAACTTATTCTCTTTCATTATACTAGTTTGATAGCCTTAGAAAAGCATATTATATGGCAAGAATCTGGAAAAGAAAAAAAAAATTTTTCAAAGTTTGGAAACTTCATTAGAATCAATTTTTTTCCGTTCTTATTTGAGATAACTGGTTATATTTCATTTTGCTAGTTTCATACCTGTAGAAAAGCATATTATGCGGAAAGAATCTGGAAAAGAAAAAAATGTTTTTTCAATGTTTGGAAACTTCATTAGAATCACTTTTTTTCCGTTCTCATTTTAGATAACTGGTTCTCTTTCATTATACTAGTTTGAGAGCCTTAGAAAAGCATATTATGCGTAAAGATTGTCGAAAAGAAAAAAAAATTTTTTCAAAGTTTGGAAAAATCATTAGAACCACTTTTTTTTGGTTCTTATTTGAGATAACTTTTTCTCTTTCATTATACTAGTTTGTTAGCCTTAGAAAAGCATATTATGCGGAAAGAATCTCGAAAAGAAAAACATTTTTTTTTCAAAGTTTGGAAACTTCAATAGAATCACTTTTTTTCCGTTCTTATTTGAGATAACTGGTTCTCTTTCATTATACTAGTTTGATAGCCTTAGAAAAGGATATTATGCGAAAAGAATCTCGAAAAGAAAAAAATTTTTTTCAAAGTTTGGATACTTCATTAGAATCAATTTTTTTCCGTTCTTATTTGAGGTAACTGGTTCTCTTTCATTATACTAGTTTGATAGCCTTAGAAAACCATATTATGCGGAAAGAATCTCGAAAAGAAAAAAATATTGTTTCAAAGTTTGGAAAAATCATTAGAATCACTATTTTTCCCTTCTTATTTGAGATAACTGGTTCTCTTTCATTATACTAGTTTGATAGCCTTAGAGAAGCATATTATGCGGAAAGAATCTCGAAAAAAAAAAAAAAAATTTTTAAAGTTTGGAAACTTCATTAGAATCACTTTTTTTCCGTTCTTATTTGAGATAACTGGTTCTCTTTCATTATACTAGTTTGATACCCTTAGAAAAGCATATTATGCGGCAAGAATCTAGAAAAGAAAAAAAAATTTTTTTCAAAGTTTGGAAACTTCATTATAATCAATTTTTTTCCGTTCTTATTTGAGATAACTGGTTATCTTTCATTTTGCTAGTTTGATAGCTGTAGAAAAGCATATTATGCGGAAAGAATCTGGAAAAGAAAAAAATTTTTTTTCAAAGTTTGGAAACTTCATTAGAAACACTTTTTTTTCCGTTCTTATTTTAGATAACTGGTTCTCTTTCATTATACTAGTTTGAGAGGCTTAGAAAAGCATATTATTTGGAAAGAATCTCGAAAAGAAAAAAATATTGTTTCAAAGTTTGGAAAAATCATTAGAATCAATTTTTTTCCGTTCTTATTTGAGATAACTGGTTCTCTTTCATTATACTAGTTTGATAGCCTTAGAAAAGCATATTATGCGGAAAGAATCTCGAAAAGAAAAAAAAAATTTTTTTAAAGTTTGGAAACTTCATTAGAATCACTTTTTTTCCATTCTTATTTGAGATAACTGGTTCTCTTTCATTATATTAGTTTGATAGCCTTAGAAAAGCATATTATATGGCAAGAATCTGGAAAAGAAAAAAAAAAATATTCAAAGTTTGGAAACTTCATTAGAATCAATTTTTTTCCGTTCTTATTTGAGATAACTGGTTATCTTTCATTTTGCTAGTTTGATACCTGTAGAAAAGCATATTATGCGGAAAGAATCTGGAAAAGAAAAAAATTTTATTTCAATGTTTGGAAACTTCATTAGAATCACGTTTTTTCCGTTCTCATTTTAGATAACTGGTTCTCTTTCATTATACTAGTTTGAGAGCCTTAGAAAAGCATATTATGCGTAAAGATTGTCGAAAAGAAAAAAAAATTTTTTCAAAGTTTGGAAAAATCATTAGAACCACTTTTTTTCCGTTCTTATTTGAGATAACTTGTTCTCTTTCATTATACTAGTTTGTTAGCCTTAGAAAAGCATATTATGCGGAAAGAATCTCGAAAAGAAAAACATTTTTTTTTCAAAGTTTGGAAACTTCAATAGAATCACTTTTTTTCCGTTCTTATTTGAGATAACTGGTTCTCTTTCATTATACGTTTGATAGCCTTAGAAAAGCATATTATGCGTAAAGATTCTCGAAAAGAAATAATTTTTTTTTTCAAAGTTAGGAAAAATCATTAGAACCACTTTTTTTCCGTTCTTATTTGAGATAACTGGTTCTCTTTCATTATACTAGTTTGATAGCCTTAGAAAAGAATATTATGCGGAAAGAATCTCGAAAAGAAAAAATTTCTTTTCAAAGTTTGGAAACTTCATTAGAATCACTTTTTTTCTGTTCTTATTTGAGATAACTGGTTCTCTTTCATTATACTAGTTTGATAGCCTTAGAAAAGCTTATTATGCGTAAAGATTCTCGAAAAGAAAAAATTTTTTTTTCAAAGTTTGGAACCTTCATTAGAATCACTTTTTTTCAGTTATTTGAGATAACTGGTTCTCTATCATTTTGCTAGTTTGATAGCTGTAGAAAAGCATATTATGCGGAAAGAATCTCGAAAATGAAAAAAAATTTTTTTCAAAGTTTGGAAACTTCATTAGAATCACTTTTTTTCCGTTCTTATTTGAGATAACTGGTTCTCTTTCATTATACTAGTTTGACAGCCTTAGAAAAGCATATTATGCGGAAAGAATCTCGAAAAGAAAAAAAATTTTTTTCAAAGTCCCGAAACTTCATTAGAATCACTTTCTTTCCGTTCTTATTTGAGATAAGTGGTTCTGTTTCATTATACTAGTTTGATAGCTGTAGAAAAGCATATTATGCGGAAAGAATCTGGAAAAGAAAAAATTTTTTTTCAAAGTTTGGAAACTTCATTAGAATCACTGTTTTTCCGTTCTTATTTTAGATAACTGGTTCTCTTTCATTATACTAGTTTGAGAGCCTTAGAAAAGCATATTATGCGAAAAGAATCTCGAAAAGAAACAAAATTTTTTTTTAAAGTTTGGAAACTTCATTAGAATCACTTTTTTTCCGTTCTTATTTGAGATAACTGGTTCTCTTTCATTATACTAGTTTGATAGCCTTAGAAAAGCATATTATGCGTAAAGATTCTAGAAAAGAAAAAAAATTTTTTTTCAAAGTTAGGAAAAATCATTAGAACCACTTTTTTTCCGTTCTTATTTGAGATAACTGGTTCTCTTTCATTATACTATTTTGATAGCCTTAGAAAAGCATATTATGCGGAAAGTATCTCGATAAGAAAAAAATTTTTTTTCAAAGTTTGGAAACTTCATTAGAATCACTTTTTTTCCGTTCTTATTTGAGATAAATGGTTCTCTTTCATTATACTAGTTTGATAGCCTTAGAAAAGCTTATTATGCGGAAAGAATCTCGAAAAGAAAAAAAAATTTTTTTTAAAGTTTGGAAACTTCATTAGAATCACTTTTTTTCCGTTCTTATTTGAGATAACTGGTTCTCTTTCATTATACTAGTTTGATAGCCTTAGAAAAGCATATTATGCGGAAAGAATCTGGAAAAGAAAAAAAAAAATTTCAAAGTTTGGAAACTTCATTAGAATCAAATTTTTTCCGTTCTTATTTGAGATAACTGGTTATCTTTCATTTTGCTAGTTTGATAGCTGTAGAAAAGCATATTATGCGGAAAGAATCTGGAAAAGAAAAAATTTTTTTTTCAAAGTTTGGAAACTTCATTAGAATCACTGTTTTTCCGTTCTTATTTTAGATAACTGGTTCTCTTTCATTATACTAGTTTGATAGCCATTGAAAAGCATATTATGCGGAAAGAATCTGGAAAAGAAAAAAATTTTTTTTCAAAGTTTGGAAACTTCATTGGAAACACTTTTTTTCCGTTCTTATTTCAGATAACTGGTACTCTTTCATTATACTAGTTTGATAGCCTTAGAAAAGCATATTATGCGGAAAGAATCTCGAAAAGAAAAAAAAAATTTTTCAAAGTTTGGAAACTTCATTAGAATCACTTTTTTTCCGTTCTTATTTGAGATAACTGGTTCTCTTTCATTACACTAGTTTGATAGCCTTAGAAAAGCATATTATGCGGAAAGAATCTCGAAAAGAAAAACAAACTTTTTCAAAGTTTGGAAACTTCATTAGAATAAATTTTTTTCCGTTCTTATTTGAGATAACTGGTTCTCTTTCATTTTGCTAGTTTGATAGATGTAGAAAAGCATATTATGCGGAAAGAATCTCCAAAAGAAAAAAGTTTTTTTTTAATGTTTGGAAAATCCTTATGAATCAATTTTTTTCCATTCTTATTTGAGATAACTGGTTCTCTTTCATTATACTAGTTTGATAGCCATAGAAAAGCATATTATGCGGAAAGAATCTGGAAAAGAAAAAAATTTTTTTTCAAAGTTTGGAAACTTCATTAGAAACACTTTTTTTCCGTTCTTATTTTAGATAACTGGTTCTCTTTCATTATACTAGTTTGAGAGGCTTAGAAAAGCATATTATTTGGAAAGAATCTCGATGAGAAAAATATATTGTTTCAAAGTTTGGAAAAATCATTAGAATCAATTTTTTTCCGTTCTTATTTGAGATAACTGGTTCTCTTTCATTATACTAGTTTGATAGCCTTAGAAAAGCATATTATGCGGAAAGAATCTGGAAAAGAAAAAAATTTTTTTTCAATGTTTGGAAACTTCATTAGAATCACTTTTTTTCCGTTCTCATTTTAGATAACTGGTTCTCTTTCATTATACTAGTTTGAGAGCTTTAGAAAAGCATATTATGCGTAAAGATTGTCGAAAAGAAAAAAAAATTTTTTCAAAGTTTGGAAAAATCATTAGAACCACTTTTTTTCCGTTCTTATTTGAGATAACTTGTTCTCTTTCATTATACTAGTTTGTTAGCCTTAGAAAAGCATATTATGCGGAAAGAATCTCGAAAAGAAAAACATTTTTTTTTCAAAGTTTGGAAACTTCAATAGAATCACTTTTTTTCCGTTCTTATTTGAGATAACTTGTTCTCTTTCATTATACTAGTTTGATAGCCTTAGAAAAGCATATTATGCGAAAAGAATCTCGAAAAGAAAAAAAAAATTTTTTCACAGTTTGGAAACTTCATTAGAATCACTTTTTTTCCGTTCTTATTTGAGATAACTGGTTCTCTTTCATTATACGTTTGATAGCCTTAGAAAAGCATATTATGCGTAAAGATTCTCGAAAAGAAAAAAATTTTTTTTTCAAAGTTAGGAAAAATCATTAGAACCACTTTTTTTCCTTTCTTATTTGAGATAACTGGTTCTCTTTCATTATACTATTTTGATACCCTTAGAAAAGCATATTATGCGGAAAGTATCTCGAAAAGAAAAAAATTTTTTTTCAAAGTTTGGAAACTTCATTAGAATCACTTTTTTTCCGTTATTTGAGATAACTGGTTCTCTTTCATTATACTAGTTTGATAGCCTTAGAAAAGAATATTATGCGGAAAGAATCTCGAAAAGAAAAAATTTCTTTTCAAAGTTTGGAAACTTCATTAGAATCACTTTTTTTCTGTTCTTATTTGAGATAACTGGTTCTCTTTCATTATACTAGTTTGATAGCCTTAGAAAACCATATTATGCGGAAAGTATCTCGAAAAGAAAAAAATTATTTTTCAAAGTTTGGAAACTTCATTAGAATCACTTTTTTTCCGTTATTTGAGATAACTGGTTCTCTTTCATTATACTAGTTTGACAGCATTAGAAAAGCATATTATGCGGAAAGAATCTCGAAAAGAAAAAAAATTTTTTTAAAGTTTCGAAACTTCATTAGAATCACTTTCTTTCCGTTCTTATTTGAGTTAAGTGGTTCTGTTTCATTATACTAGTTTGATAGCCTTAGAAAAGCTTATTATGCGGAAAGAATCTCGAAAAGAAAAAAAAAATTTTTTTAAAGTTTGGAAACTTCATTAGAATCACTTTTTTTCCGTTCTTATTTGAGATAACTGGTTCTCTTTCATTATACTAGTTTGATAGCCTTAGAAAAGCATATTATACGGAAAGAATCTGGAAAAGAAAAAAAAAAATTTCAAAGTTTGGAAACTTCATTAGAATCAAATTTTTTCCGTTCTTATTTGAGATAACTGGTTATCTTTCATTTTGCTAGTTTGATAGCTGTAGAAAAGCATATTATGCGGAAAGAATCTGGAAAAGAAAAAATTTTTTTTTCAAAGTTTGGAAACTTCATTAGAATCACTGTTTTTCCGTTCTTATTTTAGATAACTGGTTCTCTTTCATTATACTAGTTTGAGAGCCTTAGAAAAGCATATTATGCGAAAAGAATCTCGAAAAGAAACAAAATTTTTTTTTAAAGTTTGGAAACTTCATTAGAATCACTTTTTTTCCGTTCTTATTTGAGATAACTGGTTCTCTTTCATTATACGAGTTTGATAGCCTTAGAAAAGCATATTATGCGTAAAGATTCTCGAAAAGAAAAAAATTTTTTTTTCAAAGTTAGGAAAAATCATTAAAACCACTTTTTTTCCGTTCTTATTTCAGATAACTGGTTCTCTTTCATTATACTATTTTGATAGCTTTAGAAAAGCATATTATGCGGAAAGTATCTCGATAAGAAAAAAATTTTTTTTCAAAGTTTGGAAACTTCATTAGAATCACTTTTTTTCCGTTCTTATTTGAGATAAATGGTTCTCTTTCATTATACTAGTTTGATAGCCTTAGAAAAGCATATTATGCGGAAAGAATCTCGAAAAGAAAAAAAAAATTTTTCAAAGTGTGGAAACTTCATTAGAATCAATTTTTTTCTCTTCTTATTTGAGATAACTGGTTCTCTTTCATTATACAAGTTTGATAGCCTTAGAAAAGCATATTATGCGGAAAGAATCTCGAAAAGAAAAAAAAAATTTTTCAAAGTTTGGAAACTTCATTAGAATCAATTTTTTTCCGTTCTTATTTGAGATAAGTGGTTCTCTTTCATTATACTAGTTTGACAGCATTAGAAAAGCATATTATGCGAAAAGAATCTCGAAAAGAAAAAAAATTTTTTTTCACAGTTTGGAAACTATATTAGAATCACTTTTTTTCCGTTCTTATTTGAGATAACTGGTTCTCTTTCATTATACTAGTTTGATAGCCTTAGAAAAGCATATTATGCGGAAAGAATCTCGAAAAGAAAAAAAATTTTTTTCAAAGTTTGGAAACTTCATTAGAATCAATTTTATCCGTTCTTATTTGAGATAACAGGTTCTCTTTCATTTTGCTAGTTTGATAGCTGTAGAAAAGCATATTATGCGGAAAGAATCTCGAAAAGAAAAAAAATTTTTTTCAAAGTTTGGAAACTTCATTAGAATCAATTTTTTTCCGTTCTTATTTGAGATAACTGGTTCTCTTTCATTATACTAGTTTGATAGCTTTAGAAAAGCATATTATGCGGAAAGAATCTCGAAAAGAAAAAGTTTTTTTTTGATGTTTGGAAAATCCTTATGAATCAATTTTTTTCCATTCTTATTTGAGATAACTGGTTCTCTTTCATTTTGCTTCTTTGATAGCTGTAGAAAGGCATATTATGCGGAAAGAATCGCGAAAAGAAAAAAAATTTTTTCAAAGGTTGGAAACTTCATTAGAATCACTTTCTTTCCGTTCTTATTTGAGATAACTGGTTCTCTTTCATTATACTAGTTTGATAGCCCTAGAAAAGCATATTATGCGGAAAGAATCTCGAAAAGAAAAAAAATTTTTTTCAAAGTTTCGAAACTTCATTAGAATGACTTTCTTTCCGTTCTTATTTGAGTTAAGTGGTTCTGTTTCATTATACTAGTTTGATAGCCTTAGAAAAGCTTATTATGCGGAAAGAATCTCGAAAAGAAAAAAAAATTTTTTTTTAAAGTTTGGAAACTTCATTAGAATCACTTTTTTTCCGTTCTTATTTGAGATAACTGGTTCTCTTTCATTATACTAGTTTGATAGCCTTAGAAAAGCATATTATGCGGAAAGAATCTGGAAAAGAAAAAAAAAAATTTCAAAGTTTGGAAACTTCATTAGAATCAAATATTTTCCGTTCTTATTTGAGATAACTGGTTCATTTTCATTTTGCTAGTTTGATAGCTGTAGAAAAGCATATTATGCGGAAAGAATCTGGAAAAGAAAAAATTTTTTTTTCAAAGTTTGGAAACTTCATTAGAATCACTGTTTTTCCGTTCTTATTTTAGATAACTGGTTCTCTTTCATTATACTAGTTTGAGAGCCTTAGAAAAGCATATTATGCGAAAAGAATCTCGAAAAGAAACAAATTTTTTTTTTAAAGTTTGGAAACTTCATTAGAATCACTTTTTTTCCGTTCTTATTTGAGATAACTGGTTCTCTTTCATTATACTAGTTTGATAGCCTTAGAAAAGCATATTATGCGTAAAGATTCTCGAAAAGAAAAAAAATTTTTTTTCAAAGTTAGGAAAAATCATTAGAACCACTTTTTTTCCGTTCTTATTTCAGATAACTGGTTCTCTTTCATTATACTATTTTGATAGCTTTAGAAAAGCATATTATGCGGAAAGTATCTCGATAAGAAAAAAATTTTTTTCAAAGTTTGGAAACTTCATTAGAATCACTTTTTTTCCGTTCTTATTTGAGATAAATGGTTCTCTTTCATTATACTAGTTTGATAGCCTTAGAAAAGCATATTATGCGGAAAGAATCTCGAAAAGAAAAAAAAAAATTTTCAAAGTTTGGAAACTTCATTAGAATCAATTTTTTTCTCTTCTTATTTGAGATAACTGGTTCTCTTTCATTATACTAGTTTGATAGCCTTAGAAAAGCATATTATGCGGAAAGAATCTCGAAAAGAAAAAAAATTTTTTTCAAAGTTTGGAAACTTCATTAGAATCAATTTTTTTCCGTTCTTATTTGAGATAACTGGTTCTCTTTCATTTTGCTAGTTTGATAGCTGTAGTAAAGCATATTATACGGAAAGAATCTTGAAAAGAAAAAAAAATTTTTTCAAAGTTTGGAAACTTCATTAGATTCACTTTTTTCCGTTCTTATTTGAGATAACTGGTTCTCTTTCATTATACTAGTTTGATAGCCTTAGAAAAGCATATTATGCGGAAAGAATCTGGAAAAGAAAAAAAAAAATTTCAAAGTTTGGAAACTTCATTAGAATCAAATATTTTCCGTTCTTATTTGAGATAACTGGTTCTTTTTCATTTTGCTAGTTTGATAGCTGTAGAAAAGCATATTATGCGGAAAGAATCTGGAAAAGAAAAAAATTTTTTTTCAAAGTTTGGAAACTTCATTAGAATCACTGTTTTTCCGTTCTTATTTTAGATAACTGGTTCTCTTTCATTATACTAGTTTGAGAGCCTTAGAAAAGCATATTATGCGAAAAGAATCTCGAAAAGAAACAAATTTTTTTTTTAAAGTTTGGAAACTTCATTAGAATCACTTTTTTTCCGTTCTTATTTGAGATAACTGGTTCTCTTTCATTATACTAGTTTGATAGCCTTAGAAAAGCATATTATGCGTAAAGATTCTCGAAAAGAAAAAAAATTTTTTTTCAAAGTTAGGAAAAATCATTAGAACCACTTTTTTTCCGTTCTTATTTCAGATAACTGGTTCTCTTTCATTATACTATTTTGATAGCTTTAGAAAAGCATATTATGCGGAAAGTATCTCGATAAGAAAAAAATTTTTTTCAAAGTTTGGAAACTTCATTAGAATCACTTTTTTTCCGTTCTTATTTGAGATAAATGGTTCTCTTTCATTATACTAGTTTGATAGCCTTAGAAAAGCATATAATGCGGAAAGAATCTCGAAAAGAAAAAAAAAAATTTTCAAAGTTTGGAAACTTCATTAGAATCAATTTTTTTCTCTTCTTATTTGAGATAACTGGTTCTCTTTCATTATACTAGTTTGATAGCCTTAGAAAAGCATATTATGCGGAAAGAATCTCGAAAAGAAAAAAAAATTTTTTCAAAGTTTGGAAACTTCATTAGAATCAATTTTTTTCCGTTCTTATTTGAGATAACTGGTTCTCTTTCATTTTGCTAGTTTGATAGCTGTAGAAAAGCATATTATACGGAAAGAATCTTGAAAAGAAAAAAAAAATTTTTCAAAGTTTGGAAACTTCATTAGATTCACTTTTTTCCGTTCTTATTTGAGATAACTGGTTCTCTTTCATTATACTAGTTTGACAGACTTAGAAAAGCATATTATGCGGAAAGAATCTCGAAAAGAAAAAAAAATTTTTTCAAAGTTTCGAAACTTCATTAGAATCACTTTCTTTCCGTTCTTATTTGAGATAACTGGTTCTCTTTCATTATACTAGTTTGATAGCCTTAGAAAAGCTTATTATGCGTAAAGATTCTCGCAAAGAAAAAAAATTTTTTTCAATGTTTGGAAACTTCATTAGAATCACTTTTTTTCCGTTCTCATTTTAGATAACTGGTTCTCTTTCATTATACTAGTTTGAGAGCCTTAGAAAAGCATATTATGCGTAAAGATTGTCGAAAAGAAAAAAAAATTTTTTCAAAGTTTGGAAAAATCATTAGAACCACTTTTTTTCCGTTCTTATTTGAGATAACTTGTTCTCTTTCATTATACTAGTTTGTTAGCCTTAGAAAAGCATATTATGCGGAAAGAATCTCGAAAAGAAAAACATTTTTTTTTCAAAGTTTGGAAACTTCAATAGAATCACTTTTTTTCCGTTCTTATTTGAGATAACTGGTTCTCTTTCATTATACTAGTTTGATAGCCTTAGAAAAGCATATTATGCGAAAAGAATCTCGAAAAGAAAAAAAAATTTTTTTCACAGTTTGGAAACTATATTAGAATCACTTTTTTTCCGTTCTTATTTGAGATAACTGGTTCTCTTTCATTATACTAGTTTGATAGCCTTAGAAAAGCATATTATGCGGAAAGAATCTCGAAAAGAAAAAAAAATTTTTTCAAAGTTTGGAAACTTCATTAGAATCAATTTTATCCGTTCTTATTTGAGATAACAGGTTCTCTTTCATTTTGCTAGTTTGATAGCTGTAGAAAAGCATATTATGCGGAAAGAATCTCGAAAAGAAAAAAAATTTTTTTCAAAGTTTGGAAACTTCATTAGAATCAATTTTTTTCCGTTATTATTTGAGATAACTGGTTCTCTTTCATTATACTAGTTTGATAGCTTTAGAAAAGCATATTATGCGGAAAGAATCTCGAAAAGAAAAAAGTTTTTTTTTGATGTTTGCAAAATCCTTATGAATCAATTTTTTTCCATTCTTATTTGAGATAACTGGTTCTCTTTCATTTTGTTTCTTTGATAGCTGTAGAAAAGCATATTATGCGGAAAGAATCGCGAAAAGAAAAAATTTTTTTTCAAAGGTTGGAAACTTCATTAGAATCACTTTCTTTCCGTTCTTATTTGAGATAACTGGTTTTCTTTCATTATACTAGTTTGATAGCCTTAGAAAAGCTTATTATGCGTAAAGATTCTCGCAAAGAAAAAAATTTTTTTTCAATGTTTGGAAACTTCATTAGAATCACTTTTTTTCCGTTCTCATTTTAGATAACTGGTTCTCTTTCATTATACTAGTTTGAGAGCCTTAGAAAAGCATATTATGCGTAAAGATTGTCGAAAAGAAAAAAAAAATTTTTCAAAGTTTGGAAAAATCATTAGAAACACTTTTTTTCCGTTCTTATTTGAGATAACTTGTTCTCTTTCATTAAACTAGTTTGTTAGCCTTAGAAAAGCATATTATGCGGAAAGAATCTCGAAAAGAAAAACATTTTTTTTTCAAAGTTTGGAAACTTCAATAGAATCACTTTTTTTCCGTTCTTATTTGAGATAACTGGTTCTCTTTCATTATACTAGTTTGATAGCCTTAGAAAAGCATATTATGCGAAAAGAATCTCGAAAAGAAAAAAAATTTTTTTTCACAGTTTGGAAACTATATTAGAATCACTTTTTTTCCGTTCTTATTTGAGATAACTGGTTCTCTTTCATTATACTAGTTTGATAGCCTTAGAAAAGCATATTTACGGAAAGAATCTCGAAAAGAACAAAAAATTTTTTCAAAGTTTGGAAACTTCATTAGAATCAATTTTATCCGTTCTTATTTTAGATAACAGGTTCACTTTCATTTTGCTAGTTTGATAGCTGTAGAAAAGCATATTATGCGGAAACAATCTCGAAAAGAAAAAAAATTTTTTTCAAAGTTTGGAAACTTCATTAGAATCAATTTTTTTCCGTTCTTATTTGAGATAACTGGTTCTCTTTCATTATACTAGTTTGATAGCTTTAGAAAAGCATATTATGCGGAAAGAATCTCGAAAAGAAAAAAGTTTTTTTTTTGATGTTTGGAAAATCCTTATGAATCAATTTTTTTCCATTCTTATTTGAGATAACTGGTTCTCTTTCATTTTGTTTCTTTGATAGCTGTAGAAAAGCATATTATGCGGAAAGAATCGCGAAAAGAAAAAAATTTTTTTCAAAGGTTGGAAACTTCATTAGAATCACTTTCTTTCCGTTCTTATTTGAGATAACTGGTTCTCTTTCATTATACTAGTTTGATAGCCCTAGAAAAGCATATTATGCGGAAAGAATCTCGAAAAGAAAAAAATTTTTTTTCAAAGTTTGGAAACCTCATTAGAATCACTTTTTTTCCGTTCTTATTTGAGATAACTGGTTCTCTTTCATTATACTAATTTGATAGCCATAGAAAAGCATATTATGCGGAAAGAATCTGGAAAAGAAAAAAATTTTTTTTCAAAGTTTGGAAACTTCATTAGAATCACTTTTTTTCCGTTCTTATTTCAGATAACTGGTACTCTTTCATTATACTAGTTTGATAGCCTTAGAAAAGCATATTATGCGGAAAGAATCTCGAAAAGAAAGAAAAATTTTTTTTCACAGTTTGGAAACTATATTAGAATCACTTTTTTTCCGTTCTTATTTGAGATAACTGGTTCTCTTTCATTATACTAGTTTGATAGCCTTAGAAAAGCATATTATGCGGAAAGAATCTCGAAAAGAACAAAAAATTTTTTCAAAGTTTGGAAACTTCATTAGAATCAATTTTATCCGTTCTTATTTGAGATAACTGGTTCTCTTTCATTATACTAGTTTGATAGCCTTAGAAAAGCATATTATGCGTAAAGATTCTCGAAAAGAAAAAAAATTTTTTTTCAAAGTTAGGAAAAATCATTAGAACCACTTTTTTCCGTTCTTATTTGAGATAACTGGTTCTCTTTCATTATACTATTTTGATAGCCTTAGAAAAGCATATTATGCGGAAAGTATCTCGATAAGAAAAAAATTGTTTTTCAAAGTTTGGAAACTTCATTAGAATCACTTTTTTTCCGTTCTTATTTGAGATAAATGGTTCTCTTTCATTATACTAGTTTGATAGCCTTAGAAAAGCATATTATGCGGAAAGAATCTCGAAAAGAAAAAAAAAAAATTTTCAAAGTTTGGAAACTTCATTAGAATCAATTTTTTTCTCTTCTTATTTGAGATAACTGGTTCTCTTTCATTATACTAGTTTGATAGCCTTAGAAAAGCATATTATGCGGAAAGAATCTCGAAAAGAAAAAAAAAATTTTTCAAAGTTTGGAAACTTCATTAGAATCAATTTTTTTCCGTTATTATTTGAGATAACTGGTTCTCTTTCATTTTGCTAGTTTGATAGCTGTAGAAAAGCATATTATACGGAAAGAATCTCGAAAAGAAAAAAAAAAATTTTCAAAGTTTGGAAACTTCATTAGATTCACTTTTTTTCCGTTCTTATTTGAGATAACTGGTTCTCTTTCATTATTATAGTTTGACAGACTTAGAAAAGCATATTATGCGGAAAGAATCTCGAAAAGAAAAAAAAAATTTTTCAAAGTTTCGAAACTTCATTAGAATCACTTTCTTTCCGTTCTTATTTGAGATAACTGGTTCTCTTTCATTATACTAGTTTGATAGCCTTAGAAAACCTTATTATGCGTAAAGATTCTCGAAAAGAAAAAATTTTTTTCAATGTTTGGAAACTTCATTAGAATCTCTTTTTTTCCGTTCTCATTTTAGATAACTGGTTCTCTTTCATTATACTAGTTTGAGAGCCTTAGAAAAGCATATTATGCGTAAAGATTGTCGAAAAGAAAAAAAAAATTTTTCAAAGTTTGGAAAAATCATTAGAACCACTTTTTTTCCGTTCTTGTTTGAGATAACTTGTTCTCTTTCATTATACTAGTTTGTTAGCCTTAGAAAAGCATATTATGCGGAAAGAATCTCGAAAAGAAAAACATTTTTTTTTCAAAGTTTGGAAACTTCAATAGAATCACTTTTTTTCCGTTCTTATTTGAGATAACTGGTTCTCTTTCATTATACTAGTTTGATAGCCTTAGAAAAGCATATTATGCGATAAGAATCTCGAAAAGAATAAAATTTTTTTTTCAAAGTTTGGAAACTTCATTAGAATCAATTTTATCCGTTCTTATTTGAGATAACAGGTTCTCTTTCATTTTGCTAGTTTGATAGCTGTAGAAAAGCATATTATGCGGAAAGAATCTCGAAAAGAAAAAAATTTTTTTTCAAAGTTTGGAAACTTCATTAGAATCAATTTTTTTCCGTTCTTATTTGAGATAACTGGTTCTCTTTCATTATACTAGTTTGATAGCTTTAGAAAAGCATATTATGCAAAAAGAATCTCGAAAAGAAAAAAGTTTTTTTTTGATGTTTGGAAAATCCTTATGAATCAATTTTTTTCCATTCTTATTTGAGATAACTGGTTCTCTTTCATTTTGCTTCTTTGATAGCTGTAGAAAAGCATATCATGCGGAAACAATCGCGAAAAGAAAAAATTTTTTTTCAAAGGTTGGAAACTTCATTAGAATCACTTTCTTTCTGTTCTTATTTGAGATAACTGGTTCTCTTTCATTATACTAGTTTGAAAGCCCTAGAAAAGCATATTATGCGGAAAGAATCTCGAAAAGAAAAAAATGTTTTTTCAAAGTTTGGAAACATCATTAGAATCACTTTTTTTCCGTTCTTATTTGAGATAACTGGTTCTCTTTCATTATACTAGTTTGATAGCCATAGAAAAGCATATTATGCGGAAAGAATCTGGAAAAGAAAAAAATTTTTTTTCAAAGTTTGGAAACTTCATTAGAATCACTTTTTTTCCGTTCTTATTTCAGATAACTGGTACTCTTTCATTATACTAGTTTGATAGCCTTAGAAAAGCATATTATGCGGAAAGAATCTCGAAAAGAAAGAAAATTTTTTTTCAAAGATTGGAAACTTGATTAGAATCTTTTTTTTTCCGTTCTTATTTGAGATAAATAGTTCTCTTTCATTATACTAGTTTCATAGCCTTAGAAAAGCATATTATGATGAAAGAATCTCGAAAAAAAAAAAAAATTTTCAAAGTTTGGAAACTTAATTAGAATCAATTTTCTTCCGTTCTTATTTGAGATAACTGGTTCTCTTTCCATTTGCTAGTTTGATAGCTGTAGAAAAGCATATTATGCGGAAAGAATCTCGAAAAGAAAAAAAAAATTTTTCAAAGTTTGGAAACTTCATTAGAATCACTTTATTTCCGTTCTTATTTGAGATAACTGGTTCCCTTTCATTATACTAGTTTGATAGCCTTAGAAAAGCATATTATGCGGAAAGAATTTCGAAAAGAAAAAATTTTTTTTCAAAGTTTGGAAACTTCATTTGAATCACTTTTTTTCCGTTCTTTTTTGAGATAATTGGTTCTCTTTCATTATACAAGTTTGATAGCCTTAGAAAAGCTAATTATGCTTAAAGAATTTCGAAAAGAAAAAAAATTTTTTTTCAAAATTTGGAAACTTCATTAGAATCACTTTTTTTCCGTTCTTATTTGAGATAACTGGTTCTCTTTCATTACACTAGTTTGATAGCCTTAGAAAAGCATATTATGCGGAAAGAATCTCGAAAAGAAAAACAAAATTTTTCAAAGTTTGGAAACTTCATTAGAATCAATTTTTTTCCGTTCTTATTTGAGATAACTGGTTCTCTTTCATTTTGCTAGTTTGATAGATGTAGAAAAGCATATTATGCGGAAAGAATCTCCAAAAGAAAAAAGTTTTTTTTTAATGTTTGGAAAATCCTTATGAATCAATTTTTTTCCATTCTTATTTGAGATAACTGGTTCTCTTTCATTTTGCTTCTTTGATACCTGTAGAAAAGCATATTATGCGGAAAGAATCTCGAAAAGAAAAAAATTGTTTTTCAAAGTTTGGAAACTTCATTAGAATCACTTTTTTTCCGTTCTTATTTGAGATAACTGGTTCTCTTTCATTATGCTAGTTTTTTAGCCTTAGAAAAGCATATTATGCGGAAAGAATCTCGAAAAGAAAAAAAAAATTTTTTTTCAAAGTATGGAAACTTCATTAGAATCACTTTTTTTCCGTTCTTACTTGAGATAACTAGTTCTCTTTCATTATACTAGTTTCATAGCCTTAGAAAAGCATATTATGCGGAAAGAATCTCGAAAAGGAAAAAAAAATTTTTCAAAGTTTGGAAACGTCATTAGAATCAATTTTTTTCCGTTCTTATTTGAGATAACTGGTTCTCTGTCATTTTGCTAGTGTGATAGTTGTAGAAAACCATATTATGCGGAAAGAATCTCGAAAAGAAAAAAATTTTGTTTCAAAGTTTGGAAAAATCATTAGAATCACTATTTTTCCCTTCTTATTTGAGATAACTGGTTCTCTTTCATTATACTAGTTTGATAGCCTTAGAGAAGCATATTATGCGGAAAGAATCTCGAAAAAAAAAATTTTTTTTAAAGTTTGGAAACTTCATTAGAATCACTTTTTTTCCGTTCTTATTTGAGATAACTGGTTCTCTTTCATTATACTAGTTTGATACCCTTAGAAAAGCATATTATGCGGCAAGAATCTAGAAAAGAAAAAAAAATTTTTTTCAAAGTTTGGAAACTTCATTAGAATCAATTTTTTTCCGTTCTTATTTGAGATAACTGGTTATCTTTCATTTTGCTAGTTTGATAGCTGTAGAAAAGCATATTATGCGGAAAGAATCTGGAAAAGAAAAAAATTTTTTTTCAAAGTTTGGAAACTTCATTAGAAACACTTTTTTTTCCGTTCTTATTTTAGATAACAGGTTCTCTTTCATTATACTAGTTTGAGAGGCTTAGAAAAGCATATTATTTGGAAAGAATCTCGAAAAGAAAAAAATATTGTTTCAAACTTTGGAAAAATCATTAGAATCAATTTTTTTCCGTTCTTATTTGAGATAACTGGTTCTCTTTCATTATACTAGTTTGATAGCCTTAGAAAAGCATATTATGCGGAAAGAATCTCGAAAAGAAAAAAAAATTTTTTTTAAAGTTTGGAAACTTCATTAGAATCACTTTTTTTCCATTCTTATTTGAGATAACTGGTTCTCTTTCATTATACTAGTTTGATAGCCTTAGAAAAGCATATTATATGGCAGGAATCTGGAAAAGAAAAAAAAATTTTTTCAAAGTTTGGAAACTTCATTAGAATCAATTTTTTTCGTTCTTATTTGAGATAACTGGTTATCTTTCATTTTGCTAGTTTGATACCTGTAGAAAAGCATATTATGCGGAAAGAATCTGGAAAAGAAAAAATTTTTTTTTCAATGTTTGGAAACTTCATTAGAATCACTTTTTTTCCGTTCTCATTTTAGATAACTGGTTCTCTTTCATTATACTAGTTTGAGAGCCTTAGAAAAGCATATTATGCGTAAAGATTGTCGAAAAGAAAAAAAAATTTTTTCAAAGTTTGGAAAAATCATTAGAACCACTTTTTTTCCGTTATTTGAGATAACTGGTTCTCTTTCATTATACTAGTTTGATAGCCTTAGAAAAAAATATTATGCGGAAAGAATCTCGAAAAGAATAAATTTCTTTTCAAAGTTTGGAAACTTCATTAGAATCACTTTTTTTCTGTTCTTATTTGAGATAACTGGTTCTCTTTCATTATACTAGTTTGATAGCCTTAGAAAAGCATATTATGCGGAAAGTATCTCGAAAAGAATAAAATTTTTTTTCAAAGTTTGGAAACTTCATTAGAATCACTTTTTTTCCGTTATTTGAGATAACTGGTTCTGTTTCATTTTGCTAGTTTGATAGCTGTAGAAAAGCATATTATGCGGAAAGAATCTCGAAAATGAAAAAAAAATTTTTTCAAAGTTTGGAAACTTCATTAGAATCACTTTTTTTCCGTTCTTATTTGAGATAACTGGTTCTCTTTCATTATACTATTTTGACAGTCTTAGAAAAGCATATTATGCGGTAAGAATCTCGAAAAGAAAAAAAAATTTTTTCAAAGTTTCGAAACTTCATTAGAATCACTTTCTTTCCGTTCTTATTTGAGATAAGTGGTTCTGTTTCATTATACTAGTTTGATAGCCTTAGAAAAGCTTATTATGCGGAAAGAATCTCGAAAAGAAAAAAAATTTTTTTTCAAAGTTTGGAAACTTCATTAGAATCACTGTTTTTCCGTTCTTATTTTAGATAAATGGTTCTCTTTCATTATACTAGTTTGAGAGCCTTAGAAAAGCATATTATGCGAAAAGAATCTCGAAAAGAAACAAAATTTTTTTTTAAAGTTTGGAAACTTCATTAGAATCACTTTTTTTCCGTTCTTATTTGAGATAACTGGTTCTATTTCATTATACTAGTTTGATAGCCTTAGAAAAGCATATTATGCGTAAAGACTCTCGAAAAGAAAAAAAAAATTTTTTCAAAGTTAGGAAAAATCATTAGAACCACTTTTTTTCCGTTCTTATTTGAGATAACTGGTTCTCTTTCATTATACTATTTTGATAGCCTTAGAAAAGCATATTATGCGGAAAGTATCTCGATAAGAAAAAAATTTTTTTTCAAAGTTTGGAAACTTCATTAGAATCACTTTTTTTCCTTTCTTATTTGAGATAAATGGTTCTCTTTCATTTTGCTAGTTTGATAGCTGTAGAAAAGCATATTATACGGAAAGAATCTCGAAAAGAAAAAAAAATTTTTTCAAAGTTTGGAAACTTCATTAGATTCACTTTTTTTCCGTTCTTATTTGAGATAACTGGTTCTCTTTCATTATACTAGTTTGACAGACTTAGAAAAGCATATTATGCGGAAAGAATCTCGAAAAGAAAAAAAAAATTTTTCAAAGTTTCGAAACTTCATTAGAATCACTTTCTTTCCGTTCTTATTTGAGATAACTGGTTCTCTTTCATTATACTAGTTTGATAGCCTTAGAAAAGCTTATTATGCGTAAAGATTCTCGAAAAGAAAAAAATTTTTTTCAATGTTTGGAAACTTCATTAGAATCACTTTTTTTCCGTTCTCATTTTAGATAACTGGTTCTCTTTCATTATACTAGTTTGAGAGCCTTAGAAAAGCATATTATGCGTAAAGATTGTCGAAAAGAAAAAAAAAATTTTTCAAAGTTTGGAAAAATCATTAGAACCACTTTTTTTCCGTTCTTGTTTGAGATAACTTGTTCTCTTTCATTATACTATTTTGATACCCTTAGAAAAGCATATTATGCGGAAAGTATCTCGAAAAGAAAAAATTTTTTTTTCAAAGTTTGGAAACTTCATTAGAATCACTTTTTTTCCGTTATTTGAGATAACTGGTTCTCTTTCATTATACTAGTTTGATAGCCTTAGAAAAGAATATTATGCGGAAAGAGTCTCGAAAAGAAAAAATTTCTTTTCAAAGTTTGGAAACTTCATTAGAATCACTTTTTTTCTGTTCTTATTTGAGATAACTGGTTCTCTTTCATTATACTACATTGATAGCCTTAGAAAAGCATATTATGCGGAAAGTATCTCGAAAAGAAAAAAATTTTTTTTCAAAGTTTGGAAACTTCATTAGAATCACTTTTTTTCCGTTATTTGAGATAACTGGTTCTCTTTTATTTTGCTAGTTTGATAGCTGTAGAAAAGCATATTATGCGGAAAGAATCTCGAAAATGAAAAAAAATTTTTTTCAAAGTTTGGAAACTTCATTAGAATCACTTTTTTTCCGTTCTTATTTGAGATAACTGGTTCTCTTTCATTATACTAGTTTGACAGCCTTAGAAAAGCATATTATGCGGAAAGAATCTCGAAAAAAAAAAAATTTTTTTCAAAGTTTCGAAACTTCATTATAATCACTTTCTTTCCGTTCTTATTTGAGATAACTGGTTCTCTTTCATTATACTAGTTTGATAGCCTTAGAAAAGCATATTATGCGGAAAGAATCTGGAAAAGAAAAAAAAAAATTTCAAAGTTTGGAAACTTCATTAGAATCAAATTTTTTTCGTTCTTATTTGAGATAACTGGTTATCTTTCATTTTGCTAGTTTGATAGCTGTAGAAAAGCATATTATGCGGAAAGAATCTCGAAAAGAAAAAAAAAATTTTTTTCAAAGTTTGGAAACTTCATCTGAATCACTTGTTTTCCGTTCTGATTTGAGATAACTAGTTCTCTTTCATTATACTAGTTTCATAGCCTTAGAAAAGCATATTATGCGGAAAGCTCTCGAAAAGAAAAAAAAAATTTTTCAAAGTTTGGAAACTTCATTAGAATCAATTTTTTTCCGTTCTTATTTGAGATAACTGGTTTTCTTTCATTTTGCTAGTTTGATAGCTGCAGAAAAGCATATTATGCGGAGAGAATCTCCAAAAGAAAAAAAAAATTTTTCAAAGTTTGGAAACATCATTAGAATCACTTTTTTTTCGTTCTTATTTGAGATAACTGGTTCTCTTTCATTATACTAGTTTGATAGCCTTAGAAAACCATTTTATGCGGAAAGAATCTCGAAAAGAAAAAAATTTTTTTTCAAAGTTTGGAAAATTCATTAGAATCACTTTTTTTCCGTTCTTATTTGAGATAACTGGTTCTCTTTCATTATACTAGTTTGATAGCCTTAGAAAAGCATATTATGCGGAAAGAATCTCGAAAAGAAAAAAATTTTTTTCAAAGTTTGGAAACTTCATTAGAATCACTTTTTTTCCGTTCTTATTTTAGATAACTGGTTCTCTTTCATTATACTAGTTTGAGAGCCTTAGAAAAGCATATTATGCGTAAAGATTGTCGAAAAGAAAAAAAATTTTTTTTCAAAGTTTGCAAAATCATTAGAACCACTTTTTTCCCGTTCTTATTTGAGATAAGATACTAGTTTGATAGCCTTAGAAAAGCATATTATGCGGAAAGAATCTCGAAAAGAAAAACATTTTTTTTTCAAAGTTTGGAAACTTCAATAGAATCACTTTTTTTCCGTTATTTGAGATAACTATTACTCTTTCATTATACTAGTTTGATAGCCTTAGAAAAGCATATTATGCGGAAAGAATCTCGAAAAGAAAGAAAAATTTTTTTCAAAGTTTGGAAACTTGATTAGAATCTTTTTTTTTCCGTTCTTATTTGAGATAACTAGTTCTCTTTCATTATACTAGTTTCATAGCCTTAGAAAAGCATATTATGCGGAAAGAATCTCGAAAAGAAAAAAAAATTTTTTCAAAGTTTGGAAACTTCATTAGAATCCATTTTTTCCGTTCTTATTTGAGATAACTGGTTCTCTTTCATTTTGCTAGTTTGATAGCTGTAGAAAAGCATATTATGCGGAAAGAATCTCGAAAAGAAAAAAAATTTTTTTCAAATTTTCGAAACTTCATTAGAATCACTTTCTTTCCGTTCTTATTTGAGATAAGTGGTTCTGTTTCATTATACTAGTTTGATAGCCTTAGAAAAGCTTATTATGCGGAAAGAATCTCGAAAAGAAAAAAAATTTTTTTTTAAAGTTTGGAAACTTCATTAGAATCATTTTTTTTCCGTTCTTATTTGAGATAACTGGTTCTCTTTCATTATACTAGTTTGATAGCCTTAGAAAAGCATATAATGCGGAAAGAATCTGGAAAAGAAAAAAAAAAATTTCAAAGTTTGGAAACTTCATTAGAATCAAATTTTTTCCGTTCTTATTTGAGATAACTGGTTATCTTTCATTTTGCTAGTTTGATAGCTGTAGAAAAGCATATTATGCGGAAAGAATCTGGAAAAGAAAAAATTTTTTTTTCAAAGTTTGGAAACTTCATTAGAATCACTGTTTTTCCGTTCTTATTTTAGATAACTGGTTCTCTTTCATTATACTAGTTTGAGAGCCTTAGAAAAGCATATTATGCGAAAAGAATCTCGAAAAGAAACAAAATTTTTTTTTAAAGTTTGGAAACTTCATTAGAATCACTTTTTTTCCGTTCTTATTTGAGATAACTGGTTCTCTTTCATTATACGAGTTTGATAGCCTTAGAAAAGCATATTATGCGTAAAGATTCTCGAAAAGAAAAAAATTTTTTTTTCAAAGTTAGGAAAAATCATTAAAACCACTTTTTTTCCGTTCTTATTTCAGATAACTGGTTCTCTTTCATTATACTATTTTGATAGCTTTAGAAAAGCATATTATGCGGAAAGTATCTCGATAAGAAAAAAATTTTTTTTCAAAGTTTGGAAACTTCATTAGAATCACTTTTTTTCCGTTCTTATTTGAGATAAATGGTTCTCTTTCATTATACTAGTTTGATAGCCTTAGAAAAGCATATTATGCGGAAAGAATCTCGAAAAGAAAAAAAAAATTTTTCAAAGTGTGGAAACTTCATTAGAATCAATTTTTTTCTCTTCTTATTTGAGATAACTGGTTCTCTTTCATTATACAAGTTTGATAGCCTTAGAAAAGCATATTATGCGGAAAGAATCTCGAAAAGAAAAAAAAATTTTTTCAAAGTTTGGAAACTTCATTAGAATCAATTTTTTTCCGTTCTTATTTGAGATAAGTGGTTCTCTTTCATTATACTAGTTTGACAGCATTAGAAAAGCATATTATGCGAAAAGAATCTCGAAAAGAAAAAAAATTTTTTTTCACAGTTTGGAAACTATATTAGAATCACTTTTTTTCCGTTCTTATTTGAGATAACTGGTTCTCTTTCATTATACTAGTTTGATAGCCTTAGAAAAGCATATTATGCGGAAAGAATCTCGAAAAGAAAAAAAATTTTTTTCAAAGTTTGGAAACTTCATTAGAATCAATTTTATCCGTTCTTATTTGAGATAACAGGTTCTCTTTCATTTTGCTAGTTTGATAGCTGTAGAAAAGCATATTATGCGGAAAGAATCTCGAAAAGAAAAAAAATTTTTTTCAAAGTTTGGAAACTTCATTAGAATCAATTTTTTTCCGTTCTTATTTGAGATAACTGGTTCTCTTTCATTATACTAGTTTGATAGCTTTAGAAAAGCATATTATGCGGAAAGAATCTCGAAAAGAAAAAGTTTTTTTTTGATGTTTGGAAAATCCTTATGAATCAATTTTTTTCCATTCTTATTTGAGATAACTGGTTCTCTTTCATTTTGCTTCTTTGATAGCTGTAGAAAGGCATATTATGCGGAAAGAATCGCGAAAAGAAAAAAAATTTTTTCAAAGGTTGGAAACTTCATTAGAAAGACTTTCTTTCCGTTCTTATTTGAGATAACTGGTTCTCTTTCATTATACTAGTTTGATAGCCCTAGAAAAGCATATTATGCGGAAAGAATCTCGAAAAGAAAAAAAATTTTTTTCAAAGTTTCGAAACTTCATTAGAATGACTTTCTTTCCGTTCTTATTTGAGTTAAGTGGTTCTGTTTCATTATACTAGTTTGATAGCCTTAGAAAAGCTTATTATGCGGAAAGAATCTCGAAAAGAAAAAAAATTTTTTTTTTAAAGTTTGGAAACTTCATTAGAATCACTTTTTTTCCGTTCTTATTTGAGATAACTGGTTCTCTTTCATTATACTAGTTTGATAGCCTTAGAAAAGCATATTATGCGGAAAGAATCTGGAAAAGAAAAAAAAAAATTTCAAAGTTTGGAAACTTCATTAGAATCAAATATTTTCCGTTCTTATTTGAGATAACTGGTTCATTTTCATTTTGCTAGTTTGATAGCTGTAGAAAAGCATATTATGCGGAAAGAATCTGGAAAAGAAAAAATTTTTTTTTCAAAGTTTGGAAACTTCATTAGAATCACTGTTTTTCCGTTCTTATTTTAGATAACT
This sequence comes from Metallyticus violacea, assembly GCA_030762175.1. NCBI lineage: Eukaryota > Metazoa > Arthropoda > Insecta > Mantodea > Metallyticidae > Metallyticus > Metallyticus violacea. Next base: position 74,226,732 of record CM060832.1, read on the forward strand.
GGTTCTCTTTCATTATACTAGTTTGAGAGCCTTAGAAAAGCATATTATGCGAAAAGAATCTCGAAAAGAAACAAATTTTTTTTTTAAAGTTTGGAAACTTCATTAGAATCACTTTTTTTCCGTTCTTATTTGAGATAACTGGTTCTCTTTCATTATACTAGTTTGATAGCCTTAGAAAAGCATATTATGCATAAAGATTCTCGAAAAGAAAAAAAATTTTTTTTCAAAGTTAGGAAAAATCATTAGAACCACTTTTTTTCCGTTCTTATTTCAGATAACTGGTTCTCTTTCATTATACTATTTTGATAGCTTTAGAAAAGCATATTATGCGGAAAGTATCTCGATAAGAAAAAAATTTTTTTCAAAGTTTGGAAACTTCATTAGAATCACTTTTTTTCCGTTCTTATTTGAGATAAATGGTTCTCTTTCATTATACTAGTTTGATAGCCTTAGAAAAGCATATTATGCGGAAAGAATCTCGAAAAGAAAAAAAAAAATTTTCAAAGTTTGGAAACTTCATTAGAATCAATTTTTTTCTCTTCTTATTTGAGATAACTGGTTCTCTTTCATTATACTAGTTTGATAGCCTTAGAAAAGCATATTATGCGGAAAGAATCTCGAAAAGAAAAAAAATTTTTTTCAAAGTTTGGAAACTTCATTAGAATCAATTTTTTTCCGTTCTTATTTGAGATAACTGGTTCTCTTTCATTTTGCTAGTTTGATAGCTGTAGTAAAGCATATTATACGGAAAGAATCTTGAAAAGAAAAAAAAATTTTTTCAAAGTTTGGAAACTTCATTAGATTCACTTTTTTCCGTTCTTATTTGAGATAACTGGTTCTCTTTCATTATACTAGTTTGATAGCCTTAGAAAAGCATATTATGCGGAAAGAATCTGGAAAAGAAAAAAAAAAATTTCAAAGTTTGGAAACTTCATTAGAATCAAATATTTTCCGTTCTTATTTGAGATAACTGGTTCTTTTTCATTTTGCTAGTTTGATAGCTGTAGAAAAGCATATTATGCGGAAAGAATCTGGAAAAGAAAAAAATTTTTTTTCAAAGTTTGGAAACTTCATTAGAATCACTGTTTTTCCGTTCTTATTTTAGATAACTGGTTCTCTTTCATTATACTAGTTTGAGAGCCTTAGAAAAGCATATTATGCGAAAAGAATCTCGAAAAGAAACAAATTTTTTTTTTAAAGTTTGGAAACTTCATTAGAATCACTTTTTTTCCGTTCTTATTTGAGATAACTGGTTCTCTTTCATTATACTAGTTTGATAGCCTTAGAAAAGCATATTATGCGTAAAGATTCTCGAAAAGAAAAAAAATTTTTTTTCAAAGTTAGGAAAAATCATTAGAACCACTTTTTTTCCGTTCTTATTTCAGATAACTGGTTCTCTTTCATTATACTATTTTGATAGCTTTAGAAAAGCATATTATGCGGAAAGTATCTCGATAAGAAAAAAATTTTTTTCAAAGTTTGGAAACTTCATTAGAATCACTTTTTTTCCGTTCTTATTTGAGATAAATGGTTCTCTTTCATTATACTAGTTTGATAGCCTTAGAAAAGCATATAATGCGGAAAGAATCTCGAAAAGAAAAAAAAAAATTTTCAAAGTTTGGAAACTTCATTAGAATCAATTTTTTTCTCTTCTTATTTGAGATAACTGGTTCTCTTTCATTATACTAGTTTGATAGCCTTAGAAAAGCATATTATGCGGAAAGAATCTCGAAAAGAAAAAAAAATTTTTTCAAAGTTTGGAAACTTCATTAGAATCAATTTTTTTCCGTTCTTATTTGAGATAACTGGTTCTCTTTCATTTTGCTAGTTTGATAGCTGTAGAAAAGCATATTATACGGAAAGAATCTTGAAAAGAAAAAAAAAATTTTTCAAAGTTTGGAAACTTCATTAGATTCACTTTTTTCCGTTCTTATTTGAGATAACTGGTTCTCTTTCATTATACTAGTTTGACAGACTTAGAAAAGCATATTATGCGGAAAGAATCTCGAAAAGAAAAAAAAATTTTTTCAAAGTTTCGAAACTTCATTAGAATCACTTTCTTTCCGTTCTTATTTGAGATAACTGGTTCTCTTTCATTATACTAGTTTGATAGCCTTAGAAAAGCTTATTATGCGTAAAGATTCTCGCAAAGAAAAAAAATTATTTTCAATGTTTGGAAACTTCATTAGAATCACTTTTTTTCCGTTCTCATTTTAGATAACTGGTTCTCTTTCATTATACTAGTTTGAGAGCCTTAGAAAAGCATATTATGCGTAAAGATTGTCGAAAAGAAAAAAAAATTTTTTCAAAGTTTGGAAAAATCATTAGAACCACTTTTTTTCCGTTCTTATTTGAGATAACTTGTTCTCTTTCATTATACTAGTTTGTTAGCCTTAGAAAAGCATATTATGCGGAAAGAATCTCGAAAAGAAAAACATTTTTTTTTCAAAGTTTGGAAACTTCAATAGAATCACTTTTTTTCCGTTCTTATTTGAGATAACTGGTTCTCTTTCATTATACTAGTTTGATAGCCTTAGAAAAGCATATTATGCGAAAAGAATCTCGAAAAGAAAAAAAAATTTTTTTCACAGTTTGGAAACTATATTAGAATCACTTTTTTTCCGTTCTTATTTGAGATAACTGGTTCTCTTTCATTATACTAGTTTGATAGCCTTAGAAAAGCATATTATGCGGAAAGAATCTCGAAAAGAAAAAAAAATTTTTTCAAAGTTTGGAAACTTCATTAGAATCAATTTTATCCGTTCTTATTTGAGATAACAGGTTCTCTTTCATTTTGCTAATTTGATAGCTGTAGAAAAGCATATTATGCGGAAAGAATCTCGAAAAGAAAAAAAATTTTTTTCAAAGTTTGGAAACTTCATTAGAATCAATTTTTTTCCGTTATTATTTGAGATAACTGGTTCTCTTTCATTATACTAGTTTGATAGCTTTAGAAAAGCATATTATGCGGAAAGAATCTCGAAAAGAAAAAAGTTTTTTTTTGATGTTTGCAAAATCCTTATGAATCAATTTTTTTCCATTCTTATTTGAGATAACTGGTTCTCTTTCATTTTGTTTCTTTGATAGCTGTAGAAAAGCATATTATGCGGAAAGAATCGCGAAAAGAAAAAATTTTTTTTCAAAGGTTGGAAACTTCATTAGAATCACTTTCTTTCCGTTCTTATTTGAGATAACTGGTTTTCTTTCATTATACTAGTTTGATAGCCTTAGAAAAGCTTATTATGCGTAAAGATTCTCGCAAAGAAAAAAATTTTTTTTCAATGTTTGGAAACTTCATTAGAATCACTTTTTTTCCGTTCTCATTTTAGATAACTGGTTCTCTTTCATTATACTAGTTTGAGAGCCTTAGAAAAGCATATTATGCGTAAAGATTGTCGAAAAGAAAAAAAAAATTTTTCAAAGTTTGGAAAAATCATTAGAAACACTTTTTTTCCGTTCTTATTTGAGATAACTTGTTCTCTTTCATTATACTAGTTTGTTAGCCTTAGAAAAGCATATTATGCGGAAAGAATCTCGAAAAGAAAAACATTTTTTTTTCAAAGTTTGGAAACTTCAATAGAATCACTTTTTTTCCGTTCTTATTTGAGATAACTGGTTCTCTTTCATTATACTAGTTTGATAGCCTTAGAAAAGCATATTATGCGAAAAGAATCTCGAAAAGAAAAAAAATTTTTTTTCACAGTTTGGAAACTATATTAGAATCACTTTTTTTCCGTTCTTATTTGAGATAACTGGTTCTCTTTCATTATACTAGTTTGATAGCCTTAGAAAAGCATATTTACGGAAAGAATCTCGAAAAGAACAAAAAATTTTTTCAAAGTTTGGAAACTTCATTAGAATCAATTTTATCCGTTCTTATTTTAGATAACAGGTTCACTTTCATTTTGCTAGTTTGATAGCTGTAGAAAAGCATATTATGCGGAAACAATCTCGAAAAGAAAAAAAATTTTTTTCAAAGTTTGGAAACTTCATTAGAATCAATTTTTTTCCGTTCTTATTTGAGATAACTGGTTCTCTTTCATTATACTAGTTTGATAGCTTTAGAAAAGCATATTATGCGGAAAGAATCTCGAAAAGAAAAAAGTTTTTTTTTTGATGTTTGGAAAATCCTTATGAATCAATTTTTTTCCATTCTTATTTGAGATAACTGGTTCTCTTTCATTTTGTTTCTTTGATAGCTGTAGAAAAGCATATTATGCGGAAAGAATCGCGAAAAGAAAAAAATTTTTTTCAAAGGTTGGAAACTTCATTAGAATCACTTTCTTTCCGTTCTTATTTGAGATAACTGGTTCTCTTTCATTATACTAGTTTGATAGCCCTAGAAAAGCATATTATGCGGAAAGAATCTCGAAAAGAAAAAAATTTTTTTTCAAAGTTTGGAAACCTCATTAGAATCACTTTTTTTCCGTTCTTATTTGAGATAACTGGTTCTCTTTCATTATACTAATTTGATAGCCATAGAAAAGCATATTATGCGGAAAGAATCTGGAAAAGAAAAAAATTTTTTTTCAAAGTTTGGAAACTTCATTAGAATCACTTTTTTTCCGTTCTTATTTCAGATAACTGGTACTCTTTCATTATACTAGTTTGATAGCCTTAGAAAAGCATATTATGCGGAAAGAATCTCGAAAAGAAAGAAAAATTTTTTTTCACAGTTTGGAAACTATATTAGAATCACTTTTTTTCCGTTCTTATTTGAGATAACTGGTTCTCTTTCATTATACTAGTTTGATAGCCTTAGAAAAGCATATTATGCGGAAAGAATCTCGAAAAGAACAAAAAATTTTTTCAAAGTTTGGAAACTTCATTAGAATCAATTTTATCCGTTCTTATTTGAGATAACTGGTTCTCTTTCATTATACTAGTTTGATAGCCTTAGAAATGCATATTATGCGTAAAGATTCTCGAAAAGAAAAAAAATTTTTTTTCAAAGTTAGGAAAAATCATTAGAACCACTTTTTTCCGTTCTTATTTGAGATAACTGGTTCTCTTTCATTATACTATTTTGATAGCCTTAGAAAAGCATATTATGCGGAAAGTATCTCGATAAGAAAAAAATTTTTTTTCAAAGTTTGGAAACTTCATTAGAATCACTTTTTTTCCGTTCTTATTTGAGATAAATGGTTCTCTTTCATTATACTAGTTTGATAGCCTTAGAAAAGCATATTATGCGGAAAGAATCTCGAAAAGAAAAAAAAAAAATTTTCAAAGTTTGGAAACTTCATTAGAATCAATTTTTTTCTCTTCTTATTTGAGATAACTGGTTCTCTTTCATTATACTAGTTTGATAGCCTTAGAAAAGCATATTATGCGGAAAGAATCTCGAAAAGAAAAAAAAAATTTTTCAAAGTTTGGAAACTTCATTAGAATCAATTTTTTTCCGTTATTATTTGAGATAACTGGTTCTCTTTCATTTTGCTAGTTTGATAGCTGTAGAAAAGCATATTATACGGAAAGAATCTCGAAAAGAAAAAAAAAAATTTTCAAAGTTTGGAAACTTCATTAGATTCACTTTTTTTCCGTTCTTATTTGAGATAACTGGTTCTCTTTCATTATTATAGTTTGACAGACTTAGAAAAGCATATTATGCGGAAAGAATCTCGAAAAGAAAAAAAAAATTTTTCAAAGTTTCGAAACTTCATTAGAATCACTTTCTTTCCGTTCTTATTTGAGATAACTGGTTCTCTTTCATTATACTAGTTTGATAGCCTTAGAAAACCTTATTATGCGTAAAGATTCTCGAAAAGAAAAAATTTTTTTCAATGTTTGGAAACTTCATTAGAATCTCTTTTTTTCCGTTCTCATTTTAGATAACTGGTTCTCTTTCATTATACTAGTTTGAGAGCCTTAGAAAAGCATATTATGCGTAAAGATTGTCGAAAAGAAAAAAAAAATTTTTCAAAGTTTGGAAAAATCATTAGAACCACTTTTTTTCCGTTCTTGTTTGAGATAACTTGTTCTCTTTCATTATACTAGTTTGTTAGCCTTAGAAAAGCATATTATGCGGAAAGAATCTCGAAAAGAAAAACATTTTTTTTTCAAAGTTTGGAAACTTCAATAGAATCACTTTTTTTCCGTTCTTATTTGAGATAACTGGTTCTCTTTCATTATACTAGTTTGATAGCCTTAGAAAAGCATATTATGCGATAAGAATCTCGAAAAGAATAAAATTTTTTTTTCAAAGTTTGGAAACTTCATTAGAATCAATTTTATCCGTTCTTATTTGAGATAACAGGTTCTCTTTCATTTTGCTAGTTTGATAGCTGTAGAAAAGCATATTATGCGGAAAGAATCTCGAAAAGAAAAAAATTTTTTTTCAAAGTTTGGAAACTTCATTAGAATCAATTTTTTTCCGTTCTTATTTGAGATAACTGGTTCTCTTTCATTATACTAGTTTGATAGCTTTAGAAAAGCATATTATGCAAAAAGAATCTCGAAAAGAAAAAAGTTTTTTTTTGATGTTTGGAAAATCCTTATGAATCAATTTTTTTCCATTCTTATTTGAGATAACTGGTTCTCTTTCATTTTGCTTCTTTGATAGCTGTAGAAAAGCATATCATGCGGAAACAATCGCGAAAAGAAAAAATTTTTTTTCAAAGGTTGGAAACTTCATTAGAATCACTTTCTTTCTGTTCTTATTTGAGATAACTGGTTCTCTTTCATTATACTAGTTTGAAAGCCCTAGAAAAGCATATTATGCGGAAAGAATCTCGAAAAGAAAAAAATGTTTTTTCAAAGTTTGGAAACATCATTAGAATCACTTTTTTTCCGTTCTTATTTGAGATAACTGGTTCTCTTTCATTATACTAGTTTGATAGCCATAGAAAAGCATATTATGCGGAAAGAATCTGGAAAAGAAAAAAATTTTTTTTCAAAGTTTGGAAACTTCATTAGAATCACTTTTTTTCCGTTCTTATTTCAGATAACTGGTACTCTTTCATTATACTAGTTTGATAGCCTTAGAAAAGCATATTATGCGGAAAGAATCTCGAAAAGAAAGAAAATTTTTTTTCAAAGATTGGAAACTTGATTAGAATCTTTTTTTTTCCGTTCTTATTTGAGATAAATAGTTCTCTTTCATTATACTAGTTTCATAGCCTTAGAAAAGCATATTATGCGGAAAGAATCTCGAAAAAAAAAAAAAAATTTTCAAAGTTTGGAAACTTAATTAGAATCAATTTTCTTCCGTTCTTATTTGAGATAACTGGTTCTCTTTCCATTTGCTAGTTTGATAGCTGTAGAAAAGCATATTATGCGGAAAGAATCTCGAAAAGAAAAAAAAATTTTTTCAAAGTTTGGAAACTTCATTAGAATCACTTTATTTCCGTTCTTATTTGAGATAACTGGTTCCCTTTCATTATACTAGTTTGATAGCCTTAGAAAAGCATATTATGCGGAAAGAATTTCGAAAAGAAAAAATTTTTTTTCAAAGTTTGGAAACTTCATTTGAATCACTTTTTTTCCGTTCTTTTTTGAGATAATTGGTTCTCTTTCATTATACAAGTTTGATAGCCTTAGAAAAGCTAATTATGCTTAAAGAATTTCGAAAAGAAAAAAAATTTTTTTTCAAAATTTGGAAACTTCATTAGAATCACTTTTTTTCCGTTCTTATTTGAGATAACTGGTTCTCTTTCATTACACTAGTTTGATAGCCTTAGAAAAGCATATTATGCGGAAAGAATCTCGAAAAGAAAAACAAAATTTTTCAAAGTTTGGAAACTTCATTAGAATCAATTTTTTTCCGTTCTTATTTGAGATAACTGGTTCTCTTTCATTTTGCTAGTTTGATAGATGTAGAAAAGCATATTATGCGGAAAGAATCTCCAAAAGAAAAAAGTTTTTTTTTAATGTTTGGAAAATCCTTATGAATCAATTTTTTTCCATTCTTATTTGAGATAACTGGTTCTCTTTCATTTTGCTTCTTTGATACCTGTAGAAAAGCATATTATGCGGAAAGAATCTCGAAAAGAAAAAAATTGTTTTTCAAAGTTTGGAAACTTCATTAGAATCACTTTTTTTCCGTTCTTATTTGAGATAACTGGTTCTCTTTCATTATGCTAGTTTTTTAGCCTTAGAAAAGCATATTATGCGGAAAGAATCTCGAAAAGAAAAAAAAAATTTTTTTTCAAAGTATGGAAACTTCATTAGAATCACTTTTTTTCCGTTCTTACTTGAGATAACTAGTTCTCTTTCATTATACTAGTTTCATAGCCTTAGAAAAGCATATTATGCGGAAAGAATCTCGAAAAGGAAAAAAAAATTTTTCAAAGTTTGGAAACGTCATTAGAATCAATTTTTTTCCGTTCTTATTTGAGATAACTGGTTCTCTGTCATTTTGCTAGTGTGATAGTTGTAGAAAACCATATTATGCGGAAAGAATCTCGAAAAGAAAAAAATTTTGTTTCAAAGTTTGGAAAAATCATTAGAATCACTATTTTTCCCTTCTTATTTGAGATAACTGGTTCTCTTTCATTATACTAGTTTGATAGCCTTAGAGAAGCATATTATGCGGAAAGAATCTCGAAAAAAAAAAATTTTTTTTAAAGTTTGGAAACTTCATTAGAATCACTTTTTTTCCGTTCTTATTTGAGATAACTGGTTCTCTTTCATTATACTAGTTTGATACCCTTAGAAAAGCATATTATGCGGCAAGAATCTAGAAAAGAAAAAAAAATTTTTTTCAAAGTTTGGAAACTTCATTAGAATCAATTTTTTTCCGTTCTTATTTGAGATAACTGGTTATCTTTCATTTTGCTAGTTTGATAGCTGTAGAAAAGCATATTATGCGGAAAGAATCTGGAAAAGAAAAAAATTTTTTTTCAAAGTTTGGAAACTTCATTAGAAACACTTTTTTTTCCGTTCTTATTTTAGATAACAGGTTCTCTTTCATTATACTAGTTTGAGAGGCTTAGAAAAGCATATTATTTGGAAAGAATCTCGAAAAGAAAAAAATATTGTTTCAAACTTTGGAAAAATCATTAGAATCAATTTTTTTCCGTTCTTATTTGAGATAACTGGTTCTCTTTCATTATACTAGTTTGATAGCCTTAGAAAAGCATATTATGCGGAAAGAATCTCGAAAAGAAATAAAAATTTTTTTTAAAGTTTGGAAACTTCATTAGAATCACTTTTTTTCCATTCTTATTTGAGATAACTGGTTCTCTTTCATTATACTAGTTTGATAGCCTTAGAAAAGCATATTATATGGCAGGAATCTGGAAAAGAAAAAAAAATTTTTTCAAAGTTTGGAAACTTCATTAGAATCAATTTTTTTCGTTCTTATTTGAGATAACTGGTTATCTTTCATTTTGCTAGTTTGATACCTGTAGAAAAGCATATTATGCGGAAAGAATCTGGAAAAGAAAAAATTTTTTTTTCAATGTTTGGAAACTTCATTAGAATCACTTTTTTTCCGTTCTCATTTTAGATAACTGGTTCTCTTTCATTATACTAGTTTGAGAGCCTTAGAAAAGCATATTATGCGTAAAGATTGTCGAAAAGAAAAAAAAATTTTTTCAAAGTTTGGAAAAATCATTAGAACCACTTTTTTTCCGTTATTTGAGATAACTGGTTCTCTTTCATTATACTAGTTTGATAGCCTTAGAAAAAAATATTATGCGGAAAGAATCTCGAAAAGAATAAATTTCTTTTCAAAGTTTGGAAACTTCATTAGAATCACTTTTTTTCTGTTCTTATTTGAGATAACTGGTTCTCTTTCATTATACTAGTTTGATAGCCTTAGAAAAGCATATTATGCGGAAAGTATCTCGAAAAGAATAAAATTTTTTTTCAAAGTTTGGAAACTTCATTAGAATCACTTTTTTTCCGTTATTTGAGATAACTGGTTCTGTTTCATTTTGCTAGTTTGATAGCTGTAGAAAAGCATATTATGCGGAAAGAATCTCGAAAATGAAAAAAAAATTTTTTCAAAGTTTGGAAACTTCATTAGAATCACTTTTTTTCCGTTCTTATTTGAGATAACTGGTTCTCTTTCATTATACTATTTTGACAGTCTTAGAAAAGCATATTATGCGGTAAGAATCTCGAAAAGAAAAAAAAATTTTTTCAAAGTTTCGAAACTTCATTAGAATCACTTTCTTTCCGTTCTTATTTGAGATAAGTGGTTCTGTTTCATTATACTAGTTTGATAGCCTTAGAAAAGCTTATTATGCGGAAAGAATCTCGAAAAGAAAAAAAATTTTTTTTCAAAGTTTGGAAACTTCATTAGAATCACTGTTTTTCCGTTCTTATTTTAGATAAATGGTTCTCTTTCATTATACTAGTTTGAGAGCCTTAGAAAAGCATATTATGCGAAAAGAATCTCGAAAAGAAACAAAATTTTTTTTTAAAGTTTGGAAACTTCATTAGAATCACTTTTTTTCCGTTCTTATTTGAGATAACTGGTTCTATTTCATTATACTAGTTTGATAGCCTTAGAAAAGCATATTATGCGTAAAGACTCTCGAAAAGAAAAAAAAAATTTTTTCAAAGTTAGGAAAAATCATTAGAACCACTTTTTTTCCGTTCTTATTTGAGATAACTGGTTCTCTTTCATTATACTATTTTGATAGCCTTAGAAAAGCATATTATGCGGAAAGTATCTCGATAAGAAAAAAATTTTTTTTCAAAGTTTGGAAACTTCATTAGAATCACTTTTTTTCCTTTCTTATTTGAGATAAATGGTTCTCTTTCATTTTGCTAGTTTGATAGCTGTAGAAAAGCATATTATACGGAAAGAATCTCGAAAAGAAAAAAAAATTTTTTCAAAGTTTGGAAACTTCATTAGATTCACTTTTTTTCCGTTCTTATTTGAGATAACTGGTTCTCTTTCATTATACTAGTTTGACAGACTTAGAAAAGCATATTATGCGGAAAGAATCTCGAAAAGAAAAAAAAAAATTTTTCAAAGTTTCGAAACTTCATTAGAATCACTTTCTTTCCGTTCTTATTTGAGATAACTGGTTCTCTTTCATTATACTAGTTTGATAGCCTTAGAAAAGCTTATTATGCGTAAAGATTCTCGAAAAGAAAAAAATTTTTTTCAATGTTTGGAAACTTCATTAGAATCACTTTTTTTCCGTTCTCATTTTAGATAACTGGTTCTCTTTCATTATACTAGTTTGAGAGCCTTAGAAAAGCATATTATGCGTAAAGATTGTCGAAAAGAAAAAAAAAATTTTTCAAAGTTTGGAAAAATCATTAGAACCACTTTTTTTCCGTTCTTGTTTGAGATAACTTGTTCTCTTTCATTATACTATTTTGATACCCTTAGAAAAGCATATTATGCGGAAAGTATCTCGAAAAGAAAAAATTTTTTTTTCAAAGTTTGGAAACTTCATTAGAATCACTTTTTTTCCGTTATTTGAGATAACTGGTTCTCTTTCATTATACTAGTTTGATAGCCTTAGAAAAGAATATTATGCGGAAAGAGTCTCGAAAAGAAAAAATTTCTTTTCAAAGTTTGGAAACTTCATTAGAATCACTTTTTTTCTGTTCTTATTTGAGATAACTGGTTCTCTTTCATTATACTACATTGATAGCCTTAGAAAAGCATATTATGCGGAAAGTATCTCGAAAAGAAAAAAATTTTTTTTCAAAGTTTGGAAACTTCATTAGAATCACTTTTTTTCCGTTATTTGAGATAACTGGTTCTCTTTTATTTTGCTAGTTTGATAGCTGTAGAAAAGCATATTATGCGGAAAGAATCTCGAAAATGAAAAAAAATTTTTTTCAAAGTTTGGAAACTTCATTAGAATCACTTTTTTTCCGTTCTTATTTGAGATAACTGGTTCTCTTTCATTATACTAGTTTGACAGCCTTAGAAAAGCATATTATGCGGAAAGAATCTCGAAAAAAAAAAAATTTTTTTCAAAGTTTCGAAACTTCATTATAATCACTTTCTTTCCGTTCTTATTTGAGATAACTGGTTCTCTTTCATTATACTAGTTTGATAGCCTTAGAAAAGCATATTATGCGGAAAGAATCTGGAAAAGAAAAAAAAAAATTTCAAAGTTTGGAAACTTCATTAGAATCAAATTTTTTTCGTTCTTATTTGAGATAACTGGTTATCTTTCATTTTGCTAGTTTGATAGCTGTAGAAAAGCATATTATGCGGAAAGAATCTCGAAAAGAAAAAAAAAATTTTTTTCAAAGTTTGGAAACTTCATCTGAATCACTTGTTTTCCGTTCTGATTTGAGATAACTAGTTCTCTTTCATTATACTAGTTTCATAGCCTTAGAAAAGCATATTATGCGGAAAGCTCTCGAAAAGAAAAAAAAAAATTTTCAAAGTTTGGAAACTTCATTAGAATCAATTTTTTTCCGTTCTTATTTGAGATAACTGGTTTTCTTTCATTTTGCTAGTTTGATAGCTGCAGAAAAGCATATTATGCGGAGAGAATCTCCAAAAGAAAAAAAAAATTTTTCAAAGTTTGGAAACATCATTAGAATCACTTTTTTTTCGTTCTTATTTGAGATAACTGGTTCTCTTTCATTATACTAGTTTGATAGCCTTAGAAAACCATTTTATGCGGAAAGAATCTCGAAAAGAAAAAAATTTTTTTTCAAAGTTTGGAAAATTCATTAGAATCACTTTTTTTCCGTTCTTATTTGAGATAACTGGTTCTCTTTCATTATACTAGTTTGATAGCCTTAGAAAAGCATATTATGCGGAAAGAATCTCGAAAAGAAAAAAATTTTTTTCAAAGTTTGGAAACTTCATTAGAATCACTTTTTTTCCGTTCTTATTTTAGATAACTGGTTCTCTTTCATTATACTAGTTTGAGAGCCTTAGAAAAGCATATTATGCGTAAAGATTGTCGAAAAGAAAAAAAATTTTTTTTCAAAGTTTGCAAAATCATTAGAACCACTTTTTTCCCGTTCTTATTTGAGATAAGATACTAGTTTGATAGCCTTAGAAAAGCATATTATGCGGAAAGAATCTCGAAAAGAAAAACATTTTTTTTTCAAAGTTTGGAAACTTCAATAGAATCACTTTTTTTCCGTTATTTGAGATAACTATTACTCTTTCATTATACTAGTTTGATAGCCTTAGAAAAGCATATTATGCGGAAAGAATCTCGAAAAGAAAGAAAAAATTTTTTCAAAGTTTGGAAACTTGATTAGAATCTTTTTTTTTCCGTTCTTATTTGAGATAACTAGTTCTCTTTCATTATACTAGTTTCATAGCCTTAGAAAAGCATATTATGCGGAAAGAATCTCGAAAAGAAAAAAAAATTTTTTCAAAGTTTGGAAACTTCATTAGAATCCATTTTTTCCGTTCTTATTTGAGATAACTGGTTCTCTTTCATTTTGCTAGTTTGATAGCTGTAGAAAAGCATATTATGCGGAAAGAATCTCGAAAAGAAAAAAAATTTTTTTCAAATTTTCGAAACTTCATTAGAATCACTTTCTTTCCGTTCTTATTTGAGATAAGTGGTTCTGTTTCATTATACTAGTTTGATAGCCTTAGAAAAGCTTATTATGCGGAAAGAATCTCGAAAAGAAAAAAAATTTTTTTTTAAAGTTTGGAAACTTCATTAGAATCATTTTTTTTCCGTTCTTATTTGAGATAACTGGTTCTCTTTCATTATACTAGTTTGATAGCCTTAGAAAAGCATATAATGCGGAAAGAATCTGGAAAAGAAAAAAAAAAATTTCAAAGTTTGGAAACTTCATTAGAATCAAATTTTTTCCGTTCTTATTTGAGATAACTGGTTATCTTTCATTTTGCTAGTTTGATAGCTGTAGAAAAGCATATTATGCGGAAAGAATCTGGAAAAGAAAAAATTTTTTTTTCAAAGTTTGGAAACTTCATTAGAATCACTGTTTTTCCGTTCTTATTTTAGATAACTGGTTCTCTTTCATTATACTAGTTTGAGAGCCTTAGAAAAGCATATTATGCGAAAAGAATCTCGAAAAGAAACAAAATTTTTTTTTAAAGTTTGGAAACTTCATTAGAATCACTTTTTTTCCGTTCTTATTTGAGATAACTGGTTCTCTTTCATTATACTAGTTTGATAGCCTTAGAAAAGCATATTATGCGTAAAGATTCTCGAAAAGAAAAAAAATTTTTTTTCAAAGTTAGGAAAAATCATTAGAACCACTTTTTTCCGTTCTTATTTGAGATAACTGGTTCTCTTTCATTATACTATTTTGATAGCCTTAGAAAAGCATATTATGCGGAAAGTATCTCGATAAGAAAAAAATTTTTTTTCAAAGTTTGGAAACTTCATTAGAATCACTTTTTTTCCGTTCTTATTTGAGATAAATGGTTCTCTTTCATTATACTAGTTTGATAGCCTTAGAAAAGCATATTATGCGGAAAGAATCTCGAAAAGAAAAAAAAAAATTTTCAAAGTTTGGAAACTTCATTAGAATCAATTTTTTTCTCTTCTTATTTGAGATAACTGGTTCTCTTTCATTATACTAGTTTGATAGCCTTAGAAAAGCATATTATGCGGAAAGAATCTCGAAAAGAAAAAAAAAATTTTTCAAAGTTTGGAAACTTCATTAGAATCAATTTTTTTCCGTTATTATTTGAGATAACTGGTTCTCTTTCATTTTGCTAGTTTGATAGCTGTAGAAAAGCATATTATACGGAAAGAATCTCGAAAAGAAAAAAAAATTTTTTCAAAGTTTGGAAACTTCATTAGATTCACTTTTTTTCCGTTCTTATTTGAGATAACTGGTTCTCTTTCATTATTATAGTTTGACAGACTTAGAAAAGCATATTATGCGGAAAGAATCTCGAAAAGAAAAAAAAAATTTTTCAAAGTTTCGAAACTTCATTAGAATCACTTTCTTTCCGTTCTTATTTGAGATAACTGGTTCTCTTTCATTATACTAGTTTGATAGCCTTAGAAAACCTTATTATGCGTAAAGATTCTCGAAAAGAAAAAATTTTTTTTCAATGTTTGGAAACTTCATTAGAATCTCTTTTTTTCCGTTCTCATTTTAGATAACTGGTTCTCTTTCATTATACTAGATTGAGAGCCTTAGAAAAGCATATTATGCGTAAAGATTGTCGAAAAGAAAAAAAAAATTTTTCAAAGTTTGGAAAAATCATTAGAACCACTTTTTTTCCGTTCTTGTTTGAGATAACTTGTTCTCTTTCATTATACTAGTTTGTTAGCCTTAGAAAAGCATATTATGCGGAAAGAATCTCGAAAAGAAAAACATTTTTTTTTCAAAGTTTGGAAACTTCAATAGAATCACTTTTTTTCCGTTCTTATTTGAGATAACTGGTTCTCTTTCATTATACTAGTTTGATAGCCTTAGAAAAGCATATTATGCGATAAGAATCTCGAAAAGAATAAAATTTTTTTTTCAAAGTTTGGAAACTTCATTAGAATCAATTTTATCCGTTCTTATTTGAGATAACAGGTTCTCTTTCATTTTGCTAGTTTGATAGCTGTAGAAAAGCATATTATGCGGAAAGAATCTCGAAAAGAAAAAAATTTTTTTTCAAAGTTTGGAAACTTCATTAGAATCAATTTTTTTCCGTTCTTATTTGAGATAACTGGTTCTCTTTCATTATACTAGTT
The DNA here is from genome assembly GCA_030762175.1 of Metallyticus violacea. Classification (NCBI taxonomy): domain Eukaryota; kingdom Metazoa; phylum Arthropoda; class Insecta; order Mantodea; family Metallyticidae; genus Metallyticus; species Metallyticus violacea. Next base: position 74,242,298 of record CM060832.1, read on the forward strand.
TGATAGCTTTAGAAAAGCATATTATGCAAAAAGAATCTCGAAAATAAAAAAGTTTTTTTTTGATGTTTGGAAAATCCTTATGAATCAATTTTTTTCCATTCTTATTTGAGATAACTGGTTCTCTTTCATTTTGCTTCTTTGATGCTGTAGAAAAGCATATCATGCGGAAACAATCGCGAAAAGAAAAAATTTTTTTTCAAAGGTTGGAAACTTCATTAGAATCACTTTCTTTCTGTTCTTATTTGAGATAACTGGTTCTCTTTCATTATACTAGTTTGAAAGCCCTAGAAAAGCATATTATGCGGAAAGAATCTCGAAAAGAAAAAAATGTTTTTTCAAAGTTTGGAAACATCATTAGAATCACTTTTTTTCCGTTCTTATTTGAGATAACTGGTTCTCTTTCATTATACTAGTTTGATAGCCATAGAAAAGCATATTATGCGGAAAGAATCTGGAAAAGAAAAAAATTTTTTTTCAAAGTTTGGAAACTTCATTAGAATCACTTTTTTTCCGTTCTTATTTCAGATAACTGGTACTCTTTCATTATACTAGTTTGATAGCCTTAGAAAAGCATATTATGCGGAAAGAATCTCGAAAAGAAAGAAAATTTTTTTTCAAAGATTGGAAACTTGATTAGAATCTTTTTTTTTCCGTTCTTATTTGAGATAAATAGTTCTCTTTCATTATACTAGTTTCATAGCCTTAGAAAAGCATATTATGCGGAAAGAATCTCGAAAAAAAAAAATTTTTTTTCAAAGTTTGGAAACTTAATTAGAATCAATTTTTTTCCGTTCTTATTTGAGATAACTGGTTCTCTTTCCATTTGCTAGTTTGATAGCTGTAGAAAAGCATATTATGCGGAAAGAATCTCGAAAAGAAAAAAAAAATTTTTCAAAGTTTGGAAACTTCATTAAATTCACTTTATTTCCGTTCTTATTTGAGATAACTGGTTCCCTTTCATTATACTAGTTTGATAGCCTTAGAAAAGCATATTATGCGGAAAGAATCTCGAAAAGAAAAAATTTTTTTTCAAAGTTTGGAAACTTCATTTGAATCACTTTTTTTCCGTTCTTTTTTGAGATAACTGGTTCTCTTTCATTATACAAGTTTGATAGCCTTAGAAAAGCTAATTATGCTTAAAGAATTTCGAAAAGAAAAAAAATTTTTTTTCAAAATTTGGAAACTTCATTAGAATCACTTTTTTTCCGTTCTTATTTGAGATAACTGGTTCTCTTTCATTACACTAGTTTGATAGCCTTAGAAAAGCATATTATGCGGAAAGAATCTCGAAAAGAAAAACAAAATTTTTCAAAGTTTGGAAACTTCATTAGAATCAATTTTTTTCCGTTCTTATTTGAGATAACTGGTTCTCTTTCATTTTGCTACTTTGATAGATGTAGAAAAGCATATTATGCGGAAAGAATCTCCAAAAGAAAAAAGTTTTTTTTTAATGTTTGGAAAATCCTTATGAATCAATTTTTTTCCATTCTTATTTGAGATAACTGGTTCTCTTTCATTTTGCTTCTTTGATAGCTGTAGAAAAGCATATTATGCGGAAAGAATCTCCAAAAGAAAAAAATTGTTTTTCAAAGTTTGGAAACTTCATTAGAATCACTTTTTTTCCGTTCTTATTTGAGATAACTGGTTCTCTTTCATTATGCTAGTTTTTTAGCCTTAGAAAAGCATATTATGCGGAAAGAATCTCGAAAAGAAAAAAAAAATTTTTTTTCAAAGTATGGAAACTTCATTAGAATCACTTTTTTTCCGTTCTTACTTGAGATAACTAGTTCTCTTTCATTATACTAGTTTCATAGCCTTAGAAAAGCATATTATGCGGAAAGAATCTCGAAAAGGAAAAAAAATTTTTTCAAAGTTTGGAAACGTCATTAGAATCAATTTTTTTTCCGTTCTTATTTTAGATAACAGGTTCTCTTTCATTATACTAGTTTGAGAGGCTTAGAAAAGCATATTATTTGGAAAGAATCTCGAAAAGAAAAAAATATTGTTTCAAACTTTGGAAAAATCATTAGAATCAATTTTTTTCCGTTCTTATTTGAGATAACTGGTTCTCTTTCATTATACTAGTTTGATAGCCTTAGAAAAGCATATTATGCGGAAAGAATCTCGAAAAGAAAAAAAAATTTTTTTTAAAGTTTGGAAACTTCATTAGAATCACTTTTTTTCCATTCTTATTTGAGATAACTGGTTCTCTTTCATTATACTAGTTTGATAGCCTTAGAAAAGCATATTATATGGCAGGAATCTGGAAAAGAAAAAAAAATTTTTCAAAGTTTGGAAACTTCATTAGAATCAATTTTTTTCGTTCTTATTTGAGATAACTGGTTATCTTTCATTTTGCTAGTTTGATACCTGTAGAAAAGCATATTATGCGGAAAGAATCTGGAAAAGAAAAAATTTTTTTTTCAATGTTTGGAAACTTCATTAGAATCACTTTTTTTCCGTTCTCATTTTAGATAACTGGTTCTCTTTCATTATACTAGTTTGAGAGCCTTAGAAAAGCATATTATGCGTAAAGATTGTCGAAAAGAAAAAAAAATTTTTTCAAAGTTTGGAAAAATCATTAGAACCACTTTTTTTCCGTTATTTGAGATAACTGGTTCTCTTTCATTATACTAGTTTGATAGCCTTAGAAAAAAATATTATGCGGAATGAATCTCGAAAAGAATAAATTTCTTTTCAAAGTTTGGAAACTTCATTAGAATCACTTTTTTTCTGTTCTTATTTGAGATAACTGGTTCTCTTTCATTATACTAGTTTGATAGCCTTAGAAAAGCATATTATGCGGAAAGTATCTCGAAAAGAAAAAAATTTTTTTTCAAAGTTTGGAAACTTCATTAGAATCACTTTTTTTCCGTTATTTGAGATAACTGGTTCTGTTTCATTTTGCTAGTTTGATAGCTGTAGAAAAGCATATTATGCGGAAAGAATCTCGAAAATGAAAAAAAAATTTTTTCAAAGTTTGGAAACTTCATTAGAATCACTTTTTTTCCGTTCTTATTTGAGATAACTGGTTCTCTTTCATTATACTATTTTGACAGTTTTAGAAAAGCATATTATGCGGTAAGAATCTCGAAAAGAAAAAAAAATTTTTTCAAAGTTTCGAAACTTCATTAGAATCACTTTCTTTCCGTTCTTATTTGAGATAAGTGGTTCTGTTTCATTATACTAGTTTGATAGCCTTAGAAAAGCTTATTATGCGGAAAGAATCTCGAAAAGAAAAAAAATTTTTTTTCAAAGTTTGGAAACTTCATTAGAATCACTGTTTTTCCGTTCTTATTTTAGATAAATGGTTCTCTTTCATTATACTAGTTTGAGAGCCTTAGAAAAGCATATTATGCGAAAAGAATCTCGAAAAGAAACAAAATTTTTTTTTAAAGTTTGGAAACTTCATTAGAATCACTTTTTTTCCGTTCTTATTTGAGATAACTGGTTCTATTTCATTATACTAGTTTGATAGCCTTAGAAAAGCATATTATGCGTAAAGACTCTCGAAAAGAAAAAAAAAATTTTTTCAAAGTTAGGAAAAATCATTAGAACCACTTTTTTTCCGTTCTTATTTGAGATAACTGGTTCTCTTTCATTATACTATTTTGATAGCCTTAGAAAAGCATATTATGCGGAAAGTATCTCGATAAGAAAAAAATTTTTTTTCAAAGTTTGGAAACTTCATTAGAATCACTTTTTTTCCGTTCTTATTTGAGATAAATGGTTCTCTTTCATTTTGCTAGTTTGATAGCTGTAGAAAAGCATATTATACGGAAAGAATCTCGAAAAGAAAAAAAAATTTTTTCAAAGTTTGGAAACTTCATTAGATTCACTTTTTTTCCGTTCTTATTTGAGATAACTGGTTCTCTTTCATTATACTAGTTTGACAGACTTAGAAAAGCATATTATGCGGAAAGAATCTCGAAAAGAAAAAAAAAATTTTTCAAAGTTTCGAAACTTCATTAGAATCACTTTCTTTCCGTTCTTATTTGAGATAACTGGTTCTCTTTCATTATACTAGTTTGATAGCCTTAGAAAAGCTTATTATGCGTAAAGATTCTCGAAAAGAAAAAAATTTTTTTCAATGTTTGGAAACTTCATTAGAATCACTTTTTTTCCGTTCTCATTTTAGATAACTGGTTCTCTTTCATTATACTAGTTTGAGAGCCTTAGAAAAGCATATTATGCGTAAAGATTGTCGAAAAGAAAAAAAAAATTTTTCAAAGTTTGGAAAAATCATTAGAACCACTTTTTTTCCGTTCTTGTTTGAGATAACTTGTTCTCTTTCATTATACTATTTTGATACCCTTAGAAAAGCATATTATGCGGAAAGTATCTCGAAAAGAAAAAATTTTTTTTTCAAAGTTTGGAAACTTCATTAGAATCACTTTTTTTCCGTTATTTGAGATAACTGGTTCTCTTTCATTATACTAGTTTGATAGCCTTAGAAAAGAATATTATGCGGAAAGAGTCTCGAAAAGAAAAAATTTCTTTTCAAAGTTTGGAAACTTCATTAGAATCACTTTTTTTCTGTTCTTATTTGAGATAACTGGTTCTCTTTCATTATACTACTTTGATAGCCTTAGAAAAGCATATTATGCGGAAAGTATCTCGAAAAGAAAAAAATTTTTTTTCAAAGTTTGGAAACTTCATTAGAATCACTTTTTTTCCGTTATTTGAGATAACTGGTTCTCTTTTATTTTGCTAGTTTGATAGCTGTAGAAAAGCATATTATGCGGAAAGAATCTCGAAAATAAAAAATAATTTTTTTCAAAGTTTGGAAACTTCATTAGAATCACTTTTTTTCCGTTCTTATTTGAGATAACTGGTTCTCTTTCATTATACTAGTTTGACAGCCTTAGAAAAGCATATTATGCGGAAAGAATGTTGAAAAAAAAAAAATTTTTTTCAAAGTTTCGAAACTTCATTATAATCACTTTCTTTCCGTTCTTATTTGAGATAACTGGTTCTCTTTCATTATACTAGTTTGATAGCCTTAGAAAAGCATATTATGCGGAAAGAATCTGGAAAAGAAAAAAAAAAATTTCAAAGTTTGGAAACTTCATTATAATCAAATTTTTTTCGTTCTTATTTGAGATAACTGGTTATCTTTCATTTTGCTAGTTTGATAGCTGTAGAAAAGCATATTATGCGGAAAGAATCTCGAAAAGAAAAAAAAAATTTTTTTCAAAGTTTGGAAACTTCATCTGAATCACTTGTTTTCCGTTCTGATTTGAGATAACTAGTTCTCTTTCATTATACTAGTTTCATAGCCTTAGAAAAGCATATTATGCGGAAAGCTCTCGAAAAGAAAAAAAAAAATTTTCAAAGTTTGGAAACTTCATTAGAATTAATTTTTTTCCGTTCTTATTTGAGATAACTGGTTTTCTTTCATTTTGCTAGTTTGATAGCTGCAGAAAAGCATATTATGCGGAGAGAATCTCCAAAAGAAAAAAAAAATTTTTCATAGTTTGGAAACATCATTAGAATCACTTTTTTTTCGTTCTTATTTGAGATAACTGGTTCTCTTTCATTATACTAGTTTGATAGCCTTAGAAAACCATTTTATGCGGAAAGAATCTCGAAAAGAAAAAAATTTTTTTTCAAAGTTTGGAAAATTCATTAGAATCACTTTTTTTCCGTTCTTATTTGAGATAACTGGTTCTCTTTCATTATACTAGTTTGATAGCCTTAGAAAAGCATATTATGCGGAAAGAATCTCGAAAAGAAAAAATTTTTTTTCAAAGTTTGGAAACTTCATTAGAATCACTTTTTTTCCGTTCTTATTTTAGATAACTGGTTCTCTTTCATTATACTAGTTTGAGAGCCTTAGAAAAGCATATTATGCGTAAAGATTGTCGAAAAGAAAAAAAATTTTTTTTCAAAGTTTGCAAAATCATTAGAACCACTTTTTTCCCGTTCTTATTTGAGATAAGATACTAGTTTGATAGCCTTAGAAAAGCATATTATGCGGAAAGAATCTCGAAAAGAAAAACATTTTTTTTTCAAAGTTTGGAAACTTCAATAGAATCACTTTTTTTCCGTTATTTGAGATAACTATTACTCTTTCATTATACTAGTTTGATAGCCTTAGAAAAGCATATTATGCGGAAAGAATCTCGAAAAGAAAGAAAAATTTTTTTCAAAGTTTGGAAACTTGATTAGAATCTTTTTTTTTCCGTTCTTATTTGAGATAACTAGTTCTCTTTCATTATACTAGTTTCATAGCCTTAGAAAAGCATATTATGCGGAAAGAATCTCGAAAAGAAAAAAAAAATTTTTCAAAGTTTGGAAACTTCATTAGAATCAATTTTTACCGTTCTTATTTGAGATAACTGGTTCTCTTTCATTTTGCTAGTTTGATAGCTGTAGAAAAGCATATTATGGGGAAAGAATCTCGAAAAGAAAAAAAATTTTTTTCAAAGTTTGGAAACTTCATTAGAATCACTTTTTTTCCGTTCTTATTTGAGATAACTGGTTCTCTTTCATTATACTAGTTTGATAGCATTAGAAAAGCATATTATGCGGAAAGAATCTCGAAAAAAAATTTTTTTTCAAAGTTTGGAAGCTTTATTAGAATCAATTTTTTTCCGTTCTTATTTTAGATAACCGGTTCTGTTTCATTTTGCTATTTTGATAGCTGTAGAAAAGCATATTATGCGGAAAGAATGTCGAAAAGAAAAAAAAATATTTTCAAAGTGTGGAAACTTCATTAGAATCACTTTTTTTCCGTTCTTATATGAGATAACTGGTTATCTTTCATTTTGCTAGTTTGATAGCTGTAGAAAAGCATATTATGCGGAAAGAATCTGGAAAAGAAAAAAATTTTTTTTCAAAGTTTGGAAACTTCATTAGAATCACTTTTTTTCCGTTCTTATTTTAGATAATTGGTTCTCTTTCATTATACTAGTTTGAGAGCCTTAGAAAAGCATATTATGCGTAAAGATTGTCGAAAAGAAAAAAAAAAATTTTTTAAAGTTTGGAAAAATCATTAGAACCACTTTTTTCCCGTTCTTATTTGAGATAACTTGTTCTCTTTCATTATACTATTTTGATAGCCTTAGAAAAGCATATTATGCGGAAAGAATCTCGAAAAGAAAAACATTTTTTTTTCAAATTTTGGAAACTTCAATAGAATCACTTTTTTTCCGTTCTTATTTGAGATAACTGGTTCTCTTTCATTATACTAGTTTGATAGCCTTAGAAAAGCATATTATGCGAAAAGAATCTCGAAAAGAAAAAAAATTTTTTTTCAAAGTTTGGAAATTTCATTAGAATCACTTTTTTTCCGTTCTTATTTGAGATAACTGGTTCTCTTTCATTATACTAATTTGATAGCCTTAGAAAAGCATATTATGCGTAAAGATTCTCGAAAAGAAAAAAAATTTTTTTTCAAAGTTAGGAAAAATCATTAGAACCACTTTCTTTCCGTTCTTATTTGATATAACTGGTTCTCTTTCATTATACTATTTTGATAGCCTTAGAAAAGCATATTATGCGGAAAGTATCTCGAAGAGAAAAAAATTTTTTTTCAAAGTTTGGAAACTTCATTAGAATCACTTTTTTTCCGTTCTTATTTGAGATAACTGGTTCTCTTTCATTATTCTAGTTTGATAGCTGTAGAAAAGCATATTATGCGGAAAGAATTTCGAAAATGAAAAAAAATTTTTTTCAAAGTTTGGAAACTTCATTAGAATCACTTTTTTTCCGTTCTTATTTGAGATAACTGGTTCTCTTTCATTATACTAGTTTGACAGCCTTAGAAAAGCATATTATGGGGAAAGAATCTCGAAAAGAAAAAAAATTTTTTTCAAAGTTTCGAAACTTCATTAGAATCACTTTCTTTCCGTTCTTATTTGAGATAACTGGTTCTCTTTCATTATACGTTTGATAGCCTTAGAAAAGCATATTATCCGTAAAGATTCTCGAAAAGAAAAAAATTTTTTTTCAAAGTTAGGAAAAATCATTAGAACCACTTTTTTTCCGTTGTTATTTGAGATAACTGGTTCTCTTTCATTATACTATTTTGATACCCTTAGAAAAGCATATTATGCGGAAAGTATCTCGAAAAGAAAAAATTTTTTTTTCAAAGTTTGGAAACTTCATTAGAATCACTTTTTTTCCGTTATTTGAGATAACTGGTTCTCTTTCATTATACTAGTTTGATAGCCTTAGAAAAGAATATTATGCGGAAAGAGTCTCGAAAAGAAAAAATTTCTTTTCAAACTTTGGAAACTTCATTAGAATCACTTTTTTCTGTTCTTATTTGAGATAACTGGTTCTCTTTCATTATACTACTTTGATAGCCTTAGAAAAGCATATTATGCGGAAAGTATCTCGAAAAGAAAAAAATTTTTTTTCAAAGTTTGTAAACTTCATTAGAATCACTATTTTTCCGTTATTTGAGATAACTGGTTCTCTTTCATTTTGCTAGTTTGATAGCTGTAGAAAAGCATATTATGCGGAAAGAATCTCGAAAATGAAAAAAAATTTTTTTCAAAGTTTGGAAACTTCATTAGAATCACTTTTTTTCCGTTCTTATTTGAGATAACTGGTTCTCTTTCATTATACTAGTTTGACAGCCTTAGAAAAGCATATTATGCGGAAAGAATCTCGAAAAGAAAAAAAATTTTTTTCAAAGTTTCGAAACTTCATTATAATCACTTTCTTTCCGTTCTTATTTGAGATAACTAGTTCACTTTCATTATACTAGTTTGATAGCCTTAGAAAAGCATATTATCCGGAAAGAATCTGGAAAAGAAAAAAAAAAATTTCAAAGTTTGGAAACTTCATTAGAATCAAATTTTTTTCGTTCTTATTTGAGATAACTGGTTATCTTTCATTTTGCTAGTTTGATAGCTGTAGAAAAGCATATTATGCGGAAAGAATCCCGAAAAGAAAAAAAAAATTTTTTCAAAGTTTGGAAACTTCATCTGAAACACTTGTTTTCCGTTCTGATTTGAGATAACTAGTTCTCTTTCATTATACTAGTTTCATAGCCTTAGAAAAGCATATTATGCGGAAAGCTCTCGAAAAGAAAAAAAAAAATTTTCAAAGTTTGGAAACTTCATTAGAATCAATTTTTTCCCGTTCTTATTTGAGATAACTGGTTCTCTTTCATTTTGCTAGTTTGATAGCTGCAGAAAAGCATATTATGCGGAGAGAATCTCCAAAAGAAAAAAAAAATTTTTCAAAGTTTGGAAACATCATTAGAATCACTTTTTTTTCGTTCTTATTTGAGATAACTGGTTCTCTTTCATTATACTAGTTTGATAGCCTTAGAAAACCATTTTATGCGGAAAGAATCTCGAAAAGAAAAAAAATTTTTTTCAAAGTTTGGAAAATTCATTAGAATCACTTTTTTTCCGTTCTTATTTGAGATAACTGGTTCTCTTTCATTATACTAGTTTGATAGCCTTAGAAAAGCATATTATGCGGAAAGAATCTCGAAAAGAAAAAATTTTTTTTCAAAGTTTGGAAACTTCATTAGAATCACTTTTTTTCCGTTCTTATTTTAGATAACTGGTTCTCTTTCATTATACTAGTTTGAGAGCCTTAGAAAAGCATATTATGCGTAAAGATTGTCGAAAAGAAAAACATTTTTTTTTCAAAGTTTGGAAACTTCAATAGAATCACTTTTTTTCCGTTATTTGAGATAACTATTACTCTTTCATTATACTAGTTTGATAGCCTTAGAAAAGCATATTATGCGGAAAGAATCTCGAAAAGAAAGAAAAATTTTTTTCAAAGTTTGGAAACTTGATTAGAATCTTTTTTTTTTCCGTTCTTATTTGAGATAACTAGTTCTCTTTCATTATACTAGTTTCATAGCCTTAGAAAAGCATATTATGCGGAAAGAATCTCGAAAAGAAAAAAAAAATTTTTCAAAGTTTGGAAACTTCATTAGAATCAATTTTTTCCGTTCTTATTTGAGATAACTGGTTCTCTTTCATTTTGCTAGTTTGATAGCTGTAGAAAAGCATATTATGGGGAAAGAATCTCGAAAAGAAAAAAAAATTTTTTCAAAGTTTGGAAACTTCATTAGAATCACTTTTTTTCCGTTCTTATTTGAGATAACTGGTTCTCTTTCATTATACTAGTTTGATAGCATTAGAAAAGCATATTATGCGGAAAGAATCTCGAAAAAAATTTTTTTTCAAAGTTTGGAAGCTTTATTAGAATCAATTTTTTTCCGTTCTTATTTTAGATAACTGGTTCTGTTTCATTTTGCTATTTTGATAGCTGTGAAAAAGCATATTATGCGGAAAGAATGTCGAAAAGAAAAAAAAATATTTTCAAAGTGTGGAAACTTCATTAGAATCACTTTTTTTCCGTTCTTATATGAGATAACTGGTTATCTTTCATTTTGCTAGTTTGATAGCTGTAGAAAAGCATATTATGCGGAAAGAATCTGGAAAAGAAAAAAATTTTTTTTCAAAGTTTGGAAACTTCATTAGAATCACTTTTTTTCCGTTCTTATTTTAGATAATTGGTTCTCTTTCATTATACTAGTTTGAGAGCCTTAGAAAAGCATATTATGCGTAAAGATTGTCGAAAAGAAAAAAAAATTTTTTTTAAAGTTTGGAAAAATCATTAGAACCACTTTTTTTCCGTTCTTATTTGAGATAACTGGTTCTCTTTCATTATACTAGTTTGACAGCCTTAGAAAAGCATATTATGGGGAAAGAATCTCGAAAAGAAAAAAAATTTTTTTCAAAGTTTCGAAACTTCATTAGAATCACTTTCTTTCCGTTCTTATTTGAGATAAGTGGTTCTGTTTCATTATACTAGTTTGATAGCCTTAGAAAAGCTTATTATGCGTAAAGATTCTCGTAAAGAAAAAAATTTTTTTTTCAAAGTTTGGAAAAATCATTAGAACCACTTTTTTTCCGTTCTTATTTGAGATAACTGGTTTTCTTTCTTTATACTAGTTTGATAGCCTTAGAAAAGCATATTATGCGGAAAGTATCTCGAAAAGAAAAAAAATTTTTTTCAAAGTTTGGAAACTTCATTAGAATCACTTTTTTCCCGTTCTTATTTGAGATAACCGGTTCTCTTTCATTTTGCTAGTTTGATAGCTGTAGAAAAGCATATTATGCGGAAAGAATCTCGAAAAGAAAAAAAAATTTTTTCAAAGTTTGGAAACTTCATTAGAATGACTTTTTTTCCGTTCTTATTTGAGATAACTGGTTCTCTTTCATTATACTAGTTTGATAGCCTTAAAAACCATATTATGCGGAAAGAATCTCGAAAAGAAAAAAATATTGTTTCAAAGTTTGGAAACTTCATTAGAATCAATTTTTTTCTGTTCTTATTTGAGATAACTGGTTCTCTTTCATTATACTAGTTTGATAGCCTTAGAAAAGCATATTATGCGGAAAGAATCTCGCAAAGAAAAAAAAAATTTTTCAAAGTTTGGAAACTTCATTAGAATCAATTTTTTTCTGTTCTTATTTGAGATAACTGGTTCTCTTTCATTATACTAGTTTGATAGCCTTAGAAAAGCATATTATGCCGAAAGAATCTCGAAAAGAAAAAAATTTTTTTTCAAAGTTTGGAAACTTCATTAGAATCAATTTTTTTCCGTTCTTATTTGAGATAACTGGTTCTCTTTCATTTTGCTAGTTTGATAGCTGTAGAAAAGCATATTATGCGGAAAGAATCTCGAAAAGAAAAGAAAAATTTTTCAAAGTTTGGAAACTTCATCTGAATCACTTGTTTTCCGTTCTGATTTGAGATAACTAGTTCTCTTTCATTATACTAGTTTCATAGCCTTAGAAAAGCATATTATGCGGAAAGCTCTCGAAAAGAAAAAAAAAAATTTTCAAAGTTTGGAAACTTCATTAGAATCAATTTTTTCCCGTTCTTATTTGAGATAACTGGTTCTCTTTCATTTTGCTAGTTTGATAGCTGCAGAAAATCATATTATGCGGAGAGAATCTCCAAAAGAAAAAAAAAATTTTTCAAAGTTTGGAAACATCATTAGAATCACTTTTTTTTCGTTCTTATTTGAGATAACTGGTTCTCTTTCATTATACTAGTTTGATAGCCTTAGAAAACCATTTTATGCGGAAAGAATCTCGAAAAGAAAAAAATTTTTTTTCAAAGTTTGGAAAATTCATTAGAATCACTTTTTTTCCGTTCTTATTTGAGATAACTGGTTCTCTTTCATTATACTAGTTTGATAGCCTTAGAAAAGCATATTATGCGGAAAGAATCTCGAAAAGAAAAAATTTTTTTTCAAAGTTTGGAAACTTCATTAGAATCACTTTTTTTCCGTTCTTATTTTAGATAACTGGTTCTCTTTCATTATACTAGTTTGAGAGCCTTAGAAAAGCATATTATGCGTAAAGATTGTCGAAAAGAAAAAAAAATTTTTTTCAAAGTTTGCAAAATCATTAGAACCACTTTTTTCCCGTTCTTATTTGAGATAACTTGTTCTCTTTCATTATACTAGTTTGATAGCCTTAGAAAAGCATATTATGCGGAAAGAATCTCGAAAAGAAAAACATTTTTTTTTCAAAGTTTGGAAACTTCAATAGAATCACTTTTTTTCCGTTATTTGAGATAACTATTACTCTTTCATTATACTAGTTTGATAGCCTTAGAAAAGCATATTATGCGGAAAGAATCTCGAAAAGAAAGAAAAATGTTTTTCAAAGTTTGGAAACTTGATTAGAATCTTTTTTTTTCCGTTCTTATTTGAGATAACTAGTTCTCTTTCATTATACTAGTTTCATAGCCTTAGAAAAGCATATTATGCGGAAAGAATCTCGAAAAGAAAAAAAAAATTTTTCAAAGTTTGGAAACTTCATTAGAATCAATTTTTTCCGTTCTTATTTGAGATAACTGGTTCTCTTTCATTTTGCTAGTTTGATAGCTGTAGAAAAGCATATTATGGGGAAAGAATCTCGAAAAGAAAAAAAAATTTTTTCAAAGTTTGGAAACTTCATTAGAATCACTTTTTTTCCGTTCTTATTTGAGATAACTGGTTCTCTTTCATTATACTAGTTTGATAGCATTAGAAAAGCATATTATGCGGAAAGAATCTCGAAAAAAAATTTTTTTTCAAAGTTTGGAAGCTTTATTAGAATCAATTTTTTTCCGTTCTTATTTTAGATAACTGGTTCTGTTTCATTTTGCTATTTTGATAGCTGTGAAAAAGCATATTATGCGGAAAGAATGTCGAAAAGAAAAAAAAATATTTTCAAAGTGTGGAAACTTCATTAGAATCACTTTTTTTCCGTTCTTATATGAGATAACTGGTTATCTTTCATTTTGCTAGTTTGATAGCTGTAGAAAAGCATATTATGCGGAAAGAATCTGGAAAAGAAAAAAATTTTTTTTCAAAGTTTGGAAACTTCATTAGAATCACTTTTTTTCCGTTCTTATTTTAGATAATTGGTTCTCTTTCATTATACTAGTTTGAGAGCCTTAGAAAAGCATATTATGCGTAAAGATTGTCGAAAAGAAAAAAAAAATTTTTTTAAAGTTTGGAAAAATCATTAGAACCACTTTTTTTCCGTTCTTATTTGAGATAACTGGTTCTCTTTCATTATACTAGTTTGACAGCCTTAGAAAAGCATATTATGGGGAAAGAATCTCGAAAAGAAAAAAAATTTTTTTCAAAGTTTCGAAACTTCATTAGAATCACTTTCTTTCCGTTCTTATTTGAGATAAGTGGTTCTGTTTCATTATACTAGTTTGATAGCCTTAGAAAAGCTTATTATGCGTAAAGATTCTCGTAAAGAAAAAAAATTTTTTTTCAAAGTTTGGAAAAATCATTAGAACCACTTTTTTTCCGTTCTTATTTGAGATAACTGGTTTTCTTTCTTTATACTAGTTTGATAGCCTTAGAAAAGCATATTATGCGGAAAGTATCTCGAAAAGAAAAAAAATTTTTTTCAAAGTTTGGAAACTTCATTAGAATTACTTTTTTCCCGTTCTTATTTGAGATAACCGGTTCTCTTTCATTTTGCTAGTTTGATAGCTGTAGAAAAGCATATTATGCGGAAAGAATCTCGAAAAGAAAAGAAAAATTTTTCAAAGTTTGGAAACTTCATTAGATTCACTTTTTTTCCGTTCTTATTTGAGATAACTGGTTCTCTTTCATTATACTAGTTTGACAGACTTAGAAAAGCATAATATGCGGAAAGAATCTCGAAAAGAAAAAAAATTTTTTTCAAAGTTTCGAAACTTCATTTGAATCACTTTCTTTCCGTTCTTATTTGAGATAACTGGTTCTCTTTCATTATACTAGTTTGATAGCCTTAGAAAAGCTTATTATGCGTAAAGAATCCCGAAAAGAAAAAAAAAAATTTTCAAATTTTGGAAACTTCATTAGAATCAATTTTTTTCCGTTCTTATTTGAGATAACTGGTTCTCTTTCATTTTGCTAGTTTGATAGCTGTAGAAAAGCATATTATGCGGAGAGAATCTCGAAAAGAAAAAATTTTTTTTTCAAAGTTTGGAAACTTCATTAGAATCACTTTTTTTCCGTTCTTATTTGAGATAAATGGTTCTCTTTCATTTTGCTAGTTTGATAGCTGTAGAAAAGCATATTATGCGGAGAGAATCTCGAAAAGAAAAAAAAAATTTTTCAAAGTTTGGAAACTTCATTAGAATCACTTTTTTTCCGTTCTTATTTGAGATAACTGGTTCTCTTTCATTATACTAGTTTGATAGCCTTAGAAAAGCATATTATGCGGCAAGAATCTCGAAAAGAAAAAAAAAATTTTCAAAGTTTGGAAACTTTATTAGAATCAATTTTTTTCCGTTCTTATTTGAGATAACTGGTTCTCTTTCATTTTGCTAGTTTGATAGCTGTAGAAAAGCATATTATGCGGAAAGAATCTCGAAAAGAAATAAAAAATTTTTTCAAAGTTTGAAAACTTCATTAGAATCAGCTTTTTTCCGTTCTTATTTGAGATAACTGGTTCTCTTTCATTTTGCTAGTTTGATAGCTGTAGAAAAGCATATTATGCGGAAAGAATCTCGAAAAGAAAAAAAAAATTTTTTAAAAGTTGGGAAACTTCATTAGAATCACTTTTTTTCCGTTCTTATTTGAGATAACTGGTTCTCCTTCATTATACTAGTTTGACAGCCTTAGAAAAGCATATTATGCGGAAAGATTCTCGAAAAGAAAATAAATTTTTTTCAAAGTTTGGAAACTTCATTAGAATCACTTTCTTTCCGTTCTTATTTGAGATAACTGGTTCTCTTTCATTATACTAGTTTGATAGCCTTAGAAAAGCTTATTATGCGTAAAGATTCTCGAAAAGAAAAAAAAATTTTTTTCAAAGTTTGGATAAAATCATTAGAACCACTTTTTTTCCGTTCTTATTTGAGATAACTGGTTCTCTTTCATTATACTAGTTTGATAGCCTTAGAAAAGCATATTATGCGGAAAGTATCTCGAAAAGAAAAAAATTTTTTTTCAAAGTTACGAAACTTCATTAGAATAACTTTTTTTCCGTTCTTATTTGAGATAACTGGTTCTCTTTCATTATACTAGTTTTTTAGCTTTAGAAAAGCATATTATGCGGAAAGAATCTCGAAAAGAAAAACATTTTTTTTTCAAAGTTTGGAAACTTCATTAGAATCACTTTTTTTCGTTCTGATTTGAGATAACTAGTTCTCTTTCATTATACTAGTTTCATAGCCTTAGAAAAGCATATTATGCGGAAAGAATCTCGAAAAGAAAAACAAAATTTTTCAAAGTTTGAAAACTTCATTAGAATCAATTTTTTTCCGTTCTTATTTGAGATAACTGGTTCTCTTTCATTTTGCTAGTTTGATAGCTGCAGAAAAGCATATTATGCGGAGAGAATCTCCAAAAGAAAAAAAAAAATTTTCAAAGTTTGGAAACATCATTAGAATCACTTTTTTTTCGTTCTTATTTGAGATAACTGGTTCTCTTTCATTATACTATATTGATAGCCTTAGAAAACCATTTTATGCGGAAAGAATCTCGAAAAGAAAAAAATTTTTTTTCAAAGTTTGGAAAATTCATTAGAATCACTTTTTTTCCGTTCTTATTTGAGATAACTGGTTCTCTTTCATTATACTAGTTTGATAGCCTTAGAAAAGCATATTATGCGGAAAGAATCTCGAAAAGAAAAAATTTTTTTTCAAAGTTTGGAAACTTCATTAGAATCACTTTTTTTCCGTTCTTTTTTTAAATAACCGGTTCTCTTTCATTATACTAGTTTGAGAGCCTTAGAAAAGCATATTATGCGTAAAGATTGTCGAAAAGAAAAATTTTTTTTTTTCAAAGTTTGGAAAAATCATTAGAACCACTTTTTTCCCGTTCTTATTTGAGATAACTTGTTCTCTTTCATTATACTAGTTTGATAGCCTTAGAAAAGCATATTATGCGAAAAGAATCTCGAAAAGAAAAACATTTTTTTTTCAAAGTTTGGAAACTTCAATAGAATCACTTGTTTTTCCGTTATTTGAGATAACTGGTACTCTTTCATTATACTAGTTTGATAGCCTTAGAAAAGAATATTATGCGGAAAGAATCTCGAAAAGAAAGAAAAATTTTTTTCAAAGTTTGGTAACTTGATTAGAATCTTTTTTTTTCCGTTCTTATTTGAGATAACTAATTCTCTTTCATTATACTAGTTTCATAGCCTTAGAAAAGCATATTATGCGGAAAGAATCTCGAAAAGAAAAAAATTGTTTTTCAAAGTTTGGAAACTTCATTAGAATCACGTTTTTTCCGTTCTTATTTGAGATAACTGGTTGTCTTTCATTATACTAGTTTGATAGCTATAGAAAACCTTAAAATGAAAGAAGATTCGCGAAAAGAAAAGATTTATTTCGATGCTTGCAAACTTCATTAGATTCACTTATTTTCCGCTCTTATTTGAGATAACTGGTTCTCTTTCATTATACTAGTTTGATAGCCTTAGAAAAGCATATTATGCGGAAAGAATCTCGAAAAAAAATTTTTTTTCAAAGTTTGGAAGCTTCATTAGAATCAATTTTTTTCCGTTCTTATTTTACATAACTGGTTCTCTTTCATTTTGCTATTTTGATAGCTGTAGAAAAAAATATTATGCGGAAAGAATGTCGAAAAGAAAAAAAAATATTTTCAAATTGTGGAAACTTCATTAGAATCACTTTTTTTCCGTTCTTATTTGAGATAACTGGTTATCTTTCAATTTGCTAGTTTGATAGCTGTAGAAAAGCATATTATGCGGGAAGAATCTGGAAAAGAAAAATTTTTTTTTTCAAAGTTTGGAAACTTCATTAGAATCACTTTTTTTCCGTTCTTATTTGAGATAACTGGTTCTCTTTCATTATACTAGTTTGACAGCCTTCGAAAAGCATATTATGCGGAAAGAATCTCGAAAAGAAAAAAAAAATTTTTCAAAGTTACGAAACGTCATTAGAATCACTTTCTTTCCGTTCTCATTTGAGATAACTGGTTCTCTTTCATTATACTAGTTTGATAGCCTTAGAAGAGCTTATTATGCGTAAAGATTCTCGAAAAGAAAAAAAATTTTTATTCAAAGTTTGGAAAAATCATTAGAACCACTTTTTTTCCGTTCTTATTTGAGATAACTGGTTCTCTTCCATTATATTAGTTTGATAGCTGCAGAAAAGCATATTATGCGGAGAGAATCTCCAAAAGAAAAAAAAAATTTTTCAAAGTTTGGAAACATCATTAGAATCACTTTTTTTTCGTTCTTATTTGAGATAACTGGTTCTCTTTCATTATACTAGTTTGATAGCCTTAGAAAACCATTTTATGCGGAAAGAATCTCGAAAAGAAAAAATTTTTTTTTCAAAGTTTGGAAAATTCATTAGAATCACTTTTTTTCCGTTCTTATTTGAGATAACTGGTTCTCTTTCATTATACTAGTTTGATAGCCTTAGAAAAGCATATTATGCGGAAAGAATCTCGAAAAGAAAAAATTTTTTTTCAAAGTTTGGAAACTTCATTAGAATCACTTTTTTTCCGTTCTTATTTTAGATAACTGGTTCTCTTTCATTATACTAGTTTGAGAGCCTTAGAAAAGCATATTATGCGTAAAGATTGTCGAAAAGAAAAAAAATTTTTTTTCAAAGTTTGCAAAATCATTAGAACCACTTTTTTCCCGTTCTTATTTGAGATAAGATACTAGTTTGATAGCCTTAGAAAAGCATATTATGCGGAAAGAATCTCGAAAAGAAAAACATTTTTTTTTCAAAGTTTGGAAACTTCAATAGAATCACTTTTTTTCCGTTATTTGAGATAACTATTACTCTTTCATTATACTAGTTTGATAGCCTTAGAAAAGCATATTATGCGGAAAGAATCTCGAAAAGAAAGAAAAATTTTTTTCAAAGTTTGGAAACTTGATTAGAATCTTTTTTTTTTCCGTTCTTATTTGAGATAACTAGTTCTCTTTCATTATACTAGTTTCATAGCCTTAGAAAAGCATATTATGCGGAAAGAATCTCGAAAAGAAAAAAAAATTTTTTCAAAGTTTGGAAACTTCATTAGAATCAATTTTTTCCGTTCTTATTTGAGATAACTGGTTCTCTTTCATTTTGCTAGTTTGATAGCTGTAGAAAAGCATATTATGGGGAAAGAATCTCGAAAAGAAAAAAAATTTTTTTCAAAGTTTGGAAACTTCATTAGAATCACTTTTTTTCCGTTCTTATTTGAGATAACTGGTTCTCTTTCATTATACTAGTTTGATAGCATTAGAAAAGCATATTATGCGGAAAGAATCTCGAAAAAAAATTTTTTTTCAAAGTTTGGAAGCTTTATTAGAATCAATTTTTTTCCGTTCTTATTTTAGATAACCGGTTCTGTTTCATTTTGCTATTTTGATAGCTGTAGAAAAGCATATTATGCGGAAAGAATGTCGAAAAGAAAAAAAAATATTTTCAAAGTGTGGAAACTTCATTAGAATCACTTTTTTTCCGTTCTTATATGAGATAACTGGTTATCTTTCATTTTGCTAGTTTGATAGCTGTAGAAAAGCATATTATGCGGAAAGAATCTGGAAAAGAAAAAAATTTTTTTTCAAAGTTTGGAAACTTCATTAGAATCACTTTTTTTCCGTTCTTATTTTAGATAATTGGTTTTCTTTCATTATACTAGTTTGAGAGCCTTAGAAAAGCATATTATGCGTAAAGATTGTCGAAAAGAAAAAAAAAAATTTTTTAAAGTTTGGAAAAATCATTAGAACCACTTTTTTTCCGTTCTTATTTGAGATAACTTGTTCTCTTTCATTATACTATTTTGATAGCCTTAGAAAAGCATATTATGCGGAAAGAATCTCGAAAAGAAAAACATTTTTTTTTCAAATTTTGGAAACTTCAATAGAATCACTTTTTTTCCGTTCTTATTTGAGATAACTGGTTCTCTTTCATTATACTAGTTTGATAGCCTTAGAAAAGCATATTATGCGAAAAGAATCTCGAAAAGAAAAAAAATTTTTTTTCAAAGTTTGGAAATTTCATTAGAATCACTTTTTTTCCGTTCTTATTTGAGATAACTGGTTCTCTTTCATTATACTAATTTGATAGCCTTAGAAAAGCATATTATGCGTAAAGATTCTCGAAAAGAAAAAAAATTTTTTTTCAAAGTTAGGAAAAATCATTAGAACCACTTTCTTTCCGTTCTTATTTGATATAACTGGTTCTCTTTCATTATACTATTTTGATAGCCTTAGAAAAGCATATTATGCGGAAAGTATCTCGAAAAGAAAAAAATTTTTTTTCAAAGTTTGGAAACTTCATTAGAATCACTTTTTTTCCGTTCTTATTTGAGATAACTGGTTCTCTTTCATTATTCTAGTTTGATAGCTGTAGAAAAGCATATTATGCGGAAAGAATTTCGAAAATGAAAAAAAATTTTTTTCAAAGTTTGGAAACTTCATTAGAATCACTTTTTTTCCGTTCTTATTTGAGATAACTGGTTCTCTTTCATTATACTAGTTTGACAGCCTTAGAAAAGCATATTATGGGGAAAGAATCTCGAAAAGAAAAAAAATTTTTTTCAAAGTTTCGAAACTTCATTAGAATCACTTTCTTTCCGTTCTTATTTGAGATAACTGGTTCTCTTTCATTATACGTTTGATAGCCTTAGAAAAGCATATTATGCGTAAAGATTCTCGAAAAGAAAAAAATTTTTTTTCAAAGTTAGGAAAAATCATTAGAACCACTTTTTTTCCGTTGTTATTTGAGATAACTGGTTCTCTTTCATTATACTATTTTGATACCCTTAGAAAAGCATATTATGCGGAAAGTATCTCGAAAAGAAAAAATTTTTTTTTCAAAGTTTGGAAACTTCATTAGAATCACTTTTTTTCCGTTATTTGAGATAACTGGTTCTCTTTCATTATACTAGTTTGATAGCCTTAGAAAAGAATATTATGCGGAAAGAGTCTCGAAAAGAAAAAATTTCTTTTCAAACTTTGGAAACTTCATTAGAATCACTTTTTTCTGTTCTTATTTGAGATAACTGGTTCTCTTTCATTATACTACTTTGATAGCCTTAGAAAAGCATATTATGCGGAAAGTATCTCGAAAATGAAAAAAAATTTTTTTCAAAGTTTGGAAACTTCATTAGAATCACTTTTTTTCCGTTCTTATTTGAGATAACTGGTTCTCTTTCATTATACTAGTTTGACAGCCTTAGAAAAGCATATTATGCGGAAAGAATCTCGAAAAGAAAAAAAATTTTTTTCAAAGTTTCGAAACTTCATTATAATCACTTTCTTTCCGTTCTTATTTGAGATAACTAGTTCACTTTCATTATACTAGTTTGATAGCCTTAGAAAAGCATATTATCCGGAAAGAATCTGGAAAAGAAAAAAAAAAATTTCAAAGTTTGGAAACTTCATTAGAATCAAATTTTTTTCGTTCTTATTTGAGATAACTGGTTATCTTTCATTTTGCTAGTTTGATAGCTGTAGAAAAGCATATTATGCGGAAAGAATCTCGAAAAGAAAAAAAAAATTTTTTCAAAGTTTGGAAACTTCATCTGAATCACTTGTTTTCCGTTCTGATTTGAGATAACTAGTTCTCTTTCATTATACTAGCTAGTTTCATAGCCTTAGAAAAGCATATTATGCGGAAAGCTCTCGAAAAGAAAAAAAAAAATTTTCAAAGTTTGGAAACTTCATTAGAATCAATTTTTTCCCGTTCTTATTTGAGATAACTGGTTCTCTTTCATTTTGCTAGTTTGATAGCTGCAGAAAAGCATATTATGCGGAGAGAATCTCCAAAAGAAAAAAAAAATTTTTCAAAGTTTGGAAACATCATTAGAATCACTTTTTTTTCGTTCTTATTTGAGATAACTGGTTCTCTTTCATTATACTAGTTTGATAGCCTTAGAAAACCATTTTATGCGGAAAGAATCTCGAAAAGAAAAAATTTTTTTTTCAAAGTTTGGAAAATTCATTAGAATCACTTTTTTTCCGTTCTTATTTGAGATAACTGGTTCTCTTTCATTATACTAGTTTGATAGCCTTAGAAAAGCATATTATGCGGAAAGAATCTCGAAAAGAAAAAATTTTTTTTCAAAGTTTGGAAACTTCATTAGAATCACTTTTTTTCCGTTCTTATTTTAGATAACTGGTTCTCTTTCATTATACTAGTTTGAGAGCCTTAGAAAAGCATATTATGCGTAAAGATTGTCGAAAAGAAAAACATTTTTTTTTCAAAGTTTGGAAACTTCAATAGAATCACTTTTTTTCCGTTATTTGAGATAACTATTACTCTTTCATTATACTAGTTTGATAGCCTTAGAAAAGCAAATTATGCGGAAAGAATCTCGAAAAGAAAGAAAAATTTTTTTCAAAGTTTGGAAACTTGATTAGAATCTTTTTTTTTCCGTTCTTATTTGAGATAACTAGTTCTCTTTCATTATACTAGTTTCATAGCCTTAAAAAAGCATATTATGCGGAAAGAATCTCGAAAAGAAAAAAAAAATTTTTCAAAGTTTGGAAACTTCATTAGAATCAATTTTTTCCGTTCTTATTTGAGATAACTGGTTCTCTTTCATTTTGCTAGTTTGATACCTGTAGAAAAGCATATTATGGGGAAAGAATCTCGAAAAGAAAAAAAAATTTTTTCAAAGTTTGGAAACTTCATTAGAATCACTTTTTTTCCGTTCTTATTTGAGATAACTGGTTCTCTTTCATTATACTAGTTTGATAGCATTAGAAAAGCATATTATGCGGAAAGAATCTCGAAAAAAAATTTTTTTTCAAAGTTTGGAAGCTTTATTAGAATCAATTTTTTTCCGTTCTTATTTTAGATAACTGGTTCTGTTTCATTTTGCTATTTTGATAGCTGTGAAAAAGCATATTATGCGGAAAGAATGTCGAAAAGAAAAAAAAATATTTTCAAAGTGTGGAAACTTCATTAGAATCACTTTTTTTCCGTTCTTATATGAGATAACTGGTTATCTTTCATTTTGCTAGTTTGATAGCTGTAGAAAAGCATATTATGCGGAAAGAATCTGGAAAAGAAAAAAAATTTTTTTCAAAGTTTGGAAACTTCATTAGAATCACTTTTTTTCCGTTCTTATTTTAGATAATTGGTTCTCTTTCATTATACTAGTTTGAGAGCCTTAGAAAAGCATATTATGCGTAAAGATTGTCGAAAAGAAAAAAAAAATTTTTTTAAAGTTTGGAAAAATCATTAGAACCACTTTTTTTCCGTTCTTATTTGAGATAACTGGTTCTCTTTCATTATACTAGTTTGACAGCCTTAGAAAAGCATATTATGGGGAAAGAATCTCGAAAAGAAAAAAAATTTGTTTCAAAGTTTCGAAACTTCATTAGAATCACTTTCTTTACGTTCTTATTTGAGATAAGTGGTTCTGTTTCATTATACTAGTTTGATAGCCTTAGAAAAGCTTATTATGCGTAAAGATTCTCGTAAAGAAAAAAAATTTTTTTTCAAAGTTTGGAAAAATCATTAGAACCACTTTTTTTCCGTTCTTATTTGAGATAACTGGTTTTCTTTCTTTATACTAGTTTGATAGCCTTAGAAAAGCATATTATGCGGAAAGTATCTCGAAAAGAAAAAAAATTTTTTTCAAAGTTTGGAAACTTCATTAGAATCACTTTTTTCCCGTTCTTATTTGAGATAACCGGTTCTCTTTCATTTTGCTAGTTTGATAGCTGTAGAAAAGCATATTATGCGGAAAGAATCTCGAAAAGAAAAAAAAATTTTTTCAAAGTTTGGAAACTTCATTAGAATGACTTTTTTTCCGTTCTTATTTGAGATAACTGGTTCTCTTTCATTATACTAGTTTGATAGCCTTAAAAACCATATTATGCGGAAAGAATCTCGAAAAGAAAAAAATATTGTTTCAAAGTTTGGAAACTTCATTAGAATCAATTTTTTTCTGTTCTTATTTGAGATAACTGGTTCTCTTTCATTATACTAGTTTGATAGCCTTAGAAAAGCATATTATGCGGAAAGAATCTCGCAAAGAAAAAAAAAATTTTTCAAAGTTTGGAAACTTCATTAGAATCAATTTTTTTCTGTTCTTATTTGAGATAACTGGTTCTCTTTCATTATACTAGTTTGATAGCCTTAGAAAAGCATATTATGCCGAAAGAATCTCGAAAAGAAAAAAATTTTTTTTCAAAGTTTGGAAACTTCATTAGAATCAATTTTTTTCCGTTCTTATTTGAGATAACTGGTTCTCTTTCATTTTGCTAGTTTGATAGCTGTAGAAAAGCATATTATGCGGAAAGAATCTCGAAAAGAAAAGAAAAATTTTTCAAAGTTTGGAAACTTCATTAGATTCACTTTTTTTCCGTTCTTATTTGAGATAACTGGTTCTCTTTCATTATACTAGTTTGACAGACTTAGAAAAGCATAATATGCGGAAAGAATCTCGAAAAGAAAAAAAAATTTTTTCAAAGTTTCGAAACTTCATTTGAATCACTTTCTTTCCGTTCTTATTTGAGATAACTGGTTCTCTTTCATTATACTAGTTTGATAGCCTTAGAAAAGCTTATTATGCGTAAAGAATCCCGAAAAGAAAAAAAAAAATTTTCAAATTTTGGAAACTTCATTAGAATCAATTTTTTTCCGTTCTTATTTGAGATAACTGGTTCTCTTTCATTTTGCTAGTTTGATAGCTGTAGAAAAGCATATTATGCGGAGAGAATCTCGAAAAGAAAAAATTTTTTTTTCAAAGTTTGGAAACTTCATTAGAATCACTTTTTTTCCGTTCTTATTTGAGATAACTGGTTCTCTTTCATTTTGCTAGTTTGATAGCTGTAGAAAAGCATATTATGCGGAGAGAATCTCGAAAAGAAAAAAAAATTTTTTCAAAGTTTGGAAACTTCATTAGAATCACTTTTTTTCCGTTCTTATTTGAGATAACTGGTTCTCTTTCATTATACTAGTTTGATAGCCTTAGAAAAGCATATTATGCGGCAAGAATCTCGAAAAGAAAAAAAAATTTTTCAAAGTTTGGAAACTTCATTAGAATCACTTTTTTTCCGTTCTTATTTGAGATAACTGGTTCTCTTTCATTATACTAGTTTGATAGCATTAGAAAAGCATATTATGCGGAAAGAATCTCGAAAAAAAATTTTTTTTCAAAGTTTGGAAGCTTTATTAGAATCAATTTTTTTCCGTTCTTATTTTAGATAACTGGTTCTGTTTCATTTTGCTATTTTGATAGCTGTGAAAAAGCATATTATGCGGAAAGAATGTCGAAAAGAAAAAAAAATATTTTCAAAGTGTGGAAACTTCATTAGAATCACTTTTTTTCCGTTCTTATATGAGATAACTGGTTATCTTTCATTTTGCTAGTTTGATAGCTGTAGAAAAGCATATTATGCGGAAAGAATCTGGAAAAGAAAAAAATTTTTTTTCAAAGTTTGGAAACTTCATTAGAATCACTTTTTTTCCGTTCTTATTTTAGATAATTGGTTCTCTTTCATTATACTAGTTTGAGAGCCTTAGAAAAGCATATTATGCGTAAAGATTGTCGAAAAGAAAAAAAAATTTTTTTTAAAGTTTGGAAAAATCATTAGAACCACTTTTTTTCCGTTCTTATTTGAGATAACTGGTTCTCTTTCAT
Source organism: Metallyticus violacea (assembly GCA_030762175.1). Lineage (NCBI taxonomy): Eukaryota > Metazoa > Arthropoda > Insecta > Mantodea > Metallyticidae > Metallyticus > Metallyticus violacea. The sequence continues at coordinate 74,267,367 of CM060832.1, forward strand.
TATACTAGTTTCACAGCCTTAGAAAAGCATATTATGGGGAAAGAATCTCGAAAAGAAAAAAAATTTTTTTCAAAGTTTCGAAACTTCATTAGAATCACTTTCTTTCCGTTCTTATTTGAGATAAGTGGTTCTGTTTCATTATACTAGTTTGATAGCCTTAGAAAAGCTTATTATGCGTAAAGATTCTCGTAAAGAAAAAAAATTTTTTTTCAAAGTTTGGAAAAATCATTAGAACCACTTTTTTTCCGTTCTTATTTGAGATAACTGGTTTTCTTTCTTTATACTAGTTTGATAGCCTTAGAAAAGCATATTATGCGGAAAGTATCTCGAAAAGAAAAAAAATTTTTTTCAAAGTTTGGAAACTTCATTAGAATCACTTTTTTCCCGTTCTTATTTGAGATAACCGGTTCTCTTTCATTTTGCTAGTTTGATAGCTGTAGAAAAGCATATTATGCGGAAAGAATCTCGAAAAGAAAAGAAAAATTTTTCAAAGTTTGGAAACTTCATTAGATTCACTTTTTTTCCGTTCTTATTTGAGATAACTGGTTCTCTTTCATTATACTAGTTTTACAGACTTAGAAAAGCATAATATGCGGAAAGAATCTCGAAAAGAAAAAATAATTTTTTCAAAGTTTCGAAACTTCATTTGAATCACTTTCTTTCCGTTCTTATTTGAGATAACTGGTTCTCTTTCATTATACTAGTTTGATAGCCTTAGAAAAGCTTATTATGCGTAAAGAATCCCGAAAAGAAAAAAAAAAATTTTCAAATTTTGGAAACTTCATTAGAATCAATTTTTTTCCGTTCTTATTTGAGATAACTGGTTCTCTTTCATTTTGCTAGTTTGATAGCTGTAGAAAAGCATATTATGCGGAGAGAATCTCGAAAAGAAAAAATTTTTTTTTCAAAGTTTGGAAACTTCATTAGAATCACTTTTTTTCCGTTCTTATTTGAGATAACTGGTTCTCTTTCATTTTGCTAGTTTGATAGCTGTAGAAAAGCATATTATGCGGAGAGAATCTCGAAAAGAAAAAAAAAATTTTTCAAAGTTTGGAAACTTCATTAGAATCACTTTTTTTCCGTTCTTATTTGAGATAACTGGTTCTCTTTCATTATACTAGTTTGATAGCCTTAGAAAAGCATATTATGCGGCAAGAATCTCGAAAAGAAAAAAAAAATTTTCAAAGTTTGGAAACTTTATTAGAATCAATTTTTTTCCGTTCTTATTTGAGATAACTGGTTCTCTTTCATTTTGCTAGTTTGATAGCTGTGGAAAAGCATATTATGCGGAAAGAATCTCGAAAAGAAATAAAAAATTTTTTCAAAGTTTGAAAACTTCATTAGAATCAGCTTTTTTCCGTTCTTATTTGAGATAACTGGTTCTCTTTCATTTTGCTAGTTTGATAGCTGTAGAAAAGCATATTATGCGGAAAGAATCTCGAAAAGAAAAAAAAAATTTTTTAAAAGTTGGGAAACTTCATTAGAATCACTTTTTTTCCGTTCTTATTTGAGATAACTGGTTCTCCTTCATTATACTAGTTTGACAGCCTTAGAAAAGCATATTATGCGGAAAGATTCTCGAAAAGAAAATAAATTTTTTTCAAAGTTTGGAAACTTCATTAGAATCACTTTCTTTCCGTTCTTATTTGAGATAACTGGTTCTCTTTCATTATACTAGTTTGATAGCCTTAGAAAAGCTTATTATGCGTAAAGATTCTCGAAAAGAAAAAAAAATTTTTTTCAAAGTTTGGATAAAATCATTAGAACCACTTTTTTTCCGTTCTTATTTGAGATAACTGGTTCTCTTTCATTATACTAGTTTGATAGCCTTAGAAAAGCATATTATGCGGAAAGTATCTCGAAAAGAAAAAAATTTTTTTTCAAAGTTACGAAACTTCATTAGAATAACTTTTTTTCCGTTCTTATTTGAGATAACTGGTTCTCTTTCATTATACTAGTTTTTTAGCTTTAGAAAAGCATATTATGCGGAAAGAATCTCGAAAAGAAAAACATTTTTTTTTCAAAGTTTGGAAACTTCATTAGAATCACTTTTTTTCCGTTCTTATTTGAGATAACTGGTTCTCTTTCATTATACTAGTTTGATAGCCTTAGAAAAGCTTATTATGCGTAAAGAATCCCGAAAAGAAAAAAAAAAATTTTCAAATTTTGGAAACTTCATTAGAATCAATTTTTTTCCGTTCTTATTTGAGATAACTGGTTCTCTTTCATTTTGCTAGTTTGATAGCTGTAGAAAAGCATATTATGCGGAGAGAATCTCGAAAAGAAAAAATTTTTTTTTCAAAGTTTGGAAACTTCATTAGAATCACTTTTTTTCCGTTCTTATTTGAGATAACTGGTTCTCTTTCATTTTGCTAGTTTGATAGCTGTAGAAAAGCATATTATGCGGAGAGAATCTCGAAAAGAAAAAAAAAATTTTTCAAAGTTTGGAAACTTCATTAGAATCACTTTTTTTCCGTTCTTATTTGAGATAACTGGTTCTCTTTCATTATACTAGTTTGATAGCCTTAGAAAAGCATATTATGCGGCAAGAATCTCGAAAAGAAAAAAAAAATTTTCAAAGTTTGGAAACTTTATTAGAATCAATTTTTTTCCGTTCTTATTTGAGATAACTGGTTCTCTTTCATTTTGCTAGTTTGATAGCTGTGGAAAAGCATATTATGCGGAAAGAATCTCGAAAAGAAATAAAAAATTTTTTCAAAGTTTGAAAACTTCATTAGAATCAGCTTTTTTCCGTTCTTATTTGAGATAACTGGTTCTCTTTCATTTTGCTAGTTTGATAGCTGTAGAAAAGCATATTATGCGGAAAGAATCTCGAAAAGAAAAAAAAAATTTTTTAAAAGTTGGGAAACTTCATTAGAATCACTTTTTTTCCGTTCTTATTTGAGATAACTGGTTCTCCTTCATTATACTAGTTTGACAGCCTTAGAAAAGCATATTATGCGGAAAGATTCTCGAAAAGAAAATAAATTTTTTTCAAAGTTTGGAAACTTCATTAGAATCACTTTCTTTCCGTTCTTATTTGAGATAACTGGTTCTCTTTCATTATACTAGTTTGATAGCCTTAGAAAAGCTTATTATGCGTAAAGATTCTCGAAAAGAAAAAAAAATTTTTTTCAAAGTTTGGATAAAATCATTAGAACCACTTTTTTTCCGTTCTTATTTGAGATAACTGGTTCTCTTTCATTATACTAGTTTGATAGCCTTAGAAAAGCATATTATGCGGAAAGTATCTCGAAAAGAAAAACATTTTTTTTTCAAAGTTTGGAAACTTCATTAGAATCACTTTTTTTCGTTCTGATTTGAGATAACTAGTTCTCTTTCATTATACTAGTTTCATAGCCTTAGAAAAGCATATTATGCGGAAAGAATCTCGAAAAGAAAAACAAAATTTTTCAAAGTTTGAAAACTTCATTAGAATCAATTTTTTTCCGTTCTTATTTGAGATAACTGGTTCTCTTTCATTTTGCTAGTTTGATAGCTGCAGAAAAGCATATTATGCGGAGAGAATCTCCAAAAGAAAAAAAAAAATTTTCAAAGTTTGGAAACATCATTAGAATCACTTTTTTTTCGTTCTTATTTGAGATAACTGGTTCTCTTTCATTATACTATATTGATAGCCTTAGAAAACCATTTTATGCGGAAAGAATCTCGAAAAGAAAAAAATTTTTTTTCAAAGTTTGGAAAATTCATTAGAATCACTTTTTTTCCGTTCTTATTTGAGATAACTGGTTCTCTTTCATTATACTAGTTTGATAGCCTTAGAAAAGCATATTATGCGGAAAGAATCTCGAAAAGAAAAAATTTTTTTTCAAAGTTTGGAAACTTCATTAGAATCACTTTTTTTCCGTTCTTTTTTTAAATAACCGGTTCTCTTTCATTATACTAGTTTGAGAGCCTTAGAAAAGCATATTATGCGTAAAGATTGTCGAAAAGAAAAATTTTTTTTTTTCAAAGTTTGGAAAAATCATTAGAACCACTTTTTTCCCGTTCTTATTTGAGATAACTTGTTCTCTTTCATTATACTAGTTTGATAGCCTTAGAAAAGCATATTATGCGAAAAGAATCTCGAAAAGAAAAACATTTTTTTTTCAAAGTTTGGAAACTTCAATAGAATCACTTGTTTTTCCGTTATTTGAGATAACTGGTACTCTTTCATTATACTAGTTTGATAGCCTTAGAAAAGAATATTATGCGGAAAGAATCTCGAAAAGAAAGAAAAATTTTTTTCAAAGTTTGGTAACTTGATTAGAATCTTTTTTTTTCCGTTCTTATTTGAGATAACTAATTCTCTTTCATTATACTAGTTTCATAGCCTTAGAAAAGCATATTATGCGGAAAGAATCTCGAAAAGAAAAAAAAAATTTTTCAAAGTTTGGAAACTTCATTAGAATCAATTTTTTTCCGTTCCTATTTGAGATAACTGGTTCTCTTTCATTTTGCTAGTTTGATAGCTGTAGAAAACCATATTATGCGGAAAGAATCTCGAAAAGAAAAAAAAATTTTTTCAAAGTTTGGAAACTTCATTATAATCACTTTTTTTCCGTTCTTATTTGAGATAACTGGTTCTCTTTCATTATATTAGTTTGATAGCCTTAGAAAAGCATATTATGCGGAAAGAATCTCCAAAAGAAAAAAAAATATTTTCAAATTGTGGAAACTTCATTAGAATCACTTTTTTTCCGTTCTTATTTGAGATAACTGGTTATCTTTCAATTTGCTAGTTTGATAGCTGTAGAAAAGCATATTATGCGGAAAGAATCTCGAAAAGAAAAAAATTGTTTTTCAAAGTTTGGAAACTTCATTAGAATCACGTTTTTTCCGTTCTTATTTGAGATAACTGGTTGTCTTTCATTATACTAGTTTGATAGCTATAGAAAACCTTAAAATGAAAGAAGATTCGCGAAAAGAAAAGATTTATTTCGATGCTTGCAAACTTCATTAGATTCACTTATTTTCCGCTCTTATTTGAGATAACTGGTTCTCTTTCATTATACTAGTTTGATAGCCTTAGAAAAGCATATTATGCGGAAAGAATCTCGAAAAAAAATTTTTTTTCAAAGTTTGGAAGCTTCATTAGAATCAATTTTTTTCCGTTCTTATTTTACATAACTGGTTCTCTTTCATTTTGCTATTTTGATAGCTGTAGAAAAAAATATTATGCGGAAAGAATGTCGAAAAGAAAAAAAAATATTTTCAAATTGTGGAAACTTCATTAGAATCACTTTTTTTCCGTTCTTATTTGAGATAACTGGTTATCTTTCAATTTGCTAGTTTGATAGCTGTAGAAAAGCATATTATGCGGGAAGAATCTGGAAAAGAAAAATTTTTTTTTTCAAAGTTTGGAAACTTCATTAGAATCACTTTTTTTCCGTTCTTATTTGAGATAACTGGTTCTCTTTCATTATACTAGTTTGACAGCCTTCGAAAAGCATATTATGCGGAAAGAATCTCGAAAAGAAAAAAAAAATTTTTCAAAGTTACGAAACGTCATTAGAATCACTTTCTTTCCGTTCTTATTTGAGATAACTGGTTCTCTTTCATTATACTAGTTTGATAGCCTTAGAAGAGCTTATTATGCGTAAAGATTCTCGAAAAGAAAAAAAATTTTTATTCAAAGTTTGGAAAAATCATTAGAACCACTTTTTTTCCGTTCTTATTTGAGATAACTGGTTCTCTTCCATTATATTAGTTTGATAGCTGTAGAAAAGCATATTATGCGGAGAGAATCTCGAAAAGAAAAAAAAAATTTTCAAAGTTTGGAAACTTCATTTGAATCACTTTTTTTCCGTTCTTATTTGTGATAACTGGTTCTCCTTCATTATACTAGTTTGACAGCCTTAGAAAAGCATATTATGCGGAAAGAATCTCGAAAAGAAAATAAATTTTTTTCAAAGTTTGGAAACTTCATTAGAATCACTTTTTTTCCGTTCTTATTTGAGATAACTGGTTCTCTTTCATTATACTAGTTTGATAGCCTTAGAAAAGCTTATTATGCGTAAAGATTCTCGAAAAGAAAAAAATTTTTTTTCAAAGTTTGGAAAAATCATTAGAACCACTTTTTTTCCGTTCTTATTTGAGATAACTCGTTCTCTTTCATTATACTAGTTTGATAGCCTTAGAAAAGCATATTATGCTGTAAGTATCTCGAAAAGAAAAAAATTTTTTTTCTAAGTTTGGAAACTTCATTAGAATCACTTTTTTTCCGTTCTTATTTGAGATAACTGGTTCTCTTTCATTATACTAGTTTTTTAGCTTTAGAAAAGCATATTATGCAGAAAGAATCTCGAAAAGAAAAAAAAATTTTTTTCAAAGTTTGGAAACTTCATCTGAATCACTTTTTTTCCGTTCTGATTTGAGATAACTAGTTCTCTTTCATTATACTAGTTTCATAGCCTTAGAAAAGCATATTATGCGGAAAGAATCTCGAAAAGAAAAAAAAATTTTTTCAATGTTTGGAAACTTCATTAGAATCAATTTTTTTCCGTTCTTATTTGAGATAACTGGTTCTCTTTCATTTTGCTAGTTTGATAGCTGCAGAAAAGCATATTATGCGGAGAGAATCTCCAAAAGAAAAAAAAAATTTTTCAAAGTTTGGAAACTTCATTAGAATCACTTTTTTTTCGTTCTTATTTGAGATAACTGGTTCTCTTTCATTATACTAGTTTGATAGCCTTAGAAAAGCTTATTATGCGGAAAGAATCTCGAAAAGAAAAAAAAAATTTTTCAAAGTTTGGAAACTTCATTAATTTTTTTCCGTTCTTATTTGAGATAAATTGTTCTCTTTCATTTTGCTAGTTTGATAGCTGTAGAACAGCATATTATGCGGAAAGAATCTGGAAAAGAAAAAAATTTTTTTTCAATGTTTGGAAACTTCATTAGAATCACTTTTTTTCCGTTCTTATTTTAGATAACTGGTTCTCTTTCATTATACTAGTTTGAAAGCCTTAGAAAAACATATTATGCTTAAAGATTGTCGAAAAGAAAAAAAATTTTTTTTCAAAGTTTGGAAAAATCATTAGAACCACTTTTTTCCGTTCTTATTTGAGATAATTTGTTCTGTTTCATTATACTAGTTTGATAGCCTTAGAAAAGCATATTATGCGGAAAGAATCTCGAAAAGAAAAACATTTTTTTTTCAAAGTTTGGAAACTTCAATAGAATCACTTTTTTCCGTTCTTATTTGAGATAACTGGTTCTCTTTCATTATAATAGTTTGATAGCCTTAGAAAAGCATATTATGCGAAAAGAATCTCGAAAAGAAAAAAAATTTATTTTCAAAGTTTGGAAACTTCATTAGAATCACTTTTTTTCCGTTCTTATTTGAGATAACTGGTTCTCTTTCATTATATATGTTTGATAGCCTTAGAAAAGCATATTATGCGGAAAGAATCTCGAAAAGAAAAAAAAATTTTTTCAAAGTTTGGAAACTTCATTAATTTTTTTCCGTTCTTATTTGAGATAACTGGTTCTCTTTCATTTTGCTAGTTTGATATCTCTAGAACAGTATATTATGAGGAAAAAATCTGAAAAGAAAAAAAATTTTTTTCAAAGTTTAGAAACTTCATTAGAATCACTTTTTTTCCGTTCTTATTTTAGATAACTGGTTCTCTTTCATTATACTAGTTTGAAAGCCTTAGAAAAGCATATTATGCGTAAAGATTGTCGAAAAGAAAAAAAATTTTTTTTCAAAGTTTGGAAAAATCATTAGAACCACTTTTTTCCGTTCTTATTTGAGATAATTTGTTCTCTTTCATTATACTAGTTTGATAGCCTTAGAAAAGCATATTTTGTGGAAAGAATCTCGAAAAGAAAAACATTTTTTTTTCAAAGTTTGGAAACTTCAATAGAATCACTTTTTTCCGTTCTTATTTGAGATAACTGGTTCTCTTTCATTATACTAGTTTGATAGCCTTAGAAAAGCATATTATGCGAAAAGAATCTCGAAAAGAAAAAAAATTTTTTTTCAAAGTTTGGAAACTTCATTAGAATCACTTTTTTTCCGTTCTTATTTGAGATAACTGGTTCTCTTTCATTATACTATTTTGATAGCCTTAGAAAAGCATATTATGCGGAAAGTATCTCGAAAAGAAAAAAAATTTTTTTCAAAGTTTGGAAATTTCATTAGAATCACTTTTTTTCCGTTCTTAATTGAGATAACTGGTTCTCTTTCATTATACTAGTTTGATAGCCTTAGAAAAGCATATTATGCTGAAAGAATCTCGAAAAGAAGAAAAAAAATTTTCAAAGTTTGGAAACTTCATTAGAATCACTTTTTTTCCGTTATTTGAGATAACTGGTTCTCTTTCATTATACTAGTTTGATAGCCTTAGAAAAGCATATTATGGGGAAAGAATCTCGAAAAGAAAAAATTTTTTTCAAAGTTTAAAAACTTCATTAGAATCACTTTTTTTCTGTTCTTATTTGAGATAACTGGTTCTCTTTCATTATACTAGTTTGATAGCCTTAGAAAAGCATATTATGCGGCAAGAATCTCGAAAATAAAAAAAAATTTTTCAAAGTTTGGAAACTTTATTAGAATCAATTTTTTTCCGTTCTTATTTGAGATAACTGGTTCTCTTTCATTTTGCTAGTTTGATAGCTGTAGAAAAGCATATTATGCGGAAAGAATCTCGAAAAGAAAAAAAAATTTTTTCAAAGTTTGGAAACTTCATTAGAATCAATTTTTTTCCGTTCTTATTTGAGATAACTGGTTCTCTTTCATTTTGCTAATTTGATAGCTGTAGAAAAGCATATTATGCGGAGAGAATCTCGAAAAGAAAAAAAAATTTTTTCAAAGTTTGGAAACTTCATTAGAATCACTTTTTTTCCGTTCTTATTTGAGATAACTGGTTCTCCTTCATTATACTAGTTTGATAGCCTTAGAAAAGCTTATTATGCGTAAAGATTCTCGAAAAGAAAAAAAATTTTTTTTCAAAGTTTTGAAAAATCATTAGAACCACTTTTTTCCGTTCTTATTTGAGATAATTTGTTCTCTTTCATTATACTAGTTTGATAGCCTTAGAAAAGCATATTATGCGGAAAGAATCTCGAAAAGAAAAACATTTTTTTTTCAAAGTTTGGAAACTTCAATAGAATCACTTTTTTCCGTTCTTATTTGAGATAACTGGTTCTCTTTCATTATACTAGTTTGATAGACTTAGAAAAGCATATTATGCGAAAAGAATCTCGAAAAGAAAAAAAATTTATTTTAAAAGTTTGGAAACTTCATTAGAATCACTTTTTTTCCGTTCTTATTTGAGATAACTGGTTCTCTTTCATTATATAAGTTTGATAGCCTTAGAAAAGCATATTATGCGGAAAGAATCTCGAAAAGAAAAAAAAATTTTTTCAAAGTTTGGAAACTTCATTAATTTTTTTCCGTTCTTATTTGAGATAACTGGTTCTCTTTCATTTTGCTAGTTTGACAGCTGTAGAACAGCATATTATGCGGAAAGAATCTGAAAAGAAAAAAAATTTTTTCAAAGTTTAGAAACTTCATTAGAATCACTTTTTTTCCGTTCTTATTTTAGATAACTGGTTCTCTTTCATTATACTAGTTTGAAAGCCTTAGAAAAGCATATTATGCGTAAAGATTGTCGAAAAGAAAAAAAATTTTTTTTCAAAGTTTGGAAAAATCATTAGAACCACTTTTTTCCGTTCTTATTTGAGATAATTTGTTCTCTTTCATTATACTAGTTTGATAGCCTTAGAAAAGCATATTTTGTGGAAAGAATCTCGAAAAGAAAAACATTTTTTTTTCAAAGTTTGGAAACTTCATTAGAATCACTTTTTTTCCGTTCTTATTTGAGATAACTGGTTCTCTTTCATTATACTATTTTGATAGCCTTAGAAAAGCATATTATGCGGAAAGTATCTCGAAAAGAAAAAAAATTTTTTTCAAAGTTTGGAAATTTCATTAGAATCACTTTTTTTCCGTTCTTAATTGAGATAACTGGTTCTCTTTCATTATACTAGTTTGATAGCCTTAGAAAAGCATATTATGCTGAAAGAATCTCGAAAAGAAGAAAAAAAATTTTCAAAGTTTGGAAACTTCATTAGAATCACTTTTTTTCCGTTATTTGAGATAACTGGTTCTCTTTCATTATACTAGTTTGATAGCCTTAGAGAAGCATATTATGTGGAAAGAATCTCGAAAAGAAAAAATTTTTTTTCAAAGTTTAAAAACTTCATTAGAATCACTTTTTTTCTGTTCTTATTTGAGATAACTGGTTCTCTTTCATTATACTAGTTTGATAGCCTAGAAAAGCATATTATGCGGCAAGAATCTCGAAAAGAAAAAAAATTTTTTCAAAGTTTGGAAACTTTATTAGAATCAATTTTTTTCCGTTCTTATTTGAGATAACTGGTTCTCTTTCATTTTGCTAGTTTGATAGCTGTAGAAAAGCATATTATGCGGAAAGAATCTCGAAAAGAAAAAAAAAATTTTTCAAAGTTTGGAAACTTCATTAGAATCAATTTTTTTCCGTTCTTATTTGAGATAACTGGTTCTCTTTCATTTTGCTAATTTGATAGCTGTAGAAAAGCATATTATGCGGAGAGAATCTCTAAAAGAAAAAAAAATTTTTCAAAGTTTGGAAACTTCATTAGAATCACTTTTTTTCCGTTCTTATTTGAGATAACTGGTTCTCCTTCATTATACTAGTTTGATAGCCTTAGAAAAGCTTATTATGCGTAAAGATTCTCGAAAAGAAAAAAATTTTTTTTTCAAAGTTTGGAAAAATCATTAGAACCACTTTTTTTCCGTTCTTATTTGAGATAACTCGTTCTCTTTCATTATACTAGTTTGATAGCCTTAGAAAAGCATATTATGCGGAAAGAATCTCGAAAAGAAAAAAAAATTTTTTTCAAAGTTTGGAAACTTCATTAGAATCACTTTTTTTCCGTTCTTATTTGAGATAACTGGATCTCTTTCATTATACTAGTTTGATAGCCTTAGAAAAGCATATTATGCGGAAAGTATCGCGAAAAAAAAATTTTTTTTTTTCAAAGTTTGGAAACTTCATTAGAATTACTTTTTTTCCGTTCTTATTTGAGATAACTGGTTATCTTTCATTTTGCTAGTTTGATAGCTGCAGAAAAGCATATTATGCGGAGAGAATCTCCAAAAGAAAAAAAATTTTTTTCAAAGTTTGGAAACTTCATTAGAATCACTTTTTTTTCGTTCTTATTTGAGATAACTGATTCTCTTTCATTATACTAGTTTGATAGCCTTAGAAAACCATATTATGCGGAAAGAATCTCGAAAAGAAAAAAAAATTTTTTCAAAGTTTGGAAACTTCATTAATTATTTTCCTTTCTTATTTGAGATAACTGGTTCTCTTTCATTTTGCTAGTTTGATAGCTGTAGAAAAGCATATTATGCGGAAAGAATCTGGAAAAGAAAAAATTTTTTTTTCAAAGTTTGGAAACTTCATTAGAATCACTTTTTTTCCGTTCTTATTTTAGATAACTGGTTCTCTTTCATTATACTATTTTGAAAGCCTTAGAAAAGCATATTATGCGTAAAGATTGTCGAAAAGAAAAAAATTTTTTTTTCAAAGTTTGGAAAAATCATTAGAACCACTTTTTTTCCGTTCTTATTTGAGATAATTTGTTCTCTTTCATTATACTAGTTTGATAGCCTTAGAAAAGCATATTATGCGGAAAGAATCTCGAAAAGAAAAAATTTTTTTTTCAAAGTTTCGAAACTTCATTAGAATCACTTTCTTTCCGTTCTTATTTGAGATAATTGGTTCTCTTTCATTATACTAGTTTGATAGCATTAGAAAAGCAAATTATGCGTAAAGATTCTCGAAAAGAAAAAAATTTTTTTTCAAAGTTTGGAAACTTCATCTGAATCACTTTTTTTCCGTTCTTATTTGAGATAACTAGTTCTCTTTCTTTATACTAGTTTCATAGCCTTAGAAAAGCATATTATGCGGAAAGAATCTCGAAAAGAAAAAAAAAATTTTTCAAAGTTTGGAAACTTCATTAGAATCAATTTTTTTTTCCGTTCTTATTTGAGATAACTGGTTCTCTTTCATTTTGCTAGTTTGATAGCTGTAGAAAAGCATATTATGCGGAGAGAATCTCGAAAAGAAAAAAAATTTTTTTTTCAAAGTTTGGAAAAATCATTAGAACCACTTTTTTCCGTTCTTATTTGAGATAACTGGTTCTCTTTCATTATACTAGTTTGATAGCCTTAGAAAAGCATATTATGCGGAAAGTATCTGGAAAAGAAAAAAATTTTTTTTCAAAGTTTGGAAACTTCATTAGAATCACTTTTTTAACGTTCTTATTTGAGAAAACTGGTTCTCTTTCATTATACTAGTTTTTTAGCCCTAGAAAAGCATGTTATGCGGAAAGAATCTCGAAAAGAAAAAAAAATTTTTTTGAAAGTTTGGAAACTTCATCTGAATCACTTTTTTTCCGTTCTTATTTGAGATAACTAGTTCTCTTTCATTATACTAGTTTCATAGCCTTAGAAAAGCATATTATGCGGAAAGAATCTCGAAAAGAAAAAAAAAATTTTTTAAAGTTTGGAAACTTCATTAATTTTTTTCCGTTCTTATTTGAGATAACTGGTTCTCTTTCATTTTGCTAGTTTGATAGCTGTAGAACAGCATATTATGCGGAAAGAATCTGAAAAGAAAAAAAATTTTTTTCAAAGTTTAGAAACTTCATTAGAATCACTTTTTTTCCGTTCTTATTTTAGATAACTGGTTCTCTTTCATTATACTAGTTTGAAAGCCTTAGAAAAGCATATTATGCGTAAAGATTGTCGAAAAGAAAAAAAATTTTTTTTCAAAGTTTGGAAAAATCATTAGAACCACTTTTTTCCGTTCTTATTTGAGATAATTTGTTCTCTTTCATTATACTAGTTTGATAGCCTTAGAAAAGCATATTATGCGAAAAGAATCTCGAAAAGAAAAAAAATTTTTTTTCAAAGTTTGGAAACTTCATTAGAATCACTTTTTTTCCGTTCTTATTTGAGATAACTGGTTCTCTTTCATTATACTATTTTGATAGCCTTAGAAAAGCATATTATGCGGAAAGTATCTCGAAAAGAAAAAAAATTTTTTTCAAAGTTTGGAAATTTCATTAGAATCACTTTTTTTCCGTTCTTAATTGAGATAACTGGTTCTCTTTCATTATACTAGTTTGATAGCCTTAGAAAAGCATATTATGCTGAAAGAATCTCGAAAAGAAGAAAAAAAATTTTCAAAGTTTGGAAACTTCATTAGAATCACTTTTTTTCCGTTATTTGAGATAACTGGTTCTCTTTCATTATACTAGTTTGATAGCCTTAGAAAAGCTTATTATGGGGAAAGAATCTCGAAAAGAAAAAAAATTTTTTTTCAAAGTTTGGAAACTTCATTAGAATCACTTTTTTTCTGTTCTTATTTGAGATAACTGGTTCTCTTTCATTATACTAGTTTGATAGCCTTAGAAAAGCATATTATGCGGCAAGAATCTCGAAAAGAAAAAAAAATTTTTTCAAAGTTTGGAAACTTTATTAGAATCAATTTTTTTCCGTTCTTATTTGAGATAACTGGTTCTCTTTTATTTTGCTAGTTTGATAGCTGTAGAAAAGCATATATTGCGGAAAGAATCTCGAAAAGAAAAAAAAATTTTTTCAAAGTTTGGAAACTTCATTAGAATCAATTTTTTTCCGTTCTTATTTGAGATAACTGGTTCTCTTTCATTTTGTTAATTTGATAGCTGTAGAAAAGCATATTATGCGGAAAGAATCTCGAAAAGAAAAACATTTTTTTTTCAAAGTTTCGAAACTTCATTAGAATCACTTTTTTTCCGTTCTTATTTGAGATAACTCGTTCTCTTTCATTATACTAGTTTGATAGCCTTAGAAAAGCATATTATGCGGAAAGTATCGCGAAAAAAAAAATTTTTTTTTCAAAGTTTGGAAACTTCATTAGAATTACTTTTTTTCCGTTCTTATTTGAGATAACTGGTTATCTTTCATTTTGCTAGTTTGATAGCTGCAGAAAAGCATATTATGCGGAGAGAATCTCCAAAAGAAAAAAAAAATTTTTCAAAGTTTGGAAACTTCATTAGAATCACTTTTTTTTCGTTCTTATTTGAGATAACTGGTTCTCTTTCATTATACTTGTTTGATAGCCTTAGAAAACCATATTATGCGGAAAGAATCTCGAAAAGAAAAAAATTTTTTTTCAAAGTTTGGAAAATTCATTAGAATCACTTTTTTTCCGTTCTTATTTGAGATAACTGGTTCTCTTTCATTATACTAGTTTGATAGCCTTAGAAAAGCATATTATGCGGAAAGAATCTCGAAAAGAAAAAAAAAAATTTTCAAAGTTTGGAAACTTCATTAATTTTTTTCCGTTCTTATTTGAGATAACTGGTTCTCTTTCATTTTGCTAGTTTGATAGCTGTAGAAAAGCATATTATGCGGAAAGAATCTGGAAAAGAAAAAAATTTTTTTTCAAAGTTTGGAAACTTCATTAGAATCACTTTTTTTCCGTTCTAATTTTAGATAACTGGTTCTCTTTCAATATACTATTTTGAAAGCCTTAGAAAAGCATATTATGCGTAAAGATTGTCGAAAAGAAAAAAAATTTTTTTTCAAAGTTTGGAAAAATCATTAGAACCACTTTTTTTTCCGTTCTTATTTGAGATAATTTGTTCTCTTTCATTATACTAGTTTGATAGCCTTAGAAAAGCATATTATGCGGAAAGAATCTCGAAAAGAAAAACATTTTTTTTTCAAAGTTTCGAAACTTCATTAGAATCACTTTCTTTCCGTTCTTATTTGAGATAATTGGTTCTCTTTCATTATACTAGTTTGATAGCATTAGAAAAGCTAATTATGCGTAAAGATTCTCGAAAAGAAAAAAATTTTTTTTCAAAGTTTGGAAACTTCATCTGAACTTAATTTTTTTTCCGTTCTTATTTGAGATAACTAGTTCTCTTTCATTATACTAGTTTCATAGCCTTAGAAAAGCATATTATGCGGAAAGAATCTCAAAAAGAAAAAAAAAAATTTTTCAAAGTTTGGAAACTTCATTAGAATCAATTTTTTTCCGTTCTTATTTGAGATAACTGGTTGTCTTTCATTTTGCTAGTTTGATAGCTGTAGAAAAGCATATTATGCGGAGAGAATCTCGAAAAGAAAAAGAAATTTTTTTTCAAAGTTTGGAAAAATCATTAGAACCACTTTTTTCCGTTCTTATTTGAGATAACTGGTTCTCTTTCATTATACTAGTTTGATAGCCTTAGAAAAGCATATTATGCGGAAAGTATCTGGAAAAGAAAAAAATTTTTTTTCAAAGTTTGGAAACTTCATTAGAATCACATTTTTACCGTTCTTATTTGAGAAAACTGGTTCTCTTTCATTATACTAGTTTTTTAGCCTTAGAAAAGCATGTTATGCGGAAAGAATCTCGAAAAGAAAAAAAAAAATTTTTCAAAGTTTATAAACTTCATCTGAATCACTTTTTTTCCGTTCTTATTTGAGATAACTAGTTCTCTTTCATTGTACTAGTTTCATAGCCTTAGAAAAGCATATTATGCGGAAAGAACCTCGAAAAGAAAAAATTTTTTTTCAAAGTTTGGAAACTTCATTAGAATCACTTTTTTCCGTTCTTATTTGAGATAACTGGTTCTCTTTCATTTTGCTAGTTTGATAGCTGTAGAAAAGCACATTATGCGGAGAGAATCTCGAAAAGAAAAAAAAATTTTTTCAAAGTTTGGAAACTTCATTAGAATCACTTTTTTTCCGTTCTTATTTGAGATAACTGGTTCTCTTTCATTATACTAGTTTGATAGCCTTAGAAAAGCATATTATGCGGCAAGAATCCCGAAAAGAAAAAAAAATTTTTTCAAAGTTTGGAAACTTCATTAGAATCAATTTTTTTCCGTTCTTATTTGAGATAACTGGTTCTCTTTCATTTTGCTAGTTTGATAGCTGTAGAAAAGCATATTATGCGGAAAGAATCTCGAAAGGAAAAAAAAATTTTTTCAAAGTTTGGAAACTTCATTAGAATCAATTTTTTTCCGTTCTTATTTGAGATAACTGGTTCTCTTTCATTTTGCTAGTTTGATAGCTGTAGAAAAGCATATTATGCGGAAAGAATCTCGAAAAGAAAAAAAAAATTTTTCAAAGTTTGGAAACTTCATTAGAATCACTTTTTTTCCGTTCTTATTTGAGATAACTGGTTGTCTTTCATTATACTAGTTTCATAGCCTTAGAAAAGCACATTATGCGGAAAGAATCTCGAAAAGAAAAAAATTTTTTTCAAAGTTTGGAAACTTCATTAGACTCAATTTCTTCCCGTTCTTATTTGAGATAACTGGTTCTCTTTCATTATACTAGTTTGATAGCCTTAGTAAAGCATATTATCCGAAAAGAATCTCGAAAGGAAAAAAAATTTTTTTTCAAAGTTTGGAAACTTCTTTAGAATCACTTTTTTTTCGTTCTTAATTGAGATAACTTGTTCTCTTTCATTATACTAGTTTGATAGCCTTAGAAAAGCATATTATGCGGAAAGAATCTGGAAAAGAAAAAATTTTTTTTTCAAAGTTTGGAAACTTCATTAGAATCACTTTTTTTCCGTTCTTATTTGAGATAACTGGTTCTCTTTCATTATACTAGTTTGATAGCCTTAGAAAAGCATATTATGCGTAAAGATTCTCGTAAAAAAAAAAATTTTTTTCAAAGTTGTTAAAAATCATTAGAACCACTTTTTTCCGTTCTTATTTGAGATAACTTGTTCTCTTTCATTATACCAGTTTGATAGCCTTAGAAAAGAATATTATACTGAAAGAATCTGGAAAAGAAAAAAAAATTTTTTCAAAGTTTGGAAAAATCATTAGAACCACTTTTTTTCCCTTCTTAATTGAGATAACTTGTTCTCTTTCATTATACTAGTTTTATAGCCTTAGAAAAGGATATTATGCGGTAAGAATCTCGAAAAGAAAAACATTTTTTTTTCAAAGTTTGGAAACTTCATTAGAATCACTTTTTTTCCGTTCTTATTTGAGATAACTGGTTCTCTTTCAATATACTAGTTTGATAGCCTTAGAAAAGCATATTATGCGTAAAGATTCTCGAAAAGAAAAAAAAAAATTTTTCAAAGTTTGGAAAAATCATTAGAACCACTTTTTTTCCGTTCTTATTTGAGATTACTTGTTGTCTTTCATTATACTAGTTTGATAGCCTTAGATAGGCATATTATGCGGAAAGAATCTCGAAAAGAAAAACATTTTTTTTTCAAAGTTTGGAAACTTCATTAGAATCACTTTTTTTCCGTTCTTATTTGAGATAACTGGTTCTCTTTCATTATACTAGTTTGATAGCCTTAGAAAAGCATATTATGCGGAAAGAATCTCGAAAAGAAAAACATTTTTTTTTCAAAGTTTGGAAACTTCATTAGAATCACTTTTTTTCCGTTCTTATTTGAGATAACTGGTTATCTTTGATTATACTAGTTTGATAGCCTTAGAAAAGCATATTATGCGGAAAGAATCTCGAAAAGAAAAAAAAATTTTTTTTCAAAGTTTGGAAACTTCATTAGAATCACTTTTTTTCCGTTCTTATTTGAGATAACTGGTTCTCTTTCATTATACTAGTTTGATAGCCTTAGAAAAGCATATTATCCGAAAAGAATCTCGAAAAGAAAAAAAATTTTTTTTCAAAGTTTGGAAACTTCTTTAGAATCACTTTTTTTTGGTTCTTAATAGAGATAACTTGTTCTCTTTCATTATACTAGTTTGATAGCCTTAGAAAAGCATATTATGCGGAAAGAATCTGGAAAAGAAAAAAATTTTTTTTCAAAGTTTGAAAACTTCATTAGAATCACTTTTTTTCGTTCTTATTTGAGATAACTGGTTCTCTTTCATTATACTAGTTTGATAGCCTTAGAAAATCATATTATGCGTAAAGATTCTCTAAAAGAAAAAAAATTTTTTTTTCTAAGTTTGGAAAAATCATTAGAACCACTTTTTTCCGTTCTTATTTGAGATAACTTCTTCTCTTTCATTATACTAGTTTGATAGCCTTAGATAGGTATATTATGCGGAAAGAATCTCGAAAAGAAAAACATTTTTTTTTTCAAAGTTTGGAAATTTCATTAGAATCACTTTTTTTCCGTTCTTATTTGAGATAACTGGTTCTCTTTCATTATACTAGTTTTATAGCTGTAGAAAAGCATATTATGCGGAAAGGATCTCGAAAAGAAAAAAAAATTTTTTCAAAGTTTGGAAACTTCATCTGAATCACTTTTTTTCCGTTCTCATTTGAGATAACTAGTTCTCTTTCATTATACTAGTTTGATAGCCTTAGAAAAGCATATTATGCGGAAAGAATCTCGAAAAGAAAAAAAATTTTTTTTCAAAGTTTGGAAACTTCATTAGAATCACTTTTTTTCCGTTCTTATTTGAGATAACTGGTTCTCTTTCATTATACTAGTTTGATAGCCTTAGAAAAGCATATTATGCGGCAAGAATCTAGAAAAAAAAATTTTTTTTTCAAAGTTTGGAAACTTCATTAGAATCAATTTTTTCCGTTCTTATTTGAGATAACTGGTTCTCTTTCATTATACTAGTTTGATAGCCTTAGAAAAGCATATTATGCGTAAAGATTCTCGTAAAAAAAAAATTTTTTTTCAAAGTTTGTAAAAATCATTAGAACCACTTTTTTTCCGTTCTTATTTGAGATAACTTGTTCTCTTTCATTATACCAGTTTGATAGCCTTAGAAAAGAATATTATACTGAAAGAATCTGGAAAAGAAAAAAAAATTTTTTCAAAGTTTGGAAAAATCATTAGAACCACTTTTTTTCCCTTCTTAATTGAGATAACTTGTTCTCTTTCATTATACTAGTTTGATAGCCTTAGAAAAGGATATTATGCGGTAAGAATCTCGAAAAGAAAAACATTTTTTTTCAAAGTTTGGAAACTTCATTAGAATCACTTTTTTTCCGTTCTTATTTGAGATAACTGGTTCTCTTTCAATATACTAGTTTGATAGCCTTAGAAAAGCATATTATGCGTAAAGATTCTCGAAAAGAAAAAAAAAAATTTTTCAAAGTTTGGAAAAATCATTAGAACCACTTTTTTTCCGTTCTTATTTGAGATTACTTGTTGTCTTTCATTATACTAGTTTGATAGCCTTAGATAGGCATATTATGCGGAAAGAATCTCGAAAAGAAAAACATTTTTTTTTCAAAGTTTGGAAACTTCATTAGAATCACTTTTTTTCCGTTCTTATTTGAGATAACTGGTTCTCTTTCATTATACTAGTTTGATAGCCTTAGAAAAGCATATTATGCGGAAAGAATCTCGAAAAGAAAAACATTTTTTTTTCAAAGTTTGGAAACTTCATTAGAATCACTTTTTTTCCGTTCTTATTTGAGATAACTGGTTATCTTTGATTATACTAGTTTGATAGCCTTAGAAAAGCATATTATGCGGAAAGAATCTCGAAAAGAAAAAAAAATTTTTTTTCAAAGTTTGGAAACTTCATTAGAATCACTTTTTTTCCGTTCTTATTTGAGATAACTGGTTCTCTTTCATTATACTAGTTTGATAGCCTTAGAAAAGCATATTATCCGAAAAGAATCTCGAAAAGAAAAAAAATTTTTTTTCAAAGTTTGGAAACTTCTTTAGAATCACTTTTTTTTGGTTCTTAATAGAGATAACTTGTTCTCTTTCATTATACTAGTTTGATAGCCTTAGAAAAGCATATTATGCGGAAAGAATCTGGAAAAGAAAAAAATTTTTTTTCAAAGTTTGAAAACTTCATTAGAATCACTTTTTTTCGTTCTTATTTGAGATAACTGGTTCTCTTTCATTATACTAGTTTGATAGCCTTAGAAAATCATATTATGCGTAAAGATTCTCTAAAAGAAAAAAAATTTTTTTTTCTAAGTTTGGAAAAATCATTAGAACCACTTTTTTCCGTTCTTATTTGAGATAACTTCTTCTCTTTCATTATACTAGTTTGATAGCCTTAGATAGGTATATTATGCGGAAAGAATCTCGAAAAGAAAAACATTTTTTTTTTCAAAGTTTGGAAATTTCATTAGAATCACTTTTTTTCCGTTCTTATTTGAGATAACTGGTTCTCTTTCATTATACTAGTTTTATAGCTGTAGAAAAGCATATTATGCGGAAAGGATCTCGAAAAGAAAAAAAAATTTTTTCAAAGTTTGGAAACTTCATTAGAATCACTTTTTTTCCGTTATTTGAGATAACTGGTTCTCTTTCATTATACTAGTTTGATAGCCTTAGAAAAGCATATTATGCGGAAAGAATCTCGAAAAGAAAAAAAAATTTTTTTCAAAGTTTGGAAACTTCATCTGAATCACTTTTTTTCCGTTCTCATTTGAGATAACTAGTTCTCTTTCATTATACTAGTTTGATAGCCTTAGAAAAGCATATTATGCGGAAAGAATCTCGAAAAGAAAAAAAATTTTTTTTCAAAGTTTGGAAACTTCATTAGAATCACTTTTTTTCCGTTCTTATTTGAGATAACTGGTTCTCTTTCATTATACTAGTTTGATAGCCTTAGAAAAGCATATTATGCGGCAAGAATCTAGAAAAAAAAATTTTTTTTTCAAAGTTTGGAAACTTCATTAGAATCAATTTTTTCCGTTCTTATTTGAGATAACTGGTTCTCTTTCATTATACTAGTTTGATAGCCTTAGAAAAGCATATTATGCGTAAAGATTCTCGTAAAAAAAAAATTTTTTTTCAAAGTTTGTAAAAATCATTAGAACCACTTTTTTTCCGTTCTTATTTGAGATAACTTGTTCTCTTTCATTATACCAGTTTGATAGCCTTAGAAAAGAATATTATACTGAAAGAATCTGGAAAAGAAAAAAAAATTTTTTCAAAGTTTGGAAAAATCATTAGAACCACTTTTTTTCCCTTCTTAATTGAGATAACTTGTTCTCTTTCATTATACTAGTTTGATAGCCTTAGAAAAGGATATTATGCGGTAAGAATCTCGAAAAGAAAAACATTTTTTTTCAAAGTTTGGAAACTTCATTAGAATCACTTTTTTTCCGTTCTTATTTGAGATAACTGGTTCTCTTTCAATATACTAGTTTGATAGCCTTAGAAAAGCATATTATGCGTAAAGATTCTCGAAAAGAAAAAAAAAATTTTTTCAAAGTTTGGAAAAGTCATTAGAACCACTTTTTTTCCGTTCTTATTTGAGATTACTTGTTGTCTTTCATTATACTAGTTTGATAGCCTTAGATAGGCATATTATGCGGAAAGAATCTCGAAAAGAAAAACATTTTTTTTTCAAAGTTTGGAAACTTCATTAGAATCACTTTTTTTCCGTTCTTATTTGAGATAACTGGTTCTCTTTCATTATACTAGTTTGATAGCCTTAGAAAAGCATATTATCCGAAAAGAATCTCGAAAAGAAAAAAAAATTTTTTTCAAAGTTTGGAAACTTCTTTAGAATCACTTTTTTTTGGTTCTTAATAGAGATAACTTGTTCTCTTTCATTATACTAGTTTGATAGCCTTAGAAAAGCATATTATGCGGAAAGAATCTGGAAAAGAAAAAAATTTTTTTTCAAAGTTTGGAAACTTCATTAGAATCACTTTTTTTCCGTTCTTATTTGAGATAACTGGTTCTCTTTCATTATACTAGTTTGATAGCCTTAGAAAATCATATTATGCGTAAAGATTCTCGAAAAGAAAAAAAATTTTTTTTTTCTAAGTTTGGAAAAATCATTAGAACCACTTTTTTTCCGTTCTTATTTGAGATAACTTGTTCTCTTTCATTATACTAGTTTGATAGCCTTAGATAGGTATATTATGCGGAAAGAATCTCGAAAAGAAAAACATTTTTTTTTCAAAGTTTGGAAATTTCATTAGAATCACTTTTTTTCCGTTCTTATTTGAGATAACTGGTTCTCTTTCATTATACTAGTTTGATAGCTGTAGAAAAGCATATTATGCGGAAAGGCTCTCGAAAAGAAAAAAAAATTTTTTCAAAGTTTGGAAACTTCATTAGAATCACTTTTTTTCCGTTATTTGAGATAACTGGTTCTCTTTCATTATACTAGTTTGATAGCCTTAGAAAAGCATATTATGCGGAAAGAATCTCGAAAAAAAAAAAAAAATTTTTTCAAAGTTTGGAAACTTCATTAGAATCACTTTTTTTCCGTTCTTATTTGAGATAACTGGTTCTCTTTCATTATACTAGTTTGATAGCCTTAGAAAAGCATATTATGCGGCAAGAATCTAGAAAAAAAAAATTTTTTTTCAAAGTTTGGAAACTTCATTAGAATCAATTTTTTTCCGTTCTTATTTGAGATAACTGGTTCTCTTTCATTATACTAGTTTGATAGCCTTAGAAAAACATATTATGCGGAAAGAATCTCGAAAAGAAAAAAAAATTTTTTCAAAGTTTGGAAACTTCATTAGAATCACTTTTTTTCTGTTCTTATTTGAGATAACTGATTCTCTTTCATTATACTAGTTTGATAGCCTTAGAAAAGCATATTATGCGTAAAGATTCTCGAAAAAGAAAAAAATCTTTTTTCAAAGTTTGGAAAAATTATTAGAACCACTTTTTTTCCGTTCTTATTTGAGATAACTGGTTCTCTTTCATTATACTAGTTTGATAGCCTTAGAAAAGCATATTATGCGGAAAGTATCTCGAAAAGAAAAAATTTTTTTTTCAAAGTTTGGAAACTTCATTAGATTCACTTTTTTTCCGTTCTTATTTGAGATAACTGGTTCTCTTTCATTATACTAGTTTTTTAGCCTTAGAAAAGCATATTATGCGGAAAGAAACTCGAAAAGAAAAAAAATTTTTTTCAAAGTTTGGAAACTTCATTAGAATCAATTTTTATCCGTTCTTATTTCAGATAACTGGTTCTCTTTCATTTTGCTAGTTTGATAGCTGTAGAAAAGCATATTATGCGGAGAGAATCTCGAAAAGAAAGAAAAATTTTTTCAAAGTTTGGAAACTTCATTAGAATCACTTTTTTTCCGTTCTTATTTGAGATAACTGGTTCTCTTTCATTATACTAGTTTGATAGCCTTAGAAAAGCATATTATGCGGCAAGAATCTCGAAAAGAAAAAAAAAAAATTTTCAAAGTTTGGAAACTTCATTAGAATCAATTTTTTTCCGTTCTTATTTGAGATAACTGGTTCTCTTTAATTTTGCTAGTTTGATAGCTGTAGAAAAGCATATTATGCGGAAAGAATCTCGAAAAAAAAAAAAATTTTTCAAAGTTTGGAAACTTAATTAGAATCAATTTTTTTCCGTTCTTATTTGAGATAACTGGTTCTTTTCATTATACTAGTTTGATAGCCTTAGAATAGCATATTATGCGGAAAGAATCTCGAAAAGAAAAAAATTTATTTTTCAAAGTTTGGAAACTTCATTAGAATCACTTTTTTTCCGTTCTTATTTGAGATAACTGGTTCTCTTTCAATATACTAGTTTGATAGCCTTAGAAAAGCATATTATGCGTAAAGATTCTCGAAAAGAAAAAAAAAATTTTTTCAAAGTTTGGAAAAGTCATTAGAACCACTTTTTTTCCGTTCTTATTTGAGATTACTTGTTGTCTTTCATTATACTAGTTTGATAGCCTTAGATAGGCATATTATGCGGAAAGAATCTCGAAAAGAAAAACATTTTTTTTTCAAAGTTTGGAAACTTCATTAGAATCACTTTTTTTCCGTTCTTATTTGAGATAACTGGTTCTCTTTCATTATACTAGTTTGATAGCCTTAGAAAAGCATATTATCCGAAAAGAATCTCGAAAAGAAAAAAAAATTTTTTTCAAAGTTTGGAAAAGTCATTAGAACCACTTTTTTTCCGTTCTTATTTGAGATTACTTGTTGTCTTTCATTATACTAGTTTGATAGCCTTAGATAGGCATATTATGCGGAAAGAATCTCGAAAAGAAAAACATTTTTTTTTCAAAGTTTGGAAACTTCATTAGAATCACTTTTTTTCCGTTCTTATTTGAGATAACTGGTTCTCTTTCATTATACTAGTTTGATAGCCTTAGAAAAGCATATTATCCGAAAAGAATCTCGAAAAGAAAAAAAAATTTTTTTCAAAGTTTGGAAACTTCTTTAGAATCACTTTTTTTTGGTTCTTAATAGAGATAACTTGTTCTCTTTCATTATACTAGTTTGATAGCCTTAGAAAAGCATATTATGCGGAAAGAATCTGGAAAAGAAAAAAATTTTTTTTCAAAGTTTGGAAACTTCATTAGAATCACTTTTTTTCCGTTCTTATTTGAGATAACTGGTTCTCTTTCATTATACTAGTTTGATAGCCTTAGAAAATCATATTATGCGTAAAGATTCTCGAAAAGAAAAAAAATTTTTTTTTTCTAAGTTTGGAAAAATCATTAGAACCACTTTTTTTCCGTTCTTATTTGAGATAACTTGTTCTCTTTCATTATACTAGTTTGATAGCCTTAGATAGGTATATTATGCGGAAAGAATCTCGAAAAGAAAAACATTTTTTTTTCAAAGTTTGGAAATTTCATTAGAATCACTTTTTTTCCGTTCTTATTTGAGATAACTGGTTCTCTTTCATTATACTAGTTTGATAGCTGTAGAAAAGCATATTATGCGGAAAGGCTCTCGAAAAGAAAAAAAAATTTTTTCAAAGTTTGGAAACTTCATTAGAATCACTTTTTTTCCGTTATTTGAGATAACTGGTTCTCTTTCATTATACTAGTTTGATAGCCTTAGAAAAGCATATTATGCGGAAAGAATCTCGAAAAAAAAAAAAAAATTTTTTCAAAGTTTGGAAACTTCATTAGAATCACTTTTTTTCCGTTCTTATTTGAGATAACTGGTTCTCTTTCATTATACTAGTTTGATAGCCTTAGAAAAGCATATTATGCGGCAAGAATCTAGAAAAAAAAAATTTTTTTTCAAAGTTTGGAAACTTCATTAGAATCAATTTTTTTCCGTTCTTATTTGAGATAACTGGTTCTCTTTCATTATACTAGTTTGATAGCCTTAGAAAAACATATTATGCGGAAAGAATCTCGAAAAGAAAAAAAAATTTTTTCAAAGTTTGGAAACTTCATTAGAATCACTTTTTTTCTGTTCTTATTTGAGATAACTGATTCTCTTTCATTATACTAGTTTGATAGCCTTAGAAAAGCATATTATGCGTAAAGATTCTCGAAAAAGAAAAAAATCTTTTTTCAAAGTTTGGAAAAATTATTAGAACCACTTTTTTTCCGTTCTTATTTGAGATAACTGGTTCTCTTTCATTATACTAGTTTGATAGCCTTAGAAAAGCATATTATGCGGAAAGTATCTCGAAAAGAAAAAATTTTTTTTTCAAAGTTTGGAAACTTCATTAGATTCACTTTTTTTCCGTTCTTATTTGAGATAACTGGTTCTCTTTCATTATACTAGTTTTTTAGCCTTAGAAAAGCATATTATGCGGAAAGAAACTCGAAAAGAAAAAAAATTTTTTTCAAAGTTTGGAAACTTCATTAGAATCAATTTTTATCCGTTCTTATTTCAGATAACTGGTTCTCTTTCATTTTGCTAGTTTGATAGCTGTAGAAAAGCATATTATGCGGAGAGAATCTCGAAAAGAAAGAAAAATTTTTTCAAAGTTTGGAAACTTCATTAGAATCACTTTTTTTCCGTTCTTATTTGAGATAACTGGTTCTCTTTCATTATACTAGTTTGATAGCCTTAGAAAAGCATATTATGCGGCAAGAATCTCGAAAAGAAAAAAAAAAAATTTTCAAAGTTTGGAAACTTCATTAGAATCAATTTTTTTCCGTTCTTATTTGAGATAACTGGTTCTCTTTAATTTTGCTAGTTTGATAGCTGTAGAAAAGCATATTATGCGGAAAGAATCTCGAAAAAAAAAAAAATTTTTCAAAGTTTGGAAACTTAATTAGAATCAATTTTTTTCCGTTCTTATTTGAGATAACTGGTTCTTTTCATTATACTAGTTTGATAGCCTTAGAATAGCATATTATGCGGAAAGAATCTCGAAAAGAAAAAAATTTATTTTTCAAAGTTTGGAAACTTCATTAGAATCACTTTTTTTCCGTTCTTATTTGAGATAACTGGTTCTCTTTCAATATACTAGTTTGATAGCCTTAGAAAAGCATATTATGCGTAAAGATTCTCGAAAAGAAAAAAAAAATTTTTTCAAAGTTTGGAAAAGTCATTAGAACCACTTTTTTTCCGTTCTTATTTGAGATTACTTGTTGTCTTTCATTATACTAGTTTGATAGCCTTAGATAGGCATATTATGCGGAAAGAATCTCGAAAAGAAAAACATTTTTTTTTCAAAGTTTGGAAACTTCATTAGAATCACTTTTTTTCCGTTCTTATTTGAGATAACTGGTTCTCTTTCATTATACTAGTTTGATAGCCTTAGAAAAGCATATTATCCGAAAAGAATCTCGAAAAGAAAAAAAAATTTTTTTCAAAGTTTGGAAACTTCTTTAGAATCACTTTTTTTTGGTTCTTAATAGAGATAACTTGTTCTCTTTCATTATACTAGTTTGATAGCCTTAGAAAAGCATATTATGCGGAAAGAGTCTGGAAAAGAAAAAAATTTTTTTTCAAAGTTTGGAAACTTCATTAGAATCACTTTTTTTCCGTTCTTATTTGAGATAACTGGTTCTCTTTCATTATACTAGTTTGATAGCCTTAGAAAATCATATTATGCGTAGAGATTCTCGAAAAGAAAAAAAATTTTTTTTTTCTAAGTTTGGAAAAATCATTAGAACCACTTTTTTTCCGTTCTTATTTGAGATAACTTGTTCTCTTTCATTATATTAGTTTGATAGCCTTAGATAGGTATATTATGCGGAAAGAATCTCGAAAAGAAAAACATTTTTTTTTCAAAGTTTGGAAATTTCATTAGAATCACTTTTTTTCCGTTCTTATTTGAGATAACTGGTTCTCTTTCATTATACTAGTTTGATAGCTGTAGAAAAGCATATTATGCGGAAAGGCTCTCGAAAAGAAAAAAAAATTTTTTCAAAGTTTGGAAACTTCATTAGAATCACTTTTTTTCCGTTATTTGAGATAACTGGTTCTCTTTCATTATACTAGTTTGATAGCCTTAGAAAAGCATATTATGCGGAAAGAATCTCGAAAAGAAAAAAATAAAATTTTTTCAAAGTTTGGAAACTTCATTAGAATCACTTTTTTTCCGTTCTTATTTGAGATAACTGGTTCTCTTTCATTATACTAGTTTGATAGCCTTAGAAAAGCATATTATGCGGCAAGAATCTAGAAAAAAAAAATTTTTTTTCAAAGTTTGGAAACTTCATTAGAATCAATTTTTTTCCGTTCTTATTTGAGATAACTGGTTCTCTTTCATTATACTAGTTTGATAGCCTTAGAAAAACATATTATGCGGAAAGAATCTCGAAAAGAAAAAAAAATTTTTTCAAAGTTTGGAAACTTCATTAGAATCACTTTTTTTCTGTTCTTATTTGAGATAACTGATTCTCTTTCATTATACTAGTTTGATAGCCTTAGAAAAGCATATTATGCGTAAAGATTCTCGAAAAAGAAAAAAATTTTTTTTCAAAGTTTGGAAAAATTATTAGAACCACTTTTTTTCCGTTCTTATTTGAGATAACTGGATCTCTTTCATTATACTAGTTTGATAGCCTTAGAAAAGCATATTATGCGGAAAGTATCTCGAAAAGAAAAATTTTTTTTTTTCAAAGTTTGGAAACTTCATTAGATTCACTTTTTTTCCGTTCTTATTTGAGATAACTGGTTCTCTTTCATTATACTAGTTTTTTAGCCTTAGAAAAGCATATTATGCGGAAAGAAACTCGAAAAGAAAAAAAATTTTTTTCAAAGTTTGGAAACTTCATTAGAATCAATTTTTATCCGTTCTTATTTCAGATAACTGGTTCTCTTTCATTTTGCTAGTTTGATAGCTGTAGAAAAGCATATTATGCGGAGAGAATCTCGAAAAGAAAGAAAAATTTTTTCAAAGTTTGGAAACTTCATTAGAATCACTTTTTTTCCGTTCTTATTTGAGATAACTGGTTCTCTTTCATTATACTAGTTTGATAGCCTTAGAAAAGCATATTATGCGGCAAGAATCTCGAAAAGAAAAAAAAAAATTTTTCAAAGTTTGGAAACTTCATTAGAATCAATTTTTTTCCGTTCTTATTTGAGATAACTGGTTCTCTTTCATTTTGCTAGTTTGATAGCTGTAGAAAAGCATATTATGCGGAAAGAATCTCGAAAAAAAAAAAATTTTTCAAAGTTTGGAAACTTAATTAGAATCAATTTTTTTCCGTTCTTATTTGAGATAACTGGTTCTTTTCATTATACTAGTTTGATAGCCTTAGAATAGCATATTATGCGGAAAGAATCTCGAAAAGAAAAAAATTTATTTTTCAAAGTTTGGAAACTTCTTTAGAATCACTTTTTTTCCGTTCTTATTTGAGATAACTGGTTCTCTTTCATTATACTAGTTTGATAGCCTTAGAAAAGCATATTATCCGAAAAGAATCTCGGAAAGAAAAAAAATGTTTTTTCAAAGTTTGGAAACTTCATTAGAATCACTTTTTTTCCGTTCTTATTTGAGATAACTGGTTCTCTTTCATTATACTAGTTTGCTAGCCATAGAAAAGCATATTATGCGTTAAGAATCTGGAAAAGAAAAAAATTTTTTTTCAAAGTTTGGAAACTTCATTAGAATCACTTTTTTTCCGTTCTTATTTGAGATAACTGGTTCTCTTGCATTATACTAGTTTGATAGCCTTAGAAAAGCATATTATGCGTAAAGATTCTCGAAAAGAAAAAAAAATTTTTTTCAAAGTTTGGAAAAATCATTAGAACCACTTTTTTTCCGTTCTTATTTGAGATTACTTGTTGTCTTTCATTATACTAGTTTGATAGCCTTAGATAGGCATATTATGCGGAAAGAATCTCGAAAAGAAAAACATTTTTTTTTCAAAGTTTGGAAACTTCATTAGAATCACTTTTTTTCCGTTCTTATTTGAGATAACTGGTTCTCTTTCATTATACTAGTTTGATAGCCTTAGAAAAGCATATTATGCGGAAAGAATCTCGAAAAGAAAAACATTTTTTTTTCAAAGTTTGGAAACTTCATTAGAATCACTTTTTTTCCGTTCTTATTTGAGATAACTGGTTATCTTTGATTATACTAGTTTGATAGCCTTAGAAAAGCATATTATGCGGAAAGAATCTCGAAAAGAAAAAAAAATTTTTTTTCAAAGTTTGGAAACCTCATTAGAATCACTTTTTTTCCGTTCTTATTTGAGATAACTGGTTCTCTTTCATTATACTAGTTTGATAGCCTTAGAAAAGCATATTGTCCGAAAAGAATCTCGAAAAGAAAAAAAATTTTTTTTCAAAGTTTGGAAACTTCTTTAGAATCACTTTTTTTTGGTTCTTAATAGAGATAACTTGTTCTCTTTCATTATACTAGTTTGATAGCCTTAGAAAAGCATATTATGCGGAAAGAACCTGGAAAAGAAAAAAATTTTTTTCAAAGTTTGGAAACTTCATTAGAATCACTTTTTTTCCGTTCTTATTTGAGATAACTGGTTCTCTTTCATTATACTAGTTTGATAGCCTTAGAAAATCATATTATGCGTAAAGATTCTCTAAAAGAAAAAAAAATTTTTTTTCTAAGTTTGGAAAAATCATTAGAACCACTTTTTTTCCGTTCTTATTTGAGATAACTTCTTCTCTTTCATTATACTAGTTTGATAGCCTTAGATAGGTATATTATGCGGAAAGAATCTCGAAAAGAAAAACATTTTTTTTTCAAAGTTTGGAAATTTCATTAGAATCACTTTTTTTCCGTTCTTATTTGAGATAACTGGTTCTCTTTCATTATACTAGTTTGATAGCTGTAGAAAAGCATATTATGCGGAAAGGATCTCGAAAAGAAAAAAAAATTTTTTCAAAGTTTGGAAACTTCATTAGAATCACTTTTTTTCCGTTATTTGAGATAACTGGTTCTCTTTCATTATACTAGTTTGATAGCCTTAGAAAAGCATATTATGCGGAAAGAATCTCGAAAAGAAAAACAAATTTTTTTCAAAGTTTGGAAACTTCATCTGAATCACTTTTTTTCCGTTCTCATTTGAGATAACTAGTTCTCTTTCATTATACTAGTTTGATAGCCTTAGAAAAGCATATTATGCGTAAAGATTCTCGTAAAAAAAAAATTTTTTTTCAAAGTTTGTAAAAATCATTAGAACCACTTTTTTTCCGTTCTTATTTGAGATAACTTGTTCTCTTTCATTATACCAGTTTGATAGCCTTAGAAAAGAATATTATACTGAAAGAATCTGGAAAAGAAAAAAAAATTTTTTCAAAGTTTGGAAAAATCATTAGAACCACTTTTTTCCCTTCTTAATTGAGATAACTTGTTCTCTTTCATTATACTAGTTTGATAGCCTTAGAAAAGGATATTATGCGGTAAGAATCTCGAAAAGAAAAACATTTTTTTTTCAAAGTTTGGAAACTTCATTAGAATCACTTTTTTTCCGTTCTTATTTGAGATAACTGGTTCTCTTTCAATATACTAGTTTGATAGCCTTAGAAAAGCATATTATGCGTAAAGATTCTCGAAAAGAAAAAAAAATTTTTTTCAAAGTTTGGAAAAGTCATTAGAACCACATTTTTTCCGTTCTTATTTGAGATTACTTGTTGTCTTTCATTATACTAGTTTGATAGCCTTAGATAGGCATATTATGCGGAAAGAATCTCGAAAAGAAAAACATTTTTTTTTCAAAGTTTGGAAACTTTATTAGAATCACTTTTTTTCCGTTCTTATTTGAGATAACTGGTTCTCTTTCATTATACTAGTTTGATAGCCTTAGAAAAGCATATTATGCGGAAAGAATCTCGAAAAGAAAAACATTTTTTTTTCAAAGTTTGGAAACTTCATTAGAATCACTTTTTTTCCGTTCTTATTTGAGATAACTGGTTCTCTTTCTTTATACTAGTTTGATAGCCTTAGAAAAGCATATTATGCGGAAAGAATCTCGAAAAGAAAAAAAAATTTTTTTTCAAAGTTTGGAAACTTCATTAGAATCACTTTTTTCCGTTCTTATTTGAGATAACTGGTTCTCTTTCATTATACTAGTTTGATAGCCTTAGAAAAGCATATTATCCGAAAAGAATCTCGAAAAGAAAAAAAAAATTTTTTCAAAGTTTGGAAACTTCTTTAGAATCACTTTTTTTTGGTTCTTAATAGAGATAACTTGTTCTCTTTCATTATACTAGTTTGATAGCCTTAGAAAAGCATATTATGCGGAAAGAATCTGGAAAAGAAAAAAATTTTTTTCAAAGTTTGGAAACTTCATTAGAATCACTTTTTTTCCGTTCTTATTTGAGATAACTGGTTCTCTTTCATTATACTAGTTTGATAGCCTTAGAAAATCATATTATGCGTAAAGATTCTCGAAAAGAAAAAAAATTTTTTTTTTCTAAGTTTGGAAAAATCATTAGAACCACTTTTTTTCCGTTCTTATTTGAGATAACTTGTTCTCTTCCATTATACTAGTTTGATAGCCTTAGTTAGGTATATTATGCGGAAAGAATCTCGAAAAGAAAAACATTTTTTTTTCAAAGTTTGGAAATTTCATTAGAATCACTTTTTTTCCGTTCTTATTTGAGATAACTGGTTCTCTTTCATTATACTAGTTTGATAGCTGTAGAAAAGCATATTATGCGGAAAGGATCTCGAAAAGAAAAAAAAATTTTTTCAAAGTTTGGAAACTTCATTAGAATCACTTTTTTTCCGTTATTTGAGATAACTGGTTCTCTTTCATTATACTAGTTTGATAGCCTTAGAAAAGCATATTATGCGGAAAGAATCTCGAAAAGAAAAAAAAATTTTTTTCAAAGTTTGGAAACTTCATCTGAATCACTTTTTTTCCGTTCTGATTTGAGATAACTAGTTCTCTTTCATTATACTAGTTTGATAGCCTTAGAAAAGCATAATTATGCGGAAAGAATCTCGAAAAGAAAAAAAAATTTTTTTCAAAGTTTGGAAACTTCATTAGAATCACTTTTTTTCCGTTCTTATTTGAGATAACTGGTTCTCTTTCATTATACTAGTTTGATAGCCTTAGAAAAGCATATTATGCGGCAAGAATCTAGAAAAGAAAAAAAAATTTATTCAAAGTTTGGAAACTTCATTAGAATCACTTTTATTCTGTTCTTATTTGAGATAACTGATTCTCTTTCATTATACTAGTTTGATAGCCTTAGAAAAGCATATTATGCGTAAAGATTCTCGAAAAAGAAAAAAATTTTTTTTCAAAGTTTGGAAAAATTATTAGAACCACTTTTTTTCCGTTCTTATTTGAGATAACTGGTTCTCTTTCATTATACTAGTTTGATAGCCTTAGAAAAGCATATTATGCGGAAAGTATCTCGAAAAGAAAAAATTTTTTTTTCAAAGTTTGGAAACTTCATTAGATTCACTTTTTTTCCGTTCTTATTTGAGATAACTGGTTCTCTTTCATTATAATAGTTTTTTAGCCTTAGAAAAGCATATTATGCGGAAAGAAACTCGAAAAGAAAAAAAATTTTTTTCAAAGTTTGGAAACTTCATTAGAATCAATTTTTATCCGTTCTTATTTCAGATAACTGGTTCTCTTTCATTTTGCTAGTTTGATAGCTGTAGAAAAGCATATTATGCGGAGAGAATCTCGAAAAGAAAGAAAAATGTTTTTAAAGTTTGGAAACTTCATTAGAATCACTTTTTTTCCGTTCTTATTTGAGATAACTGGTTCTCTTTCATTATACTAGTTTGATAGCCTTAGAAAAGCATATTATGCGGCAAGAATCTCGAAAAGAAAAAAAAAATTTTTCAAAGTTTGGAAACTTCATTAGAATCAATTTTTTTCCGTTCTTATTTGAGATAACTGGTTCTCTTTCATTTTGCTAGTTTGATAGCTGTAGAAAAGCATATTATGCGGAAAGAATCTCGAAAAAAAAAAAAAAATTTTCAAAGTTTGGAAACTTAATTAGAATCAATTTTTTTCCGTTCTTATTTGAGATAACTGGTTCTTTTCATTATACTAGTTTGATAGCCTTAGAATAGCATATTATGCGGAAAGAATCGCGAAAAGAAAAAAAATTATTTTTCAAAGTTTGGAAACTTCTTTAGAATCACTTTTTTCCGTTCTTATTTGAGATAACTGGTTCTCTTTCATTATACTAGTTTGATAGCCTTAGAAAAGCATATTATCCGAAAAGAATCTCGGAAAGAAAAAAAATGTTTTTTCAAAGTTTGGAAACTTCATTAGAATCACTTTTTTTCCGTTCTTATTTGAGATAACTGGTTCTCTTTCATTATACTAGTTTGCTAGCCATAGAAAAGCATATTATGCGTTAAGAATCTGGAAAAGAAAAAAATTTTTTTTCAAAGTTTGGAAACAACATTAGAATCACTTTTTTTCCGTTCTTATTTGAGATAACTGGTTCTCTTGCATTATACTAGTTTGAAAGCCTTAGAAAAGCATATTATGCGTAAAGATTCTCGAAAAGAAAAAAAATTTTTTTCAAAGTTTGGAAAAATCATTAGAACCACTTTTTTTCCGTTCTTATTTGAGATAACTGGTTCTCTTTCATTATACTAGTTTGATAGCCTTAGAAAAGCATATTATGCGGAAAGAATCTCGAAAAGAAAAAAAAATGTTTTCAATGTTTGGAAACTTCATTAGAATCACTTTTTTTCCGTTCTTATTTGAGATAACTGGTTCTCTTCCATTATACTAGTCTGATAGCCTTAGAAAAACATATTATGCGGAAAGAATCTCGAAAAGAAAAAAAAAATTTTTTAAGTTTGGAAACTTCATTAGAATCACTTTTTTTCCGTTCTTATTTGAGATAACTGGTTCTCTTTCATTATACCAGTTTGATAGCCTTAGAAAAGAATATTATACTGAAAGAATCTGGAAAAGAAAAAAAAATTTTTTCAAAGTTTGGAAAAATCATTAGAACCACTTTTTTTCCCTTCTTAATTGAGATAACTTGTTCTCTTTCATTATACTAGTTTGATAGCCTTAGAAAAGGATATTATGCGGTAAGAATCTCGAAAAGAAAAACATTTTTTTTTCAAAGTTTGGAAACTTCATTAGAATCACTTTTTTTCCGTTCTTATTTGAGATAACTGGTTCTCTTTCATTATACTAGTTTGATAGCCTTAGAAAAGCATATTATGCGTAAAGATTCTCGAAAAGAAAAAAAAATTTTTTTCAAAGTTTGGAAAAGTCATTAGAACCACTTTTTTTCCGTTCTTATTTGAGATTACTTGTTGTCTTTCATTATACTAGTTTGATAGCCTTAGATAGGCATATTATGCGGAAAGAATCTCGAAAAGAAAAACATTTTTTTTTCAAAGTTTGGAAACTTCATTAGAATCACTTTTTTTCCGTTCTTATTTGAGATAACTGGTTCTCTTTCATTATACTAGTTTGATAGCCTTAGAAAAGCATATTATGCGGAAAGAATCTCGAAAAGAAAAACATTTTTTTTTCAAAGTTTGGAAACTTCATTAGAATCACTTTTTTTCCGTTCTTATTTGAGATAACTGGTTCTCTTTCTTTATACTAGTTTGATAGCCTTAGAAAAGCATATTATGCGGAAAGAATCTCGAAAAGAAAAAAAAATTTTTTTTCAAAGTTTGGAAACTTCATTAGAATCACTTTTTTCCGTTCTTATTTGAGATAACTGGTTCTCTTTCATTATACTAGTTTGATAGCCTTAGAAAAGCATATTATCCGAAAAGAATCTCGAAAAGAAAAAAAAAATTTTTTCAAAGTTTGGAAACTTCTTTAGAATCACTTTTTTTTGGTTCTTAATAGAGATAACTTGTTCTCTTTCATTATACTAGTTTGATAGCCTTAGAAAAGCATATTATGCGGAAAGAATCTGGAAAAGAAAAAAATTTTTTTTCAAAGTTTGGAAACTTCATTAGAATCACTTTTTTTCCGTTCTTATTTG
Organism: Metallyticus violacea; assembly: GCA_030762175.1. Taxonomy (NCBI): domain Eukaryota; kingdom Metazoa; phylum Arthropoda; class Insecta; order Mantodea; family Metallyticidae; genus Metallyticus; species Metallyticus violacea. The sequence goes on from CM060832.1 coordinate 74,302,379, forward strand.
AGATAACTGGTTCTCTTTCATTATACTAGTTTGATAGCCTTAGAAAATCATATTATGCGTAAAGATTCTCGAAAAGAAAAAAAATTTTTTTTTTCTAAGTTTGGAAAAATCATTAGAACCACTTTTTTTCCGTTCTTATTTGAGATAACTTGTTCTCTTTCATTATACTAGTTTGATAGCCTTAGTTAGGTATATTATGCGGAAAGAATCTCGAAAAGAAAAACATTTTTTTTTCAAAGTTTGGAAATTTCATTAGAATCACTTTTTTTCCGTTCTTGTTTGAGATAACTGGTTCTCTTTCATTATACTAGTTTGATAGCTGTAGAAAAGCATATTATGCGGAAAGGATCTCGAAAAGAAAAAAAAATTTTTTCAAAGTTTGGAAACTTCATTAGAATCACTTTTTTTCCGTTATTTGAGATAACTGGTTCTCTTTCATTATACTAGTTTGATAGCCTTAGAAAAGCATATTATGCGGAAAGAATCTCGAAAAGAAAAAAAAATTTTTTTCAAAGTTTGGAAACTTCATCTGAATCACTTTTTTTCCGTTCTGATTTGAGATAACTAGTTCTCTTTCATTATACTAGTTTGATAGCCTTAGAAAAGCATAATTATGCGGAAAGAATCTCGAAAAGAAAAAAAAATTTTTTTCAAAGTTTGGAAACTTCATTAGAATCACTTTTTTTCCGTTCTTATTTGAGATAACTGGTTCTCTTTCATTATACTAGTTTGATAGCCTTAGAAAAGCATATTATGCGGCAAGAATCTAGAAAAAAAAATTTTTTTTTCAAAGTTTGGAAACTTCATTAGAATAAATTTTTTTCCGTTCTTATTTGAGATAACTGGTTCTCTTTCATTATACTAGTTTGATAGCCTTAGAAAAACATATTATGCGGAAAGAATCTCGAAAAGAAAAAAAAATTTATTCAAAGTTTGGAAACTTCATTAGAATCACTTTTTTTCTGTTCTTATTTGAGATAACTGATTCTCTTTCATTATACTAGTTTGATAGCCTTAGAAAAGCATATTATGCGTAAAGATTCTCGAAAAAGAAAAAAATTTTTTTTCAAAGTTTGGAAAAATTATTAGAACCACTTTTTTTCCGTTCTTATTTGAGATAACTGGTTCTCTTTCATTATACTAGTTTGATAGCCTTAGAAAAGCATATTATGCGGAAAGTATCTCGAAAAGAAAAAATTTTTTTTTCAAAGTTTGGAAACTTCATTAGATTCACTTTTTTTCCGTTCTTATTTGAGATAACTGGTTCTTTTCATTATAATAGTTTTTTAGCCTTAGAAAAGCATATTATGCGGAAAGAAACTCGAAAAGAAAAAAAATTTTTTTCAAAGTTTGGAAACTTCATTAGAATCAATTTTTATCCGTTCTTATTTCAGATAACTGGTTCTCTTTCATTTTGCTAGTTTGATAGCTGTAGAAAAGCATATTATGCGGAGAGAATCTCGAAAAGAAAGAAAAATGTTTTTAAAGTTTGGAAACTTCATTAGAATCACTTTTTTTCCGTTCTTATTTGAGATAACTGGTTCTCTTTCATTATACTAGTTTGATAGCCTTAGAAAAGCATATTATGCGGCAAGAATCTCGAAAAGAAAAAAAAAATTTTTCAAAGTTTGGAAACTTCATTAGAATCAATTTTTTTCCGTTCTTATTTGAGATAACTGGTTCTCTTTCATTTTGCTAGTTTGATAGCTGTAGAAAAGCATATTATGCGGAAAGAATCTCGAAAAAAAAAAAAAAAAAATTTCAAAGTTTGGAAACTTAATTAGAATCAATTTTTTTCCGTTCTTATTTGAGATAACTGGTTCTTTTCATTATACTAGTTTGATAGCCTTAGAATAGCATATTATGCGGAAAGAATCGCGAAAAGAAAAAAAATTATTTTTCAAAGTTTGGAAACTTCTTTAGAATCACTTTTTTTCCGTTCTTATTTGAGATAACTGGTTCTCTTTCATTATACTAGTTTGATAGCCTTAGAAAAGCATATTATCCGAAAAGAATCTCGGAAAGAAAAAAAATGTTTTTTCAAAGTTTGGAAACTTCATTAGAATCACTTTTTTTCCGTTCTTATTTGAGATAACTGGTTCTCTTTCATTATACTAGTTTGCTAGCCATAGAAAAGCATATTATGCGTTAAGAATCTGGAAAAGAAAAAAATTTTTTTTCAAAGTTTGGAAACAACATTAGAATCACTTTTTTTCCGTTCTTATTTGAGATAACTGGTTCTCTTGCATTATACTAGTTTGAAAGCCTTAGAAAAGCATATTATGCGTAAAGATTCTCGAAAAGAAAAAAAATTTTTTTCAAAGTTTGGAAAAATCATTAGAACCACTTTTTTTCCGTTCTTATTTGAGATAACTGGTTCTCTTTCATTATACTAGTTTGATAGCCTTAGAAAAGCATATTATGCGGAAAGAATCTCGAAAAGAAAAAAAAATGTTTTCAATGTTTGGAAACTTCATTAGAAGCACTTTTTTTCCGTTCTTATTTGAGATAACTGGTTCTCTTTCATTATACTAGTCTGATAGCCTTAGAAAAACATATTATGCGTAAAGATTCTCTAAAAGAAAAAAAAATTTTTTTTCTAAGTTTGGAAAAATCATTAGAACCACTTTTTTTCCGTTCTTATTTGAGATAACTTCTTCTCTTTCATTATACTAGTTTGATAGCCTTAGATAGGTATATTATGCGGAAAGAATCTCTAAAAGAAAAACATTTTTTTTTCAAAGTTTGGAAATTTCATTAGAATCACTTTTTTTCCGTTCTTATTTGAGATAACTGGTTCTCTTTCATTATACTAGTTTGATAGCTGTAGAAAAGCATATTATGCGGAAAGGATCTCGAAAAGAAAAAAAAATTTTTTCAAAGTTTGGAAACTTCATTAGAATCACTTTTTTTCCGTTATTTGAGATAACTGGTTCTCTTTCATTATACTAGTTTGATAGCCTTAGAAAAGCATATTATGCGGAAAGAATCTCGAAAAGAAAAACAAATTTTTTTCAAAGTTTGGAAACTTCATCTGAATCACTTTTTTTCCGTTCTCATTTGAGATAACTAGTTCTCTTTCATTATACTAGTTTGATAGCCTTAGAAAAGCATATTATGCGGAAAGAATCTCGAAAAGAAAAAAAAATTTTTTTCAAAGTTTGGAAACTTCATTAGAATCACTTTTTTTCCGTTCTTATTTGAGATAACTGGTTCTCTTTCATTATACTAGTTTGATAGCCTTAGAAAAGCATATTATGCGGCAAGAATCAAGAAAAAAAAAATTTTTTTCAAAGTTTGGAAACTTCATTAGAATCAATTTTTTTCCGTTCTTATTTGAGATAACTGGTTCTCTTTCATTATACTAGTTTGATAGCCTTAGAAAAGCATATTATGCGTAAAGATTCTCGTAAAAAAAAAAATTTTTTTCAAAGTTTGTAAAAATCATTAGAACCACTTTTTTTCCGTTCTTATTTGAGATAACTTGTTCTCTTTCATTATACCAGTTTGATAGCCTTAGAAAAGAATATTATACTGAAAGAATCTGGAAAAGAAAAAAAAATTTTTTCAAAGTTTGGAAAAATCATTAGAACCACTTTTTTTCCCTTCTTAATTGAGATAACTTGTTCTCTTTCATTATACTAGTTTGATAGCCTTAGAAAAGGATATTATGCGGTAAGAATCTCGAAAAGAAAAACATTTTTTTTTCAAAGTTTGGAAACTTCATTAGAATCACTTTTTTTCCGTTCTTATTTGAGATAACTGGTTCTCTTTCAATATACTAGTTTGATAGCCTTAGAAAAGCATATTATGCGTAAAGATTCTCGAAAAGAAAAAAAAATTTTTTTCAAAGTTTGGAAAAGTCATTAGAACCACTTTTTTTCCGTTCTTATTTGAGATTACTTGTTGTCTTTCATTATACTAGTTTGATAGCCTTAGATAGGCATATTATGCGGAAAGAATCTCGAAAAGAAAAACATTTTTTTTTCAAAGTTTGGAAACTTCATTAGAATCACTTTTTTTCCGTTCTTATTTGAGATAACTGGTTCTCTTTCATTATACTAGTTTGATAGCCTTAGAAAAGCATATTATGCGGAAAGAATCTCGAAAAGAAAAACATTTTTTTTTTCAAAGTTTGGAAACTTCATTAGAATCACTTTTTTTCCGTTCTTATTTGAGATAACTGGTTCTCTTTCTTTATACTAGTTTGATAGCCTTAGAAAAGCATATTATGCGGAAAGAATCTCGAAAAGAAAAAAAAATTTTTTTTCAAAGTTTGGAAACTTCATTAGAATCACTTTTTTCCGTTCTTATTTGAGATAACTGGTTCTCTTTCATTATACTAGTTTGATAGCCTTAGAAAAGCATATTATCCGAAAAGAATCTCGAAAAGAAAAAAAAAATTTTTTCAAAGTTTGGAAACTTCTTTAGAATCACTTTTTTTTGGTTCTTAATAGAGATAACTTGTTCTCTTTCATTATACTAGTTTGATAGCCTTAGAAAAGCATATTATGCGGAAAGAATCTGGAAAAGAAAAAAATTTTTTTTCAAAGTTTGGAAACTTCATTAGAATCACTTTTTTTCCGTTCTTATTTGAGATAACTGGTTCTCTTTCATTATACTAGTTTGATAGCCTTAGAAAATCATATTATGCGTAAAGATTCTCGAAAAGAAAAAAAATTTTTTTTTTCTAAGTTTGGAAAAATCATTAGAACCACTTTTTTTCCGTTCTTATTTGAGATAACTTGTTCTCTTTCATTATACTAGTTTGATAGCCTTAGTTAGGTATATTATGCGGAAAGAATCTCGAAAAGAAAAACATTTTTTTTTCAAAGTTTGGAAATTTCATTAGAATCACTTTTTTTCCGTTCTTATTTGAGATAACTGGTTCTCTTTCATTATACTAGTTTGATAGCTGTAGAAAAGCATATTATGCGGAAAGGATCTCGAAAAGAAAAAAAAATTTTTTCAAAGTTTGGAAACTTCATTAGAATCACTTTTTTTCCGTTATTTGAGATAACTGGTTCTCTTTCATTATACTAGTTTGATAGCCTTAGAAAAGCATATTATGCGGAAAGAATCTCGAAAAAAAAAAAAATTTTTTTTCAAAGTTTGGAAACTTCATCTGAATCACTTTTTTTCCGTTCTGATTTGAGATAACTAGTTCTCTTTCATTATACTAGTTTGATAGCCTTAGAAAAGCATAATTATGCGGAAAGAATCTCGAAAAGAAAAAAAAAATTTTTTTAAACTTTGGAAACTTCATTAGAATTACTTTTTTTCCGTTCTTATTTGAGATAACTGGTTCTCTTTCATTATACTAGTTTGATAGCCTTAGAAAAGCATATTATGCGGCAAGAATCTAGAAAAAAAAATTTTTTTTTCAAAGTTTGGAAACTTCATTAGAATAAATTTTTTTCCGTTCTTATTTGAGATAACTGGTTCTCTTTCATTATACTAGTTTGATAGCCTTAGAAAAACATATTATGCGGAAAGAATCTCGAAAAGAAAAAAAAATTTATTCAAAGTTTGGAAACTTCATTAGAATCACTTTTTTTCTGTTCTTATTTGAGATAACTGATTCTCTTTCATTATACTAGTTTGATAGCCTTAGAAAAGCATATTATGCGTAAAGATTCTCGAAAAAGAAAAAAATTTTTTTTCAAAGTTTGGAAAAATTATTAGAACCACTTTTTTTCCGTTCTTATTTGAGATAACTGGTTGTCTTTCATTATACTAGTTTGATAGCCTTAGAAAAGCATATTATGCGGAAAGTATCTCGAAAAGAAAAAATTTTTTTTTCAAAGTTTGGAAACTTCATTAGATTCACTTTTTTTCCGTTCTTATTTGAGATAACTGGTTCTTTTCATTATAATAGTTTTTTAGCCTTAGAAAAGCATATTATGCGGAAAGAAACTCGAAAAGAAAAAAAATTTTTTTCAAAGTTTGGAAACTTCATTAGAATCAATTTTTATCCGTTCTTATTTCAGATAACTGGTTCTCTTTCATTTTGCTAGTTTGATAGCTGTAGAAAAGCATATTATGCGGAGAGAATCTCGAAAAGAAAGAAAAATGTTTTTAAAGTTTGGAAACTTCATTAGAATCACTTTTTTTCCGTTCTTATTTGAGATAACTGGTTCTCTTTCATTATACTAGTTTGATAGCCTTAGAAAAGCATATTATGCGGCAAGAATCTCGAAAAGAAAAAAAAAATTTTTCAAAGTTTGGAACTTCATTAGAATCAATTTTTTTCCGTTCTTATTTGAGATAACTGGTTCTCTTTCATTTTGCTAGTTTGATAGCTGTAGAAAAGCATATTATGCGGAAAGAATCTCGAAAAAAAAAAAAAAAAAATTTCAAAGTTTGGAAACTTAATTAGAATCAATTTTTTTCCGTTCTTATTTGAGATAACTGGTTCTTTTCATTATACTAGTTTGATAGCCTTAGAATAGCATATTATGCGGAAAGAATCGCGAAAAGAAAAAAAATTATTTTTCAAAGTTTGGAAACTTCTTTAGAATCACTTTTTTTCCGTTCTTATTTGCGATAACTGGTTCTCTTTCATTATACTAGTTTGATAGCCTTAGAAAAGCATATTATCCGAAAAGAATCTCGGAAAGAAAAAAAATGTTTTTTCAAAGTTTGGAAACTTCATTAGAATCACTTTTTTTCCGTTCTTATTTGAGATAACTGGTTCTCTTTCATTATACTAGTTTGCTAGCCATAGAAAAGCATATTATGCGTTAAGAATCTGGAAAAGAAAAAAATTTTTTTTCAAAGTTTGGAAACAACATTAGAATCACTTTTTTTCCGTTCTTATTTGAGATAACTGGTTCTCTTGCATTATACTAGTTTGAAAGCCTTAGAAAAGCATATTATGCGTAAAGATTCTCGAAAAGAAAAAAAATTTTTTTCAAAGTTTGGAAAAATCATTAGAACCACTTTTTTTCCGTTCTTATTTGAGATAACTGGTTCTCTTTCATTATACTAGTTTGATAGCCTTAGAAAAGCATATTATGCGGAAAGAATCTCGAAAAGAAAAAAAAATGTTTTCAATGTTTGGAAACTTCATTAGAAGCACTTTTTTTCCGTTCTTATTTGAGATAACTGGTTCTCTTTCATTATACTAGTCTGATAGCCTTAGAAAAACATATTATGCGTAAAGATTCTCTAAAAGAAAAAAAAATTTTTTTTCTAAGTTTGGAAAAATCATTAGAACCACTTTTTTTCCGTTCTTATTTGAGATAACTTCTTCTCTTTCATTATACTAGTTTGATAGCCTTAGATAGGTATATTATGCGGAAAGAATCTCTAAAAGAAAAACATTTTTTTTTCAAAGTTTGGAAATTTCATTAGAATCACTTTTTTTCCGTTCTTATTTGAGATAACTGGTTCTCTTTCATTATACTAGTTTGATAGCTGTAGAAAAGCATATTATGCGGAAAGGATCTCGAAAAGAAAAAAAAATTTTTTCAAAGTTTGGAAACTTCATTAGAATCACTTTTTTTCCGTTATTTGAGATAACTGGTTCTCTTTCATTATACTAGTTTGATAGCCTTAGAAAAGCATATTATGCGGAAAGAATCTCGAAAAGAAAAACAAATTTTTTTCAAAGTTTGGAAACTTCATCTGAATCACTTTTTTTCCGTTCTCATTTGAGATAACTAGTTCTCTTTCATTATACTAGTTTGATAGCCTTAGTTAGGTATATTATGCGGAAAGAATCTCGAAAAGAAAAACATTTTTTTTTCAAAGTTTGGAAATTTCATTAGAATCACTTTTTTTCCGTTCTTGTTTGAGATAACTGGTTCTCTTTCATTATACTAGTTTGATAGCTGTAGAAAAGCATATTATGCGGAAAGGATCTCGAAAAGAAAAAAAAATTTTTTCAAAGTTTGGAAACTTCATTAGAATCACTTTTTTTCCGTTATTTGAGATAACTGGTTCTCTTTCATTATACTAGTTTGATAGCCTTAGAAAAGCATATTATGCGGAAAGAATCTCGAAAAGAAAAAAAAATTTTTTTCAAAGTTTGGAAACTTCATCTGAATCACTTTTTTTCCGTTCTGATTTGAGATAACTAGTTCTCTTTCATTATACTAGTTTGATAGCCTTAGAAAAGCATAATTATGCGGAAAGAATCTCGAAAAGAAAAAAAAATTTTTTTCAAAGTTTGGAAACTTCATTAGAATCACTTTTTTTCCGTTCTTATTTGAGATAACTGGTTCTCTTTCATTATACTAGTTTGATAGCCTTAGAAAAGCATATTATGCGGCAAGAATCTAGAAAAAAAAATTTTTTTTTCAAAGTTTGGAAACTTCATTAGAATAAATTTTTTTCCGTTCTTATTTGAGATAACTGGTTCTCTTTCATTATACTAGTTTGATAGCCTTAGAAAAACATATTATGCGGAAAGAATCTCGAAAAGAAAAAAAAATTTATTCAAAGTTTGGAAACTTCATTAGAATCACTTTTTTTCTGTTCTTATTTGAGATAACTGATTCTCTTTCATTATACTAGTTTGATAGCCTTAGAAAAGCATATTATGCGTAAAGATTCTCGAAAAAGAAAAAAATTTTTTTTCAAAGTTTGGAAAAATTATTAGAACCACTTTTTTTCCGTTCTTATTTGAGATAACTGGTTCTCTTTCATTATACTAGTTTGATAGCCTTAGAAAAGCATATTATGCGGAAAGTATCTCGAAAAGAAAAAATTTTTTTTTCAAAGTTTGGAAACTTCATTAGATTCACTTTTTTTCCTTTCTTATTTGAGATAACTGGTTCATTTCATTATAATAGTTTTTTAGCCTTAGAAAAGCATATTATGCGGAAAGAAACTCGAAAAGAAAAAAAATTTTTTTCAAAGTTTGGAAACTTCATTAGAATCAATTTTTATCCGTTCTTATTTCAGATAACTGGTTCTCTTTCATTTTGCTAGTTTGATAGCTGTAGAAAAGCATATTATGCGGAGAGAATCTCGAAAAGAAAGAAAAATGTTTTTAAAGTTTGGAAACTTCATTAGAATCACTTTTTTTCCGTTCTTATTTGAGATAACTGGTTCTCTTTCATTATACTAGTTTGATAGCCTTAGAAAAGCATATTATGCGGCAAGAATCTCGAAAAGAAAAAAAAAATTTTTCAAAGTTTGGAAACTTCATTAGAATCAATTTTTTTCCGTTCTTATTTGAGATAACTGGTTCTCTTTCATTTTGCTAGTTTGATAGCTGTAGAAAAGCATATTATGCGGAAAGAATCTCGAAAAAAAAAAAAAAAAAATTTCAAAGTTTGGAAACTTAATTAGAATCAATTTTTTTCCGTTCTTATTTGAGATAACTGGTTCTTTTCATTATACTAGTTTGATAGCCTTAGAATAGCATATTATGCGGAAAGAATCGCGAAAAGAAAAAAAATTATTTTTCAAAGTTTGGAAACTTCTTTAGAATCACTTTTTTTCCGTTCTTATTTGAGATAACTGGTTCTCTTTCATTATACTAGTTTGATAGCCTTAGAAAAGCATATTATCCGAAAAGAATCTCGGAAAGAAAAAAAATGTTTTTTCAAAGTTTGGAAACTTCATTAGAATCACTTTTTTTCCGTTCTTATTTGAGATAACTGGTTCTCTTTCATTATACTAGTTTGCTAGCCATAGAAAAGCATATTATGCGTTAAGAATCTGGAAAAGAAAAAAATTTTTTTTCAAAGTTTGGAAACAACATTAGAATCACTTTTTTTCCGTTCTTATTTGAGATAACTGGTTCTCTTGCATTATACTAGTTTGAAAGCCTTAGAAAAGCATATTATGCGTAAAGATTCTCGAAAAGAAAAAAAATTTTTTTCAAAGTTTGGAAAAATCATTAGAACCACTTTTTTTCCGTTCTTATTTGAGATAACTGGTTCTCTTTCATTATACTAGTTTGATAGCCTTAGAAAAGCATATTATGCGGAAAGAATCTCGAAAAGAAAAAAAAATGTTTTCAATGTTTGGAAACTTCATTAGAAGCACTTTTTTTCCGTTCTTATTTGAGATAACTGGTTCTCTTTCATTATACTAGTCTGATAGCCTTAGAAAAACATATTATGCGTAAAGATTCTCTAAAAGAAAAAAAAATTTTTTTTCTAAGTTTGGAAAAATCATTAGAACCACTTTTTTTCCGTTCTTATTTGAGATAACTTCTTCTCTTTCATTATACTAGTTTGATAGCCTTAGATAGGTATATTATGCGGAAAGAATCTCTAAAAGAAAAACATTTTTTTTTCAAAGTTTGGAAATTTCATTAGAATCACTTTTTTTCCGTTCTTATTTGAGATAACTGGTTCTCTTTCATTATACTAGTTTGATAGCTGTAGAAAAGCATATTATGCGGAAAGGATCTCGAAAAGAAAAAAAAATTTTTTCAAAGTTTGGAAACTTCATTAGAATCACTTTTTTTCCGTTATTTGAGATAACTGGTTCTCTTTCATTATACTAGTTTGATAGCCTTAGAAAAGCATATTATGCGGAAAGAATCTCGAAAAGAAAAACAAATTTTTTTCAAAGTTTGGAAACTTCATCTGAATCACTTTTTTTCCGTTCTCATTTGAGATAACTAGTTCTCTTTCATTATACTAGTTTGATAGCCTTAGAAAAGCATATTATGCGGAAAGAATCTCGAAAAGAAAAAAAATTTTTTTTCAAAGTTTGGAAACTTCATTAGAATCACTTTTTTTCCGTTCTTATTTGAGATAACTGGTTCTCTTTCATTATACTAGTTTGATAGCCTTAGAAAAGCATATTATGCGGCAAGAATCAAGAAAAAAAAAATTTTTTTCAAAGTTTGGAAACTTCATTAGAATCAATTTTTTTCCGTTCTTATTTGAGATAACTGGTTCTCTTTCATTATACTAGTTTGATAGCCTTAGAAAAGCATATTATGCGTAAAGATTCTCGTAAAAAAAAAAATTTTTTTCAAAGTTTGTAAAAATCATTAGAACCACTTTTTTTCCGTTCTTATTTGAGATAACTTGTTCTCTTTCATTATACCAGTTTGATAGCCTTAGAAAAGAATATTATACTGAAAGAATCTGGAAAAGAAAAAAAAATTTTTTCAAAGTTTGGAAAAATCATTAGAACCACTTTTTTTCCCTTCTTAATTGAGATAACTTGTTCTCTTTCATTATACTAGTTTGATAGCCTTAGAAAAGGATATTATGCGGTAAGAATCTCGAAAAGAAAAACATTTTTTTTTCAAAGTTTGGAAACTTCATTAGAATCACTTTTTTTCCGTTCTTATTTGAGATAACTGGTTCTCTTTCAATATACTAGTTTGATAGCCTTAGAAAAGCATATTATGCGTAAAGATTCTCGAAAAGAAAAAAAAATTTTTTTCAAAGTTTGGAAAAGTCATTAGAACCACTTTTTTTCCGTTCTTATTTGAGATTACTTGTTGTCTTTCATTATACTAGTTTGATAGCCTTAGATAGGCATATTATGCGGAAAGAATCTCGAAAAGAAAAACATTTTTTTTTCAAAGTTTGGAAACTTCATTAGAATCACTTTTTTTCCGTTCTTATTTGAGATAACTGGTTCTCTTTCATTATACTAGTTTGATAGCCTTAGAAAAGCATATTATGCGGAAAGAATCTCGAAAAGAAAAACATTTTTTTTTCAAAGTTTGGAAACTTCATTAGAATCACTTTTTTTCCGTTCTTATTTGAGATAACTGGTTCTCTTTCTTTATACTAGTTTGATAGCCTTAGAAAAGCATATTATGCGGAAAGAATCTCGAAAAGAAAAAAAAATTTTTTTTCAAAGTTTGGAAACTTCATTAGAATCACTTTTTTCCGTTCTTATTTGAGATAACTGGTTCTCTTTCATTATACTAGTTTGATAGCCTTAGAAAAGCATATTATCCGAAAAGAATCTCGAAAAGAAAAAAAAAATTTTTTCAAAGTTTGGAAACTTCTTTAGAATCACTTTTTTTTGGTTCTTAATAGAGATAACTTGTTCTCTTTCATTATACTAGTTTGATAGCCTTAGAAAAGCATATTATGCGGAAAGAATCTGGAAAAGAAAAAAATTTTTTTTCAAAGTTTGGAAACTTCATTAGAATCACTTTTTTTCCGTTCTTATTTGAGATAACTGGTTCTCTTTCATTATACTAGTTTGATAGCCTTAGAAAATCATATTATGCGTAAAGATTCTCGAAAAGAAAAAAAATTTTTTTTTTCTAAGTTTGGAAAAATCATTAGAACCACTTTTTTTCCGTTCTTATTTGAGATAACTTGTTCTCTTTCATTATACTAGTTTGATAGCCTTAGTTAGGTATATTATGCGGAAAGAATCTCGAAAAGAAAAACATTTTTTTTTCAAAGTTTGGAAATTTCATTAGAATCACTTTTTTTCCGTTCTTATTTGAGATAACTGGTTCTCTTTCATTATACTAGTTTGATAGCTGTAGAAAAGCATATTATGCGGAAAGGATCTCGAAAAGAAAAAAAAATTTTTTCAAAGTTTGGAAACTTCATTAGAATCACTTTTTTTCCGTTATTTGAGATAACTGGTTCTCTTTCATTATACTAGTTTGATAGCCTTAGAAAAGCATATTATGCGGAAAGAATCTCGAAAAAAAAAAAAAATTTTTTTCAAAGTTTGGAAACTTCATCTGAATCACTTTTTTTCCGTTCTGATTTGAGATAACTAGTTCTCTTTCATTATACTAGTTTGATAGCCTTAGAAAAGCATAATTATGCGGAAAGAATCTCGAAAAGAAAAAAAAAATTTTTTCAAACTTTGGAAACTTCATTAGAATTACTTTTTTTCCGTTCTTATTTGAGATAACTGGTTCTCTTTCATTATACTAGTTTGATAGCCTTAGAAAAGCATATTATGCGGCAAGAATCTAGAAAAAAAAATTTTTTTTTCAAAGTTTGGAAACTTCATTAGAATCAATTTTTTTCCGTTCTTATTTGAGATAACTGGTTCTCTTTCATTATACTAGTTTGATAGCCTTAGAAAAACATATTATGCGGAAAGAATCTCGAAAAGAAAAAAAAATTTATTCAAAGTTTGGAAACTTCATTAGAATCACTTTTTTTCTGTTCTTATTTGAGATAACTGATTCTCTTTCATTATACTAGTTTGATAGCCTTAGAAAAGCATATTATGCGTAAAGATTCTCGAAAAAGAAAAAAATTTTTTTTCAAAGTTTGGAAAAATTATTAGAACCACTTTTTTTCCGTTCTTATTTGAGATAACTGGTTCTCTTTCATTATACTAGTTTGATAGCCTTAGAAAAGCATATTATGCGGAAAGTATCTCGAAAAGAAAAAATTTTTTTTTCAAAGTTTGGAAACTTCATTAGATTCACTTTTTTTCCGTTCTTATTTGAGATAACTGGTTCTCTTTCATTATAATAGTTTTTTAGCCTTAGAAAAGCATATTATGCGGAAAGAAACTCGAAAAGAAAAAAAATTTTTTTCAAAGTTTGGAAACTTCATTAGAATCAATTTTTATCCGTTCTTATTTCAGATAACTGGTTCTCTTTCATTTTGCTAGTTTGATAGCTGTAGAAAAGCATATTATGCGGAGAGAATCTCGAAAAGAAAGAAAAATGTTTTTAAAGTTTGGAAACTTCATTAGAATCACTTTTTTTCCGTTCTTATTTGAGATAACTGGTTCTCTTTCATTATACTAGTTTGATAGCCTTAGAAAAGCATATTATGCGGCAAGAATCTCGAAAAGAAAAAAAAAATTTTTCAAAGTTTGGAAACTTCATTAGAATCAATTTTTTTCCGTTCTTATTTGAGATAACTGGTTCTCTTTCATTTTGCTAGTTTGATAGCTGTAGAAAAGCATATTATGCGGAAAGAATCTCGAAAAAAAAAAAAAAAAATTTCAAAGTTTGGAAACTTAATTAGAATCAATTTTTTTCCGTTCTTATTTGAGATAACTGGTTCTTTTCATTATACTAGTTTGATAGCCTTAGAATAGCATATTATGCGGAAAGAATCGCGAAAAGAAAAAAAATTATTTTTCAAAGTTTGGAAACTTCTTTAGAATCACTTTTTTTCCGTTCTTATTTGAGATAACTGGTTCTCTTTCATTATACTAGTTTGATAGCCTTAGAAAAGCATATTATCCGAAAAGAATCTCGGAAAGAAAAAAAATGTTTTTTCAAAGTTTGGAAACTTCATTAGAATCACTTTTTTTCCGTTCTTATTTGAGATAACTGGTTCTCTTTCATTATACTAGTTTGCTAGCCATAGAAAAGCATATTATGCGTTAAGAATCTGGAAAAGAAAAAAATTTTTTTTCAAAGTTTGGAAACAACATTAGAATCACTTTTTTTCCGTTCTTATTTGAGATAACTGGTTCTCTTGCATTATACTAGTTTGAAAGCCTTAGAAAAGCATATTATGCGTAAAGATTCTCGAAAAGAAAAAAAATTTTTTTCAAAGTTTGGAAAAATCATTAGAACCACTTTTTTTCCGTTCTTATTTGAGATAACTGGTTTTCTTTCTTTATACTAGTTTGATAGCCTTAGAAAAGCATATTATGCGGAAAGAATCTCGAAAAGAAAAAAAAATGTTTTCAATGTTTGGAAACTTCATTAGAATCACTTTTTTTCCGTTCTTATTTGAGATAACTGGTTCTCTTTCATTATACTAGTCTGATAGCCTTAGAAAAACATATTATGCGGAAAGAATCTCGAAAAGAAAAAAAAATTTTTTCAAAGTTTGGAAACTTCATTAGAATCACTTTTTTTCCGTTGTTATTTGAGATAACTGCTTCTCTTTCATTATACTAGTTTGATAGCCTTGGAAAAGCATATTATGCGGAAAGAATCTCGAAAAGAAAAAATTTTTTTTTCAAAGTTTGGAAACTTCATTAGAATCACTTTTTTTCTGTTCTTATTTGAGATAACTGATTCTCTTTCATTATACTAGTTTGATAGCCTTAGAAAAGCATATTATGCGTAAAGATTCTCGAAAAAGAAAAAAAAATTTTTTCAAAGTTTGGAAAAATCATTAGAACCACTTTTTTTCCGTTCTTATTTGAGATAACTGGTTCTCTTTCATTATACTAGTTTGATAGCCTTAGAAAAGCATATTATGCGGAAAGTATCTCGAAAAGAAAAAATTTTTTTTTCAAAGTTTGGAAACTTCATTAGATTCACTTTTTTTCCGTTCTTATTTGAGATAACTGGTTCTCTTTCATTATACTAGTTTTTTAGACTTAGAAAAGCATATTATGCGGAAAGAAACTCGAAAAGAAAAAAAATTTTTTTTCAAAGTTTGGAAACTTTATTAGAATCAATTTTTATCCGTTCTTATTTCAGATAACTGGTTCTCTTTCATTTTGCTAGTTTGATAGCTGTAGAAAAGCATATTATGCGGAGAGAAGCTCGAAAAGAAAGAAAAATTTTTTCAAAGTTTGGAAACTTCATTAGAATCACTTTTTTTCCGTTCTTATTTGAGATAACTGGTTCTCTTTCATTATACTAGTTTGATAGCCTTAGAAAAGCATATTATGCGGCAAGAATCTCGAAAAGAAAAAAAAAATTTTTCAAAGTTTGGAAACTTCATTAGAATCAATTTTTTTCCGTTCTTATTTGAGATAACTGGTTCTCTTTCATTTTGCTAGTTTGATAGCTGTAGAAAAGCATATTATGCGGAAAGAATCTCGAAAAAAAAAAAAAAAAATTTCAAAGTTTGGAAACTTCATTAGAATCAATTTTTTTCCGTTCTTATTTGAGATAACTGGTTCTCTTTCATTATACTAGTTTGATAGCCTTAGAAAAGCATATTATGCGGCAAGAATCTCGAAAAGAAAAAAAAATTTTTTCAAAGTTTGGAAACTTTATTAGAATCAATTTTTTTCCGTTCTTATTTGAGATAACTGGTTCTCTTTCATTTTGCTAGTTTGATAGCTGTAGAAAAGCATATTATGCGGAAAGAATCTCGAAAAGAAAAAAAAATTTTTTCAAAGTTTGGAAACTTCATTAGAATCAATTTTTTTCCGTTCTTATTTGAGATAACTGGTTCTCTTTCATTTTGCTAATTTGATAGCTGTAGAAAAGCATATTATGCGGAGAGAATCTCGAAAAGAAAAAAATTTTTTTTCAAAGTTTGGAAACTTCATTAGAATCACTTTTTTTCCGTTCTTATTTGAGATAACTGGTTCTCTTTCATTATACTAGTTTGATACCCTTAGAAAATCATATTATGCGTAAAGATTCTCGAAAAGAAAAAAAATTTTTTTTTCTAAGTTTGGAAAAATCATTAGAACCACTTTTTTTCCGTTCTTATTTGAGATAACTTGTTCTCTTTCATTATACTAGTTTGATAGCCTTAGATAGGTATATTATGCGGAAAGAATCTCGAAAAGAAAAACATTTTTTTTTCAAAGTTTGGAAACTTCATTAGAATCACTTTTTTTCCGTTCTTATTTGAGATAACTGGTTGTCTTTCATTATACTAGTTTCATAGCCTTAGAAAAGCATATTATGCGGAAAGAATCTCGAAAAGAAAAAAATTTTTTTCAAAGTTTGGAAACTTCATTAGAATCAATTTCTTCCCGTTCTTATTTGAGATAACTGGTTCTCTTTCATTATACTAGTTTGATAGCCTTAGTAAAGCATATTATCCGAAAAGAATCTCGAAAGGAAAAAAAATTTTTTTTCAAAGTTTGGAAACTTCTTTAGAATCACTTTTTTTTCGTTCTTAATTGAGATAACTTGTTCTCTTTCATTATACTAGTTTGATAGCCTTAGAAAAGCATATTATGCGGAAAGAATCTGGAAAAGAAAAAAATTTTTTTTCAAAGTTTGGAAACTTCATTAGAATCACTTTTTTCCGTTCTTATTTGAGATAACTGGTTCTCTTTCATTATACTAGTTTGATAGCCTTAGAAAAGCATATTATTCGTAAAGATTCTCGTAAAAAAAAAATTTTTTTTCAAAGTTTGTAAAAATCATTAGAACCACTTTTTTTCCGTTCTTATTTGAGATAACTTGTTCTCTTTCATTATACCAGTTTGATAGCCTTAGAAAAGAATATTATACTGAAAGAATCTGGAAAAGAAAAAAAAATTTTTTCAAAGTTTGGAAAAATCATTAGAACCACTTTTTTTCCCTTCTTAATTGAGATAACTTGTTCTCTTTCATTATACTAGTTTGATAGCCTTAGAAAAGGATATTATGCGGTAAGAATCTCGAAAAGAAAAACATTTTTTTTTCAAAGTTTGGAAACTTCATTATAATCACTTTTTTTCCGTTCTTATTTGAGATAACTGGTTCTCTTTCAATATACCAGTTTGATAGCCTTAGAAAAGCATATTATGCGTAAAGATTTTCGAAAAGAAAAAAAAATTTTTTTCAAAGTTTGGAAAAATCATTAGAACCACTTTTTTTCCGTTCTTATTTGAGATTACTTGTTGTCTTTCATTATACTAGTTTGATAGCCTTAGATAGGCATATTATGCGGAAAGAATCTCGAAAAGAAAAACATTTTTTTTTCAAAGTTTGGAAACTTCATTAGAATCACTTTTTTTCCGTTCTTATTTGAGATAACTGGTTCTCTTTCATTATACTAGTTTGATAGCCTTAGAAAAGCATATTATGCGGAAAGAATCTCGAAAAGAAAAACATTTTTTTTTCAAAGTTTGGAAACTTCATTAGAATCACTTTTTTTCCGTTCTTATTTGAGATAACTGGTTATCTTTGATTATACTAGTTTGATAGCCTTAGAAAAGCATATTATGCGGAAAGAATCTCGAAAAGAAAAAAAAATTTTTTTTCAAAGTTTGGAAACTTTATTAGAATCACTTTTTTCCGTTCTTATTTGAGATAACTGGTTCTCTTTCATTATACTAGTTTGATAGCCTTAGAAAAGCATATTATCCGAAAAGAATCTCGAAAAGAAAAAAAATTTTTTTTCAAAGTTTGGAAACTTCTTTAGAATCACTTTTTTTTGGTTCTTAATAGAGATAACTTGTTCTCTTTCATTATACTAGTTTGATAGCCTTAGAAAAGCATATTATGCGGAAAGAATCTGGAAAAGAAAAAATTTTTTTTCAAAGTTTGGAAACTTCATTAGAATCACTTTTTTTCCGTTCTTATTTGAGATAACTGGTTCTCTTTCATTATACTAGTTTGATAGCCTTAGAAAATCATATTATGCGTAAAGATTCTCGAAAAGAAAAAAAATTTTTTTTTCTAAGTTTGGAAAAATCATTCGAACCACTTTTTTTCCGTTCTTATTTGAGATAACTTGTTCTCTTTCATTATACTAGTTTGATAGACTTAGATAGGTATATTATGCGGAAAGAATCTCGAAAAGAAAAACATTTTTTTTTCAAAGTTTGGAAATTTCATTAGAATCACTTTTTTTCCGTTCTTATTTGAGATAACTGGTTCTCTTTCATTATACTAGTTTGATAGCTGTAGAAAAGCATATTATGCGGAAAGGATCTCGAAAGAAAAAAAAAATTTTTCAAAGTTTGGAAACTTCATTAGAATCACTTTTTTTCCGTTATTTGAGATAACTGGTTCTCTTTCATTATACTAGTTTGATAGCCTTAGAAAAGCATATTATGCGGAAAGAATCTCGAATAGAAAAAAAAATTATTTCAAAGTTTGGAAACTTCATTAGAATCACTATTTTTCCGTTCCTATTTGAGATAACTGGTTCTCTTTCATTATACTAGTTTGATAGCCTTAGAAAAGGATATTATGCGGTAAGAATCTCGAAAAGAAAAACATTTTTTTTTCAAAGTTTGGAAACTTCATTATAATCACTTTTTTTCCGTTCTTATTTGAGATAACTGGTTCTCTTTCAATATACCAGTTTGATAGCCTTAGAAAAGCATATTATGCGTAAAGATTTTCGAAAAGAAAAAAAAATTTTTTTCAAAGTTTGGAAAAATCATTAGAACCACTTTTTTTCCGTTCTTATTTGAGATTACTTGTTGTCTTTCATTATACTAGTTTGATAGCCTTAGATAGGCATATTATGCGGAAAGAATCTCGAAAAGAAAAACATTTTTTTTTCAAAGTTTGGAAACTTCATTAGAATCACTTTTTTTCCGTTCTTATTTGAGATAACTGGTTCTCTTTCATTATACTAGTTTGATAGCCTTAGAAAAGCATATTATGCGGAAAGAATCTCGAAAAGAAAAACATTTTTTTTTCAAAGTTTGGAAACTTCATTAGAATCACTTTTTTTCCGTTCTTATTTGAGATAACTGGTTATCTTTGATTATACTAGTTTGATAGCCTTAGAAAAGCATATTATGCGGAAAGAATCTCGAAAAGAAAAAAAAATTTTTTTTCAAAGTTTGGAAACTTTATTAGAATCACTTTTTTCCGTTCTTATTTGAGATAACTGGTTCTCTTTCATTATACTAGTTTGATAGCCTTAGAAAAGCATATTATCCGAAAAGAATCTCGAAAAGAAAAAAAATTTTTTTTCAAAGTTTGGAAACTTCTTTAGAATCACTTTTTTTTGGTTCTTAATAGAGATAACTTGTTCTCTTTCATTATACTAGTTTGATAGCCTTAGAAAAGCATATTATGCGGAAAGAATCTGGAAAAGAAAAAATTTTTTTTCAAAGTTTGGAAACTTCATTAGAATCACTTTTTTTCCGTTCTTATTTGAGATAACTGGTTCTCTTTCATTATACTAGTTTGATAGCCTTAGAAAATCATATTATGCGTAAAGATTCTCGAAAAGAAAAAAAATTTTTTTTTCTAAGTTTGGAAAAATCATTCGAACCACTTTTTTTCCGTTCTTATTTGAGATAACTTGTTCTCTTTCATTATACTAGTTTGATAGACTTAGATAGGTATATTATGCGGAAAGAATCTCGAAAAGAAAAACATTTTTTTTTCAAAGTTTGGAAATTTCATTAGAATCACTTTTTTTCCGTTCTTATTTGAGATAACTGGTTCTCTTTCATTATACTAGTTTGATAGCTGTAGAAAAGCATATTATGCGGAAAGGATCTCGAAAGAAAAAAAAAATTTTTCAAAGTTTGGAAACTTCATTAGAATCACTTTTTTTCCGTTATTTGAGATAACTGGTTCTCTTTCATTATACTAGTTTGATAGCCTTAGAAAAGCATATTATGCGGAAAGAATCTCGAATAGAAAAAAAAATTATTTCAAAGTTTGGAAACTTCATTAGAATCACTATTTTTCCGTTCCTATTTGAGATAACTGGTTCTCTTTCATTATACTAATTTGATAGCCTTAGAAAAGCATATTATGCGGAAAGATTCTCGATAAGAAAAAACAATTTTTTCAAAGTTTGGAAACTTCATTAGAATCAATTTTTTCCGTTCTTATTTGAGATAACTGGTTCTCTTTCATTATACTAGTTTGATAGCCTTAGAAAAATATATTATGCGGAAAGATCCTCGAAAAGAAAAAATTTTTTTTTCAAAGTTTGGAAACTTCATTAGAATCACTTTTTTTCCGTTCTTATTTGAGATAACTGGTTCTCTTTCATTATACTAGTTTGATAGCCTTAGAAAAGCATATTATCCGAAAAGAATCTCGAAAAGAAAAAAAAAAATTTTTCAAAGTTTGGAAACTTCTTTAGAATCACTTTTTTTTTGGTTCTTAATAGAGATAACTTGTTCTCTTTCATTATACTAGTTTGATAGCCTTAGAAAAGCATATTATGCGGAAAGAATCTGGAAAAGAAAAAAATTTTTTTTCTAAATTTGGAAACTTCATTAGAATCACTTTTTTTCCGTTCTTATTTGAGATAACTGGTTCTCTTTCATTATACTAGTTTGATAGCCTTGGAAAATCATATTATGCGTAAAGATTCTCGAAAAGAAAAAAAATTTTTTTTCTAAGTTTGGAAAAATCATTAGAACCACTTTTTTTCCGTTCTTATTTGAGATAACTTGTTCTCTTTCATTATACTAGTTTGATAGCCTTAGATAGGTATATTATGCGGAAAGAATCTCGAAAAGAAAAACATTTTTTTTTCAAAGCTTGGAAACTTCATTAGAATCACTTTTTTTCCGTTCTGATTTGAGATAACTAGTTCTCTTTCATTATACTAGTTTGATAGCCTTAGAAAAGCATATTATATGGAAAGAATCTCGAAAAGAAAAAAATTTTTTTTTCAAAGTTTGGAAACTTCATTAGAATCACTTTTTTTCCGTTCTTATATGAGATAACTGGTTCTCTTTCATTATACTAGTTTGATAGCCTTAGAAAAGCATATTATGCGGCAAGAATCTAGAAAAAAAAAATTTTTTTTCAAAGTTTGGAAACTTCATTAGAATCAATTTTTTTCCGTTCTTATTTGAGATAACTGGTTCTCTTTCAATATACTTGTTTGATAGCCTTAGAAAAGCATATTATGCGTAAAGATTCTCGAAAAGAAAAAAAAAATTTTTCAAAGTTTGGAAAAATCATTAGAACCACTTTTTTTCCGATTTATTTGAGATTACTTGTGGTCTTTCATTATACTAGTTTGTAGCCTTAGATAGGCATATTATGCGGAAAGAATCTCGAAAAGAAAAAAAAATTTTTTTTCAAAGTTTGGAAACTTCTTTAGAATCACTTTTTTTTTGGTTCTTAATAGAGATAACTTGTTCTCTTTCATTATACTAGTTTGATAGCCTTAGAAAAGCATATTATGCGGAAAGAATCTGGAAAAGAAAAAAATTTTTTTTCAAAATTTGGAAACTTCATTAGAATCACTTTTTTTCCGTTCTTATTTGAGATAACTGGTTCTCTTTCATTATACTAGTTTGATAGCCTTAGAAAATCATATTATGCGTAAAGATTCTCGAAAAGAAAAAAAATTTTTTTTTCTAAGTTTGGAAAAATCATTAGAACCACTTTTTTTCCGTTCTTATTTGAGATAACTGGTTCTCTTTCATTATACTAGTTTGATAGCCTTAGATAGGTATATTATGCGGAAAGAATCTCGAAAAGAAAAACATTTTTTTTTCAAAGTTTGGAAATTTCATTAGAATCACTTTTTTTCCGTTCTTATTTGAGATAACCGGTTCTCTTTCATTATACTAGTTTGATAGCTGTAGAAAAGCATATTATGCGGAAAGGATCTCGAAAAGAAAAAAAAAAATTTTCAAAGTTTGGA
Organism: Metallyticus violacea; assembly: GCA_030762175.1. Taxonomy (NCBI): domain Eukaryota; kingdom Metazoa; phylum Arthropoda; class Insecta; order Mantodea; family Metallyticidae; genus Metallyticus; species Metallyticus violacea. The sequence continues at coordinate 74,324,482 of CM060832.1, forward strand.
AACTTCATTAGAATCACTTTTTTTCCGTTATTTGAGATAACTGGTTCTCTTTCATTATACTAGTTTGATAGCCTTAGAAAAGCATATTATGCGGAAAGAATCTCGAAAAGAAAAAAAAATTTTTTTCAAAGTTTGGAAACTTCATCTGAATCACTTTTTTTCCGTTCTGATTTGAGATAACTAGTTCTCTTTCATTATACTAGTTTGATAGCCTTAGAAAAGCATATTATATGGAAAGAATCTCGAAAAGAAAAAAATTTTTTTTTCAAAGTTTGGAAACTTCATTAGAATCACTTTTTTTCCGTTCTTATATGAGATAACTGGTTCTCTTTCATTATACTAGTTTGATAGCCTTAGAAAAGCATATTATGCGGCAAGAATCTAGAAAAAAAAAATTTTTTTTCAAAGTTTGGAAACTTCATTAGAATCAATTTTTTTCCGTTCTTATTTGAGATAACTGGTTCTCTTTCATTATACTAGTTTGATAGCCTTAGAAAAACATATTATGCGGAAAGAATCTCGAAAAGAAAAAAAAATTTTTCAAAGTTTGGAAACTTCATTAGAATCACTTTTTTTCTGTTCTTATTTGAGATAACTGATTCTCTTTCATTATACTAGTTTGATAGCCTTAGAAAAGCATATTAGCGTAAAGATTCTCGAAAAAGAAAAAAATTTTTTTTCAAAGTTTGGAAATTTCATTAGAATCAATTTTTATCCGTTCTTATTTCAAATAACTGGTTCTCTTTCATTTTGCTAGTTTGATAGCTGTAGAAAAGCATATTATGCGGAGAGAATCTCGAAAAGAAAGAAAAATTTTTTCAAAGTTTGGAAACTTCATTAGAATCACTTTTTTTCCGTTCTTATTTGAGATAACTGGTTCTCTTTCATTATACTAGTTTGATAGCCTTAGAAAAGCATATTATGCGGCAAGAATCTCGAAAAGAAAAAAAAAATTTTTCAAAGTTTGGAAACTTCATTAGAATCAATTTTTTTCCGTTCTTATTTGAGATAACTGGTTCTCTTTCATTTTGCTAGTTTGATAGCTGTAGAAAAGCATATTATGCGGAAAGAATCTCGAAAAAAAAAAAAAAATTTTCAAAGTTTGGAAACTTAATTAGAATCAATTTTTCCCGTTCTTATTTGAGATAACTGGTTCTTTTCATTATACTAGTTTGATAGCCTTAGAATAGCATATTATGCGGAAAGAATCTCGAAAAGAAAAAAATTTATTTTTCAAAGTTTGGAAACTTCTTTAGAATCACTTTTTTTCCGTTCTTATTTGAGATAACTGGTTCTCTTTCATTATACTAGTTTGATAGCCTTAGAAAAGTATATTATCCGAAAAGAATCTCGGAAAGAAAAAAAATGTTTTTTCAAAGTTTGGAAACTTCATTAGAATCACTTTTTTTCCGTTCTTATTTGAGATAACTGGTTCTCTTTCATTATATTAGTTTGCTAGCCATAGAAAAGCATATTATGCGTTAAGAATCTGGAAAAGAAAAAAATTTTTTTTCAAAGTTTGGAAACTTCATTAGAATCTTTTTTTTTCCGTTCTTATTTGAGATAACTGGTTCTCTTGCATTATACTAGTTTGATAGCCTTAGAAAAGCATATTATGCGTAAAGATTCTCGAAAAGAAAAAAAATTTTTTTCAAAGTTTGGAAAAATCATTAGAACCACTTTTTTTCCGTTCTTATTTGAGATAACTGGTTCTCTTTCATTATACTAGTTTGATAGCCTTAGAAAAGCGTATTATGCGGAAAGTATCTCGAAAAGAAAAAATTTTTTTTTCAAAGTTTGGAAACTTCATTAGAATCACTTTTTTTCCGTTCTTATATGAGATAACTGGTTCTCCCTCATTATACTAGTATGATAGCCTTAGAAAAGCATATTATGCGGAAAGAATCTCGAATAGAAAAAAAAATTATTTCAAAGTTTGGAAACTTCATTAGAATCACTATTTTTCCGTTCCTATTTGAGATAACTGGTTCTCTTTCATTATACTAATTTGATAGCCTTAGAAAAGCATATTATGCGGAAAGATTCTCGATAAGAAAAAACAATTTTTTCAAAGTTTGGAAACTTCATTAGAATCAATTTTTTCCGTTCTTATTTGAGATAACTGGTTCTCTTTCATTATACTAGTTTGATAGCCTTAGAAAAATATATTATGCGGAAAGATCCTCGAAAAGAAAAAATTTTTTTTTCAAAGTTTGGAAACTTCATTAGAATCACTTTTTTTCCGTTCTTATTTGAGATAACTGGTTCTCTTTCATTATACTAGTTTGATAGCCTTAGAAAAGCATATTATCCGAAAAGAATCTCGAAAAGAAAAAAAAAAATTTTTCAAAGTTTGGAAACTTCTTTAGAATCACTTTTTTTTTGGTTCTTAATAGAGATAACTTGTTCTCTTTCATTATACTAGTTTGATAGCCTTAGAAAAGCATATTATGCGGAAAGAATCTGGAAAAGAAAAAAATTTTTTTTCTAAATTTGGAAACTTCATTAGAATCACTTTTTTTCCGTTCTTATTTGAGATAACTGGTTCTCTTTCATTATACTAGTTTGATAGCCTTGGAAAATCATATTATGCGTAAAGATTCTCGAAAAGAAAAAAAATTTTTTTTCTAAGTTTGGAAAAATCATTAGAACCACTTTTTTTCCGTTCTTATTTGAGATAACTTGTTCTCTTTCATTATACTAGTTTGATAGCCTTAGATAGGTATATTATGCGGAAAGAATCTCGAAAAGAAAAACATTTTTTTTTCAAAGCTTGGAAACTTCATTAGAATCACTTTTTTTCCGTTATTTGAGATAACTGGTTCTCTTTCATTATACTAGTTTGATAGCCTTAGAAAAGCATATTATGCGGAAAGAATCTCGAAAAGAAAAAAAAATTTTTTTCAAAGTTTGGAAACTTCATCTGAATCACTTTTTTTCCGTTCTGATTTGAGATAACTAGTTCTCTTTCATTATACTAGTTTGATAGCCTTAGAAAAGCATATTATGCGGAAAGAATCTCGAAAAGAAAAAAATTTTTTTTTCAAAGTTTGGAAACTTCATTAGAATCACTTTTTTTCCGTTCTTATTTGAGATAACTGGTTCTCTTTCATTATACTAGTTTGATAGCCTTAGAAAAGCATATTATGCGGCAAGAATCTAGAAAAAAAAAATTTTTTTTCAAAGTTTGGAAACTTCATTAGAATCAATTTTTTTCCGTTCTTATTTGAGATAACTGGTTCTCTTTCATTATACTAGTTTGATAGCCTTAGAAAAACATATTATGCGGAAAGAATCTCGAAAAGAAAAAAAAATTTTTCAAAGTTTGGAAACTTCATTAGAATCACTTTTTTTCTGTTCTTATTTGAGATATCTGATTCTCTTTCATTATACTAGTTTGATAGCCTTAGAAAAGCATATTATGCGTAAAGATTCTCGAAAAAGAAAAAAATTTTTTTTCAAAGTTTGGAAATTTCATTAGAATCAATTTTTATCCGTTCTTATTTCAAATAACTGGTTCTCTTTCATTTTGCTAGTTTGATAGCTGTAGAAAAGCATATTATGGGGAGAGAATCTCGAAAAGAAAGAAAAATTTTTTCAAAGTTTGGAAACTTCATTAGAATCACTTTTTTTCCGTTCTTATTTGAGATAACTGGTTCTCTTTCATTATACCAGTTTGATAGCCTTAGAAAAGCATATTATGCGGCAAGAATCTCGAAAAGAAAAAAAAAATTTTTTCAAAGTTTGGAAACTTCATTAGAATCACTTTTTTTCCGTTCTTATTTGAGATAACTGGTTCTCTTTCAGTATACTAGTTTGATAGCCTTAGAAAAGCATATTATGCGGCAAGAATCTAGAAAAAAATAATTTTTTTTCAAAGTTTGGAAACTTCATTAGAATCAATTTTTTTCCGTTCTTATTTGAGATAACTGGTTCTCTTTCATTATACTAGTTTGATAGCCTTAGAAAAGCATATTATGCGTAAAGATTCTCGTAAAAAAAAATTTTTTTTCAAAGTTTGTAAAAATCATTAGAACCACTTTTTTTCCGTTCTTATTTGAGATAACTTGTTCTCTTTCATTATACCAGTTTGATAGCCTTAGAAAAGAATATTATACTGAAAGAATCTGGAAAAGAAAAAAAAATTTTTTCAAAGTTTGGAAAAATCATTAGAACCACTTTTTTTCCCTTCTTAATTGAGATAACTTGTTCTCTTTCATTATACTAGTTTGATAGCCTTAGAAAAGGATATTATGCGGTAAGAATCTCGAAAAGAAAAACATTTTTTTTTCAAAGTTTGGAAACTTCATTAGAATCACTTTTTTTCCGTTCTTATTTGAGATAACTGGTTCTCTTTCAATATACTTGTTTGATAGCCTTAGAAAAGCATATTATGCGTAAAGATTCTCGAAAAGAAAAAAAAAATTTTTCAAAGTGTGGAAAAATCATTAGAACCACTTTTTTTCCGATTTATTTGAGATTACTTGTTGTCTTTCATTATACTAATTTGATAGCCTTAGATAGGCATATTATGCGGAAAGAATCTCGAAAAGAAATACTTTTTTTTTCAAAGTTTGGAAACTTCATTAGAATCACTTTTTTTCCGTTCTTATTTGAGATAACTGGTTCTCTTTCATTATACTAGTTTGATAGCCTTAGAAAAGCATATTATGCGGAAAGAATCTCGAAAAGAAAAACATTTTTTTTTCAAAGTTTGGAAACTTCATTAGAATCACTTTTTTTCCGTTCTTATTTGAGATAACTGGTTATCTTTGATTATACTAGTTTGATAGCCTTAGAAAAGCATATTATGCGGAAAGAATCTCGAAAAGAAAAAAAAATTTTTTTTCAAAGTTTGGAAACTTCTTTAGAATCACTTTTTTTTTGGTTCTTAATAGAGATAACTTGTTCTCTTTCATTATACTAGTTTGATAGCCTTAGAAAAGCATATTATGCGGAAAGAATCTGGAAAAGAAAAAAAAATTTTTTCAAAGTTTGGAAACTTCATTAGAATCACTTTTTTTCCGTTATTTGAGATAACTGGTTCTCTTTCATTATACTAGTTTGATAGCCTTAGAAAAGCATATTATGCGGAAAGAATCTCGAAAAGAAATACTTTTTTTTTCAAAGTTTGGAAAAATCATTAGAACCACTTTTTTTCCGATTTATTTGAGATTACTTGTTGTCTTTCATTATACTAATTTGATAGCCTTAGAAAATCATATTATGCGTAAAGATTTTCGAAAAGAAAAAAAATTTTTTTTTCTAAGTTTGAAAAAATCATTAGAACCACTTTTTTTCCGTTCTTATTTGAGATAACTTGTTCTCTTTCATTATACTAGTTTGATAGCCTTAGATAGGTATATTATGCGGAAAGAATCTCGAAAAGAAAAACATTTTTTTTTCAAAGTTTGGAAATTTCATTAGAATCACTTTTTTTCCGTTCTTATTTGAGATAACTGGTTCTCTTTCATTATACTAGTTTGATAGCTGTAGAAAAGCATATTATGCGGAAAGGATCTCGAAAAGAAAAAAAAATTTTTTCAAAGTTTGGAAACTTCATTAGAATCACTTTTTTTCCGTTATTTGAGATAACTGGTTCTCTTTCATTATACTAGTTTGATAGCCTTAGAAAAGCATATTATGCGGAAAGAATCTCGAAAAGAAAAAAAAATTTTTTTCAAAGTTTGGAAACTTCATCTGAATCACTTTTTTTCCGTTCTGATTTGAGATAACTAGTTCTCTTTCATTATACTAGTTTGATAGCCTTAGAAAAGCATATTATGCGGAAAGAATCTCGAAAAGAAAAAAATTTTTTTTTCAAAGTTTGGAAACTTCATTAGAATAACTTTTTTTCCGTTCTTATATGAGATAACTGGTTCTCTTTCATTTTGCTAGTTTGATAGCTGTAGAAAAGCATATTATGCGGAAAGAATCTCGAAAAAAAAAAAAAAATTTTTCAAAGTTTGGAAACTTAATTAGAATCAATTTTTTCCGTTCTTATTTGAGATAACTGGTTCTTTTCATTATACTAGTTTGATAGCCTTAGAATAGCATATTATGCGGAAAGAATCTCGAAAAGAAAAAAATTTATTTTTCAAAGTTTGGAAACTTCTTTAGAATCACTTTTTTCCGTTCTTATTTGAGATAACTGGTTCTCTTTCATTATACTAGTTTGATAGCCTTAGAAAAGCATATTATCCGAAAAGAATCTCGGAAAGAAAAAAAATGTTTTTTCAAAGTTTGGAAACTTCATTAGAATCACTTTTTTTCCGTTCTTATTTGAGATAACTGGTTCTCTTTCATTATATTAGTTTGCTAGCCATAGAAAAGCATATTATGCGTTAAGAATCTGGAAAAGAAAAAAATTTTTTTTCAAAGTTTGGAAACTTCATTAGAATCTTTTTTTTTCCGTTCTTATTTGAGATAACTGGTTCTCTTGCATTATACTAGTTTGATAGCCTTAGAAAAGCATATTATGCGTAAAGATTCTCGAAAAGAAAAAAAATTTTTTTCAAAGTTTGGAAAAATCATTAGAACCACTTTTTTTCCGTTCTTATTTGAGATAACTGGTTCTCTTTCATTATACTAGTTTGATAGCCTTAGAAAAGCGTATTATGCGGAAAGTATCTCGAAAAGAAAAAAATTTTATTTCAAAGTTTGGAAACTTCATTAGAATCACTTTTTTTCCGTTCTTATTTGAGATAACTGGTTCTCCCTCATTATACTAGTATGATAGCCTTAGAAAAGCATATTATGCGGAAAGAATCTCGAATAGAAAAAAAAATTATTTCAAAGTTTGGAAACTTCATTAGAATCACTTTTTTTCCGTTCTTATTTGAGATAACTGGTTCTCTTTCATTATACTAATTTGATAGCCTTAGAAAAGGATATTATGCGGAAAGATTCTCGATAAGAAAAAACAATTTTTTCAAAGTTTGGAAACTTCATTAGAATCAATTTTTTCCGTTCTTATTTGAGATAACTGGTTCTCTTTCATTATACTAGTTTGATAGCCTTAGAAAAATATATTATGCGGAAAGAACCTCGAAAAGAAAAAATTTTTTTTTCAAAGTTTGGAAACTTCATTAGAATTACTTTTTTTCCGTTCTTATTTGAGATAACTGGTTCTCTTTCATTATACTAGTTTGATAGCCTTAGAAAAGCATATTATGCGGAAAGAATCTCGAAAAGAAAAAAAAATGTTTTCAAAGTTTGGAAACTTCATTAGAATCACTTTTTTTCCGTTCTTATTTGAGATAACTGGTTCTCTTTCATTATACTAGTCTGATAGCCTTAGAAAAGTCTATTATGGGGCAAGAATCTAGAAAAAAAAAATTTTTTTTCAAAGTTTGGAAAGTTCATTAGAATCAATTTTTTTCCGTTCTTATTTGAGATAACTGGTTCTCTTTCATTATACTAGTTTGATAGCCTTAGAAAAACATATTATGCGGAAAGAATCTCGAAAAGAAAAAAAAAATTTTTCAAAGTTTGGAAACTTCATTAGAATCACTTTTTTTCCGTTGTTATTTGAGATAACTGGTTCTCTTTCATTATACTAGTTTGATAGCCTTGGAAAAGCATATTATGCGGAAAGAATCTCGAAAAGAAAAAATTTTTTTTCAAAGTTTGGAAACTTCATTAGAATCACTTTTTTTCTGTTCTTATTTGAGATAACTGATTCTCTTTCATTATACTAGTTTGATAGCCTTAGAAAAGCATATTATGCGTAAAGATTCTCGAAAAAGAAAAAAAAATTTTTTCAAAGTTTGGAAAAATCATTAGAACCACTTTTTTTCCGTTCTTATTTGAGATAACTGGTTCTCTTTCATTATACTAGTTTGATAGCCTTAGAAAAGCATATTATGCGGAAAGTATCTCGAAAAGAAAAAATTTTTTTTTCAAAGTTTGGAAACTTCATTAGATTCACTTTTTTTCCGTTCTTATTTGAGATAACTGGTTCTCTTTCATTATACTAGTTTTTTAGCCTTAGAAAAGCATATTATGCGGAAAGAAACTCGAAAAGAAAAAAAAATTTTTTCAAAGTTTGGAAACTTCATTAGAATCAATTTTTATCCGTTCTTATTTCAAATAACTGGTTCTCTTTCATTTTGCTAGTTTGATAGCTGTAGAAAAGCATATTATGTGGAGAGAATCTCGAAAAGAAAGAAAAATTTTTTCAAAGTTTGGAAACTTCATTAGAATCACTTTTTTTCCGTTCTTATTTGAGATAACTGGTTCTCTTTCATTATACTAGTTTGATAGACTTAGAAAAGCATATTATGCGGCAAGAATCTCGAAAAGAAAAAAAAAATTTTTCAAAGTTTGGAAACTTCATTAGAATCAATTTTTTTCCGTTCTTATTGAGATAACTGGTTCTCTTTCATTTTGCTAGTTTGATAGCTGTAGAAAAGCATATTATGCGGAAAGAATCTCGAAAAAAAAAAAAAAATTTTTTCAAAGTTTGGAAACTTCATTAGAATCAATTTTTTTCCGTTCTTATTTGAGATAACTGGTTCTCTTTCATTATACTAGTTTGATAGCCTTAGAAAAGCATATTATGCGGCAAGATTCTCGAAAAGAAAAAAAATTTTTTTTCAAAGTTTGGAAAAATCATTAGAACCACTTTTTTTCCGTTCTTATTTGAGATAACTCGTTCTCTTTCATTATACTAGTTTGATAGCCTTAGAAAAGCATATTATGCGGAAAGTATCGCGAAAAAAAAAATATTTCTTCAAAGTTTGGAAACTTCATTAGAATTACTTTTTTTCCGTTCTTATTTGAGATAACTGGTTCTCTTTCATTTTGCTAGTTTGATAGCTGCAGAAAAGCATATTATGCGGAGAGAATCTCCAAAAGAAAAAAAAATTTTTTCAAAGTTTGGAAACTTCATTAGAATCACTTTTTTTTCGTTCTTATTTGAGATAACTGGTTCTCTTTCATTATACTAGTTTGATAGCCTTAGAAAACCATATTATGCGGAAAGAATCTCGAAAAGAAAAAAAAATTTTTCAAAGTTTGGAAACTTCATTAATTTTTTTCCGTTCTTATTTGAGATAACTGGTTCTCTTTCATTTTGCTAGTTTGATAGCTGTAGAAAAGCATATTATGCGGAAAGAATCTGGAAAAGAAAAAAATTTTTTTTCAAAGTTTGGAAACTTCATTAGAATCACTTTTTTTCCGTTCTTATTTTAGATAACTGGTTCTCTTTCATTATACTATTTTGAAAGCCTTAGAAAAGCATATTATACGTAAAGATTGTCGAAAAGAAAAAAAAAAATTTTTCAAAGTTTGGAAAAATCATTAGAACCACTTTTTTTCCGTTCTTATTTGAGATAATTTGTTCTCTTTCATTATACTAGTTTGATAGCCTTAGAAAAGCATATTATGCGGAAAGAATCTCGAAAAGAAAAACATTTTTTTTTCAAAGTTTCGAAACTTCATTAGAATCACTTTCTTTCCGTTCTTATTTGAGAAAACTGGTTCTCTTTCATTATACTAGTTTTTTAGCCTTAGAAAAGCATGTTATGCGGAAAGAATCTCGAAAAGAAAAAAAAAATTTTTTCACAGTTTGGAAACTTCATCTGAATCACTTTTTTTCCGTTCTTATTTGAGATAACTGGTTCTCTTTCATTATACTAGTTTCATAGCCTTAGAAAAGCATATTATGCGGAAAGAATCTCGAAAAGAAAAAATTTTTTTTCAAAGTTTGGAAACTTCATTAGAATCACTTTTTTTCCGTTCTTATTTGAGATAACTGGTTCTCTGTCATTTTGCTAGTTTGATAGCTGTAGAAAAGCACATTATGCGGAGAGAATCTCGAAAAGAAAAAAAAAATTTTTCAAAGTTTGGAAACTTCATTAGAATCACTTTTATTCCGTTCTTATTTGAGATAACTGGTTCTCTTTCATTATACTAGTTTGATAGCCTTAGAAAAGCATATTATGCGGCAAGAATCCCGAAAAGAAAAAAAAAATTTTTCAAAGTTTGGAAACTTCATTAGAATCAATTTTTTTCCGTTCTTATTTGAGATAACTGGTTCTCTTTCATTTTGCTAGTTTGATAGCTGTAGAAAAGCATATTATGCGGAAAGAATCTCGAAAGGAAAAAAAAATTTTTTCAAAGTTTGGAAACTTCATTAGAATCAATTTTTTTCCGTTCTTATTTGAGATAACTGGTTCTCTTTCATTTTGCTAGTTTGATAGCTATAGAAAAGCATATTATGCGGAAAGAATCTCGAAAAGAAAAAAAATTTTTTTCAAAGTTTGGAAACTTCATTAGAATCACTTTTTTTCCGTTCTTATTTGAGATAACTGGTTGTCTTTCATTATACTAGTTTCATAGCCTTAGAAAAGCATATTATGCGGAAAGAATCTCGAAAAGAAAAAAATTTTTTTCAAAGTTTGGAAACTTCATTAGAATCAATTTCTTCCCGTTCTTATTTGAGATAACTGGTTCTCTTTCATTATACTAGTTTGATAGCCTTAGTAAAGCATATTATCCGAAAAGAATCTCGAAAGGAAAAAAATTTTTTTTCAAAGTTTGGAAACTTCTTTAGAATCACTTTTTTTTCGTTCTTAATTGAGATAACTTGTTCTCTTTCATTATACTAGTTTGATAGCCTTAGAAAAGCATATTATGCGGAAAGAATCTGGAAAAGAAAAAAATTTTTTTTCAAAGTTTGGAAACTTCATTAGAATCACTTTTTTTCCGTTCTTATTTGAGATAACTTGTTCTCTTTCATTATACTAGTTTGATAGCCTTAGAAAAGCATATTATGCGTAAAGATTCCCGAAAAGAAAAAAAAATTTTTTTCAAAGTTTGTAAAAATCATTAGAACCACTTTTTTTCCGTTCTTATTTGAGATAACTTGTTCTCTTTCATTATACCAGTTTGATAGCCTTAGAAAAGAATATTATACTGAAAGAATCTGGAAAAGAAAAAAAAATTTTTTCAAAGTTTGGAAAAATCATTAGAACCACATTTTTTCCCTTCTTAATTGAGATAACTTGTTCTCTTTCATTATACTAGTTTGATAGCCTTAGAAAAGGATATTATGCGGAAAGAATCTCGAAAAGAAAAAATTTTTTTTTCAAAGTTTGGAAAAATCATTAGAACCACTTTTTTTCCGTTCTTATTTGAGATTACTTGTTGTCTTTCATTATACTAGTTTGATAGCCTTAGATAGGCATATTATGCGGAAAGAATCTCGAAAAGAAAAACATTTTTTTTTCAAAGTTTGGAAACTTCATTAGAATCACTTTTTTTCCGTTCTTATTTGAGATAACTGGTTCTCTTTCATTATACTAGTTTGATAGCCTTAGAAAAGCATATTATGCGGAAAGAATCTCGAAAAGAAAAACATTTTTTTTTCAAAGTTTGGAAACTTCATTAGAATCACTTTTTTTCCGTTATTATTTGAGATAACTTGTTCTCTTTCATTATACTAGTTTGATAGCCTTAGAAAAGCATATTATGCGGAAAGAATCTGGAAAAGAAAAAAATTTTTTTTCAAAGTTTGGAAACTTCATTAGAATCACTTTTTTTCCGTTCTTATTTGAGATAACTGGTTCTCTTTCATTATACTAGTTTGATAGCCTTAGAAAATCATATTATGCGTAAAGATTCTCGAAAAGAAAAAAAAATTTTTTTTCAAAGTTTGGAAAAATCATTAGAACCCCTTTTTTTGCGTTCTTATTTGAGATAACTTGTTGTCTTTCATTATACTAGTTTGATAGCCTTAGATAGGTATATTATGCGGAAAGAATCTCGAAAAGAAAAACATTTTTTTTTTCAAAGTTTGGAAATTTCATTAGAATCACTTTTTTTCCGTTCTTATTTGAGATAACTGGTTCTCTTTCATTATACTAGTTTGATAGCCTTAGAAAATCATATTATGCGGAAAGAATCTCGAAAAGAAAAATTTTTTTTCAAAGTTTGGATACTTAATTAGAATCACTTTTTTTCTGTTCTTATTTGAGATAACTGGTTCTCTTTCATTATACTAGTTTGATAGCTGTAGAAAAGCATATTATGCGGAAAGGATCTCGAAAAGAAAAAAAAAATTTTTCAAAGTTTGGAAACTTCATTAGAATCACTTTTTTTCCGTTATTTGAGATAACTGGTTCTCTTTCATTATACTAGTTTGATAGCCTTAGAAAAGCATATTATGCGGAAAGAAACTCGAAAAGAAAAAAAAATTTTTTCAAAGTTTGGAAACTTCATTAGAATCAATTTTTATCCGTTCTTATTTCAGATAACTGGTTCTCTTTCATTTTGCTAGTTTGATAGCTGTAGAAAAGCATATTATGCGGAGAGAATCTCGAAAAGAAAGAAAAATTTTTTCAAAGTTTGGAATCTTCATTAGAATCACTTTTTTTCCGTTCTTATTTGAGATAACTGGTTCTCTTTCATTATACTAGTTTGATAGCCTTAGAAAAGCATATTATGCGGCAAGAATCTCGAAAAGAAAAAAAAAATTTTTCAAAGTTTGGAAACTTCATTAGAATCAATTTTTTCCCGTTCTTATTTGAGATAACTGGTTCTCTTTCATTTTGCTAGTTTGATAGCTGTAGAGAAGCATATTATGCGGAAAGAATCTCGAAAAAAAAAAAAAAAATTTTCAAAGTTTGGAAACTTAATTAGAATCAATTTTTTTCCGTTCTTATTTGAGATAACTGGTTCTTTTCATTATACTAGTTTGATAGCCTTAGAATAGCATATTATGCGGAAAGAATCTCGAAAAGAAAAAAATTTATTTTTCAAAGTTTGGAAACTTCTTTAGAATCACTTTTTTTCCGTTCTTATTTGAGATAACTGGTTCTCTTTCATTATACTAGTTTGATAGCCTTAGAAAAGCATATTATCCGAAAAGAATCTCGGAAAGAAAAAAAATGTTTTTTCAAAGTTTGGAAACTTCATTAGAATCACTTTTTTTCCGTTCTTATTTGAGATAACTGGTTCTCTTTCATTATACTAGTTTGCTAGCCATAGAAAAGCATATTATGCGTTAAGAATCTGGAAAAGAAAAAAATTTTTTTTCAAAGTTTGGAAACTTCATTAGAATCACTTTTTTTCCGTTCTTATTTGAGATAACTGGTTCTCTTTCATTATACTAGTTTGATAGCCTTAGAAAAGCATATTATGCGTAAAGATTCTCGAAAAGAAAAAAAAATTTTTTCAAAGTTTGGAAAAATCATTAGAACCACTTTTTTTCCGTTCTTATTTGAGATAACTGGTTCTCTTTCATTATACTAGTTTGATAGCGTTAGAAAAGAATATTATGCGGAAAGTATCTCGAAAAGAAAAAAATTTTTTTTCAAAGTTTGGAAACTTCATTAGAATCACTTTTTTTCCGTTCTTATTTGAGATAACTGGTTCTCTTTCATTATACTAGTTTGATAGCCTTAGAAAAGAATATTATGCGGAAAGAATCTCGAATAGAAAAAAAATTTTTTTCAAAGTTTGGAAACTATATTAGAATCACTTTTTTTCCGTTCTTATTTGAGATAACTGGTTCTCTTTCATTATACTAGTTTGATAGGCTTAGAAAAGCATATTATGCGGCAAGAATCTAGAAAAAAAAAATTTTTTTTCAAAGTTTGGAAACTTCATTAGAATCAATTTTTTTCCGTTCTTATTTGAGATAACTGGTTCTCTTTCATTATACTAGTTTGATAGTCTTAGAAAAACATATTATGCGGAAAGAATCTCGAAAAGAAATAAAAATTTTTTCAAAGTTTGGAAACTTCATTAGAATCACTTTTTTTCTGTTCTTATTTGAGATAACTGATTCTCTTTCATTATACTAGTTTGATAGACTTAGAAAAGCATATTATGCGTAAAGATTCTCGAAAAAGAAAAAAATGTTTTTTCAAAGTTTGGAAAAATCATTAGAACCACTTTTTTTCCGTTCTTATTTGAGATAACTGGTTCTCTTTCATTATACTAGTTTGCTAGCCATAGAAAAGCATATTATGCGTTAAGAATCTGGAAAAGAAAAAAATTTTTTTTCAAAGTTTGGAAACTTCATTAGAATCACTTTTTTTCCGTTCTTATTTGAGATAACTGGTTCTCTTTCATTATACTAGTTTGATAGCCTTAGAAAAGCATATTATGCGTAAAGATTCTCGAAAAGAAAAAAAAAATTTTTCAAAGTTTGGAAAAATCATTAGAACCACTTTTTTTCATTTCTTATTTGAGATAACTGGTTCTCTTTCATTATACTAGTTTGATAGCGTTAGAAAAGAATATTATGCGGAAAGTATCTCGAAAAGAAAAAAATTTTTTTTCAAAGTTTGGAAACTTCATTAGAATCACTTTTTTTCCGTTCTTATTTGAGATAACTGGTTCTCTTTCATTATACTAGTTTGATAGCCTTAGAAAAGCATATTATGCGGAAAGAATCTCGAATAGAAAAAAAATTTTTTTCAAAGTTTGGAAACTATATTAGAATCACTTTTTTTCCGTTCTTATTTGAGATAACTGGTTCTCTTTCATTATACTAGTTTGATAGGCTTAGAAAAGCATATTATGCGGCAAGAATCTAGAAAAAAAAAATTTTTTTTCAAAGTTTGGAAACTTCATTAGAATCAATTTTTTTCCGTTCTTATTTGAGATAACTGGTTCTCTTTCATTATACTAGTTTGATAGTCTTAGAAAAACATATTATGCGGAAAGAATCTCGAAAAGAAATAAAAATTTTTTCAAAGTTTGGAAACTTCATTAGAATCACTTTTTTTCTGTTCTTATTTGAGATAACTGATTCTCTTTCATTATACTAGTTTGATAGACTTAGAAAAGCATATTATGCGTAAAGATTCTCGAAAAAGAAAAAAATGTTTTTTCAAAGTTTGGAAAAATCATTAGAACCACTTTTTTTCCGTTCTTATTTGAGATAACTGGTTCTCTTTCATTATACTAGTTTGATAGCCTTAGAAAAGCATATTATGCGGAAAGTATCTCGAAAAGAAAAAATTTTTTTTTCAAAGTTTGGAAACTTCATTAGATTCACTTTTTTTCCGTTCTTATTTGAGATAACTGGTTCTCTTTCATTATACTAGTTTTTTGGCCTTAGAAAAGCATATTATGCGGAAAGAAACTCGAAAAGAAAAAAAAAATTTTTCAAAGTTTGGAAACTTCATTAGAATCAATTTTTATCAGTTCTTATTTCAGATAACTGGTTCTCTTTCATTTTGCTAGTTTGATAGCTGTAGAAAAGCATATTATGCGGAGAGAATCTCGAAAAGAAAGAAAAATTTTTTCAAAGTTTGGAAACTTCATTAGAAACACTTTTTTTCCGTTCTTATTTGAGATAACTGGTTCTCTTTCATTATACTAGTTTGATAGCCTTTTAAAAGCATATTATGCGGCAAGAATCTCGAAAAGAAAAAAAAAATTTTTCAAAGTTTGGAAACTTCATTAGAATCAATTTTTTTCCGTTCTTATTTGAGATAACTGGTTCTCTTTCATTTTGCTAGTTTGATAGCTGTAGAAAAGCATATTATGCGGAAAGAATCTCGAAAAGAAAAAAAAAAATTTTTCGAAGGTTGAAAAATCCAAGATATAATCTTTTTTTTTCCGTTCTTATTTGTGATAACTGGTTCTCTTTCATTTTGCTAGTTTGATAGCTGTAGAAAATCATATTATGCGGAAAGAATCTCGAAAAGAAAAACAATTTTTTTCAAAGTTTGGAAACTTCATTAGAATCACTTTTTCCGTTCTTATTTGAGATAACTGGTTCTCTTTCATTATACTAGTTTGATAGCCATAGAAAAGCATATTATGCGGAAAGATTCTTGAAAAAAAAATTTTTTTTCAAAGTTTGGAAACTTCATTGGAATCAATTTTTTTCCGTTCTTATTTGAGATAACTGGTTCTCTTTCATTATACTAAATTGATAGCCTTAGAAAAGCATATTATGCGGAAAGAATCTCGAAAATAAAAAAAAATTTTTTTTTCAAAGTTTTAAAACTTCATTAGAATCACTTCTTTAAGTTCCTATTTGAGATAACTGGTTTTCTTTCATTATACTAGTTTGATAGCCTTAGAAAAGCATATTATGCGGAAAGAATTTCGAAAAGAAAATAGTTTTTTTTTGATGTTTGGAAAATCCTTATGAATCAATTTTTTTCCATTCTTATTTGAGATAACTGGTTCTCTTTTATTTTGCTTCTTTGATAGCTGTAGAAAAGCATATTATGCGGAAAGAATCTCGAAAAGAAAAAAATTGTTTTTCAAAGTTTGGAAACTTCATTAGAATCACTTTATTTCGGTTCTTATTTGAGATAACTGGTTCTCTTTCATTTTGCTTGTTTGATAGCTGTAGAAAAGAATAATCTGCGGAAAGAATCTCCAAAAGAAAGAAATTTTTTTTCAAAGTTTGGTAACTTCATTAGAATGACTTTTTTTCCGTTCTTATTTGAGATAACTGGTTCTCTTTCATTATACTAGTTTGATAGCTATAGAAAACCTTAAAATGAAAGAATATTCGCGAAAAGAGAAGATTTATTTCGATGCTTGGAAACTTCATTAGATTCACTTATTTTCCGTTCTTATTTGAGATAACTGGTTCTCTTTCATTTTGCTAGTTTGATAGCTGTAGAAAAGCATATTATGCGGAAAGAATCTCGAAAAGAAAAAAATATTTTTTCAAAGTTTGGAAACTTCATTAGAATCAATTTTTTTTCCGTTCTGATTTGAGATAACTGGTTCTCTTTCATTATACTAGTTTGATAGCTATAGAAAACCTTAAAATGAAAGAAGATTTGCGAAAAGAGAAGATTTATTTCGATGCTTGGAAACTTCATTAGATTCACTTATTTTCCGTTCTTATTTGAGATAACTGGTTCTCTTTCATTATACTAGTTTGATAGCCTTAGAAAAGCATATTATGCGGAAAGAATCTCGAAAAGAAAAAAAAATTTTTTTCATAGTTTGGAAACTTCATTGAATTCACCTTTTTTCCGTTCTTATTTGAGATAACTGGTTCTCTTTCATTATACTAGTTTGATAGCCTTAGAAAAGCATATTATGCGGAAAGAATCTCGAAAAGAAAAAAAATTTTTTCAAAGTTTGGAAACTTAATTAAAACCACCATTTTTTCCGTTCTTATTTGAGATAACTGGTTTTCTTTCATTTTGCTAGTTTGATAGCTGTAGAAAAGCATATTATGCGGAAAGAATCTGGAAAAGAAAAAAAATTTTTTTCGAAGGTTGAAAAATCCAAGATATAATCAATTTTTTTTGTTCTTATTTGTGATAACTGGTTCTCTTTCATTTTGCTAGTTTGATAGCTGTAGAAAACCATATTATGCGGAAAGAATCTCGAAAAGAAAAAAAATTTTTTTCAAAGTTTGGAAACTTCATTAGAATCACTTTTTCCGTTCTTATTTGAAATAACTGGTTCTCTTTCATTATACTAGTTTGATAGTCTTAGAAAAGCATATTATGCGGAAAGAATCTCGAAAAGAAAAAAGTTTTTTTTTGATGTTTGGAAAATCCTTATGAATCAATTTTTTTCCATTCTTATTTGAGATAACTGGTTTTCTCTCATTTTGCTTCTTTGATAGCTGTAGAAAAGCATATTATGCTGAAAGAATCTCGAAAAGAAAAAAATTGTTTTTCAAAGTTTGGAAACTTCATTAGAATCACTTTTTTTCGGTTCTTATTTGAGATAACTGGTTCTCTTTCATTTTGCTTGTTTGATAGCTGTAGAAAAGAATAATCTGCGGAAAGAATCTCGAAAAGAAAGAAATTTTTTTTCAAAGTTTGGAATCTTCATTAGAATGACTTTTTTTCCGTTCTTATTTGAGATAACTGGTTCTCTTTCATTATACTAGTTTGATAGCTATAGAAAACCTTAAAATGAAAGAAGATTCGCGAAAAGAAAAGATTTATTTCGATGCTTGGAAACTTCATTAGATTCACTTATTTTCCGTTCTTATTTTAGATAACTGGTTCTCTTTCATTTTGCTAGTTTGATAGCTGTAGAAAAGCATATAATGCGGAAAGAATCTCGAAAAGAAAAAAATTTTTTTCAAAGTTTGGAAACTTCATTAGAATCACTTTTTTTCCGTTCATATTTGAGATAACTGGTTCTCTTTCATTATACTGGTTTGATAGCCTTAGAAAAGCATATTATGCGGAAAGAATCTCGAAAAGAAAAAAAAATTTTTTCGAACGCTAAAAAATCCAAGATATAATCTTTTTTTTCCGTTCTTATTTGTGATAACTGGTTCTCTTTCATTTTGCTAGTTTGATAGCTGTAGAAAATCATATTATGCGGAAAGAATCTCGAAAAGAAAAACAATTTTTTTCAAAGTTTGGAAACTTCATTAGAATCACTTTTTCCGTTCTTATTTCAGATAACTGGTTCTCTTTCATTATACTAGTTTGATAGCTGTGGAAAAGCATATTATGCGGAAAGAATCTCGAAAAGAAAAAAAAATTTTTTTCAAAGTTTGGAAAAATCATTAGAATCAATTTTTTTTCCGTTCTTATTTGAAATAACTGGTTCTCTTTCATTATACTAGTTTGATAGCCTTAGAAAAGCATATTTTGCGGAAAGAATCTCGAAAAGAAAAAAATTTTTTTCCAAAGTTTGGAAACTTCATTAGAATCAATTTTTTTTCCGTTCTTATTTGAGATAACTGGTTCTCTTTCATTATACTAGTTTGATAGCCTTAGAAAGCATATTATGCGGAAAGAATTTCGAAAAGAAAAAAAATTTTTTTCAAAGTTTGCAAACTTCATTAGAATCACTTTTTTCCGTTCTTATTTGAGATAACTGGTTCTCTTACATTATACTAGTTTGATAGCCTTAGAAAAGCATATTATGCGGAAAGAATCTCGAAAAGAAAAAAAAATTTTTTCAAAGTTTTTAAACTTCATTAGAATCACTTTTTTTCCGTTCTTATTTGAGATAACTGGTTCTCTTTCATTATTCCAGTTTGATAGCCTTAGAAAAGCATACTATGCGGAAAGAATCTCGAAAAGAAAAAAAATTTTTTTTCAAAGTTTGGAAACTTCATTAGAATCACTTTTTTTCCGTTCTTATTTGAGATCTCTTTCATTATACTAGTTTGATAGCCTTAGAAAAGCATATTATACGGAAAGAATCTCGAAAAGAAAAAAATTTTTTTTCAAAGTTTGGAAACTTCATTAGAATCAGTTTTTTTCCGTTCTTATTTGAGATAACTGGTTTTCTTTCATTTTGATAGTTTGAAAGCTGTAGAAAAGCATATTATGCGGAAAGAATCTCGAAAAGAAAAAAATTTTTTTTCAAAGTTTGGAAACTTCATTAGAATCACTTTTTTTTCGTTCTTATTTGAGATAACTGGTTCTCTTTCATTATACTAGTTTGATAGCCTTAGAAAAGCATATTATGCGGAAAGAATCTCGAAAAGAAAAAAAAATATATTTCAAAGTTTGGAAACTTCATTAGAATCAATTTTTTTCCGTTCTTATTTGAGATAACTGGTTCTCTTTCATTATACTAGTTTGATAGCCTTAGAAAAGCATATTATGCGGAAAGAATCTCGAAAAGAAAAAAATTTTTTTTCAAAGTTTGGATACTTCATTAGAATCACTTTTTTTCCGTTCTTATTTGAGATAACTGGTTCTCTTTCATTATACTAGTTTGATAGCCTTAGAAAAGCATATTATGCGGACAGAATCTCGAAAAGAAAAAAAATTTTTTCAAAGTTTGGAAACTTCATTAGAATCAATTTTTTTCCGTTCTTATTTGAGATAACTGGTTCTCTTTCATTTTGCTAGTTTGATAGCTGTAGAAACGCATATTATGCGGAAAGAATCTCGAAAAGAAAAAGAAATTTTTTCGAAGGTTGAAAAATCCAAGATATAATCAATTTTTTTCCGTTCTTATTTGTGATAACTGGTTGTCTTTCATTTTGCTAGTTTGATAGCTGTAGAAAAGCATATTATGCTGAAAGAATCTCGAAAAGAAAAACAAATTTTTTCAAAGTTTGGAAACTTCATTAGAATGACTTTTTTTCCGTTCTTGTTTGAGATAACTGGTTCGCTTTCATTATACTAGTTTGATAGCCTTAGAAAAGCATATTATGCGGAAAGAATCTGGAAAAAAAAAAAAAAATTTAAAGTATGGAAACTTCATTAGAATCAATTTTTCTCCGTTCTTATTTGTGATAACTGGTTCTCTTTCATTTTGCTAGTTTGATAGCGTTAGAAAATCATATTATGCGGAAAGAATCTCGAAAAGAAAAACAATTTTTTTCAAAGTTTGGAAACTTCATTAGAATCACTTTTTCCGTTCTTATTTGAGATAACTGGTTCTCTTTCATTATACTAGTTTGAAACCCATAGAAAAGCATATTATGCGGAAAGATTCTTGAAAAAAAAAAAAAAAATTTCAAAGTTTGGAAACTTCATTAGAATCAATTTTTTTCCGTTCTTATTTGAGATAACAGGTTCTCTTTCATTATACTAGTTTAATAGTCTTAGAAATGCATATTATGCGGAAAGAATCTCGAAAATAAAAAAAATTTTTTTTTCAAAGATTGGAAACTTCATTAGAATCACTTCTTTAAGTTCCTATTTGAGATAACTGGTTTTCTTTCATTATACTAGTTTGATAGCCTTAGAAAAGCATATTATGCGGAAAGAATCTCGAAAAGAAAAAAGTTTTTTTTTGATGTTTGGAAAATCCTTATGAATCAATTTTTTTCCAATCTTATTCGAGATAACTGGTTCTCTTTCATTTTGCTTGTTTGATAGCTGTAGAAAAGAATAATCTGCGGAAAGAATCTCCAAAAGAAAGAAATTTTTTTTCAAAGTTTGGTAACTTCATTAGAATGACTTTTTTCCGTTCTTATTTGAGATAACTGGTTCTCTTTCATTATACTAGTTTGATAGCTATAGAAAACCTTAAAATGAAAGAAGATTTGCGAAAAGAGAAGATTTATTTCGATGCTTGGAAACTTCATTAGATTCACTTATTTTCCGTTCTTATTTGAGATAACTGGTTCTCTTTCATTTTGCTAGTTTGATAGCTGTAGAAAAGCATATTATGCGGAACGAATCTCGAAAAGAAAAAAATATTTTTTCAAAGTTTGGAAACTTCATTAGAATCAATTTTTTTCCGTTCTGATTTGAGATAACTGGTTCTCTTTCATTATACTAGTTTGATAGCCTTAGAAAAGCATATTATGCGGAAAGAATCTCGAAAAGAAAAAAGTTTTTTTTTGATGTTTGGAAAATCCTCTTGAATCAATTTTTTTCCATTCTTATTTTAGATAACTGGTTTTGTTTCATTTTGCTTCTTTGATAGCTGTAGAAAAGCATATTATGCTGAAAGAATCTCGAAAAGAAAAAAATTGTTTTTCAAAGTTTGGAAACTTCATTAGAATCACTTTTTTTCGGTTCTTATTTGAGATAACTGGTTCTCTTTCATTTTGCTTGTTTGATAGCTGTAGAAAAGAATAATCTGCGGAAAGAATCTCGAAAAGAAAGAAATTTTTTTTCAAAGTTTGGAATCTTCATTAAAATGACTTTTTTTCCGTTCTTATTTGAGATAACTGGTTCTCTTTCATTATACTAGTTTGATAGCTATAGAAAACCTTAAAATGAAAGAAGATTCGCGAAAAGAAAAGATTTATTTCGATGCTTGGAAACTTCATTAGATTCACTTATTTTCCGTTCTTATTTTAGATAACTGGTTCTCTTTCATTTTGCTAGTTTGATAGCTGTAGAAAAGCATATAATGCGGAAAGAATCTCGAAAAGAAAAAAAATTTTTTCAAAGTTTGGAAACTTCATTAGAATCACTTTTTTTCCTTTCATATTTGAGATAACTGGTTCTCTTTCATTATACTAGTTTGATAGCCTTAGAAAAGCATATTATGCGGAAAGAATCCCGAAAAGAAAAAAAAATTTTTTCGAACGTTGAAAAATCCAAGATATAATCTTTTTTTTCTGTTCTTATTTGTGATAACTGGTTCTCTTTCATTTTGCTAGTTTGATAGCTGTAGAAAATCATATTATGCGGAAAGAATCTCGAAAAGAAAAACAATTTTTTTCAAAGTTTGGAAACTTCATTAGAATCACTTTTTCCGTTCTTATTTGAGATAACTGGTCCTCTTTCATTATACTAGTTTGATACCCATAGAAAAGCATATTATGCGGAAAGATTCTTGAAAAAAAAAAAAAATTTCAAAGTTTGGAAACTTCATTAGAATCAATTTTTTTCCGTTCTTATTTGAGATAACAGGTTCTCTTTCATTATACTAGTTTAATAGCCTTAGAAATGCATATTATGCGGAAAGAATCTCGAAAACAAAAAAATTTTTTTTCAAAGTTTGGAAACTTCATTAGAATCACTTTTTTCCGTTCTGATTTGAGATAACTGGTTCTCTTTCATTATACTAGTTTGATAGCTATAGAAAACCTTAAAATGAAAGAAGATTTGCGAAAAGAGAAGATTTATTTCGATGCTTGGAAACTTCATTAGATTCACTTATTTTCCGTTCTTATTTGAGATAACTGGTTCTCTTTCATTATACTAGTTTGATAGCCTTAGAAAAGCATATTATGCGGAAAGAATCTCGAAAAGAAAAAAAAATTTTTTTCATAGTTTGGAAACTTCATTGAATTCACCTTTTTTCCGTTCTTATTTGAGATAACTGGTTCTCTTTCATTATACTAGTTTGATAGCCTTAGAAAAGCATATTATGCGGAAAGAATCTCGAAAAGAAAAAAAATTTTTTCAAAGTTTGGAAACTTAATTAAAACCACCATTTTTTCCGTTCTTATTTGAGATAACTGGTTTTCTTTCATTTTGCTAGTTTGATAGCTGTAGAAAAGCATATTATGCGGAAAGAATCTGGAAAAGAAAAAAAATTTTTTTCGAAGGTTGAAAAATCCAAGATATAATCAATTTTTTTTGTTCTTATTTGTGATAACTGGTTCTCTTTCATTTTGCTAGTTTGATAGCTGTAGAAAACCATATTATGCGGAAAGAATCTCGAAAAGAAAAAAAATTTTTTTCAAAGTTTGGAAACTTCATTAGAATCACTTTTTCCGTTCTTATTTGAAATAACTGGTTCTCTTTCATTATACTAGTTTGATAGTCTTAGAAAAGCATATTATGCGGAAAGAATCTCGAAAAGAAAAAAGTTTTTTTTTGATGTTTGGAAAATCCTTATGAATCAATTTTTTTCCATTCTTATTTGAGATAACTGGTTTTCTCTCATTTTGCTTCTTTGATAGCTGTAGAAAAGCATATTATGCTGAAAGAATCTCGAAAAGAAAAAAATTGTTTTTCAAAGTTTGGAAACTTCATTAGAATCACTTTTTTTCGGTTCTTATTTGAGATAACTGGTTCTCTTTCATTTTGCTTGTTTGATAGCTGTAGAAAAGAATAATCTGCGGAAAGAATCTCGAAAAGAAAGAAATTTTTTTTCAAAGTTTGGAATCTTCATTAGAATGACTTTTTTTCCGTTCTTATTTGAGATAACTGGTTCTCTTTCATTATACTAGTTTGATAGCTATAGAAAACCTTAAAATGAAAGAAGATTCGCGAAAAGAAAAGATTTATTTCGATGCTTGGAAACTTCATTAGATTCACTTATTTTCCGTTCTTATTTTAGATAACTGGTTCTCTTTCATTTTGCTAGTTTGATAGCTGTAGAAAAGCATATAATGCGGAAAGAATCTCGAAAAGAAAAAAATTTTTTTCAAAGTTTGGAAACTTCATTAGAATCACTTTTTTTCCGTTCATATTTGAGATAACTGGTTCTCTTTCATTATACTGGTTTGATAGCCTTAGAAAAGCATATTATGCGGAAAGAATCTCGAAAAGAAAAAAAAATTTTTTCGAACGCTAAAAAATCCAAGATATAATCTTTTTTTTCCGTTCTTATTTGTGATAACTGGTTCTCTTTCATTTTGCTAGTTTGATAGCTGTAGAAAATCATATTATGCGGAAAGAATCTCGAAAAGAAAAACAATTTTTTTCAAAGTTTGGAAACTTCATTAGAATCACTTTTTCCGTTCTTATTTCAGATAACTGGTTCTCTTTCATTATACTAGTTTGATAGCTGTGGAAAAGCATATTATGCGGAAAGAATCTCGAAAAGAAAAAAAAATTTTTTTCAAAGTTTGGAAAAATCATTAGAATCAATTTTTTTTCCGTTCTTATTTGAAATAACTGGTTCTCTTTCATTATACTAGTTTGATAGCCTTAGAAAAGCATATTTTGCGGAAAGAATCTCGAAAAGAAAAAAATTTTTTTCCAAAGTTTGGAAACTTCATTAGAATCAATTTTTTTTCCGTTCTTATTTGAGATAACTGGTTCTCTTTCATTATACTAGTTTGATAGCCTTAGAAAGCATATTATGCGGAAAGAATTTCGAAAAGAAAAAAAATTTTTTTCAAAGTTTGCAAACTTCATTAGAATCACTTTTTTCCGTTCTTATTTGAGATAACTGGTTCTCTTACATTATACTAGTTTGATAGCCTTAGAAAAGCATATTATGCGGAAAGAATCTCGAAAAGAAAAAAAAATTTTTTCAAAGTTTTTAAACTTCATTAGAATCACTTTTTTTCCGTTCTTATTTGAGATAACTGGTTCTCTTTCATTATTCCAGTTTGATAGCCTTAGAAAAGCATACTATGCGGAAAGAATCTCGAAAAGAAAAAAAATTTTTTTTCAAAGTTTGGAAACTTCATTAGAATCACTTTTTTTCCGTTCTTATTTGAGATCTCTTTCATTATACTAGTTTGATAGCCTTAGAAAAGCATATTATACGGAAAGAATCTCGAAAAGAAAAAAATTTTTTTTCAAAGTTTGGAAACTTCATTAGAATCAGTTTTTTTCCGTTCTTATTTGAGATAACTGGTTTTCTTTCATTTTGATAGTTTGAAAGCTGTAGAAAAGCATATTATGCGGAAAGAATCTCGAAAAGAAAAAAATTTTTTTTCAAAGTTTGGAAACTTCATTAGAATCACTTTTTTTTCGTTCTTATTTGAGATAACTGGTTCTCTTTCATTATACTAGTTTGATAGCCTTAGAAAAGCATATTATGCGGAAAGAATCTCGAAAAGAAAAAAAAATATATTTCAAAGTTTGGAAACTTCATTAGAATCAATTTTTTTCCGTTCTTATTTGAGATAACTGGTTCTCTTTCATTATACTAGTTTGATAGCCTTAGAAAAGCATATTATGCGGAAAGAATCTCGAAAAGAAAAAAATTTTTTTTCAAAGTTTGGATACTTCATTAGAATCACTTTTTTTCCGTTCTTATTTGAGATAACTGGTTCTCTTTCATTATACTAGTTTGATAGCCTTAGAAAAGCATATTATGCGGACAGAATCTCGAAAAGAAAAAAAATTTTTTCAAAGTTTGGAAACTTCATTAGAATCAATTTTTTTCCGTTCTTATTTGAGATAACTGGTTCTCTTTCATTTTGCTAGTTTGATAGCTGTAGAAACGCATATTATGCGGAAAGAATCTCGAAAAGAAAAAGAAATTTTTTCGAAGGTTGAAAAATCCAAGATATAATCAATTTTTTTCCGTTCTTATTTGTGATAACTGGTTGTCTTTCATTTTGCTAGTTTGATAGCTGTAGAAAAGCATATTATGCTGAAAGAATCTCGAAAAGAAAAACAAATTTTTTCAAAGTTTGGAAACTTCATTAGAATGACTTTTTTTCCGTTCTTGTTTGAGATAACTGGTTCGCTTTCATTATACTAGTTTGATAGCCTTAGAAAAGCATATTATGCGGAAAGAATCTGGAAAAAAAAAAAAAAATTTAAAGTATGGAAACTTCATTAGAATCAATTTTTCTCCGTTCTTATTTGTGATAACTGGTTCTCTTTCATTTTGCTAGTTTGATAGCGTTAGAAAATCATATTATGCGGAAAGAATCTCGAAAAGAAAAACAATTTTTTTCAAAGTTTGGAAACTTCATTAGAATCACTTTTTCCGTTCTTATTTGAGATAACTGGTTCTCTTTCATTATACTAGTTTGAAACCCATAGAAAAGCATATTATGCGGAAAGATTCTTGAAAAAAAAAAAAAAAATTTCAAAGTTTGGAAACTTCATTAGAATCAATTTTTTTCCGTTCTTATTTGAGATAACAGGTTCTCTTTCATTATACTAGTTTAATAGTCTTAGAAATGCATATTATGCGGAAAGAATCTCGAAAATAAAAAAAATTTTTTTTTCAAAGATTGGAAACTTCATTAGAATCACTTCTTTAAGTTCCTATTTGAGATAACTGGTTTTCTTTCATTATACTAGTTTGATAGCCTTAGAAAAGCATATTATGCGGAAAGAATCTCGAAAAGAAAAAAGTTTTTTTTTGATGTTTGGAAAATCCTTATGAATCAATTTTTTTCCAATCTTATTCGAGATAACTGGTTCTCTTTCATTTTGCTTGTTTGATAGCTGTAGAAAAGAATAATCTGCGGAAAGAATCTCCAAAAGAAAGAAATTTTTTTTCAAAGTTTGGTAACTTCATTAGAATGACTTTTTTCCGTTCTTATTTGAGATAACTGGTTCTCTTTCATTATACTAGTTTGATAGCTATAGAAAACCTTAAAATGAAAGAAGATTTGCGAAAAGAGAAGATTTATTTCGATGCTTGGAAACTTCATTAGATTCACTTATTTTCCGTTCTTATTTGAGATAACTGGTTCTCTTTCATTTTGCTAGTTTGATAGCTGTAGAAAAGCATATTATGCGGAACGAATCTCGAAAAGAAAAAAATATTTTTTCAAAGTTTGGAAACTTCATTAGAATCAATTTTTTTCCGTTCTGATTTGAGATAACTGGTTCTCTTTCATTATACTAGTTTGATAGCCTTAGAAAAGCATATTATGCGGAAAGAATCTCGAAAAGAAAAAAGTTTTTTTTTGATGTTTGGAAAATCCTCTTGAATCAATTTTTTTCCATTCTTATTTTAGATAACTGGTTTTGTTTCATTTTGCTTCTTTGATAGCTGTAGAAAAGCATATTATGCTGAAAGAATCTCGAAAAGAAAAAAATTGTTTTTCAAAGTTTGGAAACTTCATTAGAATCACTTTTTTTCGGTTCTTATTTGAGATAACTGGTTCTCTTTCATTTTGCTTGTTTGATAGCTGTAGAAAAGAATAATCTGCGGAAAGAATCTCGAAAAGAAAGAAATTTTTTTTCAAAGTTTGGAATCTTCATTAAAATGACTTTTTTTCCGTTCTTATTTGAGATAACTGGTTCTCTTTCATTATACTAGTTTGATAGCTATAGAAAACCTTAAAATGAAAGAAGATTCGCGAAAAGAAAAGATTTATTTCGATGCTTGGAAACTTCATTAGATTCACTTATTTTCCGTTCTTATTTTAGATAACTGGTTCTCTTTCATTTTGCTAGTTTGATAGCTGTAGAAAAGCATATAATGCGGAAAGAATCTCGAAAAGAAAAAAAATTTTTTCAAAGTTTGGAAACTTCATTAGAATCACTTTTTTTCCTTTCATATTTGAGATAACTGGTTCTCTTTCATTATACTAGTTTGATAGCCTTAGAAAAGCATATTATGCGGAAAGAATCCCGAAAAGAAAAAAAAATTTTTTCGAACGTTGAAAAATCCAAGATATAATCTTTTTTTTCTGTTCTTATTTGTGATAACTGGTTCTCTTTCATTTTGCTAGTTTGATAGCTGTAGAAAATCATATTATGCGGAAAGAATCTCGAAAAGAAAAACAATTTTTTTCAAAGTTTGGAAACTTCATTAGAATCACTTTTTCCGTTCTTATTTGAGATAACTGGTCCTCTTTCATTATACTAGTTTGATACCCATAGAAAAGCATATTATGCGGAAAGATTCTTGAAAAAAAAAAAAAATTTCAAAGTTTGGAAACTTCATTAGAATCAATTTTTTTCCGTTCTTATTTGAGATAACAGGTTCTCTTTCATTATACTAGTTTAATAGCCTTAGAAATGCATATTATGCGGAAAGAATCTCGAAAACAAAAAAATTTTTTTTCAAAGTTTGGAAACTTCATTAGAATCACTTTTTTTCGTTCTTATTTGAGATAACTGGTTCTCTTTCATTATACTAGTTTGATAGCCTTAGAAAAGCATATTATGCGGAAAGAATCTCGAAAAGAAAAAAGTTTTTTTTTTGATGTTTGGAAAATCCTTATGAATCAATTTTTTTCCATTCTTATTTGAGATAACTGATTCTCTTTCATTTTGCTTCTTTGATAGCTGTAGTAAAGCATATTATGCGGAAAGAATCTCGAAAAGAAAAAAATTGTTTTTCAAAGTTTGGAAACTTCATTAGAATCACTTTTTTTCGGTTCTTATTTGAGATAACTGGTTCTCTTTCATTTTGCTTGTTTGATAGCTGTAGAAAAGAATAATCTGCGGAAAGAATCTTCAAAAGAAAGAAATTTTTTTTCAAAGTTTGGAAACTTCATTAGAATGACTTTTTTTCCGTTCTTATTTGAGATAACTGGTTCTCTTTCATTATACTAGTTTGATAGCTGTAGAAAAGCATATTATGCGGAAAGAATCTCGAAAAGAAAAAAATATTTTTTCAAAGTTTGGAAACTTCATTAGAATCAATTGTTTTTCCGTTCTTATTTGAGATAACTGGTTCTCTTTCATTATACTAGTTTGATAGCCTTAGAAAGCATATTATGCGGAAAGAATCTCGAAAAGAAAAAAAAATTTTTTCAAAGTTTGGAAACTTCATTAGAATCACTTTTTTCCGTTCTTATTTGAGATAACTGGTTCTCTTTCATTATACTAGTTTGATAGCCTTAGAAAACCATATTATGCGGAAAGAATCTCGAAAAGAAAAAAATTTTTTTTCAAAGTTTTTAAACTCCATTAGAATCACTTTTTTTCCGTTCATATTTGAGATAACTGGTTCTCTTTCATTATACCAGTTTGATAGCCTTAGAAAAGCATATTATGCGGAAAGAATCTCGAAAAGAAAAAAAATTTTTTTTTAAAGTTTGGAAACTTCATTGGAATCACTTTTTTTCCGTTCTTATTTGAGATAACTGGTTCTCTTTCATTATACTATTTTGATAGCCTTAGAAAAGCATATTATGCGGAAAGAATATCGAAAAGAAAAAAAAATTTTTTCAAAGTTTGGAAACTTCATTAGAATCACTTTTGTTCCGTTCTTATTTGAGATAACTGGTTCTCTTTCATTATACTAGTTTGATAGCCTTAGAAAAGAATATTATGCGGAAAGAATCTCGAAAAGAAAAAAATTTTTTTTCAAAGTTTTTAAACTTCATTAGAATCACTTTTTTTCCGTTCTTATTTGACATAACTGGTTCTCTTTCATTATTCCAGTTTGATAGCCTTAGAAAAGCATATTATGCGGAAAGAATCTCGAAAAGAAAAAAAAATTTTTTTTAAAGTTTGGAAACTTCATTGGAATCACTTTTTTTCCGTTCTTATTTGAGATAACTGGTTCTCTTTCATTATACTAGTTTGATAGCCTTAGAAAAGCATATTATGCTGAAAGAATCTCGAAAAAAAAAATTTTTTTTCCAAAGTTTGGAAACTTGATTAGAATCACTTTTTTTCCGTTCTTATTTGAGATAACTGGATCTCTTTCATTTTGCTAGTTTGATAGCTGTAGAAAAGCATATTATGCGGAAAGATTCTCGAAAAGAAAAAATAAATTTTCAAAGTTTGGAAACTTCATTAGAATCAATTTTTTTCCGTTCTTATTTGAGATATCTGGTTCTCTTTCATTATACTAGTTTGATAGCCTTAGAAAAGCATTTAATGCGGAAAGAATCTCGAAAAGAAAAAAATTTTTTTTCAAAGTTTGGAATCTTCATTTATTCATTTTTTTTTTCCGTTCTTATTTGAGATATCTGGATCTCTTTCATTTTGCTAGTTTGATAGTTAAAGAAAAGCATAATATGAAGAAAGAATTTCGAAAAGAAAAAAAAAATTTTTTCACAGTTTGGAAACTTCATCTGAATCACTTTTTTTCCGTTCTTATTTGAGATAACTGGTTCTCTTTCATTATACTAGTTTCATAGCCTTAGAAAAGCATATTATGCGGAAAGAATCTCGAAAAGAAAAAATTTTTTTTCAAAGTTTGGAAACTTCATTAGAATCACTTTTTTTCCGTTCTTATTTGAGATAACTGGTTCTCTTTCATTTTGCTAGTTTGATAGCTGTAGAAAAGCACATTATGCGGAGAGAATCTCGAAAAGAAAAAAAAAATTTTTCAAAGTTTGGAAACTTCATTAGAATCACTTTTATTCCGTTCTTATTTGAGATAACTGGTTCTCTTTCATTATACTAGTTTGATAGCCTTAGAAAAGCATATTATGCGGCAAGAATCCCGAAAAGAAAAAAAAAATTTTTCAAAGTTTGGAAACTTCATTAGAATCAATTTTTTTCCGTTCTTATTTGAGATAACTGGTTCTCTTTCATTTTGCTAGTTTGATAGCTGTAGAAAAGCATATTATGCGGAAATAATCTCGAAAGGAAAAAAAAATTTTTTCAAAGTTTGGAAACTTCATTAGAATCAATTTTTTTCCGTTCTTATTTGAGATAACTGGTTCTCTTTCATTTTGCTAGTTTGATAGCTATAGAAAAGCATATTATGCGGAAAGAATCTCGAAAAGAAAAAAAATTTTTTTCAAAGTTTGGAAACTTCATTAGAATCACTTTTTTTCCGTTCTTATTTGAGATAACTGGTTGTCTTTCATTATACTAGTTTCATAGCCTTAGAAAAGCATATTATGCGGAAAGAATCTCGAAAAGAAAAAAATTTTTTTCAAAGTTTGGAAACTTCATTAGAATCAATTTCTTCCCGTTCTTATTTGAGATAACTGGTTCTCTTTCATTATACTAGTTTGATAGCCTTAGTAAAGCATATTATCCGAAAAGAATCTCGAAAGGAAAAAAATTTTTTTTCAAAGTTTGGAAACTTCTTTAGAATCACTTTTTTTTCGTTCTTAATTGAGATTACTTGTTGTCTTTCATTATACTAGTTTGATAGCCTTAGATAGGCATATTATGCGGAAAGAATCTCGAAAAGAAAAACATTTTTTTTTCAAAGTTTGGAAACTTCATTAGAATCACTTTTTTTCCGTTCTTATTTGAGATAACTGGTTCTCTTTCATTATACTAGTTTGATAGCCTTAGAAAAGCATATTATGCGGAAAGAATCTCGAAAAGAAAAAGCATTTTTTTTACAAAGTTTGGAAACTTCATTAGAATCACTTTTTTTCCGTTATTATTTGAGATAACTTGTTCTCTTTCATTATACTAGTTTGATAGCCTTAGAAAAGCATATTATGCGGAAAGAATCTGGAAAAGAAAAAAATTTTTTTTCAAAGTTTGGAAACTTCATTAGAATCACTTTTTTTCCGTTCTTATTTGAGATAACTGGTTCTCTTTCATTATACTAGTTTGATAGCCTTAGAAAATCATATTATGCGTAAAGATTCTCGAAAAGAAAAAAAATTTTTTTTTCAAAGTTTGGAAAAATCATTAGAACCCCTTTTTTTGCGTTCTTATTTGAGATAACTTGTTGTCTTTCATTATACTAGTTTGATAGCCTTAGATAGGTATATTATGCGGAAAGAATCTCGAAAAGAAAAACATTTTTTTTTTCAAAGTTTGGAAATTTCATTAGAATCACTTTTTTTCCGTTCTTATTTGAGATAACTGGTTCTCTTTCATTATACTAGTTTGATAGCCTTAGAAAATCATATTATGCGGAAAGAATCTCGAAAAGAAAAATTTTTTTTCAAAGTTTGGAAACTTAATTAGAATCACTTTTTTTCTGTTCTTATTTGAGATAACTGGTTCTCTTTCATTATACTAGTTTGATAGCTGTAGAAAAGCATATTATGCGGAAAGGATCTCGAAAAGAAAAAAAAAATTTTTCAAAGTTTGGAAACTTCATTAGAATCACTTTTTTTCCGTTATTTGAGATAACTGGTTCTCTTTCATTATACTAGTTTGATAGCCTTAGAAAAGCATATTATGCGGAAAGAAACTCGAAAAGAAAAAAAAATTTTTTCAAAGTTTGGAAACTTCATTAGAATCAATTTTTATCCGTTCTTATTTCAGATAACTGGTTCTCTTTCATTTTGCTAGTTTGATAGCTGTAGAAAAGCATATTATGCGGAGAGAATCTCGAAAAGAAAGAAAAATTTTTTCAAAGTTTGGAAACTTCATTAGAATCACTTTTTTTCCGTTCTTATTTGAGATAACTGGTTCTCTTTCATTATACTAGTTTGATAGCCTTAGAAAAGCATATTATGCGGCAAGAATCTCGAAAAGAAAAAAAAAATTTTTCAAAGTTTGGAAACTTCATTAGAATCAATTTTTTCCCGTTCTTATTTGAGATAACTGGTTCTCTTTCATTTTGCTAGTTTGATAGCTGTAGAGAAGCATATTATGCGGAAAGAATCTCGAAAAAAAAAAAAAAATTTTCAAAGTTTGGAAACTTAATTAGAATCAATTTTTTTCCGTTCTTATTTGAGATAACTGGTTCTTTTCATTATACTAGTTTGATAGCCTTAGAATAGCATATTATGCGGAAAGAATCTCGAAAAGAAAAAAATTTATTTTTCAAAGTTTGGAAACTTCTTTAGAATCACTTTTTTTCCGTTCTTATTTGAGATAACTGGTTCTCTTTCATTATACTAGTTTGATAGCCTTAGAAAAGCATATTATCCGAAAAGAATCTCGGAAAGAAAAAAAATGTTTTTTCAAAGTTTGGAAACTTCATTAGAATCACTTTTTTTCCGTTCTTATTTGAGATAACTGGTTCTCTTTCATTATACTAGTTTGCTAGCCATAGAAAAGCATATTATGCGTTAAGAATCTGGAAAAGAAAAAAATTTTTTTTCAAAGTTTGGAAACTTCATTAGAATCACTTTTTTTCCGTTCTTATTTGAGATAACTGGTTCTCTTTCATTATACTAGTTTGATAGCCTTAGAAAAGCATATTATGCGTAAAGATTCTCGAAAAGAAAAAAAAATTTTTTCAAAGTTTGGAAAAATCATTAGAACCACTTTTTTTCCGTTCTTATTTGAGATAACTGGTTCTCTTTCATTATACTAGTTTGATAGCGTTAGAAAAGAATATTATGCGGAAAGTATCTCGAAAAGAAAAAAATTTTTTTTCAAAGTTTGGAAACTTCATTAGAATCACTTTTTTTCCGTTCTTATTTGAGATAACTGGTTCTCTTTCATTATACTAGTTTGATAGCCTTAGAAAAGAATATTATGCGGAAAGAATCTCGAATAGAAAAAAAATTTTTTTCAAAGTTTGGAAACTATATTAGAATCACTTTTTTTCCGTTCTTATTTGAGATAACTGGTTCTCTTTCATTATACTAGTTTGATAGGCTTAGAAAAGCATATTATGCGGCAAGAATCTAGAAAAAAAAAATTTTTTTTCAAAGTTTGGAAACTTCATTAGAATCAATTTTTTTCCGTTCTTATTTGAGATAACTGGTTCTCTTTCATTATACTAGTTTGATAGTCTTAGAAAAACATATTATGCGGAAAGAATCTCGAAAAGAAATAAAAATTTTTTCAAAGTTTGGAAACTTCATTAGAATCACTTTTTTTCTGTTCTTATTTGAGATAACTGATTCTCTTTCATTATACTAGTTTGATAGACTTAGAAAAGCATATTATGCGTAAAGATTCTCGAAAAAGAAAAAAATGTTTTTTCAAAGTTTGGAAAAATCATTAGAACCACTTTTTTTCCGTTCTTATTTGAGATAACTGGTTCTCTTTCATTATACTAGTTTGCTAGCCATAGAAAAGCATATTATGCGTTAAGAATCTGGAAAAGAAAAAAATTTTTTTTCAAAGTTTGGAAACTTCATTAGAATCACTTTTTTTCCGTTCTTATTTGAGATAACTGGTTCTCTTTCATTATACTAGTTTGATAGCCTTAGAAAAGCATATTATGCGTAAAGATTCTCGAAAAGAAAAAAAAATTTTTTCAAAGTTTGGAAAAATCATTAGAACCACTTTTTTTCCGTTCTTATTTGAGATAACTGGTTCTCTTTCATTATACTAGTTTGATAGCGTTAGAAAAGAATATTA
Organism: Metallyticus violacea; assembly: GCA_030762175.1. Taxonomy (NCBI): domain Eukaryota; kingdom Metazoa; phylum Arthropoda; class Insecta; order Mantodea; family Metallyticidae; genus Metallyticus; species Metallyticus violacea. The sequence continues at coordinate 74,358,561 of CM060832.1, forward strand.
TGCGGAAAGTATCTCGAAAAGAAAAAAATTTTTTTTCAAAGTTTGGAAACTTCATTAGAATCACTTTTTTTCCGTTCTTATTTGAGATAACTGGTTCTCTTTCATTATACTAGTTTGATAGCCTTAGAAAAGCATATTATGCGGAAAGAATCTCGAATAGAAAAAAAATTTTTTTCAAAGTTTGGAAACTATATTAGAATCACTTTTTTTCCGTTCTTATTTGAGATAACTGGTTCTCTTTCATTATACTAGTTTGATAGGCTTAGAAAAGCATATTATGCGGCAAGAATCTAGAAAAAAAAAATTTTTTTTCAAAGTTTGGAAACTTCATTAGAATCAATTTTTTTCCGTTCTTATTTGAGATAACTGGTTCTCTTTCATTATACTAGTTTGATAGTCTTAGAAAAACATATTATGCGGAAAGAATCTCGAAAAGAAATAAAAATTTTTTCAAAGTTTGGAAACTTCATTAGAATCACTTTTTTTCTGTTCTTATTTGAGATAACTGATTCTCTTTCATTATACTATTTTGATAGACTTAGAAAAGCATATTATGCGTAAAGATTCTCGAAAAAGAAAAAAATGTTTTTTCAAAGTTTGGAAAAATCATTAGAACCACTTTTTTTCCGTTCTTATTTGAGATAACTGGTTCTCTTTCATTATACTAGTTTGATAGCCTTAGAAAAGCATATTATGCGGAAAGTATCTCGAAAAGAAAAATTTTTTTTTTCAAAGTTTGGAAACTTCATTAGATTCACTTTTTTTCCGTTCTTATTTGAGATAACTGGTTCTCTTTCATTATACTAGTTTTTTGGCCTTAGAAAAGCATATTATGCGGAAAGAAACTCGAAAAGAAAAAAAAAATTTTTCAAAGTTTGGAAACTTCATTAGAATCAATTTTTATCAGTTCTTATTTCAGATAACTGGTTCTCTTTCATTTTGCTAGTTTGATAGCTGTAGAAAAGCATATTATGCGGAGAGAATCTCGAAAAGAAAGAAAAATTTTTTCAAAGTTTGGAAACTTCATTAGAAACACTTTTTTTCCGTTCTTATTTGAGATAACTGGTTCTCTTTCATTATACTAGTTTGATAGCCTTTTAAAAGCATATTATGCGGCAAGAATCTCGAAAAGAAAAAAAAAATTTTTCAAAGTTTGGAAACTTCATTAGAATCAATTTTTTTCCGTTCTTATTTGAGATAACTGGTTCTCTTTCATTTTGCTAGTTTGATAGCTGTAGAAAAGCATATTATGCGGAAAGAATCTCGAAAAGAAAAAAAAAATTTTTCGAAGGTTGAAAAATCCAAGATATAATCTTTTTTTTTTCCGTTCTTATTTGTGATAACTGGTTCTCTTTCATTTTGCTAGTTTGATAGCTGTAGAAAATCATATTATGCGGAAAGAATCTCGAAAAGAAAAACAATTTTTTTCAAAGTTTGGAAACTTCATTAGAATCACTTTTTCCGTTCTTATTTGAGATAACTGGTTCTCTTTCATTATACTAGTTTGATAGCCATTGAAAAGCATATTATGCGGAAAGATTCTTGAAAAAATAATTTTTTTTCAAAGTTTGGAAACTTCATTAGAATCAATTTTTTTCCGTTCTTATTTGAGATAACTGGTTCTCTTTCATTATACTAAATTGATAGCCTTAGAAAAGCATATTATGCGGAAAGAATCTCGAAAATAAAAAAAAATTTTTTTTTCAAAGTTTTAAAACTTCATTAGAATCACTTCTTTAAGTTCCTATTTGAGATAACTGGTTTTCTTTCATTATACTAGTTTGATAGCCTTAGAAAAGCATATTATGCGGAAAGAATTTCGAAAAGAAAATAGTTTTTTTTTGATATTTGGAAAATCCTTATGAATCAATTTTTTTCCATTCTTATTTGAGATAACTGGTTCTCTTTTATTTTGCTTCTTTGATAGCTGTAGAAAAGCATATTATGCGGAAAGAATCTCGAAAAGAAAAAAATTGTTTTTCAAAGTTTGGAAACTTCATTAGAATCACTTTATTTCGGTTCTTATTTGAGATAACTGGTTCTCTTTCATTTTGCTTGTTTGATAGCTGTAGAAAAGAATAATCTGCGGAAAGAATCTCCAAAAGAAAGAAATTTTTTTTCAAAGTTTGGTAACTTCATTAGAATGACTTTTTTTCCGTTCTTATTTGAGATAACTGGTTCTCTTTCATTATACTAGTTTGATAGCTATAGAAAACCTTAAAATGAAAGAATATTCGCGAAAAGAGAAGATTTATTTCGATGCTTGGAAACTTCATTAGATTCACTTATTTTCCGTTCTTATTTGAGATAACTGGTTCTCTTTCATTTTGCTAGTTTGATAGCTGTAGAAAAGCATATTATGCGGAAAGAATCTCGAAAAGAAAAAAATATTTTTTCAAAGTTTGGAAACTTCATTAGAATCAATTTTTTTCCGTTCTGATTTGAGATAACTGGTTCTCTTTCATTATACTAGTTTGATAGCTATAGAAAACCTTAAAATGAAAGAAGATTTGCGAAAAGAGAAGATTTATTTCGATGCTTGGAAACTTCATTAGATTCACTTATTTTCCGTTCTTATTTGAGATAACTGGTTCTCTTTCATTATACTAGTTTGATAGCCTTAGAAAAGCATATTATGCGGAAAGAATCTCGAAAAGAAAAAAAAATTTTTTTCATAGTTTGGAAACTTCATTGAATTCACCTTTTTTCCGTTCTTATTTGAGATAACTGGTTCTCTTTCATTATACTAGTTTGATAGCCTTAGAAAAGCATATTATGCGGAAAGAATCTCGAAAAGAAAAAAAATTTTTTCAAAGTTTGGAAACTTAATTAAAATCACCATTTTTTCCGTTCTTATTTGAGATAACTGGTTTTCTTTCATTTTGCTAGTTTGATAGCTGTAGAAAAGCATATTATGCGGAAAGAATCTGGAAAAGAAAAAAAATTTTTTTCGAAGGTTGAAAAATCCAAGATATAATCAATTTTTTTTGTTCTTATTTGTGATAACTGGTTCTCTTTCATTTTGCTAGTTTGATAGCTGTAGAAAACCATATTATGCGGAAAGAATCTCGAAAAGAAAAAAAATTTTTTTCAAAGTTTGGAAACTTCATTAGAATCACTTTTTCCGTTCTTATTTGAAATAACTGGTTCTCTTTCATTATACTAGTTTGATAGTCTTAGAAAAGCATATTATGCGGAAAGAATCTCGAAAAGAAAAAAGTTTTTTTTTGATGTTTGGAAAATCCTTATGAATCAATTTTTTTCCATTCTTATTTGAGATAACTGGTTTTCTCTCATTTTGCTTCTTTGATAGCTGTAGAAAAGCATATTATGCTGAAAGAATCTCGAAAAGAAAAAAATTGTTTTTCAAAGTTTGGAAACTTCATTAGAATCACTTTTTTTCGGTTCTTATTTGAGATAACTGGTTCTCTTTCATTTTGCTTGTTTGATAGCTGTAGAAAAGAATAATCTGCGGAAAGAATCTCGAAAAGAAAGCAATTTTTTTTCAAAGTTTGGAATCTTCATTAGAATGACTTTTTTTCCGTTCTTATTTGAGATAACTGGTTCTCTTTCATTATACTAGTTTGATAGCTATAGAAAACCTTAAAATGAAAGAAGATTCGCGAAAAGAAAAGATTTATTTCGATGCTTGGAAACTTCATTAGATTCACTTATTTTCCGTTCTTATTTTAGATAACTGGTTCTCTTTCATTTTGCTAGTTTGATAGCTGTAGAAAAGCATATAATGCGGAAAGAATCTCGAAAAGAAAAAAATTTTTTTCAAAGTTTGGAAACTTCATTAGAATCACTTTTTTTCCGTTCATATTTGAGATAACTGGTTCTCTTTCATTATACTGGTTTGATAGCCTTAGAAAAGCATATTATGCGGAAAGAATCTCGAAAAGAAAAAAAAAATTTTTCGAACGCTAAAAAATCCAAGATATAATCTTTTTTTTCCGTTCTTATTTGTGATAACTGGTTCTCTTTCATTTTGCTAGTTTGATAGCTGTAGAAAATCATATTATGCGGAAAGAATCTCGAAAAGAAAAACAATTTTTTTCAAAGTTTGGAAACTTCATTAGAATCACTTTTTCCGTTCTTATTTCAGATAACTGGTTCTCTTTCATTATACTAGTTTGATAGCTGTGGAAAAGCATATTATGCGGAAAGAATCTCGAAAAGAAAAAAAAATTTTTTTCAAAGTTTGGAAAAATCATTAGAATCAATTTTTTTTCCGTTCTTATTTGAAATAACTGGTTCTCTTTCATTATACTAGTTTGATAGCCTTAGAAAAGCATATTTTGCGGAAAGAATCTCGAAAAGAAAAAAATTTTTTTCCAAAGTTTGGAAACTTCATTAGAATCAATTTTTTTTCCGTTCTTATTTGAGATAACTGGTTCTCTTTCATTATACTAGTTTGATAGCCTTAGAAAGCATATTATGCGGAAAGAATTTCGAAAAGAAAAAAAATTTTTTTCAAAGTTTGCAAACTTCATTAGAATCACTTTTTTCCGTTCTTATTTGAGATAACTGGTTCTCTTACATTATACTAGTTTGATAGCCTTAGAAAAGCATATTATGCGGAAAGAATCTCGAAAAGAAAAAAAAATTTTTTCAAAGTTTTTAAACTTCATTAGAATCACTTTTTTTCCGTTCTTATTTGAGATAACTGGTTCTCTTTCATTATTCCAGTTTGATAGCCTTAGAAAAGCATACTATGCGGAAAGAATCTCGAAAAGAAAAAAAATTTTTTTTCAAAGTTTGGAAACTTCATTAGAATCACTTTTTTTCCGTTCTTATTTGAGATCTCTTTCATTATACTAGTTTGATAGCCTTAGAAAAGCATATTATACGGAAAGAATCTCGAAAAGAAAAAAATTTTTTTTCAAAGTTTGGAAACTTCATTAGAATCACTTTTTTTCCGTTCTTATTTGAGATAACTGGTTCTCTTTCATTATACTAGTTTGATAGCCTTAGAAAAGCATATTATGCGGAAAGAATCTCGAAAAGAAAAAAAAATATATTTCAAAGTTTGGAAACTTCATTAGAATCAATTTTTTTCCGTTCTTATTTGAGATAACTGGTTCTCTTTCATTATACTAGTTTGATAGCCTTAGAAAAGCATATTATGCGGAAAGAATCTCGAAAAGAAAAAAATTTTTTTTCAAAGTTTGGAAACTTCATTAGAATCAATTTTTTTCCGTTCTTATTTGAGATAACTGGTTCTCTTTCATTTTGCTAGTTTGATAGCTGTAGAAAAGCATATTATGCGGAAAGAATCTCGAAAAGAAAAAGAAATTTTTTCGAAGGTTGAAAAATCCAAGATATAATCAATTTTTTTCCGTTCTTATTTGTGATAACTGGTTGTCTTTCATTTTGCTAGTTTGATAGCTGTAGAAAAGCATATTATGCTGAAAGAATCTCGAAAAGAAAAACAAATTTTTTCAAAGTTTGGAAACTTCATTAGAATGACTTTTTTTCCGTTCTTGTTTGAGATAACTGGTTCGCTTTCATTATACTAGTTTGATAGCCTTAGAAAAGCATATTATGCGGAAAGAATCTGGAAAAAAAAAAAAAAATTTAAAGTATGGAAACTTCATTAGAATCAATTTTTCTCCGTTCTTATTTGGGATAACTGGTTCTCTTTCATTTTGCTAGTTTGATAGCGTTAGAAAATCATATTATGCGGAAAGAATCTCGAAAAGAAAAACAATTTTTTTCAAAGTTTGGAAACTTCATTAGAATCACTTTTTCCGTTCTTATTTGAGATAACTGGTTCTCTTTCATTATACTAGTTTGAAACCCATAGAAAAGCATATTATGCGGAAAGATTCTTGAAAAAAAAAAAAAAAATTTCAAAGTTTGGAAACTTCATTAGAATCAATTTTTTTCCGTTCTTATTTGAGATAACAGGTTCTCTTTCATTATACTAGTTTAATAGTCTTAGAAATGCATATTATGCGGAAAGAATCTCGAAAATAAAAAAAATTTTTTTTTCAAAGATTGGAAACTTCATTAGAATCACTTCTTTAAGTTCCTATTTGAGATAACTGGTTTTCTTTCATTATACTAGTTTGATAGCCTTAGAAAAGCATATTATGCGGAAAGAATCTCGAAAAGAAAAAAGTTTTTTTTTGATGTTTGGAAAATCCTTATGAATCAATTTTTTTCCATTCTTATTCGAGATAACTGGTTCTCTTTCATTTTGCTTGTTTGATAGCTGTAGAAAAGAATAATCTGCGGAAAGAATCTCCAAAAGAAAGAAATTTTTTTTCAAAGTTTGGTAACTTCATTAGAATGACTTTTTTTCCGTTCTTATTTGAGATAACTGGTTCTCTTTCATTATACTAGTTTGATAGCTATAGAAAACCTTAAAATGAAAGAAGATTTGCGAAAAGAGAAGATTTATTTCGATGCTTGGAAACTTCATTAGATTCACTTATTTTCCGTTCTTATTTGAGATAACTGGTTCTCTTTCATTTTGCTAGTTTGATAGCTGTAGAAAAGCATATTATGCGGAACGAATCTCGAAAAGAAAAAAATATTTTTTCAAAGTTTGGAAACTTCATTAGAATCAATTTTTTTCCGTTCTGATTTGAGATAACTGGTTCTCTTTCATTATACCAGTTTGATAGCCTTAGAAAAGCATATTATGCGGAAAGAATCTCGAAAAGAAAAAAGTTTTTTTTTGATGTTTGGAAAATCCTTATGAATCAATTTTTTTCCATTCTTATTTTAGATAACTGGTTTTGTTTCATTTTGCTTCTTTGATAGCTGTAGAAAAGCATATTATGCTGAAAGAATCTCGAAAAGAAAAAAATTGTTTTTCAAAGTTTGGAAACTTCATTAGAATCACTTTTTTTCGGTTCTTATTTGAGATAACTGGTTCTCTTTCATTTTGCTTGTTTGATAGCTGTAGAAAAGAATAATCTGCGGAAAGAATCTCGAAAAGAAAGAAATTTTTTTTCAAAGTTTGGAATCTTCATTAAAATGACTTTTTTTCCGTTCTTATTTGAGATAACTGGTTCTCTTTCATTATACTAGTTTGATAGCTATAGAAAACCTTAAAATGAAAGAAGATTCGCGAAAAGAAAAGATTTATTTCGATGCTTGGAAACTTCATTAGATTCACTTATTTTCCGTTCTTATTTTAGATAACTGGTTCTCTTTCATTTTGCTAGTTTGATAGCTGTAGAAAAGCATATAATGCGGAAAGAATCTCGAAAGGAAAAAAAATTTTTTCAAAGTTTGGAAACTTCATTAGAATCACTTTTTTTCCTTTCATATTTGAGATAACTGGTTCTCTTTCATTATACTAGTTTGATAGCCTTAGAAAAGCATATTATGCGGAAAGAATCCCGAAAAGAAAAAAAAATTTTTTCGAACGTTGAAAAATCCAAGATATAATCTTTTTTTTCTGTTCTTATTTGTGATAACTGGTTCTCTTTCATTTTGCTAGTTTGATAGCTGTAGAAAATCATATTATGCGGAAAGAATCTCGAAAAGAAAAACAATTTTTTTCAAAGTTTGGAAACTTCATTAGAATCACTTTTTCCGTTCTTATTTGAGATAACTGGTCCTCTTTCATTATACTAGTTTGATACCCATAGAAAAGCATATTATGCGGAAAGATTCTTGAAAAAAAAAAAAAAATTTCAAAGTTTGGAAACTTCATTAGAATCAATTTTTTTCCGTTCTTATTTGAGATAACAGGTTCTCTTTCATTATACTAGTTTAATAGCCTTAGAAATGCATATTATGCGGAAAGAATCTCGAAAACAAAAAAATTTTTTTTCAAAGTTTGGAAACTTCATTAGAATCACTTTTTTTCGTTCTTATTTGAGATAACTGGTTCTCTTTCATTATACTAGTTTGATAGCCTTAGAAAAGCATATTATGCGGAAAGAATCTCGAAAAGAAAAAAGTTTTTTTTTTGATGTTTGGAAAATCCTTATGAATCAATTTTTTTCCATTCTTATTTGAGATAACTGATTCTCTTTCATTTTGCTTCTTTGATAGCTGTAGTAAAGCATATTATGCGGAAAGAATCTCGAAAAGAAAAAAATTGTTTTTCAAAGTTTGGAAACTTCATTAGAATCACTTTTTTTCGGTTCTTATTTGAGATAACTGGTTCTCTTTCATTTTGCTTGTTTGATAGCTGTAGAAAAGAATAATCTGCGGAAAGAATCTTCAAAAGAAAGAAATTTTTTTTCAAAGTTTGGAAACTTCATTAGAATGACTTTTTTTCCGTTCTTATTTGAGATAACTGGTTCTCTTTCATTATACTAGTTTGATAGCTGTAGAAAAGCATATTATGCGGAAAGAATCTCGAAAAGAAAAAAATATTTTTTCAAAGTTTGGAAACTTCATTAGAATCAATTGTTTTTCCGTTCTTATTTGAGATAACTGGTTCTCTTTCATTATACTAGTTTGATAGCCTTAGAAAGCATATTATGCGGAAAGAATCTCGAAAAGAAAAAAAAATTTTTTCAAAGTTTGGAAACTTCATTAGAATCACTTTTTTCCGTTCTTATTTGAGATAACTGGTTCTCTTTCATTATACTAGTTTGATAGCCTTAGAAAAGCATATTATGCGGAAAGAATCTCGAAAAGAAAAAAATTTTTTTTCAAAGTTTTTAAACTCCATTAGAATCACTTTTTTTCCGTTCATATTTGAGATAACTGGTTCTCTTTCATTATACCAGTTTGATAGCCTTAGAAAAGCATATTATGCGGAAAGAATCTCGAAAAGAAAAAAAATTTTTTTTTAAAGTTTGGAAACTTCATTGGAATCACTTTTTTTCCGTTCTTATTTGAGATAACTGGTTCTCTTTCATTATACTATTTTGATAGCCTTAGAAAAGCATATTATGCGGAAAGAATATCGAAAAGAAAAAAAAAATTTTTCAAAGTTTGGAAACTTCATTAGAATCACTTTTGTTCCGTTCTTATTTGAGATAACTGGTTCTCTTTCATTATACTAGTTTGATAGCCTTAGAAAAGAATATTATGCGGAAAGAATCTCGAAAAGAAAAAAATTTTTTTTCAAAGTTTTTAAACTTCATTAGAATCACTTTTTTTCCGTTCTTATTTGAGATAACTGGTTCTCTTTCATTATTCCAGTTTGATAGCCTTAGAAAAGCATATTATGCGGAAAGAATCTCGAAAAGAAAAAAAAATTTTTTTTAAAGTTTGGAAACTTCATTGGAATCACTTTTTTTCCGTTCTTATTTGAGATAACTGGTTCTCTTTCATTATACTAGTTTGATAGCCTTAGAAAAGCATATTATGCTGAAAGAATCTCGAAAAAAAAAATTTTTTTTCCAAAGTTTGGAAACTTGATTAGAATCACTTTTTTTCCGTTCTTATTTGAGATAACTGGATCTCTTTCATTTTGCTAGTTTGATAGCTGTAGAAAAGCATATTATGCGGAAAGATTCTCGAAAAGAAAAAATAAATTTTCAAAGTTTGGAAACTTCATTAGAATCAATTTTTTTCCGTTCTTATTTGAGATATCTGGTTCTCTTTCATTATACTAGTTTGATAGCCTTAGAAAAGCATTTAATGCGGAAAGAATCTCGAAAAGAAAAAAATTTTTTTTCAAAGTTTGGAATCTTCATTTATTCATTTTTTTTCCGTTCTTATTTGAGATATCTGGATCTCTTTCATTTTGCTAGTTTGATAGTTAAAGAAAAGCATAATATGAAGAAAGAATCTCGAAAAGAAAAATTTTTTTTTCAAAGTTTGGAAACTTCATTAGAATCAGTTTTTTTCCATTCTTATTTGAGATAACTGGTTCTCTTTCATTATACTAGTTTGATAGCCATAGAAAAGCATATCATGCCAAAAGAATCTCGAAAAAAAAAAAATTTTTTTTCAAAGTTTGGAAACTTCATTAGAATCACTTTTTTTCCGTTCTTATTTGAGATAACTGGTTCCCTTTCATTATACTAGTTTGATAGCCTTAGAAAAGCATATTATACGGAAAGAATCTCGAAAAGAAAAAAATTTTTTTTCAAAGTTTGGAAACTTCATTAGAATCACTTTTTTTCCGTTCTTATTAGATATAACTGGATCTCTTTCATTTTGCTAGTTTGATAGCTGTAGAAAAGCATATTATGCGGAAAGAATCTCGAAAAGAAAAAAAAAATTTTTCAAAGTTTGGAAACTTCATTAGAATCAGTTTTTTTCCGTTCTTATTTGAGATAACTGGTTTTCTTTCATTTTGATAGTTTGATAGCTGTAGAAAAGCATAGTATCCGGAAATAATCTCGAAAAGAAAAAATTTTTTTTTCAAAGTTTGGAAACTTCATTAGAATCACTTTTTTTCCGTTCTTATTTGTGATAACTGGTTCTCTTTCATTTTGCTAGTTTGATAGCTGTAGAAAAGCATATTATGCGGAAAGAATCTCGAAAAGAAAAAAAATTTTTTTCAAAGTTTGGAAACTTCATTAGAATCACTTTTTTTCCGTTCTTATTTGAGATAACTGGTTCTCTTTCATTATACTAGTTTGATAGCCTTAGAAAAGCATATTATGCGGAAAGAATCTCGAAAAGAAAAAAAATTTTTTTCAAAGTTTAAGTACTTCATTAGAATCACTTTTTTTCCGTTCTTATTTGAGATAACTGGTTCTCTTTCATTATACTAGTTTGATAGCCTTAGAAAAGCATATTATGCGGAAAGAATCTCGAAAAGAAAAATAAATTTTTCAAAGTTTGGAAACTTCATTAGAATCAATTTTTTTCCGTTCTTATTTGAGATAACTGGTTCTCTTTCATTATACTAGTTTGATAGCCTTAGAAAAGCATATTATGCGGAAAGAATCTCGAAAAGAATAAAATTTTTTTCAAAGTTTGGAAACTTTATTAGAATCAATTTTTTTGCGTTCTTATTTGAGATAACTGGTTCTCTTTCATTATACTAGTTTGATAGCCTTAGAAAAGCATATTATGCGGAAAGAATCTCGAAAAGAAAAAAGTTTTTTTTTGATGTTTGGAAACTTCATTAGAATCAGTTTTTTTCCGTTCTAATTTGAGATAACTGGTTTTCTTTCATTTTGATAGTTTGATAGCTGTAGAAAAGCATATTATGCGGAAAGAATCTGGAAAAGAAAACAAAATTTTTTCAAAGTTTGGAAACTTCATTAGAATCAATTTTTTTCCGTTCTTATTTGAGATAACTGGTTCTCTTTCATTATACTAGTTTGATAGCTGTAGAAAAGCATATTATGCGGAAAGAATCTCGAAAAGAAAAAAAATTTTTTTTTAAAGTTTGGAAACATCATTAGACTCACTTTTTTTCCGTTCTCATTTGAGATAACTGGTTCTCTTTCATTATACTAGTTTGATAGCCTTAGAAAAGAATATTATGCGGAAAGAGTCTCGAAAAGAAAAAAATTTTTTTTCAGTTTTGAAACTTCATTAGAATCACTTTTTTTCCGTTCTTATTTGAGTAAATGGTTCTCTTTCATTATACTAGTTTGATAGCCTTAGAAAAGCATATTATGCGGAAAGAATCTCGAAAAGAAAAAAATTTTTTTTCAAAGTTTGGAAACTTCATTAGAATCACTTTTTTTCCGTTCTTATTTGAGATAACTAGTTGTCTTTCATTATACTAGTTTGATAGCCTTAGAAAAGCATATTATACGGAAAGAATCTCGAAAAGAAAAGAAATTTTTTTCAAAGTTTGGAAACTTCATTAGAATCACTTATTTTCCGTTCTTATTTGAGATAACTGGATCTCTTTCATTTTGCTAGTTTGATAGCTGTAGAAAAGCATATTATGCGGAAAGAATCTCGAAAAGAAAAAAAAATTTTTTCGAAGGTTGAAAAATCCAAGATATAATCAATTTTTTTACGTTCTTATTTGTGATAACTGCTTTTCTTTCATTTTGCTAGTTTGATAGCTGTAGAAAAGCATATTATGCGGAAAGAATCTCGAAAAGAAAAAAAAATTTTTTCAAAGTTTGGAAACTTCATTAGAATCAATTTTTTTCCGTTCTTATTCTGGATAACTAGTTCTCTTTCATTATACTAGTTTGATAGCCTTAGAAAAGCATATTATGACGAAAGAATCTCTAAAAGAAAAAAATTTTTTTTTCAAAGTTTGGAAACTTCATTAGAATCACTTTTTTTCCGTTCTTATTTGAGAAAACTGGTTCTCTTTCATTATACTAGTTTGATAACCTTAGAAAAGCATATTATGCGGAAAGAATCTCGAAAAGAAAAAAGTTTTTTTTTGATGTTTGGAAACTTCATTAGTATCATTTTTTTTTTCCGTTCTAATTTGAGATAACTGGTTTTCTTTCATTTTGATAGTTTGATAGCTGTAGAAAAGCATATTATGCGGAAAGAATCTCGAAAAAAAAAAAAATTTTTTCAAAGTTTGGAAACTTCATTAGAATCAATTTTTTTCCGTTCTTATTTGAGATAACAGGTTCTCTTTCATTATACTAGTTTGATAGCTGTAGAAAAGCATATTATGCGGAAAGAATCTCGAAAATAAAAAAATTTTTTTTTTTAAAGTTTGGAAACTTCATTAGATTCAGTTTTTTTCCGTTCTTATTTGAGATAACTGGTTCTCTATCATTTTGCTAGTTTGATAGCTGTAAAAAAGCATATAATGCGGAAAGAATCTCGAAAAGAAAAAAAAATTATTTCAAAGTTTGGAAACTTCTTTAGAATCAATTTTTTTTCCGTTCTTATTTGAGATAACTGGTTCTCATTCAGTATACTAGTTTGATAGCCTTAGAAAAGCATAGTTATGCGCAAAGAATCTCAAAAAGAAAAACAAATTTTTTCAAAGTTTGGAAACTTCATTAGACTCACTTTTTTTCCGTTCTTATTTGAGATAACTGGTTCTCTTTCATTATACTAGTTTGATAGCCTTAGAAAAGAATATTATGCGGAAAGAATCTCGAAAAGAAAAAAAAATTTTTTCAGTTTTGAAACTTCATTAGAATCACTTTTTTTCCGTTCTTATTTGAGTAAATGGTTCTCTTTCATTATACTAGTTTGATAGCCTTAGAAAAGCATATTATGCGGAAAGAATCTCGGAAAGAAAAAATTTTTTTTCAAAGTTTGGAAACATCATTAGAATCACTTTTTTTCCGTTCTTATTTGAGATAACTGGTTCTCTTTCATTATACTAGTTTGATAGCCTTAGAAAAGCATATTATACGGAAAGAATCTCGAAAAGAAAAAAATTTTTTTTCAAAGTTTGGAAACTTCATTAGAATCACTTATTTTCCGTTCTTATTTGAGATAACTGGATCTCTTTCATTTTGCTAGTTTGATAGCTGTAGAAAAGCATATTATGCGGAAGGAATCTCGAAAAGAAAAAAATAGTTTTTCAAAGTTTAGAAACTTCATTAGAATCACTTTTTTTCGGTTCTTATTTGAGATAACTGGTTCTCTTTCATTATACTAGTTTGATAGCCTTAGAAAAGCATATTATGCGGAAAGAATCTAGAAAAGAAAAAAATTTTTTTTCAAAGTTTGGAAACTTCATTAGAATCACTTTTTTTCCGTTCTTATTTGAGATAACTGGTTCTCTTTCATTATACTAGTTTGATAGCCTTAGAAAAGCATATTATGCGGAAAGAATCTCGAAAAGAATAAAATTTTTTTCAAAGTTTGGAAACTTCATTAGAATCAATTTTTTTCCGTTCTTATTTGAGATAACTGGTTCTCTTTCATTTTGCTAGCTTGATAGCTGTAGAAAAGCATATTATGCGGAAAGAATCTCGAAAACAAAAAAAATTTTTTTTTCAAAGTTTGGAAACTTCATTAGAATCACTTTTTTTCGTTCTTATATGAGATAACTGGTTCTCTTTCATTATACTAGTTTGATAGCCTTAGAAAAGCATATTATGCGGAAAGAATCTCGAAAAGAAAAAAATTTTTTTTTTGATGTTTGGAAAATCCTTATGAATCAATTTTTTTCCATTCTTATTTGAGATAACTGATTCTCTTTCATTTTGGTTCTTTGATAGCTGTAGTAAAGCATATTATGCGGAAAGAATCTCGAAAAGAAAAAAATTGTTTTTCAAAGTTTGGAAACTTCATTAGAATCACTTTTTTTCGGTTCTTATTTGAGATAACTGGTTCTGTTTCATTTTGCTTGTTTGATAGCTGTAGAAAAGAATAATCTGCGGAAAGAATCTTCAAAAGAAAGAAGTTTTTTTTCAAAGTTTGGAAACTTCATTAGAATGACTTTTTTTCCGTTCTTATTTGAGATAACTGGTTCTCTTTCATTATACTAATTTGATAGCTGTGGAAAAGCATATTATGCGGAAAGAATCTCGAAAAGAAAAAAATATTTTTTCAAAGTTTGGAAAAATCATTAGAATCAATTTTTTTTCCGTTCTTATTTGAGATAACTGGTTCTCTTTCATTATACTAGTTTGATAGCCTTAGAAAAGCATATTATGCGGAAAGAATCTCGAAAAGAAAAAAAAATTTTTTCAAAGTTTTTAAACTTCATTAGAATCACTTTTTTTCCGTTCTTATTTGAGATAACTGGATCTCTTTCATTTTGCTAGTTTGATAGCTGTAGAAAAGCATATTATGCGGAATGAATCTCGAAAAGAAAAAAATTTTTTTTCGAAGGTTGAAAAATCCAAGATATAAACAATTTTTTTCGTTCTTATTTGAGATAACTGGCTTTCTTTCATTTTGCTAGTTTAATAGCTGTAGAAAAGCATATTATGCGGAAAGAATCTCGCAAAGAAAAAAAAATTTTTTCGAAGGTTGAAAAATCCAAGATATAATCAATTTTTTTCCGTTCTTATTTATGATAACTGGTTCTCTTTCATTTTGCTAGTTTGATAGCTGCAGAAAAGCATATTATGCGGAAAGAATCTCGAAAAGAAAAACAAATTTTCTCAAAGTTTGGAAACTTCATTAGAATCACTTTTTTTCCGTTCTTATTTGAGATAACTGGTTCTATTTCATTATACTAATTTGATAGCCTTATACATGCATATTATGCGGAAAGAATCTCGAAAAGAAAAAAAATTTTTTTCAAAGTTGGGAAACTTCATTAGAACCACTTTTTTTTCCGTTCTTATTTGAGATAACTGGATCTCTTTCATTTTGCTAGTTTGATAGCTGTAGAAAAGCATATTATGCGGAAAGAATCTCGAAAAGAAAAACAAATTTTTTCAAAGTTTGGAAACTTCATTAGAATCACTTTTTTTCCGTTCTTATTTGAGATAACTGGTTCTCTTTCATTATACTAGTTTGATAGCCTTAGAAAAGCATATTATGCGAAAAGAATCTCGAAAAGAAAAAAAATTTTTTTCAAAGTTTGGAAACTTCATTAGAATCACTTTTTTTCCGTTCTTATTTGAGATAACTGGTTCTCTTTCATTATACTAGTTTGATAGCCTTAGAAAAACATATTATGCGGAAAGAATCTCGAAAAGAAAAAAATTTTTTTACCAAGTTTGGAAACTTCATTAGAAAAACCTTTTTTCCGTTCTTATTTGAGATAACTGGATCTCTTTCATTTTATTAGTTTGATAGCTGTAGAAAAGCATATTATGCGGAAAGCATCTCGAAAAGAAAAAAAAAATTTTCGAAGGTTGAAAACTCCAAGATATAATCAATTTTTTTTCGTTCTTATTTGTGATAACTGGTTCTCTTTCATTTTGCTAGTTTGATAGCTGTAGAAAAGCATATTATGCGGAAAGAATCTCGAAAAGAAAAAAAAATTTTTTTCAAATTTTGGAAACTTCATTAAAATCACTTTTTTCCCGTTCTTATTTGAGATAACTGGTTCTCTTTCATTATACTAATTTGATAGCCTTAGAAAAGCATATTATGCGGAAAGAATCTCGAAAAGAAAAAAATTTTTTTTCAAAGTTTGGAAACTTCATTAGAATCACTTTTTTTCCGTTCTTATTTGAGATCACTGGTTCTCTTTCATTATACTAGTTTGATGGCCTTAGAAATGCATATTATGCGGAAAGAATCTCGAAAAGAAAAAAATTTTTTTTCAAAGTTTGGAAACTTCATTAGAACGACTTCTTTTCCGTTCTTATTTGATATAACTGGTTCTCTTTCATTATACTAGTTTGATAGCCTTAGAAAAGCATATTATGCGGAAAGAATCTCGAAAAGAAAAAAATTTTTTTCAAAGTTTGGAAACTTCATTAGAATCACTTTATTTCCGTTCTTATTTGAGATAACTGGATCTCTTTCATTTTGCTAGTTTGATAGCTGTAGAAAAGCATATTATGCGGAAAGAATCTCGAAAAGAAAAAATTTTTTTTTCAAAGTTTGGAATCTTCATTAGAATCACTTTTTTTCCGTTCTTATTTGAGATAACTGGATCTCTTTCATTTTGCTAGTTTGATAGCTGTGGAAAAGCATATTATGCGGAAAGAATCTCGAAAAGAAAAAAAATTTTTTCAAAGTTTGGAAAATTCATTAGAATCACTTTTTTTCCATTCTTATTTGAGATAACTGGTTCTCTTTCATTATAGTAGTTTGATAGCCTTAGAAAAGCATATTACGCGGAAAGAATCTCGAAAAGAAAAAAAAAATTTTTCAATGTTTGGGAACTTCATTAGAATCACTTTTTTTCCGTTCTTATTTGAGATAACTGGTTGTCTTTCATTTTGCTAGTTTGATAGCTGTAGAAAAGCATATTATGCGGAAAGAATCTCGAAAAGAAAAAAAAATTTTTTCAAAGTTTGGAAACTTCATTAGAATCAATTTTTTTCCGTTCTTATTTGAGATAACTGGTTCTCTTGCATTTTGCTAGTTTGATAGCTGTAGAAAAGCATATAATGCGGAATGAATCTCGAAAGGAAAAAAAATTTTTTCCAAAGTTTGGAAACTTCATTAGAATCAATTTTTTTCCGTTCTTATTTGAGATAACTGGTTCTCATTCATTATACTAGTTTGATAGCCTTAGAAAAGCATATTATTCGGAAAGAATCTCGAAAAGAAAAACAAATTTTTTCAAAGTTTGGAAACTTCATTAGAATCACTTTATTTCCGTTTTTATTTGAGATAACTGGTTGTCTTTCATTATTCTAGTTTGATAGCCTTAGAAAAGCATATTATGCGGAAAGAATCTCGAAAAGAAAAAAAATTTTTTTCAAAGTTTGGAAACTTCATTAGAATCATTTTTTTTCCGTTCTTATTTGAAATAACTGGTTCTCTTTCATTATACTAGTTTGATAGCCTTAGAAAAGCATATTATGCGGAAAGAATCTCGAAAAGAAAAAAAATTTTTTTCCAAGTTTGGAAACTTCATTAGAATCACTTTTTTTCCGTTCTTATTTGAGATAACTGGATCTCTTTCATTTTGCTAGTTTGATAGCTGTAGAAAAGCATATTATGCGGAATGAATCTCGAAAAGAAAAAAATTTTTTTTCGAAGGTTGAAAAATCCAAGATATAAACAATTTTTTTCGTTCTTATTTGAGATAACTGGCTTTCTTTCATTTTGCTAGTTTAATAGCTGTAGAAAAGCATATTATGCGGAAAGAATCTCGCAAAGAAAAAAAAAATTTTTCGAAGGTTGAAAAATCCAAGATATAATCAATTTTTTTCCGTTCTTATTTGTGATAACTGATTCTCTTTCATTTTGCTAGTTTGATAGCTGTAGAAAAGCATATTATGCGGAAAGAATCTCGAAAAGAAAAACAAATTTTTTCAAAGTTTGGAAACTTCATTAGAATCACTTTTTTTCCGTTCTTATTTGAGATAACTGGTTCTCTTTCATTATACTAATTTGATAGCCTTAGACATGCATATTATGCGGAAAGAATCTCGAAAAGAAAAAAAAATTTTTTCAAAGTTGGGAAACTTCATTAGAACCACTTTTTTTTCCGTTCTTATTTGAGATAACTGGATCTCTTTCATTTTGCTAGTTTGATAGCTGTAGAAAAGCATATTATGCGGAAAGAATCTCGAAAAGAAAAAAAAATTTTTTCAAAGTTTGGAAACTTGATTACATTCACTTTTTTTCCGTTCTTATTTGAAATAACTGGTTTTCTTTCATTTTGCTAGTTTGATAGCTGTAGAAAAGCATATTATGCGGAAAGAATCTCGAAAAGAAAAAAAAATTTTTTCGAAGGTTGAAAAATCCAAAATATAATTATTTTTTTTTCCGTTCTTATTTGTGATAACTGGTTCTCTTTCATTTTGCTAGTTGGATAGCTGTAGAAAAGCATATTATGCGGAAAGAATCTCGAAAAGAAAAAAATTGTTTTTCAAAGTTTGGAAACTTCATTAGAATCACTTTTTTTCGGTTCTTATTTGAGATAACTGGTTCTGTTTCATTTTGCTTGTTTGATAGCTGTAGAAAAGAATAATCTGCGGAAAGAATCTTCAAAAGAAAGAAGTTTTTTTTCAAAGTTTGGAAACTTCATTAGAATGACTTTTTTTCCGTTCTTATTTGAGATAACTGGTTCTCTTTCATTATACTAATTTGATAGCTGTGGAAAAGCATATTATGCGGAAAGAATCTCGAAAAGAAAAAAATATTTTTTCAAAGTTTGGAAAAATCATTAGAATCAATTTTTTTTCCGTTCTTATTTGAGATAACTGGTTCTCTTTCATTATACTAGTTTGATAGCCTTAGAAAGCATATTATGCGGAAAGAATCTCGAAAAGAAAAAAAAATTTTTTCAAAGTTTGGAAACTTCATTAGAATCACTTTTTTTCGGTTCTTATTTGAGATAACTGGTTCTCTTTCATTATACTAGTTTGATAGCCTTAGAAAAGCATATTTTGCGGAAAGAATCTCGAAAAGAAAAAATTTTTTTTCCAAAGTTTGGAAACTTCATTAGAATCAATTTTTTTTCCGTTCTTATTTGAGATAACTGGTTCTCTTTCATTATACTAGTTTGATAGCCTTAGAAAAGCATATTATGCGGAAAGAATCTCGAAAAGAAAAAAAAATTTTTTCAAAGTTTTTAAACTTCATTAGAATCACTTTTTTTCCGTTCTTATTTGAGATAACTGGATCTCTTTCATTTTGCTAGTTTGATAGCTGTAGAAAAGCATATTATGCGGAATGAATCTCGAAAAAAAAAAAAATTTTTTTCGAAGGTTGAAAAATCCAAGATATAAACAATTTTTTTCGTTCTTATTTGAGATAACTGGCTTTCTTTCATTTTGCTAGTTTAATAGCTGTAGAAAAGCATATTATGCGGAAAGAATCTCGCAAAGAAAAAAAAATTTTTTCGAAGGTTGAAAAATCCAAGATATAATCATTTTTTTTCCGTTCTTATTTATGATAACTGGTTCTCTTTCATTTTGCTAGTTTGATAGCTGTAGAAAAGCATATTATGCGGAAAGAATCTCGAAAAGAAAAACAAATTTTCTCAAAGTTTGGAAACTTCATTAGAATCACTTTTTTTCCGTTCTTATTTGAGATAACTGGTTCTATTTCATTATACTAATTTGATAGCCTTATACATGCATATTATGCGGAAAGAATCTCGAAAAGAAAAAAAATTTTTTTCAAAGTTGGGAAACTTCATTAGTACCACTTTTTTTTCCGTTCTTATTTGAGATAACTGGATCTCTTTCATTTTGCTAGTTTGATAGCTGTAGAAAAGCATATTATGCGGAAAGAATCTCGAAAAGAAAAACAAATTTTTTCAAAGTTTGGAAACTTCATTAGAATCACTTTTTTTCCGTTCTTATTTGAGATAACTGGTTCTCTTTCATTATACTAGTTTGATAGCCTTAGAAAAGCATATTATGCGAAAAGAATCTCGAAAAGAAAAAAAATTTTTTTCAAAGTTTGGAAACTTCATTAGAATCACTTTTTTTCCGTTCTTATTTGAGATAACTGGTTCTCTTTCATTATACTAGTTTGATAGCCTTAGAAAAACATATTATGCGGAAAGAATCTCGAAAAGAAAAAAATTTTTTTTCCAAGTTTGGAAACTTCGTTAGAAAAACCTTTTTTCCGTTCTTATTTGAGATAACTGGATCTCTTTCATTTTATTAGTTTGATAGCTGTAGAAAAGCATATTATGCGGAAAGCATCTCGAAAAGAAAAAAAAAATTTTCGAAGGTTGAAAACTCCAAGATATAATCAATTTTTTTTCGTTCTTATTTGTGATAACTGGTTCTCTTTCATTTTGCTAGTTTGATAGCTGTAGAAAAGCATATTATGCGGAAAGAATCTCGAAAAGAAAAAAAAAATTTTTTCAAATTTTGGAAACTTCATTAAAATCACTTTTTTCCCGTTCTTATTTGAGATAACTGGTTCTCTTGCATTTTGCTAGTTTGATAGCTGTAGAAAAGCATATAATGCGGAATGAATCTCGAAAGGAAAAAAAATTTTTTCCAAAGTTTGGAAACTTCATTAGAATCAATTTTTTTCCGTTCTTATTTGAGATAACTGGTTCTCATTCATTATACTAGTTTGATAGCCTTAGAAAAGCATATTATTCGGAAAGAATCTCGAAAAGAAAAACAAATTTTTTCAAAGTTTGGATACTTCATTAGAATCACTTTATTTCCGTTTTTATTTGAGATAACTGGTTGTCTTTCATTATTCTAGTTTGATAGCCTTAGAAAAGCATATTATGCGGAAAGAATCTCGAAAAGAAAAAAAATTTTTTTCAAAGTTTGGAAACTTCATTAGAATCACTTTTTTTCCGTTCTTATTTGAGATAACTGGTTCTCTTTCATTATACTAGTTTGATAGCCTTAGAAAAGCATATTATGCGGAAAGAATCTCGAAAAGAAAAAAAAATTTTTTCCAAGTTTGGAAACTTCATTAGAATCACTTTTTTTCCGTTCTTATTTGAGATAACTGGATCTCTTTCATTTTGCTAGTTTGATAGCTGTAGAAAAGCATATTATGCGGAATGAATCTCGAAAAGAAAAAAATTTTTTTTCGAAGGTTGAAAAATCCAAGATATAAACAATTTTTTTCGTTCTTATTTGAGATAACTGGCTTTCTTTCATTTTGCTAGTTTAATAGCTGTAGAAAAGCATATTATGCGGAAAGAATCTCGCAAAGAAAAAAAAAATTTTTCGAAGGTTGAAAAATCCAAGATATAATCAATTTTTTTCCGTTCTTATTTGTGATAACTGGTTCTCTTTCATTTTGCTAGTTTGATAGCTGTAGAAAAGCATATTATGCAGAAAGAATCTCGAAAAGAAAAACAAATTTTTTCAAAGTTTGGAAACTTCATTAGAATCACTTTTTTTCCGTTCTTATTTGAGATAACTGGTTCTCTTTCATTATACTAATTTGATAGCCTTAGACATGCATATTATGCGGAA
The DNA here is from genome assembly GCA_030762175.1 of Metallyticus violacea. NCBI lineage: Eukaryota > Metazoa > Arthropoda > Insecta > Mantodea > Metallyticidae > Metallyticus > Metallyticus violacea. The sequence goes on from CM060832.1 coordinate 74,379,830, forward strand.
AGAATCTCGAAAAGAAAAAAAATTTTTTTCAAAGTTGGGAAACTTCATTAGAACCACTTTTTTTTCCGTTCTTATTTGAGATAACTGGATTTCTTTCATTTTGCTAGTTTGATAGCTGCAGAAAAGCATATTATGCGGAAAGAATCTCGAAAAGAAAAAAAAATTTTTTCAAAGTTTGGAAACTTGATTACATTCACTTTTTTTCCGTTCTTATTTGAGATAACTGGTTTTCTTTCATTTTGCTAGTTTGATAGCTGTAGAAAAGCATATTATGCGGAAAGAATCTCGAAAAGAAAAAAAAATTTTTTCGAAGGTTGAAAAATCCAAAATATAATTATTTTTTTTTCCGTTCTTATTACTGATAACTGGTTCTCTTTCATTTTGCTAGTTGGATAGCTGTAGAAAAGCATATTATGCGGAAACAATCTCGAAAAGAAAAACAAATTTTTTCAAAGTTTGGAAACTTCATTAGAATCACTTTTTTTCCGTTCTTATTTGAGATAACTGGATCTCTTTCATTTTGCTAGTTTGATAGCTGTAGAAAAGCATATTATGCGGAAAGAATTTCGAAAAGAAAAAACAAATTTTTTAGAAGGTTGAAAAATCCAAGATATAATCAATTTTTTCCGTTCTTATTTGTGATAACTGGTTCTCTTTCATTTTGCTAGTTTGATAGCTGTAGAAAAGCATATTATGCGGAAAGAATCTCGAAAAGAAAAAAAATTATTTTCCAAAGTTTGGAAACTTCATTAGAATCAATTTTTTTCCGTTCTTATTTGAGATAACTGGTTCTCTTTCATTATACTAATTTGATAGCCTTAGAAAAGCAAATTATGCGGAAAGAATCTTGAAAAGAAAAAAAAATTTTTTCAATGTTTGGAAACTTCATTAGAATCAATTTTTTCTGTTCTCATTTGAGATAACTGGTTCTCTTTAATTTTGCTAGTGAATAGCTGTAGAAAAGCAGTTTTATGCGGAAAGAATCTCGAAAAGAAAAAAAAAATTTTCAAAGTTTGGATACTTCATTAGAATCACTTTTTTTCCGTTCTTATTTGAGATAACTGGTTCTCTTTCATTATACTATTTTGATAGCCTTAGAAAAGCATATTATGCGGAAAGAATCTCGAAAAGAAAAAAATTGTTTTTCAAAGTTTGGAAACTTCATTAGAATCACTTTTTTTCCGTTCTTATTTGAGATAACTGGTTCTCTTTCATTATACTAGTTTGATAGCCTTAGAAAAACATATTATGCGGAAAGAATCTCGAAAAGAAAAAAAATTTTTTTCCAAGTTTGGAAACTTCGTTAGAAAAACCTTTTTTCCGTTCTTATTTGAGATAACTGGATCTCTTTCATTTTATTAGTTTGATAGCTGTAGAAAAGCATATTATGCGGAAAGCATCTCGAAAAGAAAAAAAAAATTTTCGAAGGCTGAAAACTCCAAGATATAATCAATTTTTTTTCGTTCTTATTTGTGATAACTGGTTCTCTTTCATTTTGCTAGTTTGATAGCTGTAGAAAAGCATATTATGCGGAAAGAATCTCGAAAAGAAAAAAAAAATTTTTTCAAATTTTGGAAACTTCATTAAAATCACTTTTTTCCCGTTCTTATTTGAGATAACTGGTTCTCTTTCATTATACTAATTTGATAGCCTTAGAAAAGCATATTATGCGGAAAGAATCTCGAAAAGAAAAAAATTTTTTTTCAAAGTTTGGAAACTTCATTAGAATCACTTTTTTTCCGTTCTTATTTGAGATCACTGGTTCTCTTTCATTATACTAGTTTGATGGCCTTAGAAATGCATATTATGCGGAAAGAATCTCGAAAAGAAAAAAAATTTTTTTTCAAAGTTTGGAAACTTCATTAGAACGACTTCTTTTCCGTTCTTATTTGATATAACTGGTTCTCTTTCATTATACTAGTTTGATAGCTGTAGAAAAGCATATTATGCGGAAAGAATCTCGAAAAGAAAAAATTTTTTTTTCAAAGTTTGGAAACTTCATTAGAATCACTTTTTTTCCGTTCTTATTTGAGATAACTGGATCTCTTTCATTTTGCTAGTTTGATAGCTGTGGAAAAGCATATTATGCGGAAAGAATCTCGAAAAGAAAAAAAATTTTTTCAAAGTTTGGAAAATTCATTAGAATCACTTTTTTTCCATTCTTATTTGAGATAACTGGTTCTCTTTCATTATAGTAGTTTGATAGCCTTAGAAAAGCATATTACGCGGAAAGAATCTCGAAAAGAAAAAAAAAATTTTTCAATGTTTGGGAACTTCATTAGAATCACTTTTTTTCCGTTCTTATTTGAGATAACTGGTTGTCTTTCATTTTGCTAGTTTGATAGCTGTAGAAAAGCATATTATGCGGAAAGAATCTCGAAAAGAAAAAAAAATTTTTTCAAAGTTTGGAAACTTCATTAGAATCAATTTTTTTCCGTTCTTATTTGAGATAACTGGTTCTCTTGCATTTTGCTAGTTTGATAGCTGTAGAAAAGCATATAATGCGGAATGAATCTCGAAAGGAAAAAAAATTTTTTCCAAAGTTTGGAAACTTCATTAGAATCAATTTTTTTCCGTTCTTATTTGAGATAACTGGTTCTCATTCATTATACTAGTTTGATAGCCTTAGAAAAGCATATTATTCGGAAAGAATCTCGAAAAGAAAAACAAATTTTTTCAAAGTTTGGAAACTTCATTAGAATCACTTTATTTCCGTTTTTATTTGAGATAACTGGTTGTCTTTCATTATTCTAGTTTGATAGCCTTAGAAAAGCATATTATGCGGAAAGAATCTCGAAAAGAAAAAAAATTTTTTTCAAAGTTTGGAAACTTCATTAGAATCACTTTTTTTCCGTTCTTATTTGAGATAACTGGTTCTCTTTCATTATACTAGTTTGATAGCCTTAGAAAAGCATATTATGCGGAAAGAATCTCGAAAAGAAAAAAATTTTTTTTCCAAGTTTGGAAACTTCATTAGAATCACTTTTTTTCCGTTCTTATTTGAGATAACTGGATCTCTTTCATTTTGCTAGTTTGATAGCTGTAGAAAAGCATATTATGCGGAATGAATCTCGAAAAGAAAAAAATTTTTTTTCGAAGGTTGAAAAATCCAAGATATAATCAATTTTTTTCCGTTCTTATTTGTGATAACTGGTTCTCTTTCATTTTGCTAGTTTGATAGCTGTAGAAAAGCATATTATGCAGAAAGAATCTCGAAAAGAAAAACAAATTTTTTCAAAGTTTGGAAACTTCATTAGAATCACTTTTTTTCCGTTCTTATTTGAGATAACTGGTTCTCTTTCATTATACTAATTTGATAGCCTTAGACATGCATATTATGCGGAAAGAATCTCGAAAAGAAAAAAAATTTTTTTCAAAGTTGGGAAACTTCATTAGAACCACTTTTTTTTCCGTTCTTATTTGAGATAACTGGATCTCTTTCATTTTGCTAGTTTGATAGCTGCAGAAAAGCATATTATGCGGAAAGAATCTCGAAAAGAAAAAAAATTTTTTTCAAAGTTTGGAAACTTGATTACATTCACTTTTTTTCCGTTCTTATTTGAGATAACTGGTTTTCTTTCATTTTGCTAGTTTGATAGCTGTAGAAAAGCATATTATGCGGAAAGAATCTCGAAAAGAAAAAAAAATTTTTTCGAAGGTTGAAAAATCCAAAATATAATTATTTTTTTTTCCGTTCTTATTTGTGATAACTGGTTCTCTTTCATTTTGCTAGTTGGATAGCTGTAGAAAAGCATATTATGCGGAAACAATCTCGAAAAGAAAAACAAATTTTTTCAAAGTTTGGAAACTTCATTAGAATCACTTTTTTTCCGTTCTTATTTGAGATAACTGGATCTCTTTCATTTTGCTAGTTTGATAGCTGTAGAAAAGCATATTATGCGGAAAGAATTTCGAAAAGAAAAAACAAATTTTTTCGAAGGTTGAAAAATCCAAGATATAATCAATTTTTTCCGTTCTTATTTGTGATAACTGGTTCTCTTTCATTTTGCTAGTTTGATAGCTGTAGAAAAGCATATTATGCGGAAAGAATCTCGAAAAGAAAAAAAATTATTTTCCAAAGTTTGGAAACTTCATTAGAATCAATTTTTTTCCGTTCTTATTTGAGATAACTGGTTCTCTTTCATTATACTAATTTGATAGCCTTAGAAAAGCAAATTATGCGGAAAGAATCTTGAAAAGAAAAAAAAAATTTTTCAATGTTTGGAAACTTCATTAGAATCAATTTTTTCTGTTCTCATTTGAGATAACTGGTTCTCTTAAATTTTGCTAGTGAATAGCTGTAGAAAAGCATATTATGCGGAAAGAATCTCGAAAAGAAAAAAAAAATTTTCAAAGTTTGGATACTTCATTAGAATCACTTTTTTTCCGTTCTTATTTGAGATAACTGGTTCTCTTTCATTATACTATTTTGATAGCCTTAGAAAAGCATATTATGCGGAAAGAATCTCGAAAAGAAAAAAATTGTTTTTCAAAGTTTGGAAACTTCATTAGAATAACTTTTTTTCGGTTCTTATTTGAGATAACTGGTTCTCTTTCATTTTGCTTGTTTGATAGCTGTAGAAAAGAATAATATGCGGAAAGAATCTCGAAAAGAAAGAAATTTTTTTCAAAGTTTGGAAACTTCATTAGAATCAATTTTTTTCCGTTCTTATTTGAGATAACTGGTTCTCTTTCATTATACTATTTTGATAGCCTTAGAAAAGCATATTATGCGGAAAGAATCTCGAAAAGAAAAAAAAAATTTTTCAAAGTTTGGAAACTTCATTAGAATCACTTTTTTTCCGTTCTTATTTGAGATAACTGGTTCTCTTTCATTTTGCTAGTTTGATAGCTGTAGAAAAGCATATTATGCGGTAAGAATGTCGAAAAAAAAAAAATTTTTTCAAAGTTTGGAAAATTCATTAGAATCACTTTTTTTCGGTTCTTATTTGAGATAACTGGTTCTCTTTCATTATACTAGTTTGATAGCCTTAGAAAAGCATATTATGCGGAAAGAATCTCGAAAAGAAAAAAAAAATTTTTCAATTTTTGGAAACTTCATTAGAATAATTTTTTTCCGTTCTTATTTGAGATAACTGGTTCTCTTTCATTTTGCTAGTGAATAGCTGTAGAAAAGCGTATTATGCGGAAAGAATCTCGAAAAGAAAAAAAAAATTTTTCAAAGTTTGGAAACTTCATTAGAATCAATTTTTTTCCGTTCTTATTTGAGATAACTGGTTCTCTTTCATTAAACTAGTTTGATAGCCTTAGAAAAGCATATTATGCGGAAAGAATCTCCAAAAGAAAAAATTTTTTTTTCAAAGTTTGGAAACTTCATTAGAATCACTTTTTTTCGGTTCTTATTTAGGATAACTCGTTCTCTTTCATTTTGCTTGTTTGATAGCTGTAGAAAAGAATAATATGCGGAAAGAATCTCGAAAAGAAAGAAATTTTTTTTCAAAGTTTGGAAACTTCATTAGAATCACTTTTTTACCGTTCTTATTAGAGATAACTGGTTCTCTTTCATTTTGCTAGTTTGATAGCTGTAGAAAATCATATTATCCGGAAAGAATCTGGAAAAGAAAAAAAAATTTTTTCAAAGTTTGGAAACTTCATTAGAATCAAATTTTCCGTTCTTATTTGAGATAACTGGTTCTCTTTCATTTTGCTAGTTTGATAGCTGTAGAAAAGCATATAATGCGGAAAGAATCTCGAAAAGAAAAAAATATTTTTTCAAAGTTTGGAAACTTCATTAGAATCAATTTTTTTCCGTTCTTATTTGAGATATCTGGTTCTCTTTCATTATACTAGTTTGATAGCTGTAGAAAAGCATATTATGCGGAAAGAATGTCGAAAAGAAAAAAATTTTTTTCAAATTTGGAAACTTCATTAGAAACAATTTTTTTCCGTTCTTATTTGAGATAACTGGTTCTCCTTCATTTTGCTAGTTTGATAGCTGTAGAAAAGCATATTATGCAGAAAGAATCTCGAAAAGAAAAAAAAATTTCTCAAAGTTTGGAAATTTCATTAGAATCAATTTTTTTCCGTTCTTATTTGAGATAACTGGTTCTCTTTCATTTTGCTAGTGTGATAGCTGTAGAAAAGCATATTATGCGGAAAGAATCTCGAAAAGAAAAAAAAAATTTTTCAAAGTTTGGAAACTTCAATCGAATCAATTTTTTTCCGTTCTTATTTGAGATAACTGGTTCTCTTTCATTTTGCTAGTTTGATAGCTGTAGAAAAGCATATAATGCGGAAAGAATCTCGAAAAGAAAAACAAATTTTTTCAAAGTTTGGAAACTTCATTAGAATTTTTTTTTTTCCCGTTCTTATTTGAGATAACTGGTTCTCTTTCATTAAACTAGTTTGATAGCCTTAGAAAAGCATATTATGCGGAAAGAATCTCGAAAAGAAAAAAAAAATTTTTCGAAGGTTGAAAGATCCAAGATATAATCTTTTTTTTTTCCGTTCTTATTTGTGATAACTGGTTCTCTTTCATTATACTAGTTTGATAGCCATAGAAAAGCATATTATGCGGAAAGATTCTTGAAAAAAATTTTTTTTTCAAAGTTTGGAAACTTCATTAGAATCAATTTTTTTCCGTTCTTATTTGTGATAACTGGTTCTCTTTCATTATACTAAATTGATAGCCTTAGAAAAGCATATTATGCGGAAAGAATCTCGAAAATAAAAAAAAAATTTTTTTCAAAGTTTGGAAACTTCATTAGAATCACTTCTTTAAGTTCCTATTTGAGATAACTGGTTTTCTTTCATTATACTAGTTTGATAGCCTTAGAAAAGCATATTATGCGGAAAGAATTTCGAAAAGAAAATAGTTTTTTTTTGATGTTTGGAAAATCCTTATGAATCAATTTTTTTCCATTCTTATTTGAGATAACTGGTTCTCTTTCATTTTGCTTCTTTGATAGCTGTAGAAAAGCATATTATGCGGAAAGAATCTCGAAAAGAAAAAAATTGTTTTTCAAAGTTTGGAAACTTCATTAGAATCACTTTTTTTCGGTTCTTATTTGAGATAACTGGTTCTCTTTCATGTTGCTTGTTTGATAGCTGTAGAAAAGAATAATCTGCGGAAAGAATCTCCAAAAGAAAGAAATTTTTTTTCAAAGTTTGGTAACTTCATTAGATTGACTTTTTTTCCGTTCTTATTTGAGATAACTGGTTCTCTTTCATTATACTAGTTTGATAGCTATAGAAAACCTTAAAATGAAAGAATATTCGCGAAAAGAGAAGATTTATTTCGATGCTTGGAAACTTCATTAGATTCACTTATTTTCCGTTCTTATTTGAGATAACTGGTTCTCTTTCATTTTGCTAGTTTGATAGCTGTAGAAAAGCACATTATGCGGAAAGAATCTCGAAAAGAAAAAAATATTTTTTCAAAGTTTGGAAACTTCATTAGAATCAATTTTTTTCCGTTCTGATTTGAGATAACTGGTTCTCTTTCATTATACTAGTTTGATAGCCTTAGAAAAGCATATTATGCGGAAAGAATCTCGAAAAGAAAAAAATTTTTTTTCAAAGTTTGGAAACTTCATTAGAATCACTTTTTTTCCGTTCTTATTTGAGATAACTGGTTCTCTTTCATTATACTAGTTTGATAGCCTTAGAAAAGCATATTATGCGGAAAGAATCTCGAAAAGAAAAAAAAATTTTTTTCAAAGTTTGGAAACTTCATTGGAATCACTTTTTTTCCGTTCTTATTTGAGATAACTGGTTCTCTTTCATTATACTAGTTTGATAGCCTTAGAAAAGCATATTATGCGGAAAGAATCTCGAAAAGAAAAAAAATTTTTTCAAAGTTTGGAAACTTAATTAAAATCACTTTTTTTCCGTTCTTATTTGAGATAACTGGATCTCTTTCATTTTGCTAGTTTGATAGCTGTAGAAAATTATATTATGCGGAAAGAATCTCGAAAAGAAAAAAATTTTTTTTCAAACTTTGGAAACTTCATTAGAATCACTTTTTTCCCGATCTTATTTGAGATAACTGGTTTTCTTTCATTTTGCTAGTTTGATAGCTGTAGAAAAGCATATTATGCGGAAAGAATCTGGAAAAGAAAAAAAATTTTTTTCGAAGGTTGAAAAATCCAAGATATAATCAATTTTTTTTTTGTTCTTATTTGTGATAACTGGTTCTCTTTCATTTTGCTAGTTTGATAGCTGTAGAAAACCATATTATGCGGAAAGAATCTCGAAAAGAAAAAAAAATTTTTTCAAAGTTTGGAAACTTCATTGGAATCACTTTTTCCGTTCTTATTTGAAATAACTGGTTCTCTTTCATTATACTAGTTTGATAGTCTTAGAAAAGCATATTATGCGGAAAGAATCTCGAAAAGAAAAAAGTTTTTTTTTGATGTTTGGAAAATCCTTATGAATCAATTTTTTTCCATTCTTATTTGAGATAACTGGTTTTCTTTCATTTTGCTTCTTTGATAGCTGTAGAAAAGCATATTATGCTGAAAGAATCTCGAAAAGAAAAAAATTGTTTTTCAAAGTTTGGAAACTTCATTAGAATCACTTTTTTTCGGTTCTTATTTGAGATAACTGGTTCTCTTTCATTTTGCTTGTTTGATAGCTGTAGAAAAGAATAATCTGCGGAAAGAATCTCGAAAAGAAACAAATTTTTTTTCAAAGTTTGGAATCTTCATTAGAATGTCTTTTTTTCCGTTCTTATTTGAGATAACTGGTTCTCTTTCATTATACTAGTTTGATAGCTATAGAAAACCTTAAAATGAAAGAAGATTCGCGAAAAGAAAAGATTTATTTCGATGCTTGGAAACTTCATTAGATTCACTTATTTTCCGTTCTTATTTTAGATAACTGGTTCTCTTTCATTTGGCTAGTTTGATAGCTGTAGAAAAGCATATAATGCCGAAAGAATCTCGAAAAGAAAAAAAAAATTTTTCGAACGTTAAAAAATCCAAGATATAATCTTTTTTTTCCGTTCTTATTTGTGATAACTGGTTCTCTTTCATTTTGCTAGTTTGATAGCTGTAGAAAATCATATTATGCGGAAAGAATCTCGAAAAGAAAAACAATTTTTTTCAAAGTTTGGAAACTTCATTAGAATCACTTTTTCCGTTCTTATTTGAGATAACTGGTTCTCTTTCATTATACTAGTTTGATACCCATAGAAAAGCATATTATGCGGAAAGATTCTTGAAAAAAAAAAAAAATTTTCAAAGTTTGGAAACTTCATTAGAATCAATTTTTTTCCGTTCTTATTTGAGATAACAGGTTCTCTTTCATTATACTAGTTTAATAGTCTTAGAAATGCATATTATGCGGAAAGAATCTCGAAAACAAAAAATTTTTTTTTTCAAAGTTTGGAAACTTCATTAGAATCACTTTTTTTCGTTCTTATATGAGATAACTGGTTCTCTTTCATTATACTAGTTTGATAGCCTTATAAAAGCATATTATGCGGAAAGAATCTCGAAAAGAAAAAAGTTTTTTTTTTGATGTTTGGAAAATCCTTATGAATCAATTTTTTTCCATTCTTATTTGAGATAACTGATTCTCTTTCATTTTCCTTCTTTGATAGCTGTAGTAAAGCATATTATGCGGAAAGAATCTCGAAAAGAAAAAAATTGTTTTTCAAAGTTTGGAAACTTCATTAGAATCACTTTTTTTCGGTTCTTATTTGAGATAACTGGTTCTGTTTCATTTTGCTTGTTTGATAGCTGTAGAAAAGAATAATCTGCGGAAAGAATCTTCAAAAGAAAGAAGTTTTTTTTCAAAGTTTGGAAACTTCATTAGAATGACTTTTTTTCCGTTCTTATTTGAGATAACTGGTTCTCTTTCATTATACTAGTTTGATAGCTGTGGAAAAGCATATTATGCGGAAAGAATCTCGAAAAGAAAAAAATATTTTTTCAAAGTTTGGAAAAATCATTAGAATCAATTTTTTTTCCGTTCTTATTTGAAATAACTGGTTCTATTTCATTATACTAGTTTGATAGCCTTAGAAAGCATATTATGCGGAAAGAATCTCGAAAAAAAAAAAAATTTTTTTCAAAGTTTGGAAACTTCATTAGAATCACTTTTTTTCCGTTCTTATTTGAGATAACTGGTTCTCTTTCATTATACTAGTTTGATAGCCTTAGAAAAGCATATTTTGCGGAAAGAATCTCGAAAAGAAAAAATTTTTTTTCCAAAGTTTGGAAACTTCATTAGAATCAATTTTTTTTCCGTTCTTATTTGAGATAACTGGTTCTCTTTCATTATACTAGTTTTATAGCCTTAGAAAAGCATATTATGCGGAAAGAATCTCGAAAAGAAAAAAAAATTTTTTCAAAGTTTTTAAACTTCATTAGAATCACTTTTTTTCCGTTCTTATTTGAAATAACTGGTTCTCTTTCATTATACTAGTTTGATAGCTGTAGAAAAGAATAATCTGCGGAAAGAATCTCCAAAAGAAAGAAATTTTTTTTCAAAGTTTGGTAACTTCATTAGATTCACTTATTTTCCGTTCTTATTTGAGATAACTGGTTCTCTTTCATTTTGCTAGTTTGATAGCTGTAGAAAAGCATATTATGCGGAAAGAATCTCGAAAAGAAAAAAATTTTTTTTCAAAGTTTGGATACTTCATTAGAATCACTTTTTTTCCGTTCTTATTTGAGATAACTGGTTCTCTTTCATTATACTAGTTTGATAGCCTTAGAAAAGCATATTATGCGGACAGAATCTCGAAAAGAAAAAAAATTTTTTCAAAGTTTGGAAACTTCATTAGAATCAATTTTTTTCCGTTCTTATTTGAGATAACTGGTTCTCTTTCATTTTGCTAGTTTGATAGCTGTAGAAAAGCATATTATGCGGAAAGAATCTCGAAAATAAAAAGAAATTTTTTCGAAGGTTGAAAAATCCAAGATATAATCAATTTTTTTCCGTTCTTATTTGTGATAACTGGTTCTCTTTCATTTTGCTAGTTTGATAGCTGTAGAAAAGCATATTATGCTGAAAGAATCTCGAAAAGAAAAACAAATTTTTTCAAAGTTTGGAAACTTCATTAGAATGACTTTTTTTCCGTTCTTGTTCGAGATAACTGGTTCGCTTTCATTATACTAGTTTGATAGCCTTAGAAAAGCATATTATGCGGAAAGAATCTGGAAAAAAAAAAAAATTAAAGTATGGAAACTTCATTAGAATCAATTTTTCTCCGTTCTTATTTGTGATAACTGGTTCTCTTTCATTTTGCTAGTTTGATAGCTGTAGAAAATCATATTATGCGGAAAGAATCTCGAAAAGAAAAACAATTTTTTTCAAAGTTTGGAAACTTCATTAGAATCACTTTTTCCGTTCTTATTTGAGATAACTGGTTCTGTTTCATTATAATAGTTTGATACCCATAGAAAAGCATATTATGCGGAAAGAATCTCGAAAAGAAAAAAATATTTTTTCAAAGTTTGGAAACTTCATTAGAATCAATTTTTTTCCGTTCTGATTTGAGATAACTGGTTCTCTTTCATTATACTAGTTTGATAGCCTTAGAAAAGCATATTATGCGGAAAGAATCTCGAAAAGAAAAAAATTTTTTTTCAAAGTTTGGAAACTTCATTAGAATCACTTTTTTTCCGTTCTTATTTGAGATAACTGGTTCTCTTTCATTATACTAGTTTGATAGCCTTAGAAAAGCATATTATGCGGAAAGAATCTCGAAAAGAAAAAAAAATATTTTTCAAAGTTTGGAAACTTCATTGGAATCACTTTTTTTCCGTACTTATTTGAGATAACTGGTTCTCTTTCATTATACTAGTTTGATAGCCTTAGAAAAGCATATTATGCGGAAAGAATCTCGAAAAGAAAAAAAAAATTTTCAAAGTTTGGAAACTTAATTAAAATCACTTTTTTTCCGTTCTTATTTGAGATAACTGGATCTCTTTCATTTTGCTAGTTTGATAGCTGTAGAAAATTATATTATGCGGAAAGAATCTCGAAAAGAAAAAAATTTTTTTTCAAACTTTGGAAACTTCATTAGAATCACTTTTTTCCCGATCTTATTTGAGATAACTGGTTTTCTTTCATTTTGCTAGTTTGATAGCTGTAGAAAAGCATATTATGCGGAAAGAATCTCGAAAATAAAAAAAATTTTTTTAAAGTTTGGAAACTTCATTAGAATCACTTTTTTCCCGATCTTATTTGAGATAACTGGTTTTCTTTCATTATACTAGTTTGATAGTCTTAGAAAAGCATATTATGCGGAAAGAATCTCGAAAAGAAAAAAGTTTTTTTTTGATGTTTGGAAAATCCTTATGAATCAATTTTTTTCCATTCTTATTTGAGATAACTGGTTTTCTTTCATTTTGCTTCTTTGATAGCTGTAGAAAAGCATATTATGCTGAAAGAATCTCGAAAAGAAAAAAATTGTTTTTCAAAGTTTGGAAACTTCATTAGAATCACTTTTTTTCGGTTCTTATTTGAGATAACTGGTTCTCTTTCATTTTGCTTGTTTGATAGCTGTAGAAAAGAATAATCTGCGGAAAGAATCTCGAAAAGAAAGAAATTTTTTTTCAAAGCTTGGAATCTTCATTAGAATGACTTTTTTTCCGTTCTTATTTGAGATAACTGGTTCTCTTTCATTATACTAGTTTGATAGCTATAGAAAACCTTAAAATGAAAGAAGATTCGCGAAAAGAAAAGATTTATTTCGATGCTTGGAAACTTCATTAGATTCACTTATTTTCCGTTCTTATTTTAGATAACTGGTTCTCTTTCATTTTGCTAGTTTGATAGCTGTAGAAAAGCATATAATGCCGAAAGAATCTCGAAAAGAAAAAAATTTTTTTCAAAGTTTGGAAACTTCATTAGAATCACTTTTTTTCCGTTCATATTTGAGATAACTGGTTCTCTTTCATTATACTAGTTTGATAGCCGTAGAAAAGCATATTATGCGGAAAGAATCTCGAAAAGAAAAAAAAATTTTTCGAACGTTAAAAAATCCAAGATATAATCTTTTTTTTCCGTTCTTATTTGTGATAACTGGTTGTCTTTCATTTTGCTAGTTTGATAGCTGTAGAAAATCATATTATGCGGAAAGAATCTCGAAAAGAAAAACAATTTTTTTCAAAGTTTGGAAACTTCATTAGAATCACTTTTTCCGTTCTTATTTGAGATAACTGGTTCTCTTTCATTATACTAGTTTGATACCCATAGAAAAGCATATTATGCGGAAAGATTCTTGAAAAAAAAAAAAAATTTTCAAAGTTTGGAAACTTCATTAGAATCAATTTTTTTCCGTTCTTATTTGAGATAACAGGTTCTCTTTCATTATACTAGTTTAATAGTCTTAGAAATGCATATTATGCGGAAAGAATCTCGAAAACAAAAAAATTTCTTTTTCAATTTTGGAAACTTCATTAGAATCACTTTTTTTCGTTCTTATATGAGATAACTGGTTCTCTTTCATTATACTAGTTTGATAGCCTTAGAAAAGCATATTATGCGGAAAGAATCTCGAAAAGAAAAAAGTTTTTTTTTTTGATGTTTGGAAAATCCTTATGAATCAATTTTTTTCCATTCTTATTTGAGATAACTGATTCTCTTTCATTTTGCTTCTTTGATAGCTGTAGTAAAGCATATTATGCGGAAAGAATCTCGAAAAGAAAAAAATTGTTTTTCAAAGTTTGGAAACTTCATTAGAATCACTTTTTTTCGGTTCTTATTTGAGATAACTGGTTCTGTTTCATTTTGCTTGTTTGATAGCTGTAGAAAAGAATAATCTGCGGAAAGAATCTCGAAAAGAAAGAAATTTTTTTCAAAGTTTGGAAACTTCATTAGAATCAATTTTTTTCCGTTCTTATTTGAGATAACTGGTTCTTTTTCATTATACTATTTTGATAGCCTTAGAAAAGCATATTATGCGGAAAGAATCTCGAAAAGAAAAAAAAAATTTTTTCAAAGTTTGGAAAAATCATTAGAATCAATTTTTTTTCCGTTCTTATTTGAAATAACTGGTTCTCTTTCATTATACTAGTTTGATAGGCTTAGAAAGCATATTATGCGGAAAGAATCTCGAAAAGAAAAAAAATTTTTTTCAAAGTTTGGAAACTTCATTAGAATCACTTTTTTTCCGTTCTTATTTGAGATAACTGGTTCTCTTTCATTATACTAGTTTGATAGCCTTAGAAAAGCATATTTTGCGGAAAGAATCTCGAAAAGAAAAAATTTTTTTTCCAAAGTTTGGAAACTTCATTAGAATCAATTTTTTTTCCGTTCTATTTTGAGATAACTGGTTCTCTTTCATTATACTAGTTTGATAGCCTTAGAAAAGCATATTATGCGGAAAGAATCTCGAAAAGAAAAAAAAATTTTTTCAAAGTTTTTAAACTTCATTAGAATCACTTTTTTTCCGTTCTTATTTGAGATAACTGGTTCTCTTTCATTATTCCAGTTTGATAGCCTTAGAAAAGCATACTATGCGGAAAGAATCTCGAAAAGAAAAAAAATTTTTTTTTAAAGTTTGGAAACTTCATTGGAATCACTTTTTTTCCGTTCTTATTTGAGATAACTGGTTCTCTTTCATTATACTAGTTTGATAGCCTTAGAAAAGCATATTATGCGGAAAGAATCTCGAAAAGAAAAAATTTTTTTTCCAAAGTTTGGAAACTTAATTAGAATCACTTTTTTTCCGTTCTTATTTGAGATAACTGGATCTCTTTCATTTTGCTACTTTGATAGCTGTAGAAAAGCATATTATGCGAAAAGATTCTCGAAAAGAAAAAAATAAATTTTCAAAGTTTGGAAACTTCATTAGAATCAATTTTTTTCCGTTCTTATTTGAGATAACTGGTTCTCTTTCATTATACTAGTTTGATAGCCTTAGAAAAGCATTTAATGCGGAAAGAATCTCGAAAAGAAAAAAAATTTTTTTCAAAGTTTGGAAACTTCATTTATTCACTTTTTTTCCGTTCTTATTTGAGATATCTGGATCTCTTTCATTTTGCTAGTTTGATAGTTAAAGAAAAGCATAAAATGAAGAAAGAATCTCGAAAAGAAAAATTTTTTTTTCAAAGTTTGGAAACTTCATTAGAATCAGTTTTTTTCCGTTCTTATTTGAGATAACTGGTTCTCTTTCATTATACTAGTTTGATAGCCATAGAAAAGCATATCATGCCAAAAGAATCTCGAAAAGAAAAAAAATTTTTTTTCAAAGTTTGGAAACTTCATTAGAATCAATTTTTTTCCGTTCTTATTTGAAATAACTGGTTCTCTTTCATTATACTAGTTTGATAGCCTTAGAAAAGCATATTATGCGGAAAGAATCTCGAAAAGAAAAAAATTTTTTTTCAAAGTTTGGATACTTCATTAGAATCACTTTTTTTTCCGTTCTTATTTGAGATAACTGGTTCTCTTTCATTATACTAGTTTGATAGCCTTAGAAAAGCATATTATGCGGACAGAATCTCGAAAAGAAAAAAATTTTTTTCAAAGTTTGGAAACTTCATTAGAATCAATTTTTTTCCGTTCTTATTTGAGATGACTGGTTCTCTTTCATTTTGCTAGTTTGATAGCTGTAGAAAAGCATATTATGCGGAAAGAATCTCGAAAAGAAAAAGAAATTTTTTCGAAGGTTGAAAAATCCAAGATATAATCAATTTTTTTCCGTTCTTATTTGTGATAACTGGTTCTCTTTCATTTTGCTAGTTTGATAGCTGTAGAAAAGCATATTATGCGGAAAGAATTTTGAAAAGAAAAAAAATTATTTTCCAAAGTTTGGAAACTTCATTAGAATCAATTTTTTTCCGTTCTTATTTGAGATAACTGGTTCTCTTTCATTATACTAATTTGATAGCCTTAGAAAAGCAAATTATGCGGAAAGAATCTCGAAAAGAAAAAAAAATTTTTTCAATGTTTGGAAACTTCATTATAATCAATTTTTTCCGTTCTCATTTGAGATAACTGGTTCTCTTTAATTTTGCTAGTGAATAGCTGTAGAAAAGCATATTATGCGGAAAGAATCTCGAAAAGAAAAAAAAAAATTTTCAAAGTTTGGATACTTCATTAGAATCACTTTTTTTCCGTTCTTATTTGAGATAACTGGTTCTCTTTCATTTTGATAGTTTGATAGCTGTAGAAAAGCATATTATGCGGAAAGAATCTCGAAATGAAAAAATTTTTTTTTCAAAGTTTGGAAACTTCATTAGAATCACTTTTTTTCCGTTCTTATTTGTGATAACTGGTTCTCTTTCATTTTGCTAGTTTGATAGCTGTAGAAAAGCATATTATGCGGAAAGAATCTCGAAAAGAAAAAAATTTTTTTTCAAAGTTTGGAAACTTCATTAGAATCAATTTTTTTCCGTTCTTATTTGAGATAACTGGTTCTCTTTCTTTATACTAGTTTGATAGCCTTAGAAAAGCATATTATGCGGAAAGAATCTCGAAAAGAAAAAAAATATATTTCAAAGTTTGGAAACTTCATTAGAATCAATTTTTTTCCGTTCTTATTTGAAATAACTGGTTCTCTTTCATTATACTAGTTTGATAGCCTTAGAAAAGCATATTATGCGGAAAGAATCTCGAAAAGAAAAAAATTTTTTTTCAAAGTTTGGATACTTCATTAGAATCACTTTTTTTTCCGTTCTTATTTGAGATAACTGGTTCTCTTTCATTATACTAGTTTGATAGCCTTAGAAAAGCATATTATGCGGACAGAATCTCGAAAAGAAAAAAATTTTTTTCAAAGTTTGGAAACTTCATTAGAATCAATTTTTTTCCGTTCTTATTTGAGATAACTGGTTCTCTTTCATTTTGCTAGTTTGATAGCTGTAGAAAAGCATATTATGCGGAAAGAATCTCGAAAAGAAAAAGAAATTTTTTCGAAGGTTGAAAAATCCAAGATATAATCAATTTTTTTCCGTTCTTATTTGTGATAACTGGTTCTCTTTCATTTTGCTAGTTTGATAGCTGTAGAAAAGCATATTATGCTGAAAGAATCTCGAAAAGAAAATTAAATTTTTTCAAAGTTTGGAAACTTCATTAGAATGACTTTTTTTCCGTTCTTGTTCGAGATAACTGGTTCGCTTTCATTATACTAGTTTGATAGCCTTAGAAAAGCATATTATGCGGAAAGAATCTGGAAAAAAAAAAAAAATTTAAAGTATGGAAACTTCATTAGAATCAATTTTTCTCCGTTCTTATTTGTGATAACTGGTTCTCTTTCATTTTGCTAGTTTGATAGCTGTAGAAAATCATATTATGCGGAAAGAATCTCGAAAAGAAAAACAATTTTTTTCAAAGTTTGGAAACTTCATTAGAATCACTTTTTCCGTTCTTATTTGAGATAACTGGTTCTCTTTCATTATAATAGTTTGATACCCATAGAAAAGCATATTATGCGGAAAGATTCTTGAAAAAAAAAAAAAAATTTCAAAGTTTGGAAACTTCATTAGAATCAATTTTTTTCCGTTCTTATTTGAGATAACAGGTTCTCTTTCATTATACTAGTTTAATAGTCTTAGAAATGCATATTATGCGGAAAGAATCTCGAAAATAAAAAAAATTTTTTTTTCAAAGTTTGGAAACTTCATTAGAATCACTTCTATAAGTTCCTATTTGAGATAACTGGTTTTCTTTCATTATACTAGTTTGATAGCCTTAGAAAAGCATATTATGCCGAAAGAATCTCGAAAAGAAAAAAGTTTTTTTTTGATGTCTGGAAAATCCTTATGAATCAATTTTTTTCCATTCTTATTTGAGATAACTGGTTCTCTTTCATTTTGCTTGTTTGATAGCTGTAGAAAAGAATAGTCTGCGGAAAGAATCTCCAAAAGAAAGAAATTTTTTTTCAAAGTTTGGTAACTTCATTAGAATGACTTTTTTTCCGTTCTTATTTGAGATAACTGGTTCTCTTTCATTATACTAGTTTGATAGCTATAGAAAACCTTAAAATGAAAGAAGATTTGCGAAAAGAGAAGATTTATTTCGATGCTTGGAAACTTCATTAGATTCACTTATTTTCCGTTCTTATTTGTGATAACTGGTTCTCTTTCATTTTGCTAGTTTGATAGCTGTAGAAAAGCATATTATGCGGAACGAATCTCGAAAAGAAAAAAATATTTTTTCAAAGTTTGGAAACTTCATTAGAATCAATTTTTTTCCGTTCTGATTTGAGATAACTGGTTCTCTTTCATTATACTAGTTTGATAGCCTTAGAAAAGCATATTATGCGGAAAGAATCTCGAAAAGAAAAAAATTTTTTTTCAAAGTTTGGAAACTTCATTAGAATCACTTTTTTTCCGTTCTTATTTGAGATAACTGGATCTCTTTCATTTTGCTAGTTTGATAGCTGTAGAAAAGCATATTATGCGGAAAGATTCTCGAAAAGAAAAAAAAATTTTTTCAAAGTTTGGAAACTTCATTAGAATCAATTTTTTTCCGTTCTTATTTGAGATAACTGGTTCTCTTTCATTATACTAGTTTGATAGCCTTAGAAAATCATATTATGCGGAAAGAATCTCGAAAAGAAAAAAATTTTTTTTCAAACTTTGGAAACTTCATTAGAATCATTTTTTTCCCGATCTTATTTGAGATAACTGGTTTTCTTTCATTTTGCTAGTTTGATAGCTGTAGAAAAGCATATTATGCGGAATGAATCTGGAAAAGAAAAAAATTTTTTTTCGAAGGTTGAAAAATCCAAGATATAAACAATTTTTTTCGTTCTTATTTGATATAACTGGCTTTCTTTCATTTTGCTAGTTTAATAGCTGTAGAAAAGCATATTATGCGGAAAGAATCTCGCAAAGAAAAAAAAAATTTTTCGAAGGTTGAAAAATCCAAGATATAATCAATTTTTTTCCGTTCTTATTTGTGATAACTGGTTCTCTTTCATTTTGCTAGTTAATAGCTGTAGAAAAGCATATTATGCGGAAAGAATCTCGAAAAGAAAAACAAATTTTTTCAAAGTTTGGAAACTTCATTAGAATCACTTTTTTTCCGTTCTTATTTGAGATAACTGGTTCTCTTTCATTATACTAATTTGATAGCCTTAGACATGCATATTATGCGGAAAGAATCTCGAAAAGAAAAAAAAATTTTTTCAAAGTTGGGAAACTTCATTAGAACCACTTTTTTTTCCGTTCTTATTTGAGATAACTGGATCTCTTTCATTTTGCTAGTTTGA
Source organism: Metallyticus violacea (assembly GCA_030762175.1). NCBI lineage: Eukaryota > Metazoa > Arthropoda > Insecta > Mantodea > Metallyticidae > Metallyticus > Metallyticus violacea. The sequence goes on from CM060832.1 coordinate 74,398,968, forward strand.
TAGCTGTAGAAAAGCATATTATGCGGAAAGAATCTCGAAAAGAAAAAAAAATTTTTTCAAAGTTTGGAAACTTCATTAGAATCACTTTTTTTCCGTTCTTATTTGAGATCACTGGTTCTCTTTCATTATACTAGTTTGATGGCCTTAGAAATGCATATTATGCGGAAAGAATCTCGAAAAGAAAAAAATTTTTTTTCAAAGTTTGGAAACTTCATTAGAACGACTACTTTTCCGTTCTTATTTGATATAACTGGTTCTCTTTCATTATACTAGTTTGATAGCCTTAGAAAAGCATATTATGCGGAAAGAATCTCGAAAAGAAAAAAATTTTTTTCAAAGTTTGGAAACTTCATTAGAATCACTTTATTTCCGTTCTTATTTGAGATAACTGGATCTCTTTCATTTTGCTAGTTTGATAGCTGTAGAAAAGCATATTATGCGGAAAGAATCTCGAAAAGAAAAAATTTTTTTTTCAAAGATTGGAATCTTCATTAGAATCACTTTTTTTCCGTTCTTATTTGAGATAACTGGATCTCTTTCATTTTGCTAGTTTGATAGCTGTGGAAAAGCATATTATGCGGAAAGAATCTCGAAAAGAAAAAAAATTTTTTCAAAGTTTGGGAAATTCATTAGAATCACTTTTTTTCCATTCTTATTTGAGATAACTGGTTCTCTTTCATGATAGTAGTTTGATAGCCTTAGAAAAGCATATTACGCGGAAAGAATCTCGAAAAGAAAAAAAAATTTTTCAATGTTTGGGAACTTCATTAGAATCACTTTTTTTCCGTTCTTATTTGAGATAACTGGTTGTCTTTCATTTTGCTAGTTTGATAGCTGTAGAAAAGCATATTATGCGGAAAGAATCTCGAAAAGAAAAAAAAATTTTTTCAAAGTTTGGAAACTTCATTAGAATCAATTTTTTTCCGTTCTTATTTGAGATAACTGGTTCTCTTGCATTTTGCTACTTTGATAGCTGTAGAAAAGCATATAATGCGGAATGAATCTCGAAAGGAAAAAAATTTTTTTCCAAAGTTTGGAAACTTCATTAGAATCAATTTTTTTCCGTTCTTATTTGAGATAACTGGTTCTCATTCATTATACTAGTTTGATAGCCTTAGAAAAGCATATTATTCGGAAAGAATCTCGAAAAGAAAAACAAATTTTTTCAAAGTTTGGAAACTTCATTAGAATCACTTTATTTCCGTTTTTATTTGAGATAACTGGTTGTCTTTCATTATTCTAGTTTGATAGCCTTAGAAAAGCATATTATGCGGAAAGAATCTCGAAAAGAAAAAAAATTTTTTTCAAAGTTTGGAAACTTCATTAGAATCATTTTTTTTCCGTTCTTATTTGAAATAACTGGTTCTCTTTCATTATACTAGTTTGATAGCCTTAGAAAAGCATATTATGCGGAAAGAATCTCGAAAAGAAAAAAAATTTTTTTCCAAGTTTGGAAACTTCATTAGATTCACTTTTTTTCCGTTCTTATTTGAGATAACTGGATCTCTTTCATTTTGCTAGTTTGATAGCTGTAGAAAAGCATATTATGCGGAATGAATCTCGAAAAGAAAAAAATTTTTTTTCGAAGGTTGAAAAATCCAAGATATAAACAATTTTTTTCGTTCTTATTTGAGATAACTGGCTTTCTTTCATTTTGCTAGTTTAATAGCTGTAGAAAAGCATATTATGCGGAAAGAATCTCGAAAAGAAAAACAAATTTTTTCAAAGTTTGGAAACTTCATTAGAATCACTTTTTTTCCGTTCTTATTTGAGATAACTGGTTCTCTTTCATTATACTAATTTGATAGCCTTAGACATGCATATTATGCGGAAAGAATCTCGAAAAGAAAAAAAATTTTTTTCAAAGTTGGGAAACTTCATTAGAACCACTTTTTTTTCCGTTCTTATTTGAGATAACTGGATCTCTTTCATTTTGCTAGTTTGATAGCTGTAGAAAAGCATATTATGCGGAAAGAATCTCGAAAAGAAAAAAAAATTTTTTCAAAGTTTGGAAACTTGATTACATTCACTTTTTTTCCGTTCTTATTTGAGATAACTGGTTTTCTTTCATTTTGCTAGTTTGATAGCTGTAGAAAAGCATATTATGCGGAAAGAATCTCGAAAAGAAAAAAAAAATTTTTCGAAGGTTGAAAAATCCAAAATATAATTATTTTTTTTTCCGTTCTTATTTGTGATAACTGGTTCTCTTTCATTTTGCTAGTTGGATAGCTGTAGAAAAGCATATTATGCGGAAAGAATCTCGAAAAGAAAAAAATTGTTTTTCAAAGTTTGGAAACTTCATTAGAATCACTTTTTTTCGGTTCTTATTTGAGATAACTGGTTCTGTTTCATTTTGCTTGTTTGATAGCTGTAGAAAAGAATAATCTGCGGAAAGAATCTTCAAAAGAAAGAAGTTTTTTTTCAAAGTTTGGAAACTTCATTAGAATGACTTTTTTTCCGTTCTTATTTGAGATAACTGGTTCTCTTTCATTATACTAATTTGATAGCTGTGGAAAAGCATATTATGCGGAAAGAATCTCGAAAAGAAAAAAATATTTTTTCAAAGTTTGGAAAAATCATTAGAATCAATTTTTTTTCCGTTCTTATTTGAGATAACTGGTTCTCTTTCATTATACTAGTTTGATAGCCTTAGAAAGCATATTATGCGGAAAGAATCTCGAAAAGAAAAAAAAATTTTTTCAAAGTTTGGAAACTTCATTAGAATCACTTTTTTTCGGTTCTTATTTGAGATAACTGGTTCTCTTTCATTATACTAGTTTGATAGCCTTAGAAAAGCATATTTTGCGGAAAGAATCTCGAAAAGAAAAAATTTTTTTTCCAAAGTTTGGAAACTTCATTAGAATCAATTTTTTTTCCGTTCTTATTTGAGATAACTGGTTCTCTTTCATTATACTAGTTTGATAGCCTTAGAAAAGCATATTATGCGGAAAGAATCTCGAAAAGAAAAAAAAATTTTTTCAAAGTTTTTAAACTTCATTAGAATCACTTTTTTTCCGTTCTTATTTGAGATAACTGGATCTCTTTCATTTTGCTAGTTTGATAGCTGTAGAAAAGCATATTATGCGGAATGAATTTCGAAAAAAAAAAAAAAATTTTTCGAAGGTTGAAAAATCCAAGATATAAACAATGTTTTTCGTTCTTATTTGAGATAACTGGCTTTCTTTCATTTTGCTAGTTTAATAGCTGTAGAAAAGCATATTATGCGGAAAGAATCTCGCAAAGAAAAAAAAATTTTTTCGAATGTTGAAAAATCCAAGATATAATCATTTTTTTTCCGTTCTTATTTATGATAACTGGTTCTCTTTCATTTTGCTAGTTTGATAGCTGTAGAAAAGCATATTATGCGGAAAGAATCTCGAAAAGAAAAACAAATTTACTCAAAGTTTGGAAACTTCATTAGAATCACTTTTTTTCCGTTCTTATTTGAGATAACTGGTTCTATTTCATTATACTAATTTGATAGCCTTATACATGCATATTATGCGGAAAGAATCTCGAAAAGAAAAAAAATTTTTTTCAAAGTTGGGAAACTTCATTAGAACCACTTTTTTTTCCGTTCTTATTTGAGATAACTGGATCTCTTTCATTTTGCTAGTTTGATAGCTGTAGAAAAGCATATTATGCGGAAAGAATCTCGAAAAGAAAAACAAATTTTTTCAAAGTTTGGAAACTTCATTAGAATCACTTTTTTTCCGTTCTTATTTGAGATAACTGGTTCTCTTTCATTATACTAGTTTGATAGCCTTAGAAAAGCATATTATGCGAAAAGAATCTCGAAAAAAAAAAAAATTTTTTTCAAAGTTTGGAAACTTCATTAGAATCACTTTTTTTCCGTTCTTATTTGAGATAACTGGTTCTCTTTCATTATACTAGTTTGATAGCCTTAGAAAAACATATTATGCGGAAAGAATCTCGAAAAGAAAAAAATTTTTTTTCCAAGTTTGGAAACTTCGTTAGAAAAACCTTTTTTCCGTTCTTATTTGAGATAACTGGATCTCTTTCATTTTATTAGTTTGATAGCTGTAGAAAAGCATATTATGCGGAAAGCATCTCGAAAAGAAAAAAAAAATTTTCGAAGGTTGAAAACTCCAAGATATAATCAATTTTTTTTCGTTCTTATTTGTGATAACTGGTTCTCTTTCATTTTGCTAGTTTGATAGCTGTAGAAAAGCATATTATGCGGAAAGAATCTCGAAAAGAAAAAAAAAATTTTTTCAAATTTTGGAAACTTAATTAAAATCACTTTTTTCCCGTTCTTATTTGAGATAACTGGTTCTCTTTCATTATACTAATTTGATAGCCTTAGAAAAGCATATTATGCGGAAAGAATCTCGAAAAGAAAAAAATTTTTTTTCAAAGTTTGGAAACTTCATTAGAATCACTTTTTTTCCGTTCTTATTTGAGATCACTGGTTCTCTTTCATTATACTAGTTTGATGGCCTTAGAAATGCATATTATGCGGAAAGAATCTCGAAAAGAAAAAAAATTTTTTTTCAAAGTTTGGAAACTTCATTAGAACGACTTCTTTTCCGTTCTTATTTGATATAACTGGTTCTCTTTCATTATACTAGTTTGATAGCCTTAGAAAAGCATATTATGCGGAAAGAATCTCGAAAAGAAAAAATTTTTTTTCAAAGTTTGGAAACTTCATTAGAATCACTTTATTTCCGTTCTTATTTGAGATAACTGGATCTCTTTCATTTTGCTAGTTTGATAGCTGTAGAAAAGCATATTATGGGGAAAGAATCTCGAAAAGAAAAAATTTTTTTTTCAAAGTTTGGAAACTTCATTAGAATCACTTTTTTTCCGTTCTTATTTGAGATAACTGGATCTCTTTCATTTTGCTAGTTTGATAGCTGTGGAAAAGCATATTATGCGGAAAGAATCTCGAAAAGAAAAAAAATTTTTTCAAAGTTTGGAAAATTCATTAGAATCACTTTTTTTCCATTCTTTATTGAGATAACTGGTTCTCTTTCATTATACTAGTTTGATAGCCTTAGAAAAGCATATTATGCGGACAGAATCTCGAAAAGAAAAAAAATTTTTTCAAAGTTTGGAAACTTCATTAGAATCAATTTTTTTCCGTTCTTATTTGAGATAACTGGTTCTCTTTCATTTTGCTAGTTTGATAGCTGTAGAAAAGCATATTATGCGGAAAGAATCTCGAAAATAAAAAGAAATTTTTTCGAAGGTTGAAAAATCCAAGATATAATCAATTTTTTTCCGTTCTTATTTGTGATAACTGGTTCTCTTTCATTTTGCTAGTTTGATAGCTGTAGAAAAGCATATTATGCTGAAAGAATCTCGAAAAGAAAAACAAATTTTTTCAAAGTTTGGAAACTTCATTAGAATGACTTTTTTTCCGTTCTTGTTCGAGATAACTGGTTCGCTTTCATTATACTAGTTTGATAGCCTTAGAAAAGCATATTATGCGGAAAGAATCTGGAAAAAAAAAAAAATTTAAAGTATGGAAACTTCATTAGAATCAATTTTTCTCCGTTCTTATTTGTGATAACTGGTTCTCTTTCATTTTGCTAGTTTGATAGCTGTAGAAAATCATATTATGCGGAAAGAATCTCGAAAAGAAAAACAATTTTTTTCAAAGTTTGGAAACTTCATTAGAATCACTTTTTCCGTTCTTATTTGAGATAACTGGTTCTGTTTCATTATAATAGTTTGATACCCATAGAAAAGCATATTATGCGGAAAGAATCTCGAAAAGAAAAAAATATTTTTTCAAAGTTTGGAAACTTCATTAGAATCAATTTTTTTCCGTTCTGATTTGAGATAACTGGTTCTCTTTCATTATACTAGTTTGATAGCCTTAGAAAAGCATATTATGCGGAAAGAATCTCGAAAAGAAAAAAATTTTTTTTCAAAGTTTGGAAACTTCATTAGAATCACTTTTTTTCCGTTCTTATTTGAGATAACTGGTTCTCTTTCATTATACTAGTTTGATAGCCTTAGAAAAGCATATTATGCGGAAAGAATCTCGAAAAGAAAAAAAAATATTTTTCAAAGTTTGGAAACTTCATTGGAATCACTTTTTTTCCGTACTTATTTGAGATAACTGGTTCTCTTTCATTATACTAGTTTGATAGCCTTAGAAAAGCATATTATGCGGAAAGAATCTCGAAAAGAAAAAAAAAATTTTCAAAGTTTGGAAACTTAATTAAAATCACTTTTTTTCCGTTCTTATTTGAGATAACTGGATCTCTTTCATTTTGCTAGTTTGATAGCTGTAGAAAATTATATTATGCGGAAAGAATCTCGAAAAGAAAAAATTTTTTTTTCAAACTTTGGAAACTTCATTAGAATCACTTTTTTCCCGATCTTATTTGAGATAACTGGTTTTCTTTCATTTTGCTAGTTTGATAGCTGTAGAAAAGCATATTATGCGGAAAGAATCTGGAAAAGAAAAAAAATTTTTTTCGAAGGTTGAAAAATCCAAGATATAATCAATTTTTTTTTTGTTCTTATTTGTGATAACTGGTTCTCTTTCATTTTGCTAGTTTGATAGCTGTAGAAAACCATATTATGCGGAAAGAATCTCGAAAAGAAAAAAAATTTTTTTAAAGTTTGGAAACTTCATTGGAATCACTTTTTCCGTTCTTATTTGAAATAACTGGTTCTCTTTCATTATACTAGTTTGATAGTCTTAGAAAAGCATATTATGCGGAAAGAATCTCGAAAAGAAAAAAGTTTTTTTTTGATGTTTGGAAAATCCTTATGAATCAATTTTTTTCCATTCTTATTTGAGATAACTGGTTTTCTTTCATTTTGCTTCTTTGATAGCTGTAGAAAAGCATATTATGCTGAAAGAATCTCGAAAAGAAAAAAATTGTTTTTCAAAGTTTGGAAACTTCATTAGAATCACTTTTTTTCGGTTCTTATTTGAGATAACTGGTTCTCTTTCATTTTGCTTGTTTGATAGCTGTAGAAAAGAATAATCTGCGGAAAGAATCTCGAAAAGAAAGAAATTTTTTTTCAAAGTTTGGAATCTTCATTAGAATGACTTTTTTTCCGTTCTTATTTGAGATAACTGGTTCTCTTTCATTATACTAGTTTGATAGCTATAGAAAACCTTAAAATGAAAGAAGATTCGCGAAAAGAAAAGATTTATTTCGATGCTTGGAAACTTCATTAGATTCACTTATTTTCCGTTCTTATTTTAGATAACTGGTTCTCTTTCATTTTGCTAGTTTGATAGCTGTAGAAAAGCATATAATGCCGAAAGAATCTCGAAAAGAAAAAAATTTTTTTCAAAGTTTGGAAACTTCATTAGAATCACTTTTTTTCCGTTCATATTTGAGATAACTGGTTCTCTTTCATTATACTAGTTTGATAGCCGTAGAAAAGCATATTATGCGGAAAGAATCTCGAAAAGAAAAAAAAATTTTTCGAACGTTAAAAAATCCAAGATATAATCTTTTTTTTCCGTTCTTATTTGTGATAACTGGTTGTCTTTCATTTTGCTAGTTTGATAGCTGTAGAAAATCATATTATGCGGAAAGAATCTCGAAAAGAAAAACAATTTTTTTCAAAGTTTGGAAACTTCATTAGAATCACTTTTTCCGTTCTTATTTGAGATAACTGGTTCTCTTTCATTATACTAGTTTGATACCCATAGAAAAGCATATTATGCGGAAAGATTCTTGAAAAAAAAAAAAAATTTTCAAAGTTTGGAAACTTCATTAGAATCAATTTTTTTCCGTTCTTATTTGAGATAACAGGTTCTCTTTCATTATACTAGTTTAATAGTCTTAGAAATGCATATTATGCGGAAAGAATCTCGAAAACAAAAAAATTTCTTTTTCAATTTTGGAAACTTCATTAGAATCATTTTTTTTCGTTCTTATATGAGATAACTGGTTCTCTTTCATTATACTAGTTTGATAGCCTTAGAAAAGCATATTATGCGGAAAGAATCTCGAAAAGAAAAAAGTTTTTTTTTTTGATGTTTGGAAAATCCTTATGAATCAATTTTTTTCCATTCTTATTTGAGATAACTGATTCTCTTTCATTTTGCTTCTTTGATAGCTGTAGTAAAGCATATTATGCGGAAAGAATCTCGAAAAGAAAAAAATTGTTTTTCAAAGTTTGGAAACTTCATTAGAATCACTTTTTTTCGGTTCTTATTTGAGATAACTGGTTCTGTTTCATTTTGCTTGTTTGATAGCTGTAGAAAAGAATAATCTGCGGAAAGAATCTTCAAAAGAAAGAAGTTTTTTTTCAAAGTTTGGAAACTTCATTAGAATGACTTTTTTTCCGTTCTTATTTGAGATAACTGGTTCTCTTTCATTATACTAGTTTGATAGCTGTGGAAAAGCATATTATGCGGAAAGAATCTCGAAAAGAAAAAAATATTTTTTCAAAGTTTGGAAAAATCATTAGAATCAATTTTTTTTCCGTTCTTATTTGAAATAACTGGTTCTCTTTCATTATACTAGTTTGATAGGCTTAGAAAGCATATTATGCGGAAAGAATCTCGAAAAGAAAAAAAATTTTTTTCAAAGTTTGGAAACTTCATTAGAATCACTTTTTTTCCGTTCTTATTTGAGATAACTGGTTCTCTTTCATTATACTAGTTTGATAGCCTTAGAAAAGCATATTTTGCGGAAAGAATCTCGAAAAGAAAAAATTTTTTTTCCAAAGTTTGGAAACTTCATTAGAATCAATTTTTTTTCCGTTCTATTTTGAGATAACTGGTTCTCTTTCATTATACTAGTTTGATAGCCTTAGAAAAGCATATTATGCGGAAAGAATCTCGAAAAGAAAAAAAAATTTTTTCAAAGTTTTTAAACTTCATTAGAATCACTTTTTTTCCGTTCTTATTTGAGATAACTGGTTCTCTTTCATTATTCCAGTTTGATAGCCTTAGAAAAGCATACTATGCGGAAAGAATCTCGAAAAGAAAAAAAATTTTTTTTTAAAGTTTGGAAACTTCATTGGAATCACTTTTTTTCCGTTCTTATTTGAGATAACTGGTTCTCTTTCATTATACTAGTTTGATAGCCTTAGAAAAGCATATTATGCGGAAAGAATCTCGAAAAGAAAAAATTTTTTTTCCAAAGTTTGGAAACTTAATTAGAATCACTTTTTTTCCGTTCTTATTTGAGATAACTGGATCTCTTTCATTTTGCTACTTTGATAGCTGTAGAAAAGCATATTATGCGAAAAGATTCTCGAAAAGAAAAAAATAAATTTTCAAAGTTTGGAAACTTCATTAGAATCAATTTTTTTCCGTTCTTATTTGAGATAACTGGTTCTCTTTCATTATACTAGTTTGATAGCCTTAGAAAAGCATTTAATGCGGAAAGAATCTCGAAAAGAAAAAAATTTTTTTTCAAAGTTTGGAAACTTCATTTATTCACTTTTTTTCCGTTCTTATTTGAGATATCTGGATCTCTTTCATTTTGCTAGTTTGATAGTTAAAGAAAAGCATAAAATGAAGAAAGAATCTCGAAAAGAAAAATTTTTTTTTCAAAGTTTGGAAACTTCATTAGAATCAGTTTTTTTCCGTTCTTATTTGAGATAACTGGTTCTCTTTCATTTTACTAGTTTGATAGCCATAGAAAAGCATATCATGCCAAAAGAATCTCGAAAAGAAAAAAAATTTTTTTTCAAAGTTTGGAAACTTCATTAGAATCAATTTTTTTCCGTTCTTATTTGAAATAACTGGTTCTCTTTCATTATACTAGTTTGATAGCCTTAGAAAAGCATATTATGCGGAAAGAATCTCGAAAAGAAAAAAATTTTTTTTCAAAGTTTGGATACTTCATTAGAATCACTTTTTTTTCCGTTCTTATTTGAGATAACTGGTTCTCTTTCATTATACTAGTTTGATAGCCTTAGAAAAGCATATTATGCGGACAGAATCTCGAAAAGAAAAAAATTTTTTTCAAAGTTTGGAAACTTCATTAGAATCAATTTTTTTCCGTTCTTATTTGAGATGACTGGTTCTCTTTCATTTTGCTAGTTTGATAGCTGTAGAAAAGCATATTATGCGGAAAGAATCTCGAAAAGAAAAAGAAATTTTTTCGAAGGTTGAAAAATCCAAGATATAATCAATTTTTTTCCGTTCTTATTTGTGATAACTGGTTCTCTTTCATTTTGCTATTTTGATAGCTGTAGAAAAGCATATTATGCGGAAAGAATTTTGAAAAGAAAAAAAATTATTTTCCAAAGTTTGGAAACTTCATTAGAATCAATTTTTTTCCGTTCTTATTTGAGATAACTGGTTCTCTTTCATTATACTAATTTGATAGCCTTAGAAAAGCAAATTATGCGGAAAGAATCTCGAAAAGAAAAAAAAATTTTTTCAATGTTTGGAAACTTCATTATAATCAATTTTTTCCGTTCTCATTTGAGATAACTGGTTCTCTTTAATTTTGCTAGTGAATAGCTGTAGAAAAGCATATTATGCGGAAAGAATCTCGAAAAGAAAAAAAAAAATTTTCAAAGTTTGGATACTTCATTAGAATCACTTTTTTTCCGTTCTTATTTGAGATAACTGGTTCTCTTTCATTTTGATAGTTTGATAGCTGTAGAAAAGCATATTATGCGGAAAGAATCTCGAAATGAAAAAATTTTTTTTTCAAAGTTTGGAAACTTCATTAGAATCACTTTTTTTCCGTTCTTATTTGTGATAACTGGTTCTCTTTCATTTTGCTAGTTTGATAGCTGTAGAAAAGCATATTATGCGGAAAGAATCTCGAAAAGAAAAAAATTTTTTTTCAAAGTTTGGAAACTTCATTAGAATCAATTTTTTTCCGTTCTTATTTGAGATAACTGGTTCTCTTTCTTTATACTAGTTTGATAGCCTTAGAAAAGCATATTATGCGGAAAGAATCTCGAAAAGAAAAAAAATATATTTCAAAGTTTGGAAACTTCATTAGAATCAATTTTTTTCCGTTCTTATTTGAAATAACTGGTTCTCTTTCATTATTCTAGTTTGATAGCCTTAGAAAAGCATATTATGCGGAAAGAATCTCGAAAAGAAAAAAATTTTTTTTCAAAGTTTGGATACTTCATTAGAATCACTTTTTTTTCCGTTCTTATTTGAGATAACTGGTTCTCTTTCATTATACTAGTTTGATAGCCTTAGAAAAGCATATTATGCGGACAGAATCTCGAAAAGAAAAAAATTTTTTTCAAAGTTTGGAAACTTCATTAGAATCAATTTTTTTCCGTTCTTATTTGAGATAACTGGTTCTCTTTCATTTTGCTAGTTTGATAGCTGTAGAAAAGCATATTATGCGGAAAGAATCTCGAAAAGAAAAAGAAATTTTTTCGAAGGTTGAAAAATCCAAGATATAATCAATTTTTTTCCGTTCTTATTTGTGATAACTGGTTCTCTTTCATTTTGCTAGTTTGATAGCTGTAGAAAAGCATATTATGCTGAAAGAATCTCGAAAAGAAAATTAAATTTTTTCAAAGTTTGGAAACTTCATTAGAATGACTTTTTTTCCGTTCTTGTTCGAGATAACTGGTTCGCTTTCATTATACTAGTTTGATAGCCTTAGAAAAGCATATTATGCGGAAAGAATCTGGAAAAAAAAAAAAAATTTAAAGTATGGAAACTTCATTAGAATCAATTTTTCTCCGTTCTTATTTGTGATAACTGGTTCTCTTTCATTTTGCTAGTTTGATAGCTGTAGAAAATCATATTATGCGGAAAGAATCTCGAAAAGAAAAACAATTTTTTTCAAAGTTTGGAAACTTCATTAGAATCACTTTTTCCGTTCTTATTTGAGATAACTGGTTCTCTTTCATTATAATAGTTTGATACCCATAGAAAAGCATATTATGCGGAAAGATTCTTGAAAAAAAAAAAAAAATTTCAAAGTTTGGAAACTTCATTAGAATCAATTTTTTTCCGTTCTTATTTGAGATAACAGGTTCTCTTTCATTATACTAGTTTAATAGTCTTAGAAATGCATATTATGCGGAAAGAATCTCGAAAATAAAAAAAATTTTTTTTTCAAAGTTTGGAAACTTCATTAGAATCACTTCTATAAGTTCCTATTTGAGATAACTGGTTTTCTTTCATTATACTAGTTTGATAGCCTTAGAAAAGCATATTATGCCGAAAGAATCTCGAAAAGAAAAAAGTTTTTTTTTGATGTTTGGAAAATCCTTATGAATCAATTTTTTTCCATTCTTATTTGAGATAACTGGTTCTCTTTCATTTTGCTTGTTTGATAGCTGTAGAAAAGAATAGTCTGCGGAAAGAATCTCCAAAAGAAAGAAATTTTTTTTCAAAGTTTGGTAACTTCATTAGAATGACTTTTTTTCCGTTCTTATTTGAGATAACTGGTTCTCTTTCATTATACTAGTTTGATAGCTATAGAAAACCTTAAAATGAAAGAAGATTTGCGAAAAGAGAAGATTTATTTCGATGCTTGGAAACTTCATTAGATTCACTTATTTTCCGTTCTTATTTGTGATAACTGGTTCTCTTTCATTTTGCTAGTTTGATAGCTGTAGAAAAGCATATTATGCGGAACGAATCTCGAAAAGAAAAAAATATTTTTTCAAAGTTTGGAAACTTCATTAGAATCAATTTTTTTCCGTTCTGATTTGAGATAACTGGTTCTCTTTCATTATACTAGTTTGATAGCCTTAGAAAAGCATATTATGCGGAAAGAATCTCGAAAAGAAAAAAATTTTTTTTCAAAGTTTGGAAACTTCATTAGAATCACTTTTTTTCCGTTCTTATTTGAGATAACTGGATCTCTTTCATTTTGCTAGTTTGATAGCTGTAGAAAAGCATATTTTGCGGAAAGATTCTCGAAAAGAAAAAAAAATTTTTTCAAAGTTTGGAAACTTCATTAGAATCAATTTTTTTCCGTTCTTATTTGAGATAACTGGTTCTCTTTCATTATACTAGTTTGATAGCCTTAGAAAATCATATTATGCGGAAAGAATCTCGAAAAGAAAAAAATTTTTTTTCAAACTTTGGAAACTTCATTAGAATCACTTTTTTCCCGATCTTATTTGAGATAACTGGTTTTCTTTCATTTTGCTAGTTTGATAGCTGTAGAAAAGCATATTATGCGGAATGAATCTCGAAAAGAAAAAAATTTTTTTTCGAAGGTTGAAAAATCCAAGATATAAACAATTTTTTTCGTTCTTATTTGATATAACTGGCTTTCTTTCATTTTGCTAGTTTAATAGCTGTAGAAAAGCATATTATGCGGAAAGAATCTCGCAAAGAAAAAAAAAATTTTTCGAAGGTTGAAAAATCCAAGATATAATCAATTTTTTTCCGTTCTTATTTGTGATAACTGGTTCTCTTTCATTTTGCTAGTTAATAGCTGTAGAAAAGCACATTATGCGGAAAGAATCTCGAAAAGAAAAACAAATTTTTTCAAAGTTTGGAAACTTCATTAGAATCACTTTTTTTCCGTTCTTATTTGAGATAACTGGTTCTCTTTCATTATACTAATTTGATAGCCTTAGACATGCATATTATGCGGAAAGAATCTCTAAAAGAAAAAAAAATTTTTTCAAAGTTGGGAAACTTCATTAGAACCACTTTTTTTTCCGTTCTTATTTGAGATAACTGGATCTCTTTCATTTTGCTAGTTTGATAGCTGTAGAAAAGCATATTATGCGGAAAGAATCTCGAAAAGAAAAAAAAATTTTTTCAAAGTTTGGAAACTTCATTAGAATCACTTTTTTTCCGTTCTTATTTGAGATCACTGGTTCTCTTTCATTATACTAGTTTGATGGCCTTAGAAATGCATATTATGCGGAAAGAATCTCGAAAAGAAAAAAATTTTTTTCAAAGTTTGGAAACTTCATTAGAATCACTTTATTTCCGTTCTTATTTGAGATAACTGGATCTCTTTCATTTTGCTAGTTTGATAGCTGTAGAAAAGCATATTATGCGGAAAGAATCTCGAAAAGAAAAAATTTTTTTTTCAAAGTTTGGAATCTTCATTAGAATCACTTTTTTTCCGTTCTTATTTGAGATAACTGGATCTCTTTCATTTTGCTAGTTTGATAGCTGTGGAAAAGCATATTATGCGGAAAGAATATCGAAAAGAAAAAATTTTTTTTTCAAAGTTTGGAATCTTCATTAGAATCACTTTTTTTCCGTTCTTATTTGAGATAACTGGATCTCTTTCATTTTGCTAGTTTGATAGCTGTGGAAAAGCATATTATGCGGAAAGAATCTCGAAAAGAAAAAAAATTTTTTCAAAGTTTGGGAAATTCATTAGAATCACTTTTTTTCCATTCTTATTTGAGATAACTGGCTCTCTTTCATGATAGTAGTTTGATAGCCTTAGAAAAGCATATTACGCGGAAAGAATCTCGAAAAGAAAAAAAAATTTTTCAATGTTTGGGAACTTCATTAGAATCACTTTTTTTCCGTTCTTATTTGAGATAACTGGTTGTCTTTCATTTTGCTAGTTTGATAGCTGTAGAAAAGCATATTATGCGGAAAGAATCTCGAAAAGAAAAAAAAATTTTTTCAAAGTTTGGAAACTTCATTAGAATCAATTTTTTTCCGTTCTTATTTGAGATAACTGGTTCTCTTGCATTTTGCTAGTTTGATAGCTGTAGAAAAGCATATAATGCGGAATGAATCTCGAAAGGAAAAAAATTTTTTTCCAAAGTTTGGAAACTTCATTAGAATCAATTTTTTTCCGTTCTTATTTGAGATAACTGGTTCTCATTCATTATACTAGTTTGATAGCCTTAGAAAAGCATATTATTCGGAAAGAATCTCGAAAAGAAAAACAAATTTTTTCAAAGTTTGGAAACTTCATTAGAATCACTTTATTTCCGTTTTTATTTGAGATAACTGGTTGTCTTTCATTATTCTAGTTTGATAGCCTTAGAAAAGCATATTATGCGGAAAGAATCTCGAAAAGAAAAAAAATTTTTTTCAAAGTTTGGAAACTTCATTAGAATCATTTTTTTTCCGTTCTTATTTGAAATAACTGGTTCTCTTTCATTATACTAGTTTGATAGCCTTAGAAAAGCATATTATGCGGAAAGAATCTCGAAAAGAAAAAAAATTTTTTTCCAAGTTTGGAAACTTCATTAGATTCACTTTTTTTCCGTTCTTATTTGAGATAACTGGATCTCTTTCATTTTGCTAGTTTGATAGCTGTAGAAAAGCATATTATGCGGAATGAATCTCGAAAAGAAAAAAATTTTTTTTCGAAGGTTGAAAAATCCAAGATATAAACAATTTTTTTCGTTCTTATTTGAGATAACTGGCTTTCTTTCATTTTGCTAGTTTAATAGCTGTAGAAAAGCATATTATGCGGAAAGAATCTCGAAAAGAAAAACAAATTTTTTCAAAGTTTGGAAACTTCATTAGAATCACTTTTTTTCCGTTCTTATTTGAGATAACTGGTTCTCTTTCATTATACTAATTTGATAGCCTTAGACATGCATATTATGCGGAAAGAATCTCGAAAAGAAAAAAAATTTTTTTCAAAGTTGGGAAACTTCATTAGAACCACTTTTTTTTCCGTTCTTATTTGAGATAACTGGATCTCTTTCATTTTGCTAGTTTGATAGCTGTAGAAAAGCATATTATGCGGAAAGAATCTCGAAAAGAAAAAAAAATTTTTTCAAAGTTTGGAAACTTGATTACATTCACTTTTTTTCCGTTCTTATTTGAGATAACTGGTTTTCTTTCATTTTGCTAGTTTGATAGCTGTAGAAAAGCATATTATGCGGAAAGAATCTCGAAAAGAAAAAAAAAATTTTTCGAAGGTTGAAAAATCCAAAATATAATTATTTTTTTTTCCGTTCTTATTTGTGATAACTGGTTCTCTTTCATTTTGCTAGTTGGATAGCTGTAGAAAAGCATATTATGCGGAAAGAATCTCGAAAAGAAAAAAATTGTTTTTCAAAGTTTGGAAACTTCATTAGAATCACTTTTTTTCGGTTCTTATTTGAGATAACTGGTTCTGTTTCATTTTGCTTGTTTGATAGCTGTAGAAAAGAATAATCTGCGGAAAGAATCTTCAAAAGAAAGAAGTTTTTTTTCAAAGTTTGGAAACTTCATTAGAATGACTTTTTTCCGTTCTTATTTGAGATAACTGGTTCTCTTTCATTATACTAATTTGATAGCTGTGGAAAAGCATATTATGCGGAAAGAATCTCGAAAAGAAAAAAATATTTTTTCAAAGTTTGGAAAAATCATTAGAATCAATTTTTTTTCCGTTCTTATTTGAGATAACTGGTTCTCTTTCATTATACTAGTTTGATAGCCTTAGAAAGCATATTATGCGGAAAGAATCTCGAAAAGAAAAAAAAATTTTTTCAAAGTTTGGAAACTTCATTAGAATCACTTTTTTTCGGTTCTTATTTGAGATAACTGGTTCTCTTTCATTATACTAGTTTGATAGCCTTAGAAAAGCATATTTTGCGGAAAGAATCTCGAAAAGAAAAAATTTTTTTTCCAAAGTTTGGAAACTTCATTAGAATCAATTTTTTTTCCGTTCTTATTTGAGATAACTGGTTCTCTTTCATTATACTAGTTTGATAGCCTTAGAAAAGCATATTATGCGGAAAGAATCTCGAAAAGAAAAAAAAATTTTTTCAAAGTTTTTAAACTTCATTAGAATCACTTTTTTTCCGTTCTTATTTGAGATAACTGGATCTCTTTCATTTTGCTAGTTTGATAGCTGTAGAAAAGCATATTATGCGGAATGAATTTCGAAAAAAAAAAAAAAATTTTTCGAAGGTTGAAAAATCCAAGATATAAACAATTTTTTTCGTTCTTATTTGAGATAACTGGCTTTCTTTCATTTTGCTAGTTTAATAGCTGTAGAAAAGCATATTATGCGGAAAGAATCTCGCAAAGAAAAAAAAATTTTTTCGAAGGTTGAAAAATCCAAGATATAATCATTTTTTTTCCGTTCTTATTTATGATAACTGGTTCTCTTTCATTTTGCTAGTTTGATAGCTGTAGAAAAGCATATTATGCGGAAAGAATCTCGAAAAGAAAAACAAATTTTCTCAAAGTTTGGAAACTTCATTAGAATCACTTTTTTTCCGTTCTTATTTGAGATAACTGGTTCTATTTCATTATACTAATTTGATAGCCTTATACATGCATATTATGCGGAAAGAATCTCGAAAAGAAAAAAAATTTTTTTCAAAGTTGGGAAACTTCATTAGAACCACTTTTTTTTCCGTTCTTATTTGAGATAACTGGATCTCTTTCATTTTGCTAGTTTGATAGCTGTAGAAAAGCATATTATGCGGAAAGAATCTCGAAAAGAAAAACAAATTTTTTCAAAGTTTGGAAACTTCATTAGAATCACTTTTTTTCCGTTCTTATTTGAGATAACTGGTTCTCTTTCATTATACTAGTTTGATAGCCTTAGAAAAGCATATTATGCGAAAAGAATCTCGAAAAGAAAAAAAATTTTTTTCAAAGTTTGGAAACTTCATTAGAATCACTTTTTTTCCGTTCTTATTTGAGATAACTGGTTCTCTTTCATTATACTAGTTTGATAGCCTTAGAAAAACATATTATGCGGAAAGAATCTCGAAAAGAAAAAAATTTTTTTTCCAAGTTTGGAAACTTCGTTAGAAAAACCTTTTTTCCGTTCTTATTTGAGATAACTGGATCTCTTTCATTTTATTAGTTTGATAGCTGTAGAAAAGCATATTATGCGGAAAGCATCTCGAAAAGAAAAAAAAAATTTTCGAAGGTTGAAAACTCCAAGATATAATCAATTTTTTTTCGTTCTTATTTGTGATAACTGGTTCTCTTTCATTTTGCTAGTTTGATAGCTGTAGAAAAGCATATTATGCGGAAAGAATCTCGAAAAGAAAAAAAAAATTTTTTCAAATTTTGGAAACTTAATTAAAATCACTTTTTTCCCGTTCTTATTTGAGATAACTGGTTCTCTTTCATTATACTAATTTGATAGCCTTAGAAAAGCATATTATGCGGAAAGAATCTCGAAAAGAAAAAAATTTTTTTTCAAAGTTTGGAAACTTCATTAGAATCACTTTTTTTCCGTTCTTATTTGAGATCACTGGTTCCCTTTCATTATACTAGTTTGATGGCCTTAGAAATGCATATTATGCGGAAAGAATCTCGAAAAGAAAAAAAATTTTTTTTCAAAGTTTGGAAACTTCATTAGAACGACTTCTTTTCCGTTCTTATTTGATATAACTGGTTCTCTTTCATTATACTAGTTTGATAGCTGTGGAAAAGCATATTATGCGGAAAGAATCTCGAAAAGAAAAAATTTTTTTTCAAAGTTTGGAAACTTCATTAGAATCACTTTATTTCCGTTCTTATTTGAGATAACTGGATCTCTTTCATTTTGCTAGTTTGATAGCTGTAGAAAAGCATATTATGCGGAAAGAATCTCGAAAAGAAAAAATTTTTTTTTCAAAGTTTGGAAACTTCATTAGAATCACTTTTTTTCCGTTCTTATTTGAGATAACTGGATCTCTTTCATTTTGCTAGTTTGATAGCTGTGGAAAAGCATATTATGCGGAAAGAATCTCGAAAAGAAAAAAAATTTTTTCAAAGTTTGGAAAATTCATTAGAATCACTTTTTTTCCATTCTTATTTGAGATAACTGGTTCTCTTTCATTATAGTAGTTTGATAGCCTTAGAAAAGCATATTACGCGGAAAGAATCTCGAAAAGAAAAAAAAAATTTTTCAATGTTTGGGAACTTCATTAGAATCACTTTTTTTCCGTTCTTATTTGAGATAACTGGTTGTCTTTCATTTTGCTAGTTTGATAGCTGTAGAAAAGCATATTATGCGGAAAGAATCTCGAAAAGAAAAAAAAATTTTTTCAAAGTTTGGAAACTTCATTAGAATCAATTTTTTTCCGTTCTTATTTGAGATAACTGGTTCTCTTGCATTTTGCTAGTTTGATAGCTGTAGAAAAGCATATAATGCGGAATGAATCTCGAAAGGAAAAAAAATTTTTTCCAAAGTTTGGAAACTTCATTAGAATCAATTTTTTTCCGTTCTTATTTGAGATAACTGGTTCTCATTCATTATACTAGTTTGATAGCCTTAGAAAAGCATATTATTCGGAAAGAATCTCGAAAAGAAAAACAAATTTTTTCAAAGTTTGGAAACTTCATTGGAATCACTTTATTTCCGTTTTTATTTGAGATAACTGGTTGTCTTTCATTATTCTAGTTTGATAGCCTTAGAAAAGCATATTATGCGGAAAGAATCTCGAAAAGAAAAAAAATTTTTTTCAAAGTTTGGAAACTTCATTAGAATCACTTTTTTTCCGTTCTTATTTGAGATAACTGGTTCTCTTTCATTATACTAGTTTGATAGCCTTAGAAAAGCATATTATGCGGAAAGAATCTCGAAAAGAAAAAATATTTTTTTCCAAGTTTGGAAACTTCATTAGAATCACTTTTTTTCCGTTCTTATTTGATATAACTGGATCTCTTTCATTTTGCTAGTTTGATAGCTGTAGAAAAGCATATTATGCGGAATGAATCTCGAAAAGAAAAAAATTTTTTTTCGAAGGTTGAAAAATCCAAGATATAAACAATTTTTTTCGTTCTTATTTGAGATAACTGGCTTTCTTTCATTTTGCTAGTTTAATAGCTGTAGAAAAGCATATTATGCGGAAAGAATCTCGCAAAGAAAAAAAAAATTTTTCGAAGGTTGAAAAATCCAAGATATAATCAATTTTTTTCCGTTCTTATTTGTGATAACTGGTTTTCTTTCATTTTGCTAGTTTGATAGCTGTAGAAAAGCATATTATGCAGAAAGAATCTCGAAAAGAAAAACAAATTTTTTCAAAGTTTGGAAACTTCATTAGAATCACTTTTTTTCCGTTCTTATTTGAGATAACTGGTTCTCTTTCATTATACTAATTTGATAGCCTTAGACATGCATATTATGCGGAAAGAATCTCGAAAAGAAAAAAAATTTTTTTCAAAGTTGGGAAACTTCATTAGAACCACTTTTTTTTCCGTTCTTATTTGAGATAACTGGATCTCTTTCATTTTGCTAGTTTGATAGCTGTAGAAAAGCATATTATGCGGAAAGAATCTCGAAAAGAAAAAAAAATTTTTTCAAAGTTTGGAAACTTGATTACATTCACTTTTTTTCCGTTCTTATTTGAGATAACTGGTTTTCTTTCATTTTGCTAGTTTGATAGCTGTAGAAAAGCATATTATGCGGAAAGAATCTCGAAAAGAAAAAAAAATTTTTTCGAAGGTTGAAAAATCCAAAATATAATTATTTTTTTTTCCGTTCTTATTTGTGATAACTGGTTCTCTTTCATTTTGCTAGTTGGATAGCTGTAGAAAAGCATATTATGCGGAAACAATCTCGAAAAGAAAAACAAATTTTTTCAAAGTTTGGAAACTTCATTAGAATCACTTTTTTTCCGTTCTTATTTGAGATAACTGGTTCTCTTTCATTATACTAATTTGATAGCATTAGAAAAGCAAATTATGCGGAAAGAATCTTGAAAAGAAAAAAAAATTTTTTCAATGTTTGGAAACTTCATTAGAATCAATTTTTTCTGTTCTCATTTGAGATAACTGGTTCTCTTTAATTTTGCTAGTGAATAGCTGTAGAAAAGCATATTATGCGGAAAGAATCTCGAAAAGAAAAAAAAAATTTTCAAAGTTTGGATACTTCATTAGAATCACTTTTTTTCCGTTCTTATTTGAGATAACTGGTTCTCTTTCATTATACTATTTTGATAGCCTTAGAAAAGCATATTATGCGGAAAGAATCTCGAAAAGAAAAAAATTGTTTTTCAAAGTTTGGAAACTTCATTAGAATAACTTTTTTTCGGTTCTTATTTGAGATAACTGGTTCTCTTTCATTTTGCTTGTTTGATAGCTGTAGAAAAGAATAATATGCGGAAAGAATCTCGAAAAGAAAGAAATTTTTTTCAAAGTTTGGAAACTTCATTAGAATCAATTTTTTTCCGTTCTTATTTGAGATAACTGGTTCTCTTTCATTATACTATTTTGATAGCCTTAGAAAAGCATATTATGCGGAAAGAATCTCGAAAAGAAAAAAAAATTTTTTCAAAGTTTGGAAACTTCATTAGAATCACTTTTTTTTCGTTCTTATTTGAGATAACTGGTTCTCTTTCATTTTGCTAGTTTGATAGCTGTAGAAAAGCATATTATGCGGTAAGAATGTCGAAAAAAAAAAATTTTTTTCAAAGTTTGGAAAATTCATTAGAATCACTTTTTTTCGGTTCTTATTTGAGATAACTGGTTCTCTTTCATTATACTAGTTTGATAGCCTTAGAAAAGCATATTATGCGGAAAGAATCTCGAAAAGAAAAAAAAAATTTTTCAATTTTTGGAAACTTCATTAGAATAATTTTTTTCCGTTCTTATTTGAGATAACTGGTTCTCTTTCATTTTGCTAGTGAATAGCTGTAGAAAAGCGTATTATGCGGAAAGAATCTCGAAAAGAAAAAAAAAAATTTTCAAAGTTTGGAAACTTCATTAGAATCAATTTTTTTCCGTTCTTATTTGAGATAACTGGTTCTCTTTCATTAAACTAGTTTGATAGCCTTAGAAAAGCATATTATGCGGAAAGAATCTCCAAAAGAAAAAATTTTTTTTTCAAAGTTTGGAAACTTCATTAGAATCACTTTTTTTCGGTTCTTATTTAGGATAACTCGTTCTCTTTCATTTTGCTTGTTTGATAGCTGTAGAAAAGAATAATATGCGGAAAGAATCTCGAAAAGAAAGAAATTTTTTTTCAAAGTTTGGAAACTTCATTAGAATCACTTTTTTACCGTTCTTATTAGAGATAACTGGTTCTCTTTCATTTTGCTAGTTTGATAGCTGTAGAAAATCATATTATCCGGAAAGAATCTGGAAAAGAAAAAAAAATTTTTTCAAAGTTTGGAAACTTCATTAGAATCAAATTTTCCGTTCTTATTTGAGATAACTGGTTCTCTTTCATTTTGCTAGTTTGATAGCTGTAGAAAAGCATATAATGCGGAAAGAATCTCGAAAAGAAAAAAATATTTTTTCAAAGTTTGGAAACTTCATTAGAATCAATTTTTTTCCGTTCTTATTTGAGATATCTGGTTCTCTTTCATTATACTAGTTTGATAGCTGTAGAAAAGCATATTATGCGGAAAGAATGTCGAAAAGAAAAAAATTTTTTTCAAATTTGGAAACTTCATTAGAAACAATTTTTTTCCGTTCTTATTTGAGATAACTGGTTCTCCTTCATTTTGCTAGTTTGATAGCTGTAGAAAAGCATATTATGCAGAAAGAATCTCGAAAAGAAAAAAAAATTTTTCAAAGTTTGGAAATTTCATTAGAATCAATTTTTTTCCGTTCTTATTTGAGATAACTGGTTCTCTTTCATTTTGCTAGTGTGATAGCTGTAGAAAAGCATATTATGCGGAAAGAATCTCGAAAAGAAAAAAAAAATTTTTCAAAGTTTGGAAACTTCAATCGAATCAATTTTTTTCCGTTCTTATTTGAGATAACTGGTTCTCTTTCATTTTGCTAGTTTGATAGCTGTAGAAAAGCATATAATGCGGAAAGAATCTCGAAAAGAAAAACAAATTTTTTCAAAGTTTGGAAACTTCATTAGAATTTTTTTTTTCCCGTTCTTATTTGAGATAACTGGTTCTCTTTCATTAAACTAGTTTGATAGCCTTAGAAAAGCATATTATGCGGAAAGAATCTCGAAAAGAAAAAAAAAATTTTTCGAAGGTTGAAAAATCCAAGATATAATCTTTTTTTTTTCCGTTCTTATTTGTGATAACTGGTTCTCTTTCATTTTGCTAGTTTGATAGCTGTAGAAAATCATATTATGCGGAAAGAATCTCGAAAAGAAAAACAATTTTTTTCAAAGTTTGGAAACTTCATTAGAATCACTTTTTCCGTTCTTATTTGAGATAACTGGTTCTCTTTCATTATACTAGTTTGATAGCCATAGAAAAGCATATTATGCGGAAAGATTCTTGAAAAAAATTTTTTTTCAAAGTTTGGAAACTTCATTAGAATCAATTTTTTTCCGTTCTTATTTGTGATAACTGGTTCTCTTTCATTATACTAAATTGATAGCCTTAGAAAAGCATATTATGCGGAAAGAATCTCGAAAATAAAAAAAAATTTTTTTTCAAAGTTTGGAAACTTCATTAGAATCACTTCTTTAAGTTCCTATTTGAGATAACTGGTTTTCTTTCATTATACTAGTTTGATAGCCTTAGAAAAGCATATTATGCGGAAAGAATTTCGAAAAGAAAATAGTTTTTTTTTTTTGTTTGGAAAATTCTTATGAATCAATTTTTTTCCATTCTTATTTGAGATAACTGGTTCTCTTTCATTTTGCTTCTTTGATAGCTGTAGAAAAGCATATTATGCGGAAAGAATCTCGAAAAGAAAAAAATTGTTTTTCAAAGTTTGGAAACTTCATTAGAATCACTTTTTTTCGGTTCTTATTTGAGATAACTGGTTCTCTTTCATGTTGCTTGTTTGATAGCTGTAGAAAAGAATAATCTGCGGAAAGAATCTCCAAAAGAAGGAAATTTTTTTTCAAAGTTTGGTAACTTCATTAGATTGACTTTTTTTCCGTTCTTATTGGAGATAACTGGTTCTCTTTCATTATACTAGTTTGATAGCTATAGAAAACCTTAAAATGAAAGAATATTCCCGAAAAGAGAAGATTTATTTCGATGCTTGGAAACTTCATTAGATTCACTAATTTTCCGTTCTTATTTGAGATAACTGGTTCTCTTTCATTTTGCTAGTTTGATAGCTGTAGAAAAGCACATTATGCGGAAAGAATCTCGAAAAGAAAAAAATATTTTTTCAAAGTTTGGAAACTTCATTAGAATCAATTTTTTTCCGTTCTGATTTGAGATAACTGGTTCTCTTTCATTATACTAGTTTGATAGCCTTAGAAAAGCATATTATGCGGAAAGAATCTCGAAAAGAAAAAAATTTTTTTTCAAAGTTTGGAAACTTCATTAGAATCACTTTTTTTCCGTTCTTATTTGAGATAACTGGTTCTCTTTCATTATACTAGTTTGATAGCCTTAGAAAAGCATATTATGCGGAAAGAATCTCGAAAAGAAAAAAAAATTTTTTTCAAAGTTTGGAAACTTCATTGGAATCACTTTTTTTCCGTTCTTATTTGAGATAACTGGTTCTCTTTCATTATACTAGTTTGATAGCCTTAGAAAAGCATATTATGCGGAAAGAATCTCGAAAAGAAAAAAAATTTTTTCAAAGTTTGGAAACTTAATTAACATCACTTTTTTTCCGTTCTTATTTGAGATAACTGGATCTCTTTCATTTTGCTAGTTTGATAGCTGTAGAAAATTATATTATGCGGAAAGAATCTCGAAAAGAAAAAATTTTTTTTTCAAACTTTGGAAACTTCATTAGAATCACTTTTTTCCCGATCTTATTTGAGATAACTGGTTTTCTTTCATTTTGCTAGTTTGATAGCTGTAGAAAAGCATATTATGCGGAAAGAATCTGGAAAAGAAAAAAAATTTTTTTCGAAGGTTGAAAAATCCAAGATATAATCAATTTTTTTTGTTCTTATTTGTGATAACTGGTTCTCTTTCATTTTGCTAGTTTGATAGCTGTAGAAAACCATATTATGCGGAAAGAATCTCGAAAAGAAAAAAAATTTTTTTCAAAGTTTGGAAACTTCATTGGAATCACTTTTTCCGTTCTTATTTGAAATAACTGGTTCTCTTTCATTATACTAGTTTGATAGTCTTAGAAAAGCATATTATGCGGAAAGAATCTCGAAAAGAAAAAAAAATTTTTTTGATGTTTGGAAAATCCTTATGAATCAATTTTTTTCCATTCTTATTTGAGATAACTGGTTTTCTTTCATTTTGCTTCTTTGATAGCTGTAGAAAAGCATATTATGCTGAAAGAATCTCGAAAAGAAAAAAATTGTTTTTCAAAGTTTGGAAACTTCATTAGAATCACTTTTTTTCGGTTCTTATTTGAGATAACTGTTTCTCTTTCATTTTGCTTGTTTGATAGCTATAAAAGAATAATCTGCGGAAAGAATCTCGAAAAGAAAGAAATTTTTTTCAAAGTTTGGAAACTTCATTAGAATCAATTTTTTTCCGTTCTTATTTGAGATAACTGGTTCTCTTTCATTATACTATTTTGATAGCCTTAGAAAAGCATATTATGCGGAAAGAATCTCGAAAAGAAAAAAAAATTTTTTCAAAGTTTGGAAACTTCATTAGAATCACTTTTTTTCCGTTCTTATTATAGATAACTGGTTCTCTTTCATTTTGCTAGTTTGATTGCTGTAGAAAAGCATATTATGCGGAAAGAATGTCGAAAAAAAAAAATTTTTTTCAAAGTTTGGAAAATTCATTAGAATCACTTTTTTTCGGTTCTTATTTGAGATAACTGGTTCTCTTTCATTATACTAGTTTGATAGCCTTAGAAAAGCATATTATGCGGAAAGAATCTCGAAAAGAAAAAAAATTTTTTTCCAAATTTTCGAAACTTCATTAGAATCACTTTTTTTCCGTTCTTATTTGAGATAACTGGTTCTCTTTCATTATACTAATTTGATAGCCTTAGAAAAGCATATTATGCGGAAAGAATCTCGAAAAGAAAAAAAAAATATTAGAATAATTTTTTTCCGTTCTTATTTGAGATAACTGGTTCTCTTTCATTTTGCTAGTGAATAGCTGTAGAAAAGCGTATTATGCGGAAAGAATCTCGAAAAGAAAAAAAAAATTTTTCAAAGTTTGGAAACTTCATTAGAATCAATTTTTTTCCGTTCTTATTTGAGATAACTGGTTCTCTTTCATTAAACTAGTTTGATAGCCTTAGAAAAGCATATTATGCGGAAAGAATCTCCAAAAGAAAAAAATTTTTTTTCAAAGTTTGGAAACTTCATTAGAATCACTTTTTTTCGGTTCTTATTTAGGATAACTGGTTCTCTTTCATTTTGCTTGTTTGATAGCTGTAGAAAAGAATAATATGCGGAAAGAATTTCGAAAAGAAAGAAATTTTTTTTCAAAGTTTGGAAACTTCATTAGAATCAATTTTTTACCGTTCTTATTTGAGATAACTGGTTCTCTTTCATTTTGCTAGTTTGATAGCTGTAGAAAATCATATTATCCGGAAAGAATCTGGAAAAGAAAAAAAAATTTTTTCAAAGTTTGGAAACTTCATTAGAATCAAATTTTCCGTTCTTATTTGAGATAACTGGTTCTCTTTCATTTTGCTAGTTTGATAGCTGTAGAAAAGCATATAATGCGGAAAGAATCTCGAAAAGAAAAAAATATTTTTTCAAAGTTTGGAAACTTCATTAGAATCAATTTTTTTCCGTTCTTATTTGAGATATCTGGTTCTCTTTCATTATACTAGTTTGATAGCTGTAGAAAAGCATATTATGCGGAAAGAATGTCGAAAAGAAAAAAATTTTTTTCAAAGTTTGGAAACTTCATTAGAAACAATTTTTTTCCGTTCTTATTTGAGATAACTGGTTCTCCTTCATTTTGCTAGTTTGATAGCTGTAGAAAAGCATATTATGCAGAAAGAATCTCGAAAAGAAAAAAAATTTTTTTCAAAGTTTGGAAATTTCATTAGAATCAATTTTTTTCCGTTCTTATTTGAGATAACTGGTTCTCTTTCATTTTGCTAGTTTGATAGCTGTAGAAAAGCATATAATGCGGAAAGAATCTCGAAAAGAAAAACAAATTTTTTCAAAGTTTGGAAACTTCATTAGAATCACTTTTTTTCCGTTCTTATTTGAGAAAACTGGTTCTCTTTCATTAAACTAGTTTGATAGCCTTAGAAAAGCATATTATGCGGAAAGAATCTCGAAAAGAAAAAAAAATTTTTTCGAAGGTTGAAAAATCCAAGATATAATCTTTTTTTTTTCCGTTCTTATTTGTGATAACTGGTTCTCTTTCATTTTGCTAGTTTGATAGCTGTAGAAAATCATATTATGCGGAAAGAATCTCGAAAAGAAAAACAATTTTTTTCAAAGTTTGGAAACTTCATTAGAATCACTTTTTCCGTTCTTATTTGAGATAACTGGTTCTCTTTCATTATACTAGTTTGATAGCCATAGAAAAGCATATTATGCGGAAAGATTCTTGAAAAAAAAATTTTTTTTCAAAGTTTGGAAACTTCATTAGAATCAATTTTTTTCCGTTCTTATTTGAGATAACTGGTTCTCTTTCATTATACTAAATTGATAGCCTTAGAAAAGCATATTATGCGGAAAGAATCTCGAAAATAAAAAAAAATTTTTTTTCAAAGTTTGGAAACTTCATTAGAATCACTTCTTTAAGTTCCTATTTGAGATAACTGGTTTTCTTTCATTATACTAGTTTGATAGCCTTAGAAAAGCATATTATGCGGAAAGAATTTCGAAAAGAAAATAGTTTTTTTTTGATGTTTGGAAAATCCTTATGAATCAATTTTTTTCCATTCTTATTTGAGATAAATGGTTCTCTTTCATTTTGCTTCTTTGATAGCTGTAGAAAAGCATATTATGCGGAAAGAATCTCGAAAAGAAAAAAATTGTTTTTCAAAGTTTGGAAACTTCATTAGAATCACTTTTTTTCGGTTCTTATTGGAGATAACTGGTTCTCTTTCATTTTGCTTGTTTGATAGCTGTAGAAAAGAATAATCTGCGGAAAGAATCTCCAAAAGAAAGAAATTTTTTTTCAAAGTTTGGTAACTTCATTAGATTGACTTTTTTTCCGTTCTTATTTGAGATAACTGGTTCTCTTTCATTATACTAGTTTGATAGCTATAGAAAACCTTAAAATGAAAGAATATTCGCGAAAAGAGAAGATTTATTTCGATGCTTGGAAACTTCATTAGATTCACTTATTTTCCGTTCTTATTTGAGATAACTGGTTCTCTTTCATTTTGCTAGTTTGATAGCTGTAGAAAAGCACATTATGCGGAAAGAATCTCGAAAAGAAAAAAATATTTTTTCAAAGTTTGGAAACTTCATTAGAATCAATTTTTTTCCGTTCTGATTTGAGATAACTGGTTCTCTTTCATTATACTAGTTTGATAGCCTTAGAAAAGCATATTATGCGGAAAGAATCTCGAAAAGAAAAAAATTTTTTTTCAAAGTTTGGAAACTTCATTAGAATCACTTTTTTTCCGTTCTTATTTGAGATAACTGGTTCTCTTTCATTATACTAGTTTGATAGCCTTAGAAAAGCATATTATGCGGAAAGAATCTCGAAAAGAAAAAAAAATTTTTTTCAAAGTTTGGAAACTTCATTGGAATCACTTTTTTTCCGTTCTTATTTGAGATAACTGGTTCTCTTTCATTATACTAGTTTGATAGCCTTAGAAAAGCATATTATGCGGAAAGAATCTCGAAAAGAAAAAAAATTTTTTCAAAGTTTGGAAACTTAATTAAAATCACTTTTTTTCCGTTCTTATTTGAGATAACTGGATCTCTTTCATTTTGCTAGTTTGATAGCTGTAGAAAATTATATTATGCGGAAAGAATCTCGAAAAGAAAAAAATTTTTTTTCAAACTTTGGAAACTTCATTAGAATCACTTTTTTCCCGATCTTATTTGAGATAACTGGTTTTCTTTCATTTTGCTAGTTTGATAGCTGTAGAAAAGCATATTATGCGGAAAGAATCTGGAAAAGAAAAAAAATTTTTTTCGAAGGTTGAAAAATCCAAGATATAATCAATTTTTTTTTTGTTCTTATTTGTGATAACTGGTTCTCTTTCATTTTGCTAGTTTGATAGCTGTAGAAAACCATATTATGCGGAAAGAATCTCGAAAAGAAAAAAAATTTTTTTCAAAGTTTGGAAACTTCATTGGAATCACTTTTTCCGTTCTTATTTGAAATAACTGGTTCTCTTTCATTATACTAGTTTGATAGTCTTAGAAAAGCATATTATGCGGAAAGAATCTCGAAAAGAAAAAAGTTTTTTTTTGATGTTTGGAAAATCCTTATGAATCAATTTTTTTCCATTCTTATTTGAGATAACTGGTTTTCTTTCATTTTGCTTCTTTGATAGCTGTAGAAAAGCATATTATGCTGAAAGAATCTCGAAAAGAAAAAAATTGTTTTTCAAAGTTTGGAAACTTCATTAGAATCACTTTTTTTCGGTTCTTATTTGAGATAACTGGTTCTCTTTCATTTTGCTTGTTTGATAGCTGTAGAAAAGAATAATCTGCGGAAAGAATCTCGAAAAGAAAGAAATTTTTTTTCAAAGTTTGGAATCTTCATTAGAATGTCTTTTTTTCCGTTCTTATTTGAGATAACTGGTTCTCTTTCATTATACTAGTTTGATAGCCTTAGAAAAGCATATTATGCGGAAAGAATCTCGAAAAGAAAAAAAATTTTTTCAAAGTTTGGAAACTTAATTAAAATCACTTTTTTTCCGTTCTTATTTGAGATAACTGGATCTCTTTCATTTTGCTAGTTTGATAGCTGTAGAAAATTATATTATGCGGAAAGAATCTCGAAAAGAAAAAATTTTTTTTTCAAACTTTGGAAACTTCATTAGAATCACTTTTTTCCCGATCTTATTTGAGATAACTGGTTTTCTTTCATTTTGCTAGTTTGATAGCTGTAGAAAAGCATATTATGCGGAAAGAATCTGGAAAAGAAAAAAAATTTTTTTCGAAGGTTGAAAAATCCAAGATATAATCAATTTTTTTTGTTCTTATTTGTGATAACTGGTTCTCTTTCATTTTGCTAGTTTGATAGCTGTAGAAAACCATATTATGCGGAAAGAATCTCGAAAAGAAAAAAAATTTTTTTCAAAGTTTGGAAACTTCATTGGAATCACTTTTTCCGTTCTTATTTGAAATAACTGGTTCTCTTTCATTATACTAGTTTGATAGTCTTAGAAAAGCATATTATGCGGAAAGAATCTCGAAAAGAAAAAAAAATTTTTTTGATGTTTGGAAAATCCTTATGAATCAATTTTTTTCCATTCTTATTTGAGATAACTGGTTTTCTTTCATTTTGCTTCTTTGATAGCTGTAGAAAAGCATATTATGCTGAAAGAATCTCGAAAAGAAAAAAATTGTTTTTCAAAGTTTGGAAACTTCATTAGAATCACTTTTTTTCGGTTCTTATTTGAGATAACTGTTTCTCTTTCATTTTGCTTGTTTGATAGCTGTAGAAAAGAATAATCTGCGGAAAGAATCTCGAAAAGAAAGAAATTTTTTTCAAAGTTTGGAAACTTCATTAGAATCAATTTTTTTCCGTTCTTATTTGAGATAACTGGTTCTCTTTCATTATACTATTTTGATAGCCTTAGAAAAGCATATTATGCGGAAAGAATCTCGAAAAGAAAAAAAAATTTTTTCAAAGTTTGGAAACTTCATTAGAATCACTTTTTTTCCGTTCTTATTATAGATAACTGGTTCTCTTTCATTTTGCTAGTTTGATAGCTGTAGAAAAGCATATTATGCGGAAAGAATGTCGAAAAAAAAAAATTTTTTTCAAAGTTTGGAAAATTCATTAGAATCACTTTTTTTCGGTTCTTATTTGAGATAACTGGTTCTCTTTCATTATACTAGTTTGATAGCCTTAGAAAAGCATATTATGCGGAAAGAATCTCGAAAAGAAAAAAAATTTTTTTCCAAATTTTCGAAACTTCATTAGAATCACTTTTTTTCCGTTCTTATTTGAGATAACTGGTTCTCTTTCATTATACTAATTTGATAGCCTTAGAAAAGCATATTATGCGGAAAGAATCTCGAAAAGAAAAAAAAAATATTAGAATAATTTTTTTCCGTTCTTATTTGAGATAACTGGTTCTCTTTCATTTTGCTAGTGAATAGCTGTAGAAAAGCGTATTATGCGGAAAGAATCTCGAAAAGAAAAAAAAAAATTTTCAAAGTTTGGAAACTTCATTAGAATCAATTTTTTTCCGTTCTTATTTGAGATAACTGGTTCTCTTTCATTAAACTAGTTTGATAGCCTTAGAAAAGCATATTATGCGGAAAGAATCTCCAAAAGAAAAAAATTTTTTTTCAAAGTTTGGAAACTTCATTAGAATCACTTTTTTTCGGTTCTTATTTAGGATAACTGGTTCTCTTTCATTTTGCTTGTTTGATAGCTGTAGAAAAGAATAATATGCGGAAAGAATTTCGAAAAGAAAGAAATTTTTTTTCAAAGTTTGGAAACTTCATTAGAATCAATTTTTTACCGTTCTTATTTGAGATAACTGGTTCTCTTTCATTTTGCTAGTTTGATAGCTGTAGAAAATCATATTATCCGGAAAGAATCTGGAAAAGAAAAAAAAATTTTTTCAAAGTTTGGAAACTTCATTAGAATCAAATTTTCCGTTCTTATTTGAGATAACTGGTTCTCTTTCATTTTGCTAGTTTGATAGCTGTAGAAAAGCATATAATGCGGAAAGAATCTCGAAAAGAAAAAAATATTTTTTCAAAGTTTGGAAACTTCATTAGAATCAATTTTTTTCCGTTCTTATTTGAGATATCTGGTTCTCTTTCATTATACTAGTTTGATAGCTGTAGAAAAGCATATTATGCGGAAAGAATGTCGAAAAGAAAAAAATTTTTTTCAAAGTTTGGAAACTTCATTAGAAACAATTTTTTTCCGTTCTTATTTGAGATAACTGGTTCTCCTTCATTTTGCTAGTTTGATAGCTGTAGAAAAGCATATTATGCAGAAAGAATCTCGAAAAGAAAAAAAATTTTTTTCAAAGTTTGGAAATTTCATTAGAATCAATTTTTTTCCGTTCTTATTTGAGATAACTGGTTCTCTTTCATTTTGCTAGTGTGATAGCTGTAGAAAAGCGTATTATGCGGAAAGAATCTCTAAAAGAAAAAAAAAATTTTCAAAGTTTGGAAACTTCAATCGAATCAATTTTTTTCCGTTCTTATTTGAGATAACTGGTTCTCTTTCATTTTGCTAGTTTGATAGCTGTAGAAAAGCATATAATGCGGAAAGAATCTCGAAAAGAAAAACAAATTTTTTCAAAGTTTGGAAACTTCATTAGAATCACTTTTTTTCCGTTCTTATTTGAGAAAACTGGTTCTCTTTCATTAAACTAGTTTGATAGCCTTAGAAAAGCATATTATGCGGAAAGAATCTCGAAAAGAAAAAAAAATTTTTTCGAAGGTTGAAAAATCCAAGATATAATCTTTTTTTTTTCCGTTCTTATTTGTGATAACTGGTTCTCTTTCATTTTGCTAGTTTGATAGCTGTAGAAAATCATATTATGCGGAAAGAATCTCGAAAAGAAAAACAATTTTTTTCAAAGTTTGGAAACTTCATTAGAATCACTTTTTCCGTTCTTATTTGAGATAACTGGTTCTCTTTCATTATACTAGTTTGATAGCCATAGAAAAGCATATTATGCGGAAAGATTCTTGAAAAAAAATTTTTTTTTCAAAGTTTGGAAACTTCATTAGAATCACTTTTTTTCCGTTCTTATTTGAGATAACTGGTTCTCTTTCATTATACTAAATTGATAGCCTTAGAAAAGCATATTATGCGGAAAGAATCTCGAAAATAAAAAAAAATTTTTTTTCAAAGTTTGGAAACTTCATTAGAATCACTTCTTTAAGTTCCTATTTGAGATAACTGGTTTTCTTTCATTATACTAGTTTGATAGCCTTAGAAAAGCATATTATGCGGAAAGAATTTCGAAAAGAAAATAGTTTTTTTTTGATGTTTGGAAAATCCTTATGAATCAATTTTTTTCCATTCTTATTTGAGATAAATGGTTCTCTTTCATTTTGCTTCTTTGATAGCTGTAGAAAAGCATATTATGCGGAAAGAATCTCGAAAAGAAAAAAATTGTTTTTCAAAGTTTGGAAACTTCATTAGAATCACTTTTTTTCGGTTCTTATTTGAGATAACTGGTTCTCCTTCATTTTGCTTGTTTGATAGCTGTAGAAAAGAATAATCTGCGGAAAGAATCTCCAAAAGAAAGAAATTTTTTTTCAAAGTTTGGTAACTTCATTAGATTGACTTTTTTTCCGTTCTTATTTGAGATAACTGGTTCTCTTTCATTATACTAGTTTGATAGCTATAGAAAACCTTAAAATGAAAGAATATTCGCGAAAAGAGAAGATTTATTTCGATGCTTGGAAACTTCATTAGATTCACTTATTTTCCGTTCTTATTTGAGATAACTGGTTCTCTTTCATTTTGCTAGTTTGATAGCTGTAGAAAAGCACATTATGCGGAAAGAATCTCGAAAAGAAAAAAATATTTTTTCAAAGTTTGGAAACTTCATTGGAATCAATTTTTTTCCGTTCTGATTTGAGATAACTGGTTCTCTTTCATTATACTAGTTTGATAGCCTTAGAAAAGCATATTATGCGGAAAGAATCTCGAAAAGAAAAAAATTTTTTTTCAAAGTTTGGAAACTTCATTAGAATCACTTTTTTTCCGTTCTTATTTGAGATAACTGGTTCTCTTTCATTATACTAGTTTGATAGCCTTAGAAAAGCATATTATGCGGAAAGAATCTCGAAAAGAAAAAAAAATTTTTTTCAAAGTTTGGAAACTTCATTGGAATCACTTTTTTTCCGTTCTTATTTGAGATAACTGGTTCTCTTTCATTATACTAGTTTGATAGCCTTAGAAAAGCATATTATGCGGAAAGAATCTCGAAAAGAAAAAAAATTTTTTCAAAGTTTGGAAACTTAATTAAAATCACTTTTTTTCCGTTCTTATTTGAGATAACTGGATCTCTTTCATTTTGCTAGTTTGATAGCTGTAGAAAATTATATTATGCGGAAAGAATCTCGAAAAGAAAAAAATTTTTTTTCAAACTTTGGAAACTTCATTAGAATCACTTTTTTCCCGATCTTATTTGAGATAACTGGTTTTCTTTCATTTTGCTAGTTTGATAGCTGTAGAAAAGCATATTATGCGGAAAGAATCTGGAAAAGAAAAAAAATTTTTTTCGAAGGTTGAAAAATCCAAGATATAATCAATTTTTTTTTTGTTCTTATTTGTGATAACTGGTTCTCTTTCATTTTGCTAGTTTGATAGCTGTAGAAAACCATATTATGCGGAAAGAATCTCGAAAAGAAAAAAAATTTTTTTCAAAGTTTGGAAACTTCATTGGAATCACTTTTTCCGTTCTTATTTGAAATAACTGGTTCTCTTTCATTATACTAGTTTGATAGTCTTAGAAAAGCATATTATGCGGAAAGAATCTCGAAAAGAAAAAAGTTTTTTTTTGATGTTTGGAAAATCCTTATGAATCAATTTTTTTCCATTCTTATTTGAGATAACTGGTTTTCTTTCATTTTGCTTCTTTGATAGCTGTAGAAAAGCATATTATGCTGAAAGAATCTCGAAAAGAAAAAAATTGTTTTTCAAAGTTTGGAAACTTCATTAGAATCACTTTTTTTCGGTTCTTATTTGAGATAACTGGTTCTCTTTCATTTTGCTTGTTTGATAGCTGTAGAAAAGAATAATCTGCGGAAAGAATCTCGAAAAGAAAGAAATTTTATTTCAAAGTTTGGAATCTTCATTAGAATGTCTTTTTTTCCGTTCTTATTTGAGATAACTGGTTCTCTTTCATTATACTAGTTTGATAGCTATAGAAAACCTTAAAATGAAAGAAGATTCGCGAAAAGAAAAGATTTATTTCGATGCTTGGAAACTTCATTAAATTCACTTATTTTCCGTTCTTATTTTAGATAACTGGTTCTCTTTCATTTGGCTAGTTTGATAGCTGTAGAAAAGCATATAATGCCGAAAGAATCTCGAAAAGAAAAAAATTTTTTTCAAAGTTTGGAAACTTCATTAGAATCACTTTTTTTCGGTTCTTATTTGAGATAACTGGTTCTGTTTCATTTTGCTTGTTTGATAGCTGTAGAAAAGAATAATCTGCGGAAAGAATCTTCAAAAGAAAGAAGTTTTTTTTCAAAGTTTGGAAACTTCATTAGAATGACTTTTTTTCCGTTCTTATTTGAGATAACTGGTTCTCTTTCATTATACTAGTTTGATAGCTGTGGAAAAGCATATTTTGCGGAAAGAATCTCGAAAAGAAAAAAATATTTTTTCAAAGTTTGGAAAAATCATTAGAATCAATTTTTTTTCCGTTCTTATTTGAAATAACTGGTTCTCTTTCATTATACTAGTTTGATAGCCTTAGAAAGCATATTATGCGGAAAGAATCTCGAAAAGAAAAAAATTTTTTTTCAAAGTTTGGAAACTTCATTAGAATCACTTTTTTTCCGTTCATATTTGAGATAACTGGTTCTCTTTCATTATACTAGTTTGATAGCCTTAGAAAAGCATATTATGCGGAAAGAATCTCGAAAAGAAAAAAAAAATTTTTCGAACGTTAAAAAATCCAAGATATAATCTTTTTTTTTCCGTTCTTATTTGTGATAACTGGTTCTCTTTCATTTTGCTAGTTTGATAGCTGTAGAAAATCATATTATGCGGAAAGAATCTCGAAAAGAAAAACAATTTTTTTCAAAGTTTGGAAACTTCATTAGAATCACTTTTTCCGTTCTTATTTGAGATAACTGGTTCTCTTTCATTATACTAGTTTGATACCCATAGAAAAGCATATTATGCGGAAAGATTCTTGAAAAAAAAAAAAAATTTTCAAAGTTTGGAAACTTCATTAGAATCAATTTTTTTCCGTTCTTATTTGAGATAACAGGTTCTCTTTCA
Source organism: Metallyticus violacea (assembly GCA_030762175.1). Classification (NCBI taxonomy): domain Eukaryota; kingdom Metazoa; phylum Arthropoda; class Insecta; order Mantodea; family Metallyticidae; genus Metallyticus; species Metallyticus violacea. The sequence goes on from CM060832.1 coordinate 74,434,596, forward strand.
TTATACTAGTTTAATAGTCTTAGAAATGCATATTATGCGGAAAGAATCTCGAAAACAAAAAAATTTTTTTTTCAAAGTTTGGAAACTTCATTAGAATCACTTTTTTTCGTTCTTATATGAGATAACTGGTTCTCTTTCATTATACTAGTTTGATAGCCTTAGAAAAGCATATTATGCGGAAAGAATCTCGAAAAGAAAAAAGTTTTTTTTTTGATGTTTGGAAAATCCTTATGAATCAATTTTTTTCCATTCTTATTTGAGATAACTGATTCTCTTTCATTTTGCTTCTTTGATAGCTGTAGTAAAGCATATTATGCGGAAAGAATCTCGAAAAGAAAAAAATTGTTTTTCAAAGTTTGGAAACTTCATTAGAATCACTTTTTTTCGGTTCTTATTTGAGATAACTGGTTCTGTTTCATTTTGCTTGTTTGATAGCTGTAGAAAAGAATAATCTGCGGAAAGAATCTTCAAAAGAAAGAAGTTTTTTTTCAAAGTTTGGAAACTTCATTAGAATGACTTTTTTTCCGTTCTTATTTGAGATAACTGGTTCTCTTTCATTATACTAGTTTGATAGCTGTGGAAAAGCATATTATGCGGAAAGAATCTCGAAAAGAAAAAAATATTTTTTCAAAGTTTGGAAAAATCATTAGAATCAATTTTTTTTCCGTTCTTATTTGAAATAACTGGTTCTCTTTCATTATACTAGTTTGATAGCCTTAGAAAGCATATTATGCGGAAAGAATCTCGAAAAGAAAAAAATTTTTTTTCAAAGTTTGGAAACTTCATTAGAATCACTTTTTTTCCGTTCTTATTTGAGATAACTGGTTCTCTTTCATTATACTAGTTTGATAGCCTTAGAAAAGCATATTATGCGGAAAGAATCTCGAAAAGAAAAAAAAATTTTTTCAAAGTTTGGAAACTTCATTGGAATCACTTTTTTTCCGTACTTATTTGAGATAACTGGTTCTCTTTCATTATACTAGTTTGATAGCCTTAGAAAAGCATATTATGCGGAAAGAATCTCGAAAAGAAAAAAAAATGTTTCAAAGTTTGGAAACTTAATTAAAATCACTTTTTTTCCGTTCTTATTTGAGATAACTGGATCTCTTTCATTTTGCTAGTTTGATAGCTGTAGAAAATTATATTATGCGGAAAGAATCTCGAAAAGAAAAAATTTTTTTTTCAAACTTTGGAAACTTCATTAGAATAACTTTTTTCCCGATCTTATTTGAGATAACTGGTTCTCTTTCATTATACTAGTTTGATAGCCTTAGAAAAGCATATTATGCGGAAAGAATCTCGAAAAGAAAAAATTTTTTTTCCAAAGTTTGGAAACTTAATTAGAATCACTTTTTTTCCGTTCTTATTTGAGATAACTGGTTCTCTTTCATTATACTAGTTTGATAGCCTTAGAAAAGCATTTAATGCGGAAAGAATCTCGAAAAGAAAAAAATTTTTTTTCAAAGTTTGGAAACTTCATTTATTCACTTTTTTTCCGTTCTTATTTGAGATATCTGGATCTCTTTCATTTTGCTAGTTTGATAGTTAAAGAAAAGCATAAAATGAAGAAAGAATCTCGAAAAGAAAAATTTTTTTTTCAAAGTTTGGAAACTTCATTAGAATCAGTTTTTTTCCGTTCTTATTTGAGATAACTGGTTCTCTTTCATTATACTAGTTTGATAGCCATAGAAAAGCATATCATGCCAAAAGAATCTCGAAAAGAAAAAAAATTTTTTTTCAAAGTTTGGAAACTTCATTAGAATCAATTTTTTTCCGTTCTTATTTGAAATAACTGGTTCTCTTTCATTATACTAGTTTGATAGCCTTAGAAAAGCATATTATGCGGAAAGAATCTCGAAAAGAAAAAAATTTTTTTTCAAAGTTTGGATACTTCATTAGAATCACTTTTTTTTCCGTTCTTATTTGAGATAACTGGTTCTCTTTCATTATACTAGTTTGATAGCCTTAGAAAAGCATATTATGCGGACAGAATCTCGAAAAGAAAAAAATTTTTTTCAAAGTTTGGAAACTTCATTAGAATCAATTTTTTTCCGTTCTTATTTGAGATAACTGGTTCTCTTTCATTTTGCTAGTTTGATAGCTGTAGAAAAGCATATTATGCGGAAAGAATCTCGAAAAGAAAAAGAAATTTTTTCGAAGGTTGAAAAATCCAAGATATAATCAATTTTTTTCCGTTCTTATTTGTGATAACTGGTTCTCTTTCATTTTGCTAGTTTGATAGCTGTAGAAAAGCATATTATGCGGAAAGAATTTTGAAAAGAAAAAAAATTATTTTCCAAAGTTTGGAAACTTCATTAGAATCAATTTTTTTCCGTTCTTATTTGAGATAACTGGTTCTCTTTCATTATACTAATTTGATAGCCTTAGAAAAGCAAATTATGCGGAAAGAATCTCGAAAAGAAAAAAAAATTTTTTCAATGTTTGGAAACTTCATTAGAATCAATTTTTTCCGTTCTCATTTGAGATAACTGGTTCTCTTTAATTTTGCTAGTGAATAGCTGTAGAAAAGCATATTATGCGGAAAGAATCTCGAAAAGAAAAAAAAAAATTTTCAAAGTTTGGATACTTCATTAGAATCACTTTTTTTCCGTTCTTATTTGAAATAACTGGTTCTCTTTCATTATACTAGTTTGATAGCCTTAGAAAAGCATATTATGCGGAAAGAATCTCGAAATGAAAAAATTTTTTTTTCAAAGTTTGGAAACTTCATTAGAATCACTTTTTTTCCGTTCTTATTTGTGATAACTGGTTCTCTTTCATTTTGCTAGTTTGATAGCTGCAGAAAAGCATATTATGCGGAAAGAATCTCGAAAAGAAAAAAATTTTTTTTCAAAGTTTGGAAACTTCATTAGAATCAATTTTTTTCCGTTCTTATTTGAGATAACTGGTTCTCTTTCTTTATACTAGTTTGATAGCCTTAGAAAAGCATATTATGCGGAAAGAATCTCGAAAAGAAAAAAAATATATTTCAAAGTTTGGAAACTTCATTAGAATCAATTTTTTTCCGTTCTTATTTGAAATAACTGGTTCTCTTTCATTATACTAGTTTGATAGCCTTAGAAAAGCATATTATGCGGAAAGAATCTCGAAAAGAAAAAAATTTTTTTTCAAAGTTTGGATACTTCATTAGAATCACTTTTTTTTCCGTTCTTATTTGAGATAACTGGTTCTCTTTCATTATACTAGTTTGATAGCCTTAGAAAAGCATATTATGCGGACAGAATCTCGAAAAGAAAAAAATTTTTTTCAAAGTTTGGAAACTTCATTAGAATCAATTTTTTTCCGTTCTTATTTGAGATAACTGGTTCTCTTTCATTTTGCTAGTTTGATAGCTGTAGAAAAGCATATTATGCGGAAAGAATCTCGAAAAGAAAAACAAATTTTTTCAAAGTTTGGAAACTTCATTAGAATCACTTTTTTTCCGTTCTTATTTGAGATAACTGGTTCTCTTTCATTATACTAATTTGATAGCCTTAGACATGCATATTATGCGGAAAGAATCTCGAAAAGAAAAAAAATTTTTTTCAAAGTTGGGAAACTTCATTAGAACCACTTTTTTTTCCGTTCTTATTTGAGATAACTGGATCTCTTTCATTTTGCTAGTTTGATAGCTGTAGAAAAGCATATTATGCGGAAAGAATCTCGAAAAGAAAAAAAAATTTTTTCAAAGTTTGGAAACTTGATTACAATCACTTTTTTTCCGTTCTTATTTGAGATAACTGGTTTTCTTTCATTTTGCTAGTTTGATAGCTGTAGAAAAGCATATTATGCGGAAAGAATCTCGAAAAGAAAAAAAAAATTTTTCAAAGTTTGGAAACTTCATTAGAATCACTTTTTTTCCGTTCTTATTTGAGATAACTGGTTTTCTTTCATTTTGCTAGTTTGATAGCTGTAGAAAAGCATATTATGCGGAAAGAATCTGGAAAAGAAAAAAAATTTTTTTCGAAGGTTGAAAAATCCAAGATATAATCAATTTTTTTTTTGTTCTTATTTGTGATAACTGGTTCTCTTTCATTTTGCTAGTTTGATAGCTGTAGAAAACCATATTATGCGGAAAGAATCTCGAAAAGAAAAAAAATTTTTTTCAAAGTTTGGAAACTTCATTGGAATCACTTTTTCCGTTCTTATTTGAAATAACTGGTTCTCTTTCATTATACTAGTTTGATAGTCTTAGAAAAGCATATTATGCGGAAAGAATCTCGAAAAGAAAAAAGTTTTTTTTTGATGTTTGGAAAATCCTTATGAATCATTTTTTTTCCATTCTTATTTGAGATAACTGGTTTTCTTTCATTTTGCTTCTTTGATAGCTGTAGAAAAGCATATTATGCTGAAAGAATCTCGAAAAGAAAAAAATTGTTTTTCAAAGTTTGGAAACTTCATTAGAATCACTTTTTTTCGGTTCTTATTTGAGATAACTGGTTCTCTTTCATTTTGCTTGTTTGATAGCTGTAGAAAAGAATAATCTGCGGAAAGAATCTCGAAAAGAAAGAAATTTTTTTTCAAAGTTTGGAATCTTCATTAGAATGTCTTTTTTTCCGTTCTTATTTGAGATAACTGGTTCTCTTTCATTATACTAGTTTGATAGCTATAGAAAACCTTAAAATGAAAGAAGATTCGCGAAAAGAAAAGATTTATTTCGATGCTTGGAGACTTCATTAAATTCACTTATTTTCCGTTCTTATTTTAGATAACTGGTTCTCTTTCATTTGGCTAGTTTGATAGCTGTAGAAAAGCATATAATGCCGAAAGAATCTCGAAAAGAAAAAAATTTTTTTCAAAGTTTGGAAACTTCATTAGAATCACTTTTTTTCGGTTCTTATTTGAGATAACTGGTTCTGTTTCATTTTGCTTGTTTGATAGCTGTAGAAAAGAATAATCTGCGGAAAGAATCTTCAAAAGAAAGAAGTTTTTTTTCAAAGTTTGGAAACTTCATTAGAATGACTTTTTTTCCGTTCTTATTTGAGATAACTGGTTCTCTTTCATTATACTAGTTTGATAGCTGTGGAAAAGCATATTATGCGGAAAGAATCTCGAAAAGAAAAAAATATTTTTTCAAAGTTTGGAAAAATCATTAGAATCAATTTTTTTTCCGTTCTTATTTGAAATAACTGGTTCTCTTTCATTATACTAGTTTGATAGCCTTAGAAAGCATATTATGCGGAAAGAATCTCGAAAAGAAAAAAATTTTTTTTCAAAGTTTGGAAACTTCATTAGAATCACTTTTTTTCCGTTCATATTTGAGATAACTGGTTCTCTTTCATTATACTAGTTTGATAGCCTTAGAAAAGCATATTATGCGGAAAGAATCTCGAAAAGAAAAAAAAAATTTTTCGAACGTTAAAAAATCCAAGATATAATCTTTTTTTTCCGTTCTTATTTGTGATAACTGGTTCTCTTTCATTTTGCTAGTTTGATAGCTGTAGAAAATCATATTATGCGGAAAGAATCTCGAAAAGAAAAACAATTTTTTTCAAAGTTTGGAAACTTCATTAGAATCACTTTTTCCGTTCTTATTTGAGATAACTGGTTCTCTTTCATTATACTAGTTTGATACCCATAGAAAAGCATATTATGCGGAAAGATTCTTGAAAAAAAAAAAAAATTTTCAAAGTTTGGAAACTTCATTAGAATCAATTTTTTTCCGTTCTTATTTGAGATAACAGGTTCTCTTTCATTATACTAGTTTAATAGTCTTAGAAATGCATATTATGCGGAAAGAATCTCGAAAACAAAAAAATTTTTTTTTCAAAGTTTGGAAACTTCATTAGAATCACTTTTTTTCGTTCTTATATGAGATAACTGGTTCTCTTTCATTATACTAGTTTGATAGCCTTAGAAAAGCATATTATGCGGAAAGAATCTCGAAAAGAAAAAAGTTTTTTTTTTGATGTTTGGAAAATCCTTATGAATCAATTTTTTTCCATTCTTATTTGAGATAACTGATTCTCTTTCATTTTGCTTCTTTGATAGCTGTAGTAAAGCATATTATGCGGAAAGAATCTCGAAAAGAAAAAAATTGTTTTTCAAAGTTTGGAAACTTCATTAGAATCACTTTTTTTCGGTTCTTATTTGAGATAACTGGTTCTGTTTCATTTTGCTTGTTTGATAGCTGTAGAAAAGAATAATCTGCGGAAAGAATCTTCAAAAGAAAGAAGTTTTTTTTCAAAGTTTGGAAACTTCATTAGAATGACTTTTTTTCCGTTCTTATTTGAGATAACTGGTTCTCTTTCATTATACTAGTTTGATAGCTGTGGAAAAGCATATTATGCGGAAAGAATCTCGAAAAGAAAAAAATATTTTTTCAAAGTTTGGAAAAATCATTAGAATCAATTTTTTTTCCGTTCTTATTTGAAATAACTGGTTCTCTTTCATTATACTAGTTTGATAGCCTTAGAAAGCATATTATGCGGAAAGAATCTCGAAAAGAAAAAAATTTTTTTTCAAAGTTTGGAAACTTCATTAGAATCACTTTTTTTCCGTTCTTATTTGAGATAACTGGTTCTCTTTCATTATACTAGTTTGATAGCCTTAGAAAAGCATATTATGCGGAAAGAATCTCGAAAAGAAAAAAAAATTTTTTCAAAGTTTGGAAACTTCATTGGAATCACTTTTTTTCCGTACTTATTTGAGATAACTGGTTCTCTTTCATTATACTAGTTTGATAGCCTTAGAAAAGCATATTATGCGGAAAGAATCTCGAAAAGAAAAAAAAATGTTTCAAAGTTTGGAAACTTAATTAAAATCACTTTTTTTCCGTTCTTATTTGAGATAACTGGATCTCTTTCATTTTGCTAGTTTGATAGCTGTAGAAAATTATATTATGCGGAAAGAATCTCGAAAAGAAAAAATTTTTTTTTCAAACTTTGGAAACTTCATTAGAATCACTTTTTTCCCGATCTTATTTGAGATAACTGGTTCTCTTTCATTATACTAGTTTGATAGCCTTAGAAAAGCATATTATGCGGAAAGAATCTCGAAAAGAAAAAATTTTTTTTCCAAAGTTTGGAAACTTAATTAGAATCACTTTTTTTCCGTTCTTATTTGAGATAACTGGATCTCTTTCATTTTGCTACTTTGATAGCTGTAGAAAAGCATATTAAGCGGAAAGATTCTCGAAAAGAAAAAAATAAATTTTCAAAGTTTGGAAACTTCATTAGAATCAATTTTTTTCCGTTCTTATTTGAGATAACTGGTTCTCTTTCATTATACTAGTTTGATAGCCTTAGAAAAGCATTTAATGCGGAAAGAATCTCGAAAAGAAAAAAATTTTTTTTCAAAGTTTGGAAACTTCATTTATTCACTTTTTTTCCGTTCTTATTTGAGATATCTGGATCTCTTTCATTTTGCTAGTTTGATAGTTAAAGAAAAGCATAAAATGAAGAAAGAATCTCGAAAAGAAAAATTTTTTTTTCAAAGTTTGGAAACTTCATTAGAATCAGTTTTTTTCCGTTCTTATTTGAGATAACTGGTTCTCTTTCATTATACTAGTTTGATAGCCATAGAAAAGCATATCATGCCAAAAGAATCTCGAAAAGAAAAAAAATTTTTTTTCAAAGTTTGGAAACTTCATTAGAATCAATTTTTTTCCGTTCTTATTTGAAATAACTGGTTCTCTTTCATTATACTAGTTTGATAGCCTTAGAAAAGCATATTATGCGGAAAGAATCTCGAAAAGAAAAAAATTTTTTTTCAAAGTTTGGATACTTCATTAGAATCACTTTTTTTTCCGTTCTTATTTGAGATAACTGGTTCTCTTTCATTATACTAGTTTGATAGCCTTAGAAAAGCATATTATGCGGACAGAATCTCGAAAAGAAAAAAATTTTTTTCAAAGTTTGGAAACTTCATTAGAATCAATTTTTTTCCGTTCTTATTTGAGATAACTGGTTCTCTTTCATTTTGCTAGTTTGATAGCTGTAGAAAAGCATATTATGCGGAAAGAATCTCGAAAAGAAAAAGAAATTTTTTCGAAGGTTGAAAAATCCAAGATATAATCAATTTTTTTCCGTTCTTATTTGTGATAACTGGTTCTCTTTCATTTTGCTAGTTTGATAGCTGTAGAAAAGCATATTATGCGGAAAGAATTTTGAAAAGAAAAAAAATTATTTTCCAAAGTTTGGAAACTTCATTAGAATCAATTTTTTTCCGTTCTTATTTGAGATAACTGGTTCTCTTTCATTATACTAATTTGATAGCCTTAGAAAAGCAAATTATGCGGAAAGAATCTCGAAAAGAAAAAAAAATTTTTTCAATGTTTGGAAACTTCATTAGAATCAATTTTTTCCGTTCTCATTTGAGATAACTGGTTCTCTTTAATTTTGCTAGTGAATAGCTGTAGAAAAGCATATTATGTGGAAAGAATCTCGAAAAGAAAAAAAAAAATTTTCAAAGTTTGGATACTTCATTAGAATCACTTTTTTTCCGTTCTTATTTGAGATAACTGGTTCTCTTTCATTATACTAGTTTGATAGCCTTAGAAAAGCATATTATGCGGAAAGAATCTCGAAATGAAAAAATTTTTTTTTCAAAGTTTGGAAACTTCATTAGAATCACTTTTTTTCCGTTCTTATTTGTGATAACTGGTTCTCTTTCATTTTGCTAGTTTGATAGCTGCAGAAAAGCATATTATGCGGAAAGAATCTCGAAAAGAAAAAAATTTTTTTTCAAAGTTTGGAAACTTCATTAGAATCAATTTTTTTCCGTTCTTATTTGAGATAACTGGTTCTCTTTCTTTATACTAGTTTGATAGCCTTAGAAAAGCATATTATGCGGAAAGAATCTCGAAAAGAAAAAAAACATATTTCAAAGTTTGGAAACTTCATTAGAATCAATTTTTTTCCGTTCTTATTTGAAATAACTGGTTCTCTTTCATTATACTAGTTTGATAGCCTTAGAAAAGCATATTATGCGGAAAGAATCTCGAAAAGAAAAAAATTTTTTTTCAAAGTTTGGATACTTCATTAGAATCACTTTTTTTTTCCGTTCTTATTTGAGATAACTGGTTCTCTTTCATTATACTAGTTTGATAGCCTTAGAAAAGCATATTATGCGGACAGAATCTCGAAAAGAAAAAAATTTTTTTCAAAGTTTGGAAACTTCATTAGAATCAATTTTTTTCCGTTCTTATTTGAGATAACTGGTTCTCTTTCATTTTGCTAGTTTGATAGCTGTAGAAAAGCATATTATGCGGAAAGAATCTCGAAAAGAAAAACAAATTTTTTCAAAGTTTGGAAACTTCATTAGAATCACTTTTTTTCCGTTCTTATTTGAGATAACTGGTTCTCTTTCATTATACTAATTTGATAGCCTTAGACATGCATATTATGCGGAAAGAATCTCGAAAAGAAAAAAAATTTTTTTCAAAGTTGGGAAACTTCATTAGAACCACTTTTTTTTCCGTTCTTATTTGAGATAACTGGATCTCTTTCATTTTGCTAGTTTGATAGCTGTAGAAAAGCATATTATGCGGAAAGAATCTCGAAAAGAAAAAAAAATTTTTTCAAAGTTTGGAAACTTGATTACAATCACTTTTTTTCCGTTCTTATTTGAGATAACTGGTTTTCTTTCATTTTGCTAGTTTGATAGCTGTAGAAAAGCATATTATGCGGAAAGAATCTCGAAAAGAAAAAAAAAATTTTTCAAAGTTTGGAAACTTCATTAGAATCACTTTTTTTCCGTTCTTATTTGAGATAACTGGTTTTCTTTCATTTTGCTAGTTTGATAGCTGTAGAAAAGCATATTATGCGGAAAGAATTTCGAAAAGAAAAAACAAATTTTTTCAAAGGTTGAAAAATCCAAGATATAATCAATTTTTTTCCGTTCTTATTTGTGATAACTGGTTCTCTTTCATTTTGCTAGTTTGATAGCTGTAGAAAAGCATATTATGCGGAAAGAATTTTGAAAAGAAAAAAAATTATTTTCCAAAGTTTGGAAACTTCATTAGAATTAATTTTTTTCCGTTCTTATTTGAGATAACTGGTTCTCTTTCATTATACTAATTTGATAGCCTTAGAAAAGCAAATTATGCGGAAAGAATCTCGAAAAGAAAAAAAAATATTTTCAATGTTTGGAAACTTCATTAGAATCAATTTTTTCCGTTCTCATTTGAGATAACTGGTTCTCTTTAATTTTGCTAGTGAATAGCTGTAGAAAAGCATATTATGCGGAAAGAATCTCGAAAAGAAAAAAAAAAATTTTCAAAGTTTGGATACTTCATTAGAATCACTTTTTTTCCGTTCTTATTTGAGATAACTGGTTCTCTTTCATTTTGATAGTTTGATAGCTGTAGAAAAGCATATTATGCGGAAAGAATCTCGAAATGAAAAAATTTTTTTTTCAAAGTTTGGAAACTTCATTAGAATCACTTTTTTTCCGTTCTTATTTGTGATAACTGGTTCTCTTTCATTTTGCTAGTTTGATAGCTGTAGAAAAGCATATTATGCGGAAAGAATCTCGAAAAGAAAAAAATTTTTTTTCAAAGTTTGGAAACTTCATTAGAATCAATTTTTTTCCGTTCTTATTTGAGATAACTGGTTCTCTTTCTTTATACTAGTTTGATAGCCTTAGAAAAGCATATTATGCGGAAAGAATCTCGAAAAGAAAAAAAATATATTTCAAAGTTTGGAAACTTCATTAGAATCAATTTTTTTCCGTTCTTATTTGAAATAACTGGTTCTCTTTCATTATACTAGTTTGATAGCCTTAGAAAAGCATATTATGCGGAAAGTATCTCGAAAAGAAAAAAATTTTTTTTCAAAGTTTGGATACTTCATTAGAATCAATTTTTTTCCGTTCTTATTTGAGATAACTGGTTCTCTTTCATTTTGCTAGTTTGATAGCTGTAGAAAAGCATATTATGCGGAAAGAATCTCGAAAAGAAAAAGAAATTTTTTCGAAGGTTGAAAAATCCAAGATATAATCAATTTTTTTCCGTTCTTATTTGTGATAACTGGTTCTCTTTCATTTTGCTAGTTTGATAGCTGTAGAAAAGCATATTATGCTGAAAGAATCTCGAAAAGAAAATTAAATTTTTTCAAAGTTTGGAAACTTCATTAGAATGACTTTTTTTCCGTTCTTGTTCGAGATAACTGGTTGGCTTTCATTATACTAGTTTGATAGCCTTAGAAAAGCATATTATGCGGAAAGAATCTGGAAAAAAAAAAAAAATTTAAAGTATGGAAACTTCATTAGAATCAATTTTTCTCCGTTCTTATTTGTGATAACTGGTTCTCTTTCATTTTGCTAGTTTGATAGCTGTAGAAAATCATATTATGCGGAAAGAATCTCGAAAAGAAAAACAATTTTTTTCAAAGTTTGGAAACTTCATTAGATTCACTTTTTCCGTTCTTATTTGAGATAACTGGTTCTCTTTCATTATAATAGTTTGATACCCATAGAAAAGCATATTATGCGGAAAGATTCTTGAAAAAAAAAAAAAAAATTCAAAGTTTGGAAACTTCATTAGAATCAATTTTTTTCCGTTCTTATTTGAGATAACAGGTTCTCTTTCATTATACTAGTTTAATAGTCTTAGAAATGCATATTATGCGGAAAGAATCTCGAAAATAAAAAAAAATTTTTTTTCAAAGTTTGGAAACTTCATTAGAATCACTTCTATAAGTTCCTATTTGAGATAACTGGTTTTCTTTCATTATACTAGTTTGATAGCCTTAGAAAAGCATATTATGCCGAAAGAATCTCGAAAAGAAAAAAGTTTTTTTTTGATGTTTGGAAAATCCTTATGAATCAATTTTTTTCCATTCTTATTTGAGATAACTGGTTCTCTTTCATTTTGCTTGTTTGATAGCTGTAGAAAAGAATAATCTGCGGAAAGAATCTCCAAAAGAAAGAAATTTTTTTTCAAAGTTTGGTAACTTCATTAGAATGACTTTTTTTCCGTTCTTATTTGAGATAACTGGTTCTCTTTCATTATACTAGTTTGATAGCTATAGAAAACCTTAAAATGAAAGAAGACTTGCGAAAAGAGAAGATTTATTTCGATGCTTGGAAACTTCATTAGATTCACTTATTTTCCGTTCTTATTTGTGATAACTGGTTCTCTTTCATTTTGCTAGTTTGATAGCTGTAGAAAAGCATATTATGCGGAACGAATCTCGAAAAGAAAAAAATATTTTTTCAAAGTTTGGAAACTTCATTAGAATCAATTTTTTTCCGTTCTGATTTGAGATAACTGGTTCTCTTTCATTATACTAGTTTGATAGCCTTAGAAAAGCATATTATGCGGAAAGAATCTCGAAAAGAAAAAAATTTTTTTTCAAAGTTTGGAAACTTCATTAGAATCACTTTTTTTCGGTTCTTATTTGAGATAACTGGATCTCTTTCATTTTGCTAGTTTGATAGCTGTAGAAAAGCATATTATGCGGAAAGATTCTCGAAAAGAAAAAAAAAATTTTTCAAAGTTTGGAAACTTCATTAGAATCAATTTTTTTCCGTTCTTATTTGAGATAACTGGTTGTCTTTCATTATACTAGTTTGATAGCCTTAGAAAATCATATTATGCGGAAAGAATCTCGAAAAGAAAAAAAATTTTTTTCCAAATTTTCGAAACTTCATTAGAATCACTTTTTTTCCGTTCTTATTTGAGATAACTGGTTCTCTTTCATTATACTAATTTGATAGCCTTAGAAAAGCATATTATGCGGAAAGAATCTCGAAAAGAAAAAAAAAAATTTTCAATTTTTGGAAACTTCATTAGAATAATTTTTTTCCGTTCTTATTTGAGATAACTGGTTCTCTTTCATTTTGCTAGTGAATAGCTGTAGAAAAGTGTATTATGCGGAAAGAATCTCGAAAAGAAAAAAAAAATTTTTCAAAGTTTGGAAACTTCATTAGAATCAATTTTTTTCCGTTCTTATTTGAGATAACTGGTTCTCTTTCATTAAACTAGTTTGATAGCCTTAGAAAAGCATATTATGCGGAAAGAATCTCCAAAAGAAAAAATTTTTTTTTCAAAGTTTGGAAACTTCATTAGAATCACTTTTTTTCGGTTCTTATTTAGGATAAATGGTTCTCTTTCATTTTGCTTGTTTGATAGCTGTAGAAAAGAATAATATGCGGAAAGAATCTCGAAAAGAAAGAAATTTTTTTTCAAAGTTTGGAAACTTCATTAGAATCACTTTTTTACCGTTCTTATTTGAGATAACTGGTTCTCTTTCATTTTGCTAGTTTGATAGCTGTAGAAAATCATATTATCCGGAAAGAATCTGGAAAAGAAAAAAAAATTTTTTCAAAGTTTGGAAACTTCATTAGAATCAAATTTCCCGTTCTTATTTGAGATAACTGGTTCTCTTTCATTTTGCTAGTTTGATAGCTGTAGAAAAGCATATAATGCGGAAAGAATCTCGAAAAGAAAAAAATATTTTTTCAAAGTTTGGAAACTTCATTAGAATCAATTTTTTTCCGTTCTTATTTGAGATATCTGGTTCTCTTTCATTATACTAGTTTGATAGCTGTAGAAAAGCATATTATGCGGAAAGAATGTCGAAAAGAAAAAAATTTTTTTCAAAGTTTGGAAACTTCATTAGAAACAATTTTTTTCCGTTCTTATTTGAGATAACTGGTTCTCTTTCATTTTGTTAGTGTGATAGCTGTAGAAAAGCATATTATGCGGAAAGAATCTCGAAAAGAAAAAAAAAATTTTTCAAAGTTTGGAAACTTCAATCGAATCAATTTTTTTCCGTTCTTATTTGAGATAACTGGTTCTCTTTCATTTTGCTAGTTTGATAGCTGTAGAAAAGCATATAATGCGGAAAGAATCTCGAAAAGAAAAACAAATTTTTTCAAAGTTTGGAAACTTCATTAGAATCACTTTTTTTCCGTTCTTATTTGAGATAACTGGTTCTCTTTCATTAAACTAGTTTGATAGCCTTAGAAAAGCATATTATGCGGAAAGAATCTCGAAAAGAAAAAAAAATTTTTTCCAAGGTTGAAAAATCCAAGATATAATCTTTTTTTTTCCGTTCTTATTTGTGATAACTGGTTCTCTTTCATTATACTAGTTTGATAGCCATAGAAAAGCATATTATGCGGAAAGATTCTTGAAAAAAAAAATTTTTTTCAAAGTTTGGAAACTTCATTAGAATCAATTTTTTTCCGTTCTTATTTGAGATAACTGGTTCTCTTTCATTATACTAAATTGATAGCCTTAGCAAAGCATATTATGCGGAAAGAATCTCGAAAATAAAAAAAAATTTTTTTTCAAAGTTTGGAAACTTCATTAGAATCACTTCTTTAAGTTCCTATTTGAGATAACTGGTTTTCTTTCATTATACTAGTTTGATAGCCTTAGAAAAGCATATTATGCGGAAAGAATTTCGAAAAGAAAATAGTTTTTTTTTGATGTTTGGAAAATCCTTATGAATCAATTTTTTTCCATTCTTATTTGAGATAACTGGTTCTCTTTCATTTTGCTTCTTTGATAGCTGTAGAAAAGCATATTATGCTGAAAGAATCTCGAAAAGAAAAAAATTGTTTTTCAAAGTTTGGAAACTTCATTAGAATCACATTTTTTCGGTTCTTATTTGAGATAACTGGTTCTCTTTCATGTTGCTTGTTTGATAGCTGTAGAAAAGAATAATCTGCGGAAAGAATCTCCAAAAGAAAGAAATTTTTTTTCAAAGTTTGGTAACTTCATTAGATTGACTTTTTTTCCGTTCTTATTTGAGATAACTGGTTCTCTTTCATTATACTAGTTTGATAGCTATAGAAAACCTTAAAATGAAAGAATATTCGCGAAAAGAGAAGATTTATTTCGATGCTTGGAAACTTCATTAGATTCACTTATTTTCCGTTCTTATTTGAGATAACTGGTTCTCTTTCATTTTGCTAGTTTGATAGCTGTAGAAAAGCACATTATGCGGAAAGAATCTCGAAAAGAAAAAAATATTTTTTCAAAGTTTGGAAACTTCATTAGAATCAATTTTGTTCCGTTCTGATTTGAGATAACTGGTTCTCTTTCATTATACTAGTTTGATAGCCTTAGAAAAGCATATTATGCGGAAAGAATCTCGAAAAGAAAAAATTTTTTTTTCAAAGTTTGGAAACTTCATTAGAATCACTTTTTTTCCGTTCTTATTTGAGATAACTGGTTCTCTTTCATTATACTAGTTTGATAGCCTTTGAAAAGCATATTATGCGGAAAGAATCTCGAAAAGAAAAAAAAATTTTTTTCAAAGTTTGGAAACTTCATTGGAATCACTTTTTTCCGTTCTTATTTGAGATAACTGGTTCTCTTTCATTATACTAGTTTGATAGCCTTAGAAAAGCATATTATGCGGAAAGAATCTCGAAAAGAAAAAAAATTTTTTCAAAGTTTGGAAACTTAATTAAAATCACTTTTTTTCCGTTCTTATTTGAGATAACTGGATCTCTTTCATTTTGCTAGTTTGATAGCTGTAGAAAATTATATTATGCGGAAAGAATCTCGAAAAGAAAAAATTTTTTTTTCAATCTTTGGAAACTTCATTAGAATCACTTTTTTCCCGATCTTATTTGAGATAACTGGTTTTCTTTCATTTTGCTAGTTTGATAGCTGTAGAAAAGCATATTATGCGGAAAGAATCTGGAAAAGAAAAAAAATTTTTTTCGAAGGTTGAAAAATCCAAGATATAATCAATTTTTTTTTTGTTCTTATTTGTGATAACTGGTTCTCTTTCATTTTGCTAGTTTGATAGCTGTAGAAAACCATATTATGTGGAAAGAATCTCGAAAAGAAAAAAAATTTTTTTCAAAGTTTGGAAACTTCATTGGAATCACTTTTTCCGTTCTTATTTGAAATAACTGGTTCTCTTTCATTATACTAGTTTGATAGTCTTAGAAAAGCATATTATGCGGAAAGAATCTCGAAAAGAAAAAAAATTTTTTTTGATGTTTGGAAAATCCTTATGAATCAATTTTTTTCCATTCTTATTTGAGATAACTGGTTTTCTTTCATTTTGCTTCTTTGATAGCTGTAGAAAAGCATATTATGCTGAAAGAATCTAGAAAAGAAAAAAATTGTTTTTCAAAGTTTGGAAACTTCATTAGAATCACTTTTTTTCGGTTCTTATTTGAGATAACTGGTTCTCTTTCATTTTGCTTGTTTGATAGCTGTAGAAAAGAATAATCTGCGGAAAGAATCTCGAAAAGAAAGAAATTTTTTTCAAAGTTTGGAAACTTCATTAGAATCAATTTTTTTCCGTTCTTATTTGAGATAACTGGTTCTTTTTCATTATACTATTTTGATAGCCTTAGAAAAGCATATTATGCGGAAAGAATCTCGAAAAGAAAAAAAAATTTTTTCAAAGTTTGGAAACTTCATTAGAATCACTTTTTTTCCGTTCTGATTTGAGATAACTGGTTCTCTTTCATTTTGCTAGTTTGATAGCTGTAGAAAAGCATATTATGCGGAAAGAATGTCGAAAAAAAAATTTTTTTTTCAAAGTTTGGAAAATTCATTAGAATCACTTTTTTTCGGTTCTTATTTGAGATAACTGGTTCTCTTTCATTATACTAGTTTGATAGCCTTAGAAAAGCATATTATGCGGAAAGAATCTCGAAAAGAAAAAAAAATTTTTTCCAAATTTTCGAAACTTCATTAGAATCACTTTTTTTCCGTTCTTATTTGAGATAACTGGTTCTCTTTCATTATACTAATTTGATAGCCTTAGAAAAGCATATTATGCGGAAAGAATCTCGAAAAGAAAAAAAAAATTTTTCAATTTTTGGAAACTTCATTAGAATCACTTTTTTTCCGTTCTTATTTGAAATAACTGGTTCTCTTTCATTTTGCTAGTTTGATAGCTGTAGAAAATCATATTATCCGGAAAGAATCTGGAAAAGAAAAAAAAATTTTTTCAAAGTTTGGAAACTTCATTAGAATCACTTTTTTTCCGTTCTTATTTGAGATAACCGGTTCTCTTTCATTAAACTAGTTTGATAGCCTTAGAAAAGCATATTATGCGGAAAGAATCTCGAAAAGAAAAAAAAATTTTTTCGAAGGTTAAAAAATCCAAGATATAATCTTTTTTTTTCCGTTCTTATTTGTGATAACTGGTTCTCTTTCATTTTGCTAGTTTGATAGCTGTAGAAAATCATATTATGCGGAAAGAATCTCGAAAAGAAAAACAATTTTTTTCAAAGTTTGGAAACTTCATTAGAATCACTTTTTCCGTTCTTATTTGAGATAACTGGTTCTCTTTCATTATACTAGTTTGATAGCCATAGAAAAGCATATTATGCTGAAAGATTCTTGAAAAAAAAATTTTTTTTCAAAGTTTGGAAACTTCATTAGAATCAATTTTTTTCCGTTCTTATTTGAGATAACTGGTTCTCTTTCATTATACTAAATTGATAGCCTTAGAAAAGCATATTATGCGGAAAGAATCTCGAAAATAAAAAAAAAATTTTTTTCAAAGTTTGGAAATTTCATTAGAATCACTTCTTTAAGTTCCTATTTGAGATAACTGGTTTTCTTTCATTATACTAGTTTGATAGCCTTAGAAAAGCATATTATGCGGAAAGAATTTCGAAAAGAAAATAGTTTTTTTTTGATGTTTGGAAAATCCTTATGAATCAATTTTTTTCCATTCTTATTTGAGATAACTGGTTCTCTTTCATTTTGCTTCTTTGATAGCTGTAGAAAAGCATATTATGCGGAAAGAATCTCGAAAAGAAAAAAATTGTTTTTCAAAGTTTGGAAACTTCATTAGAATCACTTTTTTTCGGTTCTTATTTGAGATAACTGGTTCTCTTTTATTTTGCTTGTTTGATAGCTGTAGAAAAGAATAATCTGCGGAAAGAATCTCCAAAAGAAAGAAATTTTTTTTCAAAGTTTGGTAACTTCATTAGATTGACTTTTTTTCCGTTCTTATTTGAGATAACTGGTTCTCTTTCATTATACTAGTTTGATAGCTATAGAAAACCTTAAAATGAAAGAATATTCGCGAAAAGAGAAGATTTATTTCGATGCTTGGAAACTTCATTAGATTCACTTATTTTCCGTTCTTATTTGAGATAACTGGTTCTCTTTCATTTTGCTAGTTTGATAGCTGTAGAAAAGCACATTATGCGGAAAGAATCTCGAAAAGAAAAAAATATTTTTTCAAAGTTTGGAAACTTCATTAGAATCAATTTTTTTCCGTTCTGATTTGAGATAACTGGTTCTCTTTCATTATACTAGTTTGATAGCCTTAGAAAAGCATATTATGCGGAAAGAATCTCGAAAAGAAAAAAATTTTTTTTCAAAGTTTGGAAACTTCATTAGAATCACTTTTTTTCCGTTCTTATTTGAGATAACTGGTTCTCTTTCATTATACTAGTTTGATAGCCTTAGAAAAGCATATTATGCGGAAAGAATCTCGAAAAGAAAAAAAAATTTTTTTCAAAGTTTAGAAACTTCATTGGAATCACTTTTTTTCCGTTCTTATTTGAGATAACTGGTTCTCTTTCATTATACTAGTTTGATAGCCTTAGAAAAGCATATTATGCGGAAAGAATCTCGAAAAGAAAAAAAATTTTTTCAAAGTTTGGAAACTTAATTAAAATCACTTTTTTTCCGTTCTTATTTGAGATAACCGGATCTCTTTCATTTTGCTAGTTTGATAGCTGTAGAAAATTATATTATGCGGAAAGAATCTCGAAAAGAAAAAAATTTTTTTTCAAACTTTGGAAACTTCATTAGAATCACTTTTTTCCCGATCTTATTTGAGATAACTGGTTTTCTTTCATTTTGCTAGTTTGATAGCTGTAGAAAAGCATATTATGCGGAAAGAATCTGGAAAAGAAAAAAAATTTTTTTCGAAGGTTGAAAAATCCAAGATATAATCAATTTTTTTTTTGTTCTTATTTGTGATAACTGGTTCTCTTTCATTTTGCTAGTTTGATAGCTGTAGAAAACCATATTATGCGGAAAGAATCTCGAAAAGAAAAAAATTTTTTTTCAAAGTTTGGAAACTTCATTGGAATCACTTTTTCCGTTCTTATTTGAAATAACTGGTTCTCTTTCATTATACTAGTTTGATAGTCTTAGAAAAGCATATTATGCGGAAAGAATCTCGAAAAGAAAAAAGTTTTTTTTTGATGTTTGGAAAATCCTTATGAATCAATTTTTTTCCATTCTTATTTGAGATAACTGGTTTTCTTTCATTTTGCTTCTTTGATAGCTGTAGAAAAGCATATTATGCTGAAAGAATCTCGAAAAGAAAAAAATTGTTTTTCAAAGTTTGGAAACTTCATTAGAATCACTTTTTTTCGGTTCTTATTTGAGATAACTGGTTCTCTTTCATTTTGCTTGTTTGATAGCTGTAGAAAAGAATAATCTGCGGAAAGAATCTCGAAAAGAAAGAAATTTTTTTTCAAAGTTTGGAATCTTCATTAGAATGACTTTTTTTCCGTTCTTATTTGAGATAACTGGTTCTCTTTCATTATACTAGTTTGATAGCTATAGAAAACCTTAAAATGAAAGAAGATTCGCGAAAAGAAAAGATTTATTTCGATGCTTGGAAACTTCATTAGATTCACTTATTTTCCGTTCTTATTTTAGATAACTGGTTCTCTTTCATTTTGCTAGTTTGATAGCTGTAGAAAAGCATATAATGCCGAAAGAATCTCGAAAAGAAAAAAATTTTTTTCAAAGTTCGGAAACTTCATTAGAATCACTTTTTTTCCGTTCATATTTGAGATAACTGGTTCTCTTTCATTATACTAGTTTGATAGCCTTAGAAAAGCATATTATGCGGAAAGAATCTCGAAAAGAAAAAAAAAATTTTTCGAACGTTAAAAAATCCAAGATATAATCTTTTTTTTCCGTTCTTATTTGTGATAACTGGTTCTCTTTCATTTTGCTAGTTTGATAGCTGTAGAAAATCATATTATGCGGAAAGAATCTCGAAAAGAAAAACAATTTTTTTCAAAGTTTGGAAACTTCATTAGAATCACTTTTTCCGTTCTTATTTGAGATAACTGGTTCTCTTTCATTATACTAGTTTGATACCCATAGAAAAGCATATTATGCGGAAAGATTCTTGAAAAAAAAAAAAAAATTTTCAAAGTTTGGAAACTTCATTAGAATCAATTTTTTTCCGTTCTTATTTGAGATAACAGGTTCTCTTTCATTATACTAGTTTAATAGTCTTAGAAATGCATATTATGCGGAAAGAATCTCGAAAACAAAAAAATTTTCTTTTCAAAGTTTGGAAACTTCATTAGAATCACTTTTTTTCGTTCTTATATGAGATAACTGGTTCTCTTTCATTATACTAGTTTGATAGCCTTAGAAAAGCATATTATGCGGAAAGAATCTCGAAAAGAAAAAAGTTTTTTTTTTGATGTTTGGAAAATCCTTATGAATCAATTTTTTTCCATTCTTATTTGAGATAACTGATTCTCTTTCATTTTGCTTCTTTGATAGCTGTAGTAAAGCATATTATGCGGAAAGAATCTCGAAAAGAAAAAAATTGTTTTTCAAAGTTTGGAAACTTCATTAGAATCACTTTTTTTCGGTTCTTATTTGAGATAACTGGTTCTGTTTCATTTTGCTTGTTTGATAGCTGTAGAAAAGAATAATCTGCGGAAAGAATCTTCAAAAGAAAGCAATTTTTATTCAAAGTTTGGAAACTTCATTAGAATGACTTTTTTTCCGTTCTTATTTGAGATAACTGGTTCTCTTTCATTATACTAGTTTGATAGCTGTGGAAAAGCATATTATGCGGAAAGAATCTCGAAAAGAAAAAAATATTTTTTCAAAGTTTGGAAAAATCATTAGAATCAATTTTTTTTCCGTTCTTATTTGAAATAACTGGTACTCTTTCATTATACTAGTTTGATAGCCTTAGAAAGCATATTATGCGGAAAGAATCTCGAAGAGAAAAAAAATTTTTTTCAAAGTTTGGAAACTTCATTAGAATCACTTTTTTTCCGTTCTTATTTGAGATAACTGGTTCTCTTTCATTATACTAGTTTGATAGCCTTAGAAAGCATATTATGCGGAAAGAATCTCGAAAAGAAAAAAAATTTTTTTCAAAGTTTGCAAACTTCATTAGAATCACTTTTTTCCGTTCTATTTTGAGATAACTGGTTCTCTTTCATTATACTAGTTTGATAGCCTTAGAAAAGCATATTATGCGGAAAGAATCTCGAAAAGAAAAAAAAATTTTTTCAAAGTTTTTAAACTTCATTAGAATCACTTTTTTTCCGTTCTTATTTGAGATAACTGGTTCTCTTTCATTATTCCAGTTTGATAGCCTTAGAAAAGCATACTATGCGGAAAGAATCTCGAAAAGAAAAAAATTTTTTTTTTAAAGTTTGGAAACTTCATTGGAATCACTTTTTTTCCGTTCTTATTTGAGATAACTGGTTCTCTTTCATTATACTAGTTTGATAGCCTTAGAAAAGCATATTATGCGGAAAGAATCTCGAAAAGAAAAAATTTTTTTTCCAAAGTTTGGAAACTTAATTAGAATCACTTTTTTTCCGTTCTTATTTGAGATAACTGGATCTCTATCATTTTGCTACTTTGATAGCTGTAGAAAAGCATATTATGCGGAAAGATTCTCGAAAAGAAAAAAATAAATTTTCAAAGTTCGGAAACTTCATTAGAATCAATTTTTTTCCGTTCTTATTTGAGATAACTGGTTCTCTTTCATTATACTAGTTTGATAGCCTTAGAAAAGCATTTAATGCGGAAAGAATCTCGAAAAGAAAAAAATTTTTTTTCAAAGTTTGGAAACTTCATTTATTCACTTTTTTCCGTTCTTATTTGAGATATCTGGATCTCTTTCATTTTGCTAGTTTGATAGTTAAAGAAAAGCATAAAATGAAGAAAGAATCTCGAAAAGAAAAATTTTTTTTTCAAAGTTTGGAAACTTCATTAGAATCAGTTTTTTTCCGTTCTTATTTGAGATAACTGGTTCTCTTTCATTATACTAGTTTGATAGCCATAGAAAAGCATATCATGCCAAAAGAATCTCGAAAAGAAAAAAAATTTTTTTTCAAAGTTTGGAAACTTCATTAGAATCACTTTTTTTCCGTTCTTATTTGAGATAACTGGTTCTCTTTCATTATACTAGTTTGATAGCCTTAGAAAAGCATATTATACGGAAAGAATCTCGAAAAGAAAAAAATTTTTTTTCAAAGTTTGGAAACTTCATTAGAATCACTTTTTTTCCGTTCTTATTTGAGATAACTGGATCTCTTTCATTTTGCTAGTTTGATAGCTGTAGAAAAGCATATTATGCGGAAAGAATCTCGAAAAGAAAAAAAAAATTTTTCAAAGTTTGGAAACTTCATTAGAATCAGTATTTTTCCGTTCTTATTTGAGATAACTGGTTTTCTTTCATTTTGATAGTTTGATAGCTGTAGAAAAGCATATTATGCGGAAAGAATCTCGAAATGAAAAAATTTTTTTTTCAAGTTTGGAAACTTCATTAGAATCACTTTTTTTCCGTTCTTATTTGTGATAACTGGTTCTCTTTCATTTTGCTAGTTTGATAGCTGTAGAAAAGCATATTATGCGGAAAGAATCTCGAAAAGAAAAAAATTTTTTTTCAAAGTTTGGAAACTTCATTAGAATCACTTTTTTCCGTTCTTATTTGAGATAACTGGTTCTCTTTCATTATACTAGTTTGATAGCCTTAGAAAAGCATATTATGCGGAAAGAATCTCGAAAAGAAAAAAAATAATTCAAAGTTTGGAAACTTCATTAGAATCAATTTTTTTCCGTTCTTATTTGAAATAACTGGTTCTCTTTCATTATACTAGTTTGATAGCCTTAGAAAAGCATATTATGCGGAAAGAATCTCGAAAAGAAAAAATTTTTTTTTCAAAGTTTGGATACTTCATTAGAATCACTTTTTTTCCGTTCTTATTTGAGATAACTGGTTCTCTTTCATTATACTAGTTTGATAGCCTTAGAAAAGCATATTATGCGGACAGAATCTCGAAAAGAAAACAAATTTTTTCAAAGTTTGGAAACTTCATTAGAATCAATTTTTTTCCGTTCTTATTTGAGATAACTGGTTCTCTTTCATTTTGCTAGTTTGATAGCTGTAGAAAAGCATATTATGCGGAAAGAATCTCGAAAAGAAAAAGAAATTTTTTCGAACGTTGAAAAATCCAAGATATAATCAATTTTTTTCCGTTCTTATTTGTGATAACTGGTTCTCTTTCATTTTGCTAGTTTGATAGCAGTAGAAAAGCATATTATGCTGAAAGAATCTCGAAAAGAAAAACAAATTTTTTCAAAGTTTGGAAACTTCATTAGAATGACTTTTTTTCCGTTCTTGTTCGAGATAACTGGTTCTCTTTCATTATACTAGTTTGATAGCCTTAGAAAAGCATATTATGCGGAAAGAATCTGGAAAAAAAAAAAAAAATTTAAAGTATGGAAACTTCATTAGAATCAATTTTTCTCCGTTCTTATTTGTGATAACTGGTTCTCTTTCATTTTGCTAGTTTGATAGCTGTAGAAAAT
Organism: Metallyticus violacea; assembly: GCA_030762175.1. Lineage (NCBI taxonomy): Eukaryota > Metazoa > Arthropoda > Insecta > Mantodea > Metallyticidae > Metallyticus > Metallyticus violacea. The sequence continues at coordinate 74,458,084 of CM060832.1, forward strand.
CATATTATGCGGAAAGAATCTCGAAAAGAAAAACAATTTTTTTCAAAGTTTGGAAACTTCATTAGAATCACTTTTTCCGTTCTTATTTGAGATAACTGGTTCTCTTTCATTATAATAGTTTGATACCCATAGAAAAGCATATTATGCGGAAAGATTCTTAAAAAAAAAAAAAAAAATTTCAAAGTTTGGAAACTTCATTAGAATCAATTTTTTTCCGTTCTTATTTGAGATAACAGGTTCTCTTTCATTATACTAGTTTAATAGTCTTAGAAATGCATATTATGCGGAAAGAATCTCGAAAATAAAAAAAAATTTTTTTTCAAAGTTTGGAAACTTCATTAGAATCACTTCTATAAGTTCCTATTTGAGATAACTGGTTTTCTTTCATTATACTAGTTTGATAGCCTTAGAAAAGCATATTATGCCGAAAGAATCTCGAAAAGAAAAAAGTTTTTTTTTGATGTTTGGAGAATCCTTATGAATCAATTTTTTTCCATTCTTATTTGAGATAACTGGTTCTCTTTCATTTTGCTTGTTTGATAGCTGTAGAAAAGAATAATCTGCGGAAAGAATCTCGAAAAGAAAGAAATTTTTTTTCAAAGTTTGGTAACTTCATTAGAATGACTTTTTTTCCGTTCTTATTTGAGATAACTGGTTCTCTTTCATTATACTAGTTTGATAGCTATAGAAAACCTTAAAATGAAAGAAGATTTGCGAAAAGAGAAGATTTATTTCGATGCATGGAAACTTCATTAGATTCACTTATTTTCCGTTCTTATTTGAGATAACTGGTTCTCTTTCATTTTGCTAGTTTGATAGCTGTAGAAAAGCATATTATGCGGAACGAATCTCGAAAAGAAAAAAATATTTTTTCAAAGTTTGGAAACTTCATTAGAATCAATTTTTTTCCGTTCTGATTTGAGATAACTGCTTCTCTTTCATTATACTAGTTTGATAGCCTTAGAAAAGCATATTATGCGGAAAGAATCTCGAAAAGAAAAAAATTTTTTTTCAAAGTTTGGAAACTTCATTAGAATCACTTTTTTTCGGTTCTTATTTGAGATAACTGGATCTCTTTCATTTTGCTAGTTTGATAGCTGTAGAAAAGCATATTATGCGGAAAGATTCTCGAAAAGAAAAAAAAAATTTTTCAAAGTTTGGAAACTTCATTAGAATCAATTTTTTTCCGTTCTTATTTGAGATAACTGGTTCTCTTTCATTATACTAGTTTGATAGCCTTAGAAAATCATATTATGCGGAAAGAATTTCGAAAAGAAAAAAATTTTTTTTCAAACTTTGGAAACTTCATTAGAATCACTTTTTTCCCGATCTTATTTGAGATAACTGGTTTTCTTTCATTTTGCTAGTTTGATAGCTGTAGAAAAGCATATTATGCGGAAAGAATCTGGAAAAGAAAAAAAATTTTTTTCGAAGGTTGAAAAATCCAAGATATAATCAATTTTTTTTTTTTTTTTGTTCTTATTTGTGATAACTGGTTCTCTTTCATTTTGCTAGTTTGATAGCTGTAGAAAACCATATTATGCGGAAAGAATCTCGAAAAGAAAAAAAATTTTTTTCAAAGTTTGGAAACTTCATTAGAATCAGTTTTTCCGTTCTTATTTGAGATAACTGGTTCTCTTTCATTATACTAGTTTGATAGCCTTAGAAAAGCATATTATGCGGAAAGAATCTCGAAGAGAAAAAAATTTTTTTTTCAAAGTTGGAAACTTCGTTAGAATCACTTTTTTTCCGTTCTTATTTGAAATAACTGGTTCTCTTTCATTATACTAGTTTGATAGTCTTAGAAAAGCATATTATGCGGAAAGAATCTCGAAAAGAAAAAAGTTTTTTTTTGATGTTTGGAAAATCCTTATGAATCAATTTTTTTCCATTCTTATTTGAGATAACTGGTTTTCTTTCATTTTGCTTCTTTGATAGCTGTAGAAAAGCATATTATGCTGAAAGAATATCGAAAAGAAAAAAATTGTTTTTCAAAGTTTGGAAACTTCATTAGAATCACTTTTTTTCCGTTCTTATTTGAGATAACTGGTTCTCTTTCATTATACTAGTTTGATAGCTATAGAAAACCTTAAAATGAAAGAAGGTTCGCGAAAAGAAAAGATTTATTTCGATGCTTGGAAACTTCATTAGATTCACTTATTTTCCGTTCTTATTTTAGATAACTGGTTCTCTTTCATTTTGCTAGCTTGATAGCTGTAGAAAATCATATTATGCGGAAAGAATCTCGAAAAGAAAAACAATTTTTTTCAAAGTTTGGAAACTTCATTAGAATCACTTTTTCCGTTCTTATTTGAGATAACTGGTCCTCTTTCATTATACTAGTTTGATACCCATAGAAAAGCATATTATGCGGAAAGATTCTTGAAAAAAAAAAAAAAATTTCAAAGTTTGGAAACTTCATTAGGATCAATTTTTTTCCGTTCTTATTTGAGATAACAGGTTCTCTTTCATTATACTAGTTTTATAGTCTTAGAAATGCATATTATGCGGAAAGATTCTCGAAAACAAAAAAATTTTTTTTTCAAAGTTTGGAAACTTCATTAGAATCACTTTTTTTCGTTCTTATTTGAGATAACTGGTTCTCTTTCATTATACTAGTTTGATAGCCTTAGAAAACCATATTATGCGGAAAGAATCTCGAAAAGAAAAAAGTTTTTTTTTTGATGTTTGGAAAATCCTTATGAATCACTTTTTTTCGGTTCTTATTTGAGATAACTGGTTCTCTTTCATTTTGCTTGTTTGATAGCTGTAGAAAAGAATAATCTGCGGAAAGAATCTTCAAAAGAAAGAAATTTTTTTTCAAAGTTTGGAAACTTCATTCGAATGACTTTTTTTCCGTTCTTATTTGAGATAACTGGTTCTCTTTCATTATACTAGTTTGATAGCTGTAGAAAAGCATATTATGCAGAAAGAATCTCGAAAAGAAAAAAATTGTTTTTCAAAGTTTGGAAACTTCATTAGAATCAATTGTTTTTCCGTTCTTATTTGAGATAACTGGTTCTCTTTCATTATACTAGTTTGATAGCCTTAGAAAGCATATTATGCGGAAAGAATCTCGAAAAGAAAAAAATTTTTTTTCAAAGTTTTTAAACTCCATTAGAATCACTTTTTTTCCGTTCTTATTTGAGATAACTGGTTCTCTTTCATTATACCAGTTTGATAGTCTTAGAAAAGCATATTATGCGGAAAGATTCTCGAAAAGAAAAAAAATTTTTTTTAAAGTTTGGAAACTTCATTAGAATAACTTTTTTTCCGTTCTTATTTGAGATAACTGGTTCTCTTTCATTATACTATTTTGATAGCCTTAGAAAAGCATATTATGCGGAAAGAATATCGAAAAGAAAAAATTTTTTTTCCAAAGTTTGGAAACTTCATTAGAATCAATTTTTTTTCCGTTCTTATTTGAGATAACTGGTTCTCTTTCATTATACTAGTTTGATAGCCTTAGAAAGCATATTATGCGGAAAGAATCTCGAAAAGAAAAAAAATTTTTTTCAAAGTTTGGAAACTTCATTAGAATCACTTTTTTTCCGTTCTTATTTGAGATAACTGGTTCTCTTTCATTATACTAGTTTGATAGCCTTAGAAAAGAATATTATGCTTAAAGAATCTCGAAAAGAAAAAAATTTTTTTTCAAAGTTTTTAAACTTCATTAGAATCACTTTTTTTCCGTTCTTATTTGAGATAACTGGTTCTCTTTCATTATTCCAGTTTGATAGCCTTAGAAAAGCATATTATGCGGAAAGAATCTCGAAAAGAAAAAAAAAATTTTTTTAAAGTTTGGAAACTTCATTGGAATCACTTTTTTTCCGTTCTTATTTGAGATAACTGGTTCTCTTTCATTATACTAGTTTGATAGCCTTAGAAAAGCATATTATGCGGAAAGAATCTCGAAAAGAAAAAATTTTTTTCCAAAGTTTGGAAACTTGATTAGAATCACTTTTTTTCCGTTGTTATTTGAGATAACTGGATCTCTTTCATTTTGCTAGTTTGATAGCTGTAGAAAAGCATATTATGCGGAAAGATTCTCGAAAAGAAAAAAATAAATTTACAAAGTTTGGAAACTTCATTAGAATCAATTTTTTTCCGTTCTTATTTGAGATATCTGGTTCTCTTTCATTATACTAGTTTGATAGCCTTAGAAAAGCATTTAATGCGGAAAGAATCTCGAAAAGAAAAAAATTTTTTTTCAAAGTTTGGAAACTTCATTTATTCATTTTTTTTTCCGTTCTTATTTGAGATATCTGGATCTCTTTCATTTTGCTAGTTTGATAGTTAAAGAAAAGCATAAAATGAAGAAAGAATCTCGAAAAGAAAAATTTTTTTTTCAAAGTTTGGAAACTTCATTAGAATCAGTTTTTTTCCGTTCTTATTTGAGATAACTGGTTCTCTTTCATTATACTAGTTTGATAGCCATAGAAAAAAATATCATGCCAAAAGAATCTCGAAAAGAAAAAAAATTTTTTTTCAAAGTTTGGAAACTTCTTTAGAATCACTTTTTTTCCGTTCTTATTTGAGATAACTGGTTCTCTTTCATTATACTAGTTTGATAGCCTTAGAAAAGCATATTATACGGAAAGAATCTCGAAAAGAAAAAAAATTTTTTTCAAAGTTTGGAAACTTCATTAGAATCACTTTTTTTCCGTTCTTATTTGAGATAACTGGATCTCTTTCATTTTGCTAGTTTGATAGCTGTAGAAAAGCATATTATGCGGAAAGAATCTCGAAAAGAAAAAAAAAATTTTTCAAAGTTTGGAAACTTCATTACAATCAGTTTTTTTCCGTTCTTATTTGAGATAACTGGTTTTCTTTCATTTTGATAGTTTGATAGCTGTAGAAAAGCATAGTATCCGGAAAGAATCTCGAAAAGAAAAAATTTTTTTTTCAAAGTTTGGAAACTTCATTAGAATCACTTTTTTTCCGTTCTTATTTGTGATAACTGGTTCTCTTTCATTTTGCTAGTTTGATAGCTGTAGAAAAGCATATTTTGCGGAAAGAATCTCGAAAAGAAAAAAATTTTTTTTCAAAGTTTAATTACTTCATTAGAATCACTTTTTTTCCGTTCTTATTTGAGATAACTGGTTCTCTTTCATTATACTAGTTTGATAGCCTTAGAAAAGCATATTATGCGGAAAGAATCTCGAAAAGAAAAAAAAATTTTTCAAAGTTTGGAAACTTCATTAGAATCAATTTTTTTCCGTTCTTATTTGAGATAACTGGTTCTCTTTCATTTTGCTAGTTTGATAGCTGTAGAAAAGCATATTATGCGGAAAGAATCTCGAAAAGAAAAAGAAATTTTTTCGAAAGTTGAAAAATCCAAGATATAATCAATTTTTTTCCGTTCTTATTTGTGATAACTGGTTCTCTTTCATTATGCTAGTTTGATAGCCTTAGAAAAGCATATTATGCGGAAAGAATCTCGAAAAGAAAAAAGGTTTATTTTGATGTTTGGAAAATCCTTATGAATTAATTTTTTTCCATTCTTATTTGAGATAACTGGTTCTCTTTCATTTTGCTTTTTTTATAGCTGTAGAAAAGCATATTATGCGGAAAGCATCTCGAAAAGAAAAAAATTGATTTTCAAAGTTTAGAAACCTCATTAGAATCACTTTTTTTCGGTTCTTATTTGAGATAACTGGTTCTCTTTCATTTTGCTTGTTTGATAGCTGTAGAAAACAATAATATGCGGAAAGAATCTCGACAAGAAAGAAATTTTTTTTCAACGTTTGGAAACTTCAATAGAATGACTTTTTTTCCGTTCATATTTGAGATAACTGGTTATCTTTCATTATACTAGTTTGATAGCTATAGAAAACCTTAAAATGAAAGAAGATTCGCGAAAAGAGAATATTTATTTCGATGCTTGGAAACTTCATTAGATTCACTTATTTTCCGTTCTTATTTGAGATAACTGGTTCTCTTTCATTTTGCTAGTTTGATAGCTGTAGAAAAGCATATTATGCGGAAAGAATCTCGAAAAGAAAAAAATATTTTTTCAAAGTTTGGAAACTTCATTAGAATCAATATTTTCCGTTCTTATTTCAGATAACTGGTTCTCTTTCATTATACTAGTTTGATAGCCTTAGAAAGCATATTATGCGGAAAGAATCTCGAAAAGAAAAAATTTTTTTTTCAAAATTTGGAAACTTCCTTAGAATCACTTTTTTTTCCGTTCTTATTTGAGATAACTGGTTCTCTTTCATTATACTAGTTTGATAGCCTTAGAAAAGAATATTATGCGGAAAGAATCTCAAAAGAAAAAAATTTTTTTTCAGTTTTGAAACTTCATTAGAATCACTTTTTTTCCGTTCTTATTTCAGTAAATGGTTCTCTTTCATTATACTAGTTTGATAGCCTTAGAAAAGCATATTATGCGGAAACAATCTCGAAAAGAAAAAAATTTTTTTTTCAAAGTTTGGAAACTTCATTAGAATCACATTTTTTCCGTTCTTATTTGAGATATCTGGATCTCTTTCATTTTGCTAGTTTGATAGCTGTAGAAAAGCATAAAATGAAGAAAGAATCTCGAAAAGAAACAAATTTTTTTTCAAAGTTTGGAAACTTCATTAGAATCACTTTTTTTCCGTTCTTATTTGACATAACTGGTTCTCTTTCATTATACTAGTTTGATAGCCATAGAAAAGCATATTATGCGGAAAGAATCTCGAAAAGAAAAAAATTTTTCTTCAAAGTTTGGAAACTTCATTAGAATCACTTTTTTTCCGTTCTTATTTGAGATAACTGGATCTCTTTCATTTTGCTAGTTTGATAGCTGTAGAAAAGCATATTATGCGGAAAGAATCTCGAAAAGAAAAAAAAAAATTTTCAAAGTTTGGAAACTTCATTAGAATCAGTTTTTTTTCCGTTCTTATTTGAGATAACTGGTTTTCTTTCATTTTGATAGTTTGATAGCTGTAGAAAAGCATATTATGCGGAAAGAATCTCGAAAAGAAAAAAAAAAATTTTTCGAAGTTTGGAAACTTCATTAGAATCACTTTTTTTCGGTTCTTATTTGAGATAACTGGTTCTCTTTCCTTATACTAGTTTGATAGCATTAGAAAAGCATATTATGCGGAAAGAATCTCGAAAAGAAAAAAATTTTTTTTCAAAGTTTGGAAACTTCATTAGAATCACTTTTTTCCGTTCTTATTTGAGATAACTGGTTCTCTTTCATTATACTAGTTTGATACCCTTAGAAAAGCATATCATGCCAAAAGAATCTCGAAAAGAAAAAAAATTTTTTTTCAAAGTTTGGAAACTTCATTAGAATCACTTTTTTTCCGTTCTTATTTGAGATAACTGGTTCTCTTTCATTATACTAGTTTGATAGCCTTAGAAAAGCATATTATACGGAAAGAATCTCGAAAAGAAAAAAATTTTTTTTCAAAGTTTGGAAACTTCATTAGAATCACTTTTTTTCCGTTCTTATTTGAGATAACTGGATCTCTTTCATTTTGCTAGTTTGATAGCTGTAGAAAAGCATATTATGCGGAAAGAATCTCGAAAAGAAAAAAAAATTTTTTCAAAGTTTGGAAACTTCATTAGAATCAGTATTTTTCCGTTCTTATTTGAGATAACTGGTTTTCTTTCATTTTGATAGTTTGATAGCTGTAGAAAAGCATATTATGCGGAAAGAATCTCGAAATGAAAAAATTTTTTTTTCAAGTTTGGAAACTTCATTAGAATCACTTTTTTTCCGTTCTTATTTGTGATAACTGGTTCTCTTTCATTTTGCTAGTTTGATAGCTGTAGAAAAGCATATTATGCGGAAAGAATCTCGAAAAGAAAAAAATTTTTTTTCAAAGTTTGGAAACTTCATTAGAATCACTTTTTTCCGTTCTTATTTGAGATAACTGGTTCTCTTTCATTATACTAGTTTGATAGCCTTAGAAAAGCATATTATGCGGAAAGAATCTCGAAAAGAAAAAAAATAATTCAAAGTTTGGAAACTTCATTAGAATCAATTTTTTTCCGTTCTTATTTGAAATAACTGGTTCTCTTTCATTATACTAGTTTGATAGCCTTAGAAAAGCATATTATGCGGAAAGAATCTCGAAAAGAAAAAAATTTTTTTTCAAAGTTTGGATACTTCATTAGAATCACTTTTTTTCCGTTCTTATTTGAGATAACTGGTTCTCTTTCATTATACTAGTTTGATAGCCTTAGAAAAGCATATTATGCGGACAGAATCTCGAAAAGAAAAAAAATTTTTTCAAAGTTTGGAAACTTCATTAGAATCAATTTTTTTCCGTTCTTATTTGAGATAACTGGTTCTCTTTCATTTTGCTAGTTTGATAGCTGTAGAAAAGCATATTATGCGGAAAGAATCTCGAAAAGAAAAAGAAATTTTTTCGATCGTTGAAAAATCCAAGATATAATCAATTTTTTTCCGTTCTTATTTGTGATAACTGGTTCTCTTTCATTTTGCTAGTTTGATAGCAGTAGAAAAGCATATTATGCTGAAAGAATCTCGAAAAGAAAAACAAATTTTTTCAAAGTTTGGAAACTTCATTAGAATGACTTTTTTTCCGTTCTTGTTCGAGATAACTGGTTCACTTTCATTATACTAGTTTGATAGCCTTAGAAAAGCATATTATGCGGAAAGAATCTGGAAAAAAAAAAAAAAATTTAAAGTATGGAAACTTCATTAGAATCAATTTTTCTCCGTTCTTATTTGTGATAACTGGTTCTCTTTCATTTTGCTAGTTTGATAGCTGTAGAAAATCATATTATGCGGAAAGAATCTCGAAAAGAAAAACAATTTTTTTCAAAGTTTGGAAACTTCATTAGAATCACTTTTTCCGTTCTTATTTGAGATAACTGGTTCTCTTTCATTATAATAGTTTGATACCCATAGAAAAGCATATTATGCGGAAAGATTCTTAAAAAAAAAAAAAAATTTCAAAGTTTGGAAACTTCATTAGAATCAATTTTTTTCCGTTCTTATTTGAGATAACAGGTTCTCTTTCATTATACTAGTTTAATAGTCTTAGAAATGCATATTATGCGGAAAGAATCTCGAAAATAAAAAAAAAATTTTTTTCAAAGTTTGGAAACTTCATTAGAATCACTTCTATAAGTTCCTATTTGAGATAACTGGTTTTCTTTCATTATACTAGTTTGATAGCCTTAGAAAAGCATATTATGCCGAAAGAATCTCGAAAAGAAAAAAGTTTTTTTTTGATGTTTGGAAAATCCTTATGAATCAATTTTTTTCCATTCTTATTTGAGATAACTGGTTCTCTTTCATTTTGCTTGTTTGATAGCTGTAGAAAAGAATAATCTGCGGAAAGAATCTCCAAAAGAAAGAAATTTTTTTTCAAAGTTTGGTAACTTCATTAGAATGACTTTTTTTCCGTTCTTATTTGAGATAACTGGTTCTCTTTCATTATACTAGTTTGATAGCTATAGAAAACCTTAAAATGAAAGAAGATTTGCGAAAAGAGAAGATTTATTTCGATGCATGGAAACTTCATTAGATTCACTTATTTTCCGTTCTTATTTGAGATAACTGGTTCTCTTTCATTTTGCTAGTTTGATAGCTGTAGAAAAGCATATTATGCGGAACGAATCTCGAAAAGAAAAAAATATTTTTTCAAAGTTTGGAAACTTCATTAGAATCAATTTTTTTCCGTTCTGATTTGAGATAACTGCTTCTCTTTCATTATACTAGTTTGATAGCCTTAGAAAAGCATATTATGCGGAAAGAATCTCGAAAAGAAAAAAATTTTTTTTCAAAGTTTGGAAACTTCATTAGAATCACTTTTTTTCGGTTCTTATTTGAGATAACTGGATCTCTTTCATTTTGCTAGTTTGATAGCTGTAGAAAAGCATATTATGCGGAAAGATTCTCGAAAAGAAAAAAAAAATTTTTCAAAGTTTGGAAACTTCATTAGAATCAATTTTTTTCCGTTCTTATTTGAGATAACTGGTTCTCTTTCATTATACTAGTTTGATAGCCTTAGAAAATCATATTATGCGGAAAGAATTTCGAAAAGAAAAAAATTTTTTTTCAAACTTTGGAAACTTCATTAGAATCACTTTTTTCCCGATCTTATTTGAGATAACTGGTTTTCTTTCATTTTGCTAGTTTGATAGCTGTAGAAAAGCATATTATGCGGAAAGAATCTGGAAAAGAAAAAAAATTTTTTTCGTAGGTTGAAAAATCCAAGATATAATCAATTTTTTTTTTTTTCTTATTTGTGATAACTGGTTCTCTTTCATTTTGCTAGTTTGATAGCTGTAGAAAACCATATTATGCGGAAAGAATCTCGAAAAGAAAAAAAATTTTTTTCAAAGTTTGGAAACTTCATTAGAATCAGTTTTTCCGTTCTTATTTGAGATAACTGGTTCTCTTTCATTATACTAGTTTGATAGCCTTAGAAAAGCATATTATGCGGAAAGAATCTCGAAGAGAAAAAAATTTTTTTTTCAAAGTTGGAAACTTCGTTAGAATCACTTTTTTTCCGTTCTTATTTGAAATAACTGGTTCTCTTTCATTATACTAGTTTGATAGTCTTAGAAAAGCATATTATGCGGAAAGAATCTCGAAAAGAAAAAAGTTTTTTTTTGATGTTTGGAAAATCCTTATGAATCAATTTTTTTCCATTCTTATTTGAGATAACTGGTTTTCTTTCATTTTGCTTCTTTGATAGCTGTAGAAAAGCATATTATGCTGAAAGAATCTCGAAAAGAAAAAAATTGTTTTTCAAAGTTTGGAAACTTCATTAGAATCACTTTTTTTCGGTTCTTATTTGAGATAACTGGTTCTCTTTCATTTTGCTTGTTTGATAGCTGTAGAAAAGAATAATCTGCGGAAAGAATCTCGAAAAGAAAGAAATTTTTTTTCAAAGTTTGGAATCTTCATTAAAATGACTTTTTTTCCGTTCTTATTTGAGATAACTGGTTCTCTTTCATTATACTAGTTTGATAGCTATAGAAAACCTTAAAATGAAAGAAGATTCGCGAAAAGAAAAGATTTATTTCGATGCTTGGAAACTTCATTAGATTCACTTATTTTCCGTTCTTATTTTAGATAACTGGTTCTCTTTCATTTTGCTAGCTTGATAGCTGTAGAAAATCATATTATGCGGAAAGAATCTCGAAAAGAAAAACAATTTTTTTCAAAGTTTGGAAACTTCATTAGAATCACTTTTTCCGTTCTTATTTGAGATAACTGGTCCTCTTTCATTATACTAGTTTGATACCCATAGAAAAGCATATTATGCGGAAAGATTCTTGAAAAAAAAAAAAAAATTTCAAAGTTTGGAAACTTCATTAGGATCAATTTTTTTCCGTTCTTATTTGAGATAACAGGTTCTCTTTCATTATACTAGTTTTATAGTCTTAGAAATGCATATTATGCGGAAAGATTCTCGAAAACAAAAAAATTTTTTTTTCAAAGTTTGGAAACTTCATTAGAATCACTTTTTTTCGTTCTTATTTGAGATAACTGGTTCTCTTTCATTATACTAGTTTAATAGCCTTAGAAAAGCATATTATGCGGAAAGAATCTCGAAAAGAAAAAAGTTTTTTTTTTGATGTTTGGAAAATCCTTATGAATCAATTTTTTTCCATTCTTATTTGAGATAACTGATTCTCTTTCATTTTGCTTCTTTGATAGCTGTAGTAAAGCATATTATGCGGAAAGAATCTCGAAAAGAAAAAAATTGTTTTTCAAAGTTTGGAAACTTCATTAGAATCACTTTTTTTCGGTTCTTATTTGAGATAACTGGTTCTCTTTCATTTTGCTTGTTTGATAGCTGTAGAAAAGAATAATCTGCGGAAAGAATCTTCAAAAGAAAGAAATTTTTTTTCAAAGTTTGGAAACTTCATTCGAATGACTTTTTTTCCGTTTTTATTTGAGATAACTGGTTCTCTTTCATTATACTAGTTTGATAGCTGTAGAAAAGCATATTATGCGGAAAGAATCTCGAAAAGAAAAAAATTGTTTTTCAAAGTTTGGAAACTTCATTAGAATCAATTGTTTTTCCGTTCTTATTTGAGATAACTGGTTCTCTTTCATTATACTAGTTTGATAGCCTTAGAAAGCATATTATGCGGAAAGAATCTCGAAAAGAAAAAAAATTTTTTTCAAAGTTTTTAAACTCCATTAGAATCACTTTTTTTCCGTTCTTATTTGAGATAACTGGTTCTCTTTCATTATACCAGTTTGATAGTCTTAGAAAAGCATATTATGCGGAAAGATTCTCGAAAAGAAAAAAAATTTTTTTTAAAGTTTGGAAACTTCATTAGAATAACTTTTTTTCCGTTCGTATTTGAGATAACTGGTTCTCTTTCATTATACTATTTTGATAGCCTTAGAAAAGCATATTATGCGGAAAGAATATCGAAAAGAAAAAATTTTTTTTCCAAAGTTTGGAAACTTCATTAGAATCAATCTTTTTTCCGTTCTTATTTGAGATAACTGGTTCTCTTTCATTATACTAGTTTGATAGCCTTAGAAAGCATATTATGCGGAAAGAATCTCGAAAAGAAAAAAAATTTTTTTCAAAGTTTGGAAACTTCATTAGAATCACTTTTTTTCCGTTCTTATTTGAGATAACTGGTTCTCTTTCATTATACTAGTTTGATAGCCTTAGAAAAGAATATTATGCTTAAAGAATCTCGAAAAGAAAAAAATTTTTTTTCAAAGTTTTTAAACTTCATTAGAATCACTTTTTTTCCGTTCTTATTTGAGATAACTGGTTCTCTTTCATTATTCCAGTTTGATAGCCTTAGAAAAGCATATTATGCGGAAAGAATCTCGAAAAGAAAAAAAAATTTTTTTTAAAGTTTGGAAACTTCATTGGAATCACTTTTTTTCTGTTCTTATTTGAGATAACTGGTTCTCTTTCATTATACTAGTTTGATAGCCTTAGAAAAGCATATTATGCGGAAAGAATCTCGAAAAGAAAAAATTTTTTTTCCAAAGTTTGGAAACTTGATTAGAATCACTTTTTTTCCGTTCTTATTTGAGATAACTGGATCTCTTTCATTTTGCTAGTTTGATAGCTGTAGAAAAGCATATTATGCGGAAAGATTCTCGAAAAGAAAAAAATAAATTTACAAAGTTTGGAAACTTCATTAGAATCAATTTTTTTCCGTTCTTATTTGAGATATCTGGTTCTCTTTCATTATACTAGTTTGATAGCCTTAGAAAAGCATTTAATGCGGAAAGAATCTCGAAAAGAAAAAAATTTTTTTTCAAAGTTTGGAAACTTCATTTATTCATTTTTTTTTCCGTTCTTATTTGAGATATCTGGATCTCTTTCATTTTGCTAGTTTGATAGTTAAAGAAAAGCATAAAATGAAGAAAGAATCTCGAAAAGAAAAATTTTTTTTTCAAAGTTTGGAAACTTCATTAGAATCAGTTTTTTTCCGTTCTTATTTGAGATAACTGGTTCTCTTTCATTATACTAGTTTGATAGCCATAGAAAAGCATATCATGCCAAAAGAATCTCGAAAAGAAAAAAATTTTTTTTCAAAGTTTGGAAACTTCATTAGAATCACTTTTTTTCCGTTCTTATTTGAGATAACTGGTTCTCTTTCATTATACTAGTTTGATAGCCTTAGAAAAGCATATTATACGGAAAGAATCTCGAAAAGAAAAAAAATTTTTTTCAAAGTTTGGAAACTTCATTAGAATCACTTTTTTTCCGTTCTTATTTGAGATAACTGGATCTCTTTCATTTTGCTAGTTTGATAGCTGTAGAAAAGCATATTATGCGGAAAGAATCTCGAAAAGAAAAAAAAAATTTTTCAAAGTTTGGAAACTTCATTACAATCAGTTTTTTTCCGTTCTTATTTGAGATAACTGGTTTTCTTTCATTTTGATAGTTTGATAGCTGTAGAAAAGCATAGTATCCGGAAAGAATCTCGAAAAGAAAAAATTTTTTTTTCAAAGTTTGGAAACTTCATTAGAATCACTTTTTTTCCGTTCTTATTTGTGATAACTGGTTCTCTTTCATTTTGCTAGTTTGATAGCTGTAGAAAAGCATATTTTGCGGAAAGAATCTCGAAAAGAAAAAAATTTTTTTTCAAAGTTTAATTACTTCATTAGAATCACTTTTTTTCCGTTCTTATTTGAGATAACTGGTTCTCTTTCATTATACTAGTTTGATAGCCTTAGAAAAGCATATTATGCGGAAAGAATCTCGAAAAGAAAAAAAAATTTTTCAAAGTTTGGAAACTTCATTAGAATCAATTTTTTTCCGTTCTTATTTGAGATAACTGGTTCTCTTTCATTTTGCTAGTTTGATAGCTGTAGAAAAGCATATTATGCGGAAAGAATCTCGAAAAGAAAAAGAAATTTTTTCGAAGGTTGAAAAATCCAAGATATAATCAATTTTTTTCCGTTCTTATTTGTGATAACTGGTTCTCTTTCATTATGCTAGTTTGATAGCCTTAGAAAAGCATATTATGCGGAAAGAATCTCGAAAAGAAAAAAGGTTTATTTTGATGTTTGGAAAATCCTTATGAATTAATTTTTTTCCATTCTTATTTGAGATAACTGGTTCTCTTTCATTTTGCTTTTTTTATAGCTGTAGAAAAGCATATTATGCGGAAAGCATCTCGAAAAGAAAAAAATTGATTTTCAAAGTTTGGAAACTTCATTAGAATCACTTTTTTTCGGTTCTTATTTGAGATAACTGGTTCTCTTTCATTTTGCTTGTTTGATAGCTGTAGAAAACAATAATATGCGGAAAGAATCTCGACAAGAAAGAAATTTTTTTTCAACGTTTGGAAACTTCAATAGAATGACTTTTTTTCCGTTCATATTTGAGATAACTGGTTATCTTTCATTATACTAGTTTGATAGCTATAGAAAACCTTAAAATGAAAGAAGATTCGCGAAAAGAGAATATTTATTTCGATGCTTGGAAACTTCATTAGATTCACTTATTTTCCGTTCTTATTTGAGATAACTGGTTCTCTTTCATTTTGCTAGTTTGATAGCTGTAGAAAAGCATATTATGCGGAAAGAATCTCGAAAAGAAAAAAATATTTTTTCAAAGTTTGGAAACTTCATTAGAATCAATATTTTCCGTTCTTATTTCAGATAACTGGTTCTCTTTCATTATACTAGTTTGATAGCCTTAGAAAGCATATTATGCGGAAAGAATCTCGAAAAGAAAAAATTTTTTTTTCAAAATTTGGAAACTTCCTTAGATTCACTTATTTTCCGATCTTATTTGAGATAACTGGTTTTCTTTCATTTTGCTAGTTTGATAGCTGTAGAAAAGCATATTATGCGGAAAGAATCTCGAAAAGAAAAACAAATTTTTTCAAAGTTTGGAAACTTCATTAGAATCACTTTTTTTTCCGTTCTTATTTGAGATAACTGGTTCTCTTTCATTATACTAGTTTGATAGCCTTAGAAAAGAATATTATGCGGAAAGAATCTCAAAAGAAAAAAATTTTTTTTCAGTTTTGAAACTTCATTAGAATCACTTTTTTTCCGTTCTTATTTCAGTAAATGGTTCTCTTTCATTATACTAGTTTGATAGCCTTAGAAAAGCATATTATGCGGAAACAATCTCGAAAAGAAAAAAAATTTTTTTTCAAAGTTTGGAAACTTCATTAGAATCACATTTTTTCCGTTCTTATTTGAGATATCTGGATCTCTTTCATTTTGCTAGTTTGATAGCTGTAGAAAAGCATAAAATGAAGAAAGAATCTCGAAAAGAAACAAATTTTTTTTCAAAGTTTGGAAACTTCATTAGAATCACTTTTTTTCCGTTCTTATTTGACATAACTGGTTCTCTTTCATTATACTAGTTTGATAGCCATAGAAAAGCATATTATCCGGAAAGAATCTCGAAAAGAAAAAAATTTTTCTTCAAAGTTTGGAAACTTCATTAGAATCACTTTTTTTCCGTTCTTATTTGAGATAACTGGATCTCTTTCATTTTGCTAGTTTGATAGCTGTAGAAAAGCATATTATGCGGAAAGAATCTCGAAAAGAAAAAAAAAAATTTTCAAAGTTTGGAAACTTCATTAGAATCAGTTTTTTTTCCGTTCTTATTTGAGATAACTGGTTTTCTTTCATTTTGATAGTTTGATAGCTGTAGAAAAGCATATTATGCGGAAAGAATCTCGAAAAGAAAAAAAAAAATTTTTCGAAGTTTGGAAACTTCATTAGAATCACTTTTTTTCGGTTCTTATTTGAGATAACTGGTTCTCTTTCCTTATACTAGTTTGATAGCATTAGAAAAGCATATTATGCGGAAAGAATCTCGAAAAGAAAAAAATTTTTTTTCAAAGTTTGGAAACTTCATTAGAATCACTTTTTTCCGTTCTTATTTGAGATAACTGGTTCTCTTTCATTATACTAGTTTGATAGCCTTAGAAAAGCATATTATGCGGAAAGAATCTCGAAAAGAATAAAAATTATTTCAAAGTTTGGAAACTTTATTAGAATCAATTTTTTTCCGTTCTTATTTGAGATAACTGGTTCTCTTTCATTATACTAGTTTGATAGCCTTAGAAAAGCATATTATGCGGAAAGAATCTCGAAAAGAAAAAAGTTTTTTTTTGATGTTTGGAAACTTCATTAGAATCAGTTTTTTTCCGTTCTAATTTGAGATAACTGGTTTTCTTTCATTTTGATAGTTTGATAGCTGTAGAAAAGCATATTATGCGGAAAGAATCTCGAAAAGAAAACAAAATTTTTTCAAAGTTTGGAAACTTCATTAGAATCAATTTTTTTCCGTTCTTATTTGAGATAACTGGTTCTTTTTCATTATACTATTTTGAAAGCTGTAGAAAAGCATATTATGCGGAAAGAATCTCGAAAAGAAAAAAATTTTTTTTTTAAAGTTTGGAAACTTCATTAGACTCACTTTTTTTCCGTTCTTATTTGAGATAACTGGTTCTCTTTCATTATACTAGTTTGATAGCCTTAGAAAAGAATATTATGCGGAAAGAGTCTCGAAAAGAAAAAAAATTTTTTTCAGTTTTGAAACTTCATTAGAATCACTTTTTTTCCGTTCTTATTTGAGTAAATGGTTCTCTTTCATTATACTAGTTTGATAGCCTTAGAAAAGCATATTATGCGGAAAGAATCTCGAAAAGAAAAAAATTTTTTTTCAAATTTTGGAAACTTCATTAGAATCACTTTTTTTCCGTTCTTATTTGAGATAACTGGTTGTCTTTCATTATACTAGTTTGATAGCCTTAGAAAAGCATATTATACGGAAAGAATCTCGAAAAGAAAAGAAATTTTTTCAAAGTTTGGAAACTTCATTAGAATCACTTATTTTCCGTTCTTATTTGAGATAACTGGATCTCTTTCATTTTGCTAGTTTGATAGCTGTAGAAAAGCATATTATGCGGAAAGAATCTCGAAAAAAAAAAAAATTTTTTCGAAGGTTGAAAAATCCAAGATATAATCAATTTTTTTACGTTCTTATTTGTGATAACTGCTTTTCTTTCATTTTGCTAGTTTGATAGCTGTAGAAAAGCATATTATGCGGAAAGAATCTCGAAAAGAAAAAAAAATTTTTTCAAAGTTTGGAAACTTCATTAGAATCAATTTTTTTCCGTTCTTATTCTAGATAACTGGTTCTCTTTCATTATACTAGTTTGATAGCCTTAGAAAAGCATATTATGCCGAAATCATCTCTAAAAGAAAAAAAATTTTTTTTTCAAAGTTTGGAAACTTCATTAGAATCACATTTTTTCCGTTCTTATTTGAGATATCTGGATCTCTTTCATTTTGCTAGTTTGATAGCTGTAGAAAAGCATAAAATGAAGAAAGAATCTCGAAAAGAAACAAATTTTTTTTCAAAGTTTGGAAACTTCATTAGAATCACTTTTTTTACGTTCTTATTTGACATAACTGGTTCTCTTTCATTATACTAGTTTGATAGCCATAGAAAAGCATATTATCCGGAAAGAATCTCGAAAAGAAAAAAATTTTTCTTCAAAGTTTGGAAACTTCATTAGAATCACTTTTTTTCCGTTCTTATTTGAGATAACTGGATCTCTTTCATTTTGCTAGTTTGATAGCTGTAGAAAAGCATATTATGCGGAAAGAATCTCGAAAAGAAAAAAAAAAATTTTCAAAGTTTGGAAACTTCATTAGAATCAGTTTTTTTTCCGTTCTTATTTGAGATAACTGGTTTTCTTTCATTTTGAGAGTTTGATAGCTGTAGAAAAGCATATTATGCGGAAAGAATCTCGAAAAGAAAAAAAAAAATTTTTCGAAGTTTGGAAACTTCATTAGAATCACTTTTTTTCGGTTCTTATTTGAGATAACTGGTTCTCTTTCCTTATACTAGTTTGATAGCATTAGAAAAGCATATTATGCGGAAAGAATCTCGAAAAGAAAAAAATTTTTTTTCAAAGTTTGGAAACTTCATTAGAATCACTTTTTTCCGTTCTTATTTGAGATAACTGGTTCTCTTTCATTATACTAGTTTGATAGCCTTAGAAAAGCATATTATGCGGAAAGAATCTCGAAAAGAATAAAAATTATTTCAAAGTTTGGAAACTTTATTAGAATCAATTTTTTTCCGTTCTTATTTGAGATAACTGGTTCTCTTTCATTATACTAGTTTGATAGCCTTAGAAAAGCATATTATGCGGAAAGAATCTCGAAAAGAAAAAAGTTTTTTTTTGATGTTTGGAAACTTCATTAGAATCAGTTTTTTTCCGTTCTAATTTGAGATAACTGGTTTTCTTTCATTTTGATAGTTTGATAGCTGTAGAAAAGCATATTATGCGGAAAGAATCTCGAAAAGAAAACAAAATTTTTTCAAAGTTTGGAAACTTCATTAGAATCAATTTTTTTCCGTTCTTATTTGAGATAACTGGTTCTTTTTCATTATACTATTTTGAAAGCTGTAGAAAAGCATATTATGCGGAAAGAATCTCGAAAAGAAAAAAATTTTTTTTTTAAAGTTTGGAAACTTCATTAGACTCACTTTTTTTCCGTTCTTATTTGAGATAACTGGTTCTCTTTCATTATACTAGTTTGATAGCCTTAGAAAAGAATATTATGCGGAAAGAGTCTCGAAAAGAAAAAAAATTTTTTTCAGTTTTGAAACTTCATTAGAATCACTTTTTTTCCGTTCTTATTTGAGTAAATGGTTCTCTTTCATTATACTAGTTTGATAGCCTTAGAAAAGCATATTATGCGGAAAGAATCTCGAAAAGAAAAAAATTTTTTTTCAAATTTTGGAAACTTCATTAGAATCACTTTTTTTCCGTTCTTATTTGAGATAACTGGTTGTCTTTCATTATACTAGTTTGATAGCCTTAGAAAAGCATATTATACGGAAAGAATCTCGAAAAGAAAAGAAATTTTTTCAAAGTTTGGAAACTTCATTAGAATCACTTATTTTCCGTTCTTATTTGAGATAACTGGATCTCTTTCATTTTGCTAGTTTGATAGCTGTAGAAAAGCATATTATGCGGAAAGAATCTCGAAAAAAAAAAAAATTTTTTCGAAGGTTGAAAAATCCAAGATATAATCAATTTTTTTACGTTCTTATTTGTGATAACTGCTTTTCTTTCATTTTGCTAGTTTGATAGCTGTAGAAAAGCATATTATGCGGAAAGAATCTCGAAAAGAAAAAAAAATTTTTTCAAAGTTTGGAAACTTCATTAGAATCAATTTTTTTCCGTTCTTATTCTAGATAACTGGTTCTCTTTCATTATACTAGTTTGATAGCCTTAGAAAAGCATATTATGCCGAAATCATCTCTAAAAGAAAAAAAATTTTTTTTCAAAGTTTGGAAACTTCATTAGAATCACTTTTTTTCCGTTCTTATTTGAGATAACTGGTTCTCTTTCATTATACTAGTTTGATAGCCTTAGAAAAGCATATTATGCGGAAAGAATCTCGAAAAGAAAAAACTTTTT
Organism: Metallyticus violacea; assembly: GCA_030762175.1. NCBI lineage: Eukaryota > Metazoa > Arthropoda > Insecta > Mantodea > Metallyticidae > Metallyticus > Metallyticus violacea. The sequence continues at coordinate 74,477,974 of CM060832.1, forward strand.
TTTTGATGTTTGGAAACTTCATTAGTATCAGTTTTTTTCCGTTCTAATTTGAGATAACTGGTTTTCTTTCATTTTGATAGTTTGATAGCTGTAGAAAAGCATATTATGCGGAAAGAATCTCGAAAAGAAAAAAAAAATTTTTCAAAGTTTGGAAACTTCATTAGAATCAATTTTTTTCCGTTCTTATTTGAGATAACTGGTTCTCTTTCATTATACTAGTTTGATAGCTGTAGAAAAGCATATTATGCGGAAAGAATCTCGAAAAGAAAAAAAAAATTTTTTTAAAGTTTGGAAACTTCATTAGAATCACTTTTTTTCCGTTCTTATTTGAGATAACTGGTTCTCTATCATTTTGCTAGTTTGATAGCTGTAGAAAAGCATATAATGCGGAAAGAATGTCGAAAAGAAAAAAACATTTTTTCAAAGTTTGGAAACTTCTTTAGAATCAACTTTTTTTCCGTTCTTATTTGAGATAACTGGTTCTCATTCAGTATACTAGTTTGATAGCCTTAGAAAAGCATAGTTATGCGCAAAGAATCTCGAAAAGAAAAACAAATTTTTTCAAATTTTGGAAACTTCATTAGACTCACTTTTTTTCCGTTCTTATTTGAGATAACTGGTTCTCTTTCATTATACTAGTTTGATAGCCTTAGAAAAGAATATTATGCGGAAAGAATCTCGAAAAGAAAAAAAATTTTTTTCAGTTTTGAAACTTCATTAGAATCCCTTTTTTTCCGTTCTTATTTGAGTAAATGGTTCTCTTTCATTATTAGTTTGATAGCCTTAGAAAAGCATATTATGCGGAAAGAATCTCGAAAAGAAAAAATTTTTTTTCAAAGTTTGGAAACTTCATTAGAATCACTTTTTTTCCGTTCTTATTTGAGATAACTGGTTCTCTTTCATTATACTAGTTTGATAGCCTTAGAAAAGCATATTATACGGAAAGAATCTCGAAAGAAAAAAAATTTTTTTCAAAGTTTGGAAACTTCATTAGAATCACTTATTTTCCGTTCTTATTTGAGATAACTGGATCTCTTTCATTTTGCTAGTTTGATAGCTGTAGAAAAGCATATTATGCGGAAAGAATCTCGAAAAGAAAAAAAAAATTTTTCGAAGGTTGAAAAATCCAAGATATAATCAATTTTTTTACGTTCTTATTTGTGATAACTGCTTTTCTTTCATTTTGCTAGTTTGATAGCTGTAGAAAAGCATATTATGCGGAAAGAATCTCGAAAAGAAAAAAAAATTTTTTCAAAGTTTGGAAACTTCATTAGAATCAATTTTTTTCCGTTCTTATTCTAGATAACTGGTTCTCTTTCATTATACTAGTTTGATAGCCTTAGAAAAGCATATTATGCCGAAAGAATCTCTAAAAGAAAAAATTTTTTTTTTCAAAGTTCGGAAACTTCATTAGAATCACTTTTTTTCCTTTCTTATTTGAGATAACTGGTTCTCTTTCATTATACTAGTTTGATAGCCTTAGAAAATCATATTATGCGGAAAGAATCTCGAAAAGAAAAAAGTTTTTTTTTGATGTTTGGAAACTTCATTAGTATCATTTTTTTTCCGTTCTAATTTGAGATAACTGGTTTTCTTTCATTTTGATAGTTTGATAGCTGTAGAAAAGCATATTATGCGGAAAGAATCTCGAAAAGAAAAAAAAAATTTTTCAAAGTTTGGAAACTTCATTAGAATCAATTTTTTTCCGTTCTTATTTGAGATAAATGGTTCTCTTTCATTATACTAGTTTGATAGCTGTAGAAAAGCATATTATGCGGAAAGAATCTCGAAAAGAAAAAAAATTTTTTTTTAAAGTTTGGAAACTTCATTAGAATCACTTTTTTTCCGTTCTTATTTGAGATAACTGGTTCTCTATCATTTTGCTAGTTTGATAGCTGTAGAAAAGCATATAATGCGGAAAGAATCTCGAAAAGAAAAAAAAATTATTTCAAAGTTTGCAAACTTCTTTAGAATCAATTTTTTTTCCGTTCTTATTTGAGATAACTGGTTCTCATTCAGTATACTAGTTTGATAGCCTTAGAAAAGCATAGTTATGCGCAAAGAATCTCGAAAAGAAAAACAAATTTTTTCAAAGTTTGGAAACTTCATTAGACTCACTTTTTTTCCGTTCTTATTTGAGATAACTGGTTCTCTTTCATTATACTAGTTTGATAGCCTTAGAAAAGAATATTATGCGGAAAGAATCTCGAAAAGAAAAAAAAAATTTTTCAGTTTTGAAACTTCATTAGAATCACTTTTTTTCCGTTCTTATTTGAGTAAATGGTTCTCTTTCATTATACTAGTTTGATAGCCTTAGAAAAGCATATTATGCGGAAAGAATCTCGAAAAGAAAAAATTTTTTTCAAAGTTTGGAAACATCATTAGAATCACTTTTTTTCCGTTCTTATTTGAGATAACTGGTTCTCTTTCATTATACTAGTTTCATAGCCTTAGAAAAGCATATTATACGGAAAGAATCTCGAAAAGAAAAAAAATTTTTTTCAAAGTTTGGAAACTTCATTAGAATCACTTATTTTCCGTTCTTATTTGAGATAACTGGTTCTCTTTCATTATACTAGTTTGATAGCCTTAGAAAAGCATATTATGCGGAAAGAATCTCTAAAAGAAAAACATTTTGTTTTCAAAGTTTGGAAACTTCATTAGAATCACTTTTTTTCCGTTGTTATTTGAGATAACTGGTTCTCTTTCATTATACTAGTTTGATAGCCTTAGAAAAGCATATTATGCGGAAAGAATCTCGAAAAGAAAAAAAATTTTTTTTCAAAGTTTGGAAACTTCATTAGAATCAGTTTTTTTTCCGTTCTAATTTGAGATAACTGGTTTTCTTTCATTTTGATAGTTTGATAGCTGTAGAAAAGCATATTATGCGGAAAGAATCTCGAAAAGAAAAAAAAATTATTTCAAAGTTTGGTAACTTCATTAGAATCAATTTTTTTCCGTTCTTATTTGAGATAACTGGTTATCTGTCATTATACTAGTTTGATAGCCTTAGAAAAGCATAATTTGCAGAAAGAATCTCGAAAAAAAATTTTTTTTTTCAAAGTTTGGAAACTTCATTAGAATCACTTTTTTTCCGTTCTTATTTGACATTACTGGTTCTCTTTCATTATACTAGTTTGATTGCTGTTGAAAAGCATATTATGCGGAAAGAATCTCGAAAAGAAAAAAAAATTTTTTCAAAGTTTGGAAACTTCATTAGAATCAATTTTTTTCCGTTCTTATTTTAGATAACTGGTTCTCTTTCATTATAATAGTTTGATAGCCTTAGAAAAGCATATTGTGCGGAAAAAATCTGGAAAAGAAAAAAATTTTTTTTCAAAGTTTGGTAACTTCTTTAGAATCACTTTTTTTCCGTTCTTATTTGAGATAACTGGTTCTCTTTCATTTTGCTAGTTTGATAGCTGTAGAAAAGCATATAATGCGGAAAGAATCTCGAAAAGAAAAAAAAATTGTTCAAAGTTTGGAAACTTCATTAGAATCAATTTTTTTCCGTTCTTATTTGAGATAACTGGTTCTCATTCATTATACTAGTTTGATAGCCTTAGAAAAGCATATTATGAGGAAAGAGTCTCGAAAAGAAAAACAAATCTTTTCAAAGTTTAGAAACTTCATTAGAATCACTCTTTTTCCGTTCTTATTTGAGATAACTGGTTCTCTTTCATTATACTAGTTTGATAGCCTTAGAAAAGCATATTATGCGCAAAGAATCTCGAAAAGAAAAAAATTTTTTTTCAAAGTTTGGAAACTTCATTAGAATCACATTTTTTCCGTTCTTATTTGAGATAACTGGTTCTCTTTCATTATTTAGTTTGATAGCCTTAGAAAAGCATATTATGCGGAAAGAATCTCGAAAAGAAAAAAATTTTTTTTCAAAGTTTGGAAACTTCATTAGAATTTTTTTCCGTTCTTATTTGAAATAACTGGTTCTCTTTCATTATACTAGTTTGATAGCCTTAGAAAAGCATATTATGCGGAAAGAATGTCGAAAAGAAAAAAATTTTTTTTCAAAGTTTGGAAACTTCATTAGAATCACTTTTTTTACGTTCTTATTTGAGATAACTGGTTTTCTTTCATTTTGCTAGTTTGATAGCGGTAAAAAAGAATATTATGCGGAAAGAATCTCGAAAAGAAAAAAAAATTTTTTCGAAGGTTGAAAAATCCAAGATATAATCAATATTTTTCCGTTCTTATTTGTGATAACTGGTTCTCTTTCATTTTGCTAGTTTGATTGCTATAGAAAAGCATATTATGCGGAAAGAATCTCGAAAAGAAAAACAAATTTTTTCAAAGTTTGGAAACATCATTAGAATCACTTTTTTTCCGTTCTTATTTGAGAAAACTGGTTCTCTTTCATTATACTAGTTTCATAGCCTTAGAAAAGAATATTATGCGGAAAGAATCTCGAAAAGAAAAAAATTTTTTTTCTAAGTTTGGAATCTTCATTAGAATCACTTTTTTTCCGTTCTTATTTGAGATAACTGGTTCTCTTTCATTATACTAGTTTGATAGCCTTAGTAAAGCATATTATGCGGACAGAATCTCGAAAAGAAAAAAAAATTTTTTCAAAGTTTGGAAACTTCATTAGAATCAATTTTTTTCCGTTCTTATTTGAGATAACTGGTTCTCTTTCATTATACAAGTTTGATAGCTGTAGAAAAGCATATTATGCGGAAAGAATCTCGAAAAGAAAAAAAATCTTTATTTAAAGTTTGGAAACTTCATTAGAATCACTTTTTTTCCCTTCTTATTTGAGATAACTGGTTCTCTTTCATTTTGCTAGTTTGATAGCTGTAGAAAAGCATATAATGCGGAAAGAATCTCGAAAAGAAAAAAAAATTTTTTCAAAGTTTGGAAACTTCATTAGAATCAATTTTTTTCCGTTCTTATTTGAGATAACTGGTTCTCATTCATTATACTAATTTGATAGGCTTAGAAAAGCATATTATGCGGAGAGAATCTCAAAAAGAAAAACAAATTTTTTCAAAGTTTGGAAACTTCATTAGAATCACTTTTTTTTCCGTTCTTATTTGAGATAACTGCTTCTCTTTCATTATACTAGTTTGATAGCCTTAGAAAAGAATATTATGCGGAAAGAATCTCGAAAAGAAAAAAATTTTTTTTCAGTTTTGAAACTTCATTAGAATCACTTTTTTTCCGTTCTTATTTCAGTAAATGGTTCTCTTTCATTATACTAGTTTGATAGCCTTAGAAAAGCATATTATGCGGAAACAATCTCGAAAAGAAAAAAAAATTTTTTTCAAAGTTTGGAAACTTCATTAGAACCACTTTTTTCCGTTCTTATTTGAGATAACTGGTTCTCTTTCATTTTGCTAGTTTGATAGCTGTAGAAAAGCATATAATGCGGAAAGAGTCTCGAAAAGAAAAAAAAATTTTTTCAAAGTTTAGAAACTTCATTAGAATCAATTTTTTTCCGTTCTTATTTCAGATAACTGGTTCTCTTTCATTATACTAGTTTGATAGCCATAGAAAAGCATATTATGCGGAAAGAATCTCGAAAAGAAAAAATTTTTTTTTCAAAGTTTGGTAACTTCATTAGAATCACTTTTTTCCGTTCTTATTTGAGATAACTGGTTCTCTTTCATTATACTAGTTTGATAGCCTTAGAAAAGCATATTATGCGGAAAGAATCTCGAAAAGAAAAAAATTTTTTTTCAAAGTTTTTAAACTTCATTAGAATCACTTTTTTTCCGTTCTTATTTGAGATAACTGGTTCTCTTTCATTATTCCAGTTTGATAGCCTTAGAAAAGCATATTATGCGGAAAGAATCTCGAAAAGAAAAAAAATTTTTTTTTAAAGTTTGGAAACTTCATTGGAATCACTTTTTTTCCGTTCTTATTTGAGATAACTGGTTCTCTTTCATTATACTAGTTTGATAGCCTTAGAAAAGCATATTATGCGGAAAGAATCTCGAAAAGAAAAAAAAAAATTTTCAGTTTTGAAACTTCATTAGAATCACTTTTTTTCCGTTCTTATTTGAGTAAATGGTTCTCTTTCATTATACTAGTTTGATAGCCTTAGAAAAGCATATTATGCGGAAAGAATCTCGAAAAGAAAAAATTTCTTTTCAAAGTTTGGAAACATCATTAGAATCACTTTTTTTCCGTTCTTATTTGAGATAACTGGTTCTCTTTCATTATACTAGTTTGATAGCCTTAGAAAAGCATATTATACGGAAAGAATCTCGAAAAGAAAAAAAATTTTTTTCAAAGTTTGGAAACTTCATTAGAATCACTTATTTTCCGTTCTTATTTGAGATAACTGGATCTCTTTCATTTTGCTAGTTTGATAGCTGTAGAAAAGCATATTATGCGGAAGGAATCTCGAAAAGAAAAAAATTGTTTTTCAAAGTTTGGAAACTTCATTAGAATCACTTTTTTTCGGTTCTTATTTGAGATAACTGGTTCTCTTTCATTATACTAGTTTGATAGCCTTAGAAAAGCATATTATGCGGAAAGAATCTAGAAAAGAAAAAAATTTTTTTTCAAAGTTTGGAAACTTCATTAGAATCAATTTTTTTCCGTTCTTATTTGAGATAACTGGTTCTCTTTCATTTTGCTAGTTTGATAGCTGTAGAAAAGCATATTATGCGGAAAGAATTTCGAAAAGAAAAAAAAATTTTTTCAAAGTTTGGAAACTTCATTAGAATCATTTTTTTTCCGTTCTTATTTGAGATAACTGGTTCTCTTTCATTATACTAGTTTGATAGCCTTAGAAAAGCATATTATGCGGAAAGAATCTCTAAAAGAAAAACATTTTGTTTTCAAAGTTTGGAAACTTCATTAGAATCAGTTTTTTTCCGTTCTAATTTGAGATAACTGGTTTTCTTTCATTTTGATAGTTTGATAGCTGTAGAAAAGCATATTATGCGGAAAGAATCTCGAAAAGATAAAAAAATTTTTTCAAAGTTTGGTAACTTCATTAGAATCAATTTTTTTCCGTTCTTATTTGAGATAACTGGTTATCTGTCATTATACTAGTTTGATAGCCTTAGAAAAGCATAATTTGCAGAAAGAATCTCGAAAAAAAAATTTTTTTTTCAAAGTTTGGAAACTTCATTAGAATCACTTTTTTTCCGTTCTTATTTGACATTACTGGTTCTCTTTCATTATACTAGTTTGATTGCTGTTGAAAAGCATATTATGCGGAAAGAATCTCGAAAAGAAAAAAAAATTTTTTCAAAGTTTGGAAACTTCATTAGAATCAATTTTTTTCCGTTCTTATTTTAGATAACTGGTTCTCTTTCATTATAATAGTTTGATAGCCTTAGAAAAGCATATTGTGCGGAAAAAATCTGGAAAAGAAAAAAATTTTTTTTCAAAGTTTGGTAACTTCTTTAGAATCACTTTTTTTCCGTTCTTATTTGAGATAACTGGTTCTCTTTCATTTTGCTAGTTTGATAGCTGTAGAAAAGCATATAATGCGGAAAGAATCTCGAAAAGAAAAAAAAATTGTTCAAAGTTTGGAAACTTCATTAGAATCAATTTTTTTCCGTTCTTATTTGAGATAACTGGTTCTCATTCATTATACTAGTTTGATAGCCTTAGAAAAGCATATTATGCGGAAAGAGTCTCGAAAAGAAAAACAAATCTTTTCAAAGTTTAGAAACTTCATTAGAATCACTCTTTTTCCGTTCTTATTTGAGATAACTGGTTCTCTTTCATTATACTAGTTTGATAGCCTTAGAAAAGCATATTATGCGCAAAGAATCTCGAAAAGAAAAAAATTTTTTTTCAAAGTTTGGAAACTTCATTAGAATCACTTTTTTTCCGTTCTTATTTGAGATAACTGGTTCTCTTTCATTATTTAGTTTGATAGCCTTAGAAAAGCATATTATGCGGAAAGAATCTCGAAAAGAAAAAAAAATTTTTTCGAAGGTTGAAAAATCCAAGATATAATCAATTTTTTTCCGTTCTTATTTGTGATAACTGGTTATCTTTCATTTTGCTAGTTTGATTGCTATAGAAAAGCATATTATGCGGAAAGAATCTCGAAAAGAAAAACAAATTTTTTCAAAGTTTGGAAACATCATTAGAATCACTTTTTTTCCGTTCTTATTTGAGAAAACTGGTTCTCTTTCATTATACTAGTTTCATAGCCTTAGAAAAGAATATTATGCGGAAAGAATCTCGAAAAGAAAAAAATTTTTTTTCAAAGTTTGGAATCTTTATTAGAATCACTTTTTTTCCGTTCTTATTTGAGATAACTGGTTCTCTTTCATTATACTAGTTTGATAGCCTTAGTAAAGCATATTATGCGGAAAGAATCTCGAAAAGAAAAAAAAATTTTTTCAAAGTTTGGAAACTTCATTAGAATCAATTTTTTTCCGTTCTTATTTGAGATAACTGGTTCTCTTTCATTTTGCTAGTTTGATAGCTGTAGAAAAGCATAGTATGCGGACAGAATCTCGAAAAGAAAAAAAAATTTTTTCAAAGTTTGGAAACTTCATTAGAATCAATTTTTTTCCGTTCTTATTTGAGATAACTGGTTCTCTTTCATTATACAAGTTTGATAGCTGTAGAAAAGCATATTATGCGGAAAGAATCTCGAAAAGAAAAAAAATCTTTATTTAAAGTTTGGAAACTTCATTAGAATCACTTTTTTTCCCTTCTTATTTGAGATAACTGGTTCTCTTTCATTTTGCTAGTTTGATAGCTGTAGAAAAGCAAATAATGCGGAAAGAATCTCGAAAAGAAAAAAAAATTTTTTCAAAGTTTGGAAACTTCATTAGAATCAATTTTTTTCCGTTCTTATTTGAGATAACTGGTTCTCATTCATTATACTAATTTGATAGGCTTAGAAAAGCATATTATGCGGAGAGAATCTCAAAAAGAAAAACAAATTTTTTCAAAGTTTGGAAACTTCATTAGAATCACTTTTTTTTCCGTTCTTATTTGATATAACTGGTTCTCTTTCATTATACTAATTTGATAGCCTTAGAAAAGAATATTATGCGGAAAGAATCTCGAAAAGAAAAAAATTTTTTTTCAGTTTTGAAACTTCATTAGAATCACTTTTTTTCCGTTCTTATTTCAGTAAATGGTTCTCTTTCATTATACTAGTTTGATAGCCTTAGAAAAGCATATTATGCGGAAACAATCTCGAAAAGAAAAAAAATTTTTTTTCAAAGTTTGGAAACTTCATTAGAATCACTTTTTTCCGTTCTTATTTGAGATAACTGGTTCTCTTTCATTTTGCTAGTTTGATAGCTGTAGAAAAGCATATAATGCGGAAAGAGTCTCGAAAAGAAAAAAAAATTTTTTCAAAGTTTAGAAACTTCATTAGAATCAATTTTTTTCCGTTCTTATTTGAGATAACTGGTTCTCATTCAGTATACTAGTTTGATAGCCTTAGAAAAGCATAGTTATGCGCAAAGAATCTCGAAAAGAAAAACAAATTTTATCAAAGTTTGGAAAATTCATTAGACTCACTTTTTTTCCGTTCTTATTTGAGATAACTGGTTCTCTTTCATTATACTAGTTTGATAGCCTTAGAAAGGATATTATGCGGAAAGAATCTCGAAAAGAAAAAAAATTTTTTTCAGTTTTGAAACTTCATTAGAATCACTTTTTTTCCGTTCTTATTTGAGATAACTGGATCTCTTTCATTTTGCTAGTTTGATAGCTGTAGAAAAGCATATTATGCGGAAAGATTCTCGAAAAGAAAAAAATAAATTTTCAAAGTTTGGAAACTTCATTAGAATCAATTTTTTTCCGTTCTTATTTGAGATAACTGGTTCTCTTTCATTATACTAGTTTGATAGCCTTAGAAAAGCATTTAATGCGGAAAGAATCTCGAAAAGAAAAAAATTTTTTTTCAAAGTTTGGAAACTTCATTTATTCACTTTTTTTCCGTTCTTATTTGAGATATCTGGATCTCTTTCATTTTGCTAGTTTGATAGTTAAAGAAAAGCATAAAATGAAGAAAGAATCTCGAAAAGAAAATTTTTTTTTTCAAAGTTTGGAAACTTCATTAGAATCAGTTTTTTTCCGTTCTTATTTGAGATAACTGGTTCTCTTTCATTATACTAGTTTGATAGCCTTAGAAAAGCATATTATACGGAAAGAATCTCGAAAAGAAAAAAAATTTTTTTCAAAGTTTGGAAACTTCATTAGAATCACTTTTTTTCCGTTCTTATTTGAGATAACTGGATCTCTTTCATTTTGCTAGTTTGATAGCTGTATAAAAGCATATTATGCGGAAAGAATCTCGAAAAGAAAAAAAAATTTTTTCAAAGTTTGGAAACTTCATTAGAATCAGTTTTTTTCCGTTCTTATTTGAGATAACTGGTTTTCTTTCATTTTGATAGTTTGATAGCTGTAGAAAAGCATATTATGCGGAAAGAATCTCGAAAAGAAAAAATTTTTTTTTCAAAGTTTGGAAACTTCATTAGAATCACTTTTTTTCCGTTCTTATTTGTGATAACTGGTTCTCTTTCATTTTGCTAGTTTGATAGCTGTAGAAAAGCATATTATGCGGAAAGAATCTCGAAAAGAAAAAAATTTTTTTTCAAAGTTTGGAAACTTCATTAGAATCACTTTTTTTCCGTTCTTATTTGAGATAACTGGTTCTCTTTCATTATACTAGTTTGATAGCGTTAGAAAAGCATATTATGCGGAAAGAATCTCGAAAAGAAAAAAAATATTTTTCAAAGTTTGGAAACTTCATTAGAATCAATTTTTTTCCGTTCTTATTTGAGATAACTGGTTCTCTTTCATTATACTAGTTTGATAGCCTTAGAAAAGCATATTATGCGGAAAGAATCTCGAAAAGAAAAAAATTTTTTTTCAAAGTTTGGATACTTCATTAGAATCACTTTTTTTCCGTTCTTATTTGAGATAACTGGTTCTCTTTCATTATACTACTTTGATAGCCTTAGAAAAGCACATTATGCGGAAACAATCTCGAAAAGAAAAAAAATTTTTTCAAAGTTTGGAAGCTTCATTACAATCAATTTTTTTCCGATCTTATGTGAGATAACTGGTTCTCTTTCATTTTGCTAGTTTCATAGCTGTAGAAAAGCATATTATGCGGAAAGAATCTCGAAAAGAAAAAGAAATTTTTTCGAAGGTTGAAAAATCCAAGATATAATCAATTTTTTTCCGTTCTTATTTGTGATAACTGGTTCTCTTTCATTTTGCTAGTTTGATAGCTGTAGAAAAGCATATTATGCTGAAAGAATCTCGAAAAGAAAAACAAATTTTTTCAAAGTTTGGAAACTTCATTAGAATGACTTTTTTTCCGTTCTTGTTTGAGATAACTGGTTCTCTTTCATTTTGCTAGTTTGATACCTGTAGAAAAGCATATAATGCGGAAAGAATGTCGAAAAGAAAAACAAATTTTTTCAAAGTTTGGTAACTTCATTAGAATCACTTTTTTTCCGTTCTTATTTGAGATAACTGGTTTTCTTTCATTATACTAGTTTGATAGCCTTAGAAAAGCATATTATGCGGAAAGAATCTCGAAAAGAAAAAAAAAATTTTCGAAGGTTCAAAAATCCAAGATATAATCTTTTTTTTCCGTTCTTATTTGTTAAAACTGGTTCTCTTTCATTTTGCTAGTTTGATAGCTGTAGAAAATCATATTATGCGGAAAGAATCTCGAAAAGAAAAACAATTATTTTCAAAGTTTGGAAACTTCATTAGAATCACTTTTTCCGTTCTTATTTGAGATAACTGGTTCTCTTTCATTATACTAGTTTGATAGCCATAGAAAAGCATACTATGCAGAAAGATTCTTGAAAAAAAAAATTTTTTTCAAAGTTTGGAAACTTCATTAGAATCAATTTTTTTCCGTTCTTATTTGAGATAACTGGTTCTCTTTCATTATACTAGTTTGATAGCCTTAGAAAAGCATATTATGCGGAAAGAATCTCGAAAAGAAAAAAGTTTTTTTTTGATGTTTGGAAAATCCTTATGAATCAATTTTTTTTCCATTCTTATTTGAGATAACTGGTTCTCTTTCATTTTGCTTCTTTGATAGCTGTAGAAAAGCATATTATGCGGAAAGAATCTCGAAAAGAAAAAAATTGTTTTTCAAAGTTTGGAAACTTCATTCGAATCACTTTTTTTCGGTTCTTATTAGAGATAACTGGTTCTCTTTCATTTTGCTTGTTTGATAGCTGTAGAAAAGAATAATCTGCGGAAAGAATCTCCAAAAGAAAGAAATTTTTTTTCAAAGTTTGGTAACTTCATTAGAATGACTTTTTTTCCGTTCTTATTTGAGATAACTGGTTCTCTTTCATTATACTAGTTTGATAGCTATAGAAAACCTTAAAATGAAAGAAGATTCGCGAAAAGAGAAGATTTATTTCGATGCTTTGAAACTTCATTAGATTCACTTATTTTCCGTTCTTATTTGAGATAACTGGTTCTCTTTCATTTTGCTAGTTTGATAGCTGTAGAAAAGCATATTATGCGGAAAGAATTTCGAAAAGAAAAAAATTTTTTTTCAAAGTTTGGAAACTTCATTAGAATCACTTTTTTTCCGTTCTTATTTGAGATAACTGGTTCTCTTTCATTATACTAGTTTGATAGCCTTAGAAAAGCATATTATGCGGAAAGAATCTCGAAAAGAAAAAAAATTTTTTTTCAAAGTTTGGAAACTTCATTGGAATCACTTTTTTTCCGTTCTTATTTGAGATAACTGGTTCTCTTTCATTATACTAGTTTGATAGCCTTAGAAAAGCATATTATGCGGAAAGAATCTCGAAAAGAAAAAATTTTTTTTTCAAAGTTTGGAAACTTAATTAAAATCACTTTTTTTCCGTTCTTATTTGAGATAACTGGATCTCTTTCATTTTGCTAGTTTGATAGCTGTAGAAAAGCATATTATGCGGAAAGATTCTCGAAAAGAAAAAAAAAATTTTTCAAAGTTTGGAAACTTCATTAGAATCACTTTTTTTCGTTCTTATTTGAGATAACTGGTTCTCTTTCATTATACTAGTTTGATAGCCTTAGAAAATCATATTATGCGGAAAGAATCTCGAAAAGAAAATAATTTTTTTTCAAACTTTGGAAACTTCATTAGAATCACTTTTTTCCCGATCTTATTTGAGATAACTGGTTTTCTTTCATTTTGCTAGTTTGATAGCTGTAGAAAAGCATATTATGCGGAAAGAATCTGGAAAAGAAAAAAAATTTTTTTCGAAGGTTGAAAAATCCAAGATATAATCAATTTTTTTTTTTTTTGTTCTTATTTGTGATAACTGGTTCTCTTTCATTTTGCTAGTTTGATAGCTGTAGAAAACCATATTATGCGGAAAGAATCTCGAAAAGAAAAAAAATTTTTTTCAAAGTTTGGAAACTTCATTAGAATCACTTTTTCCGTTCTTATTTGAGATAACTGGTTCTCTTTCATTATACTAGTTTGATAGCCTTAGAAAAGCATATTATGCGGAAAGAATCTCGAAGAGAAAAAAATTTTTTTTTCAAAATTTGGAAACTTCGTTAGAATCACTTTTTTTCCGTTCTTATTTGAAATAACTGGTTCTCTTTCATTATACTAGTTTGATAGTCTTAGAAAAGCATATTATGCGGAAAGAATCTCGAAAAGAAAACAGTTTTTTTTTGATGTTTGGAAAATCCTTATGAATCAATTTTTTTCCATTCTTATTTGAGATAACTGGTTTTCTTTCATTTTGCTTCTTTGATAGCTGTAGAAAAGAATAATCTGAGGAAAGAATCTCGAAAAGAAAGAAATTTTTTTTCAAAGTTTGGAATCTTCATTAGAATGACTTTTTTTCCGTTCTTATTTGAGATAACTGGTTCTCTTTCATTATACTAGTTTGATAGCTATAGAAAACCTTAAAATGAAAGAAGATTCGCGAAAAGAAAAGATTTATTTCGATGCTTGGAAACTTCATTAGATTTACTTATTTTCCGTTCTTATTTTAGATAACTGGTTCTCTTTCATTTTGCTAGTTTGATAGCTGTAGAAAAGCATATAATGCGGAAAGAATCTCGAAAAGTAAAATTTTTTTCAAAGTTTGGAAACTTCATTAGAATCACTTTTTTTCCGTTCATATTTGAGATAACTGGTTCTCTTTCATTATGCTAGTTTGATAGCCTTAGAAAAGCATATTATGCGGAAAGAATCTCGAAAAGAAAAAAAAATTTTTTCGAACGTTGAAAAATCGAAGATATAATCTTTTTTTTCCGTTCTTATTTGTGATAACTGGTTCTCTTTCATTTTGCTAGTTTGATAGCTGTAGAAAATCATATTATGCGGAAAGAATCTCGAAAAGAAAAACAATTTTTTTCAAAGTTTGGAAACTTCATTAGAATCACTTTTTCCGTTCTTATTTGAGATAACTGGTTCTCTTTCATTATACTAGTTTGATACCCATAGAAAAGCATATTATGGGGAAAGATTCTTGAAAAAACAAAAAATTTTCAAAGTTTGGAAACTTCATTAGAATCAATTTTTTTCCGTTCTTATTTGAGATAACAGGTTCTCTTTCATTATACTAGTTTAGTAGTCTTAGAAATGCATATTATGCGGAAAGAATCTCGAAAACAAAAAAAATTTTTTTTCAAAGTTTGGAAACTTCATTAGAATCACTTTTTTTCGTTCTTATTTGAGATAACTGGTTCACTTTCATTATACTAGTTTGATAGCCTTAGAAAAGCATATTATGCGGAAAGAATCTCGAAAAGAAAAAAGTTTTTTTTTTGATGTTTGGAAAATCCTTATGAATCAATTTCTTTCCATTCTAATTTGAGATAACTGATTCTCTTTCATTTTGCTTCTTTGATAGCTGTAGTAAAGCATATTATGCGGAAAGAATCTCGAAAAGAAAAAAATTGTTTTTCAAAGTTTGGAAACTTCATTAGAATCACTTTTTTTCGGTTCTTATTTGACATAACTGGTTCTCTTTCATTTTGCTTGTTTGATAGCTGTAGAAAAGAATAATCTGCGGAAAGAATCTTCAAAAGAAAGAAATTTTTTTTCAAAGTTTGGAAACTTCATTAGAATGACTTTTTTTCCGTTCTTATTTGAGATAACTGGTTCTCTTTCATTATACTAGTTTGATAGCTGTAGAAAAGCATATTATGCGGAAAGAATCTCGAAAAGAAAAAAATATTTTTTCAAAGTTTGGAAACTTCATTAGAATCAATTTTTTTTCCGTTCTTATTTGAGATAACTGGTTCTCTTTCATTATACTAGTTTGATAGCCTTAGAAAGCATATTATGCGGAAAGAATCTCGAAAAGAAAAAAAATTTTTTTCAAAGTTTGGAAACTTCATTAGAATCACTTTTTTTCCGTTCTTATTTGAGATAACTGGTTCTCTGTCATTATACTAGTTTGATAGCCTTAGAAAAGCATATTATGCCGAAAGAATCTCGAAAAGAAAAAAATTTTTTTTCAAAGTTTTTAAACTTCATTAGAATCACTTTTTTTCCATTCTTATTTGAGATAACTGGTTCTCTTTCATTTTGCCTGTTTGATAGCTGTAGAAAACCATATTATGCGGAAAGAATCTCGAAAAGAAAAAAAATTTTTTTCAAAGTTTGGAAACTTCATTAGAATCACTTTTTCCGTTCTTATTTGAGATAACTGGTTCTCTTTCATTATCCTAGTTTGATAGCCTTAGAAAAGCATATTATGCGGAAAGAATCTCGAAGAGAAAAAAATTTTTTTTTCAAAGTTTGGAAACTTCGTTAGAATCACTTTTTTTCCGTTCTTATTTGAAATAACTGGTTCTCTTTCATTATACTAGTTTGATAGTCTTAGAAAAGCATATTATGCGGAAAGAATCTCGAAAAGAAAACAGTTTTTTTTTGATGTTTGGAAAATCCTTATGAATCAATTTTTTTCCATTCTTATTTGAGATAACTGGTTTTCTTTCATTTTGCTTCTTTGATAGCTGTAGAAAAGCATATTATGCTGAAAGAATCTCGAAAAGAAAAAAAAATTGTTTTTCAAAGTTTGGAAACTTCATTAGAATCACTTTTTTTCGGTTGTTATTTGAGATAACTGGTTCTCTTTCATTTTGCTTGTTTGATAGCTGTAGAAAAGAATAATCTGAGGAAAGAATCTCGAAAAGAAAGAAATTTTTTTTCAAAGTTTGGAATCTTCATTAGAATGACTTTTTTTCCGTTCTTATTTGAGATAACTGGTTCTCTTTCATTATACTAGTTTGATAGCTATAGAAAACCTTAAAATGAAAGAAGATTCGCGAAAAGAAAAGATTTATTTCGATGCTTGGAAACTTCATTAGATTTACTTATTTTCCGTTCTTATTTTAGATAACTGGTTCTCTTTCATTTTGCTAGTTTGATAGCTGTAGAAAAGCATATAATGCGGAAAGAATCTCGAAAAGTAAATTTTTTTTCAAAGTTTGGAAACTTCATTAGAATCACTTTTTTTCCGTTCATATTTGAGATAACTGGTTCTCTTTCATTATGCTAGTTTGATAGCCTTAGAAAAGCATATTATGCGGAAAGAATCTCGAAAAGAAAAAAAAATTTTTTCGAACGTTGAAAAATCGA
The DNA here is from genome assembly GCA_030762175.1 of Metallyticus violacea. Taxonomy (NCBI): domain Eukaryota; kingdom Metazoa; phylum Arthropoda; class Insecta; order Mantodea; family Metallyticidae; genus Metallyticus; species Metallyticus violacea. The sequence continues at coordinate 74,494,508 of CM060832.1, forward strand.
AGATATAATCTTTTTTTTCCGTTCTTATTTGTGATAACTGGTTCTCTTTCATTTTGCTAGTTTGATAGCTGTAGAAAATCATATAATGCGGAAAGAATCTCGAAAAGAAAAACAATTTTTTTCAAAGTTTGGAAACTTCATTAGAATCACTTTTTCCGTTCTTATTTGAGATAACTGGTTCTCTTTCATTATACTAGTTTGATACCCATAGAAAAGCATATTATGGGGAAAGATTCTTGAAAAAACAAAAAATTTTCAAAGTTTGGAAACTTCATTAGAATCAATTTTTTTCCGTTCTTATTTGAGATAACAGGTTCTCTTTCATTATACTAGTTTAGTAGTCTTAGAAATGCATATTATGCGGAAAGAATCTCGAAAATAAAAAAAAATTTTTTCCAAAGTTTGGAAACTTCATTAGATTCAATTTTTTTTCCGTTCTTATTTGAGATAACTGGTTCTCTTTCATTATACTAGTTTGATAGCCTTAGAAAGCATATTATGCGGAAAGAATCTCGAAAAGAAAAAAAATTTTTTTCAAAGTTTGGAAACTTCATTAGAATCACTTTTTTTCCGTTCTTATTTCAGATAACTGGTTCTCTTTCATTATACTAGTTTGATAGCCTTAGAAAAGCATATTATGCGGAAAGAATCTCGAAAAGAAAAAAATTTTTTTTCAAAGTTTTTAAACTTCATTAGAATCACTTTTTTCCGTTCTTATTTGAGATAACTGGTTCTCTTTCATTATTCCAGTTTGATAGCCTTAGAAAAGCATATTATGCGGAAAGAATCTCGAAAAGAAAAAAAAATTTTTTTAAAGTTTGGAAACTTCATTGGAATCACTTTTTTTCCGTTCTTATTTGAGATAACTGGTTCTCTTTCATTATACTAGTTTGATAGCCTTAGAAAAGCATATTATGCGGAAAGAATCTCGAAAAGAAAAAATTTTTTTTCCAAAGTTTGGAAACTTAATTAGAATCACTTTTTTTCCGTTCTTATTTGAGATAACTGGATCTCTTTCATTTTGCTAGTTTGATAGCTGGAGAAAAGCATATTATGCGGAAAGATTCTCGAAAAGAAAAAAATAAATTTTCAAAGTTTGGAAACTTCATTAGAATCAATTTTTTTCCGTTCTTATTTGAGATAACTGGTTTTCTTTCATTATACTAGTTTGATAGCCTTAGAAAAGCATTTAATGCGGAAAGAATCTCGAAAAGAAAAAATTTTTTTTTCAAAGTTTGGAAACTTCAATTATTCACTTTTTTTTCCGTTCATATTTGAGATATCTGGATCTCTTTCATTTTGCTACTTTGATAGTTAAAGAAAAGCATAAAATGAAGAAAGAATCTCGAAAAGAAAAATTTTTTTTTCAAAGTTTGGAAACTTCATTAGAATCAGTTTTTTCCGTTCTTATTTGAGATAACTGGTTCTCTTTCATTATACTAGTTTGATAGCCATAGAAAAGCATATCATGCCAAAAGAATCTCGAAAAGAAAAAAAATTTTTTTTCAAAGTTTGGAAACTTCATTAGAATCACTTTTTTTCCGTTCTTATTTGAGATAACTGGTTCTCTTTCATTATACTAGTTTGATAGCCTTAGAAAAGCATATTATACGGAAAGAATCTCGAAAAGAAAAAAAATTTTTTTCAAAGTTTGGAATCTTCATTAGAATGACTTTTTTTCCGTTCTTATTTGAGATAACTGGTTCTCTTTCATTATACTAGTTTGATAGCTATAGAAAACCTTAAAATGAAAGAAGATTCGCGAAAAGAAAAGATTTATTTCGATGCTTGGAAACTTCATTAGATTTACTTATTTTCCGTTCTTATTTTAGATAACTGGTTCTCTTTCATTTTGCTAGTTTGATAGCTGTAGAAAAGCATATAATGCGGAAAGAATCTCGAAAAGAAAAAAAAATTTTTCAAAGTTTGGAAACTTCATTAGAATCACTTTTTTTCCGTTCATATTTGAGATAACTGGTTCTCTTTCATTATACTAGTTTGATAGCCTTAGAAAAGCATATTATGCGGAAAGAATCTCGAAAAGAAAAAAAAAATTTTTCGAACGTTGAAAAATCCAAGATATAATCTTTTTTTTCCGTTCTTATTTGTGATAACTGGTTCTCTTTCATTTTGCTAGTTTGATAGCTGTAGAAAATCATATTATGCGGAAAGAATCTCGAAAAGAAAAACAATTTTTTTCAAAGTTTGGAAACTTCATTAGAATCACTTTTTCCGTTCTTATTTGAGATAACTGGTTCTCTTTCATTATACTAGTTTGATACCCATAGAAAAGCATATTATGCGGAAAGATTCTTGAAAAAAAAAAAATTTTCAAAGTTTGGAAACTTCATTAGAATCAATTTTTTTCCGTTCTTATTTGAGATAACAGGTTCTCTTTCATTATACTAGTTTAGTAGTCTTAGAAATGCATATTATTCGGAAAGAATCTCGAAAACAAAAAAATTTTTTTTTCAAAGTTTGGAAACTTCATTAGAATCCCTTTTTTTCGTTCTTAATTGAGATAACTGGTTCTCTTTCATTATACTAGTTTGATAGCCTTAGAAAAGCATATTATGCGGAAAGAATCTCGAAAAGAAAAAAGTTTTTTTTTTGATGTTTGGAAAATCCTTAAGAATCAATTTCTTTCCATTCTTATTTGAGATAACTGATTCTCTTTCATTTTGCTTCTTTGATAGCTGTAGTAAAGCATATTATTGGGAAAGAATCTCGAAAAGAAAAAAATTGTTTTTCAAAGTTTGGAAACTTCATTAGAATCACTTTTTTTCGGTTCTTATTTGAGATAACTGGTTCTCTTTCATTTTGCTTGTTTGATAGCTGTAGAAAAGAATAATCTGCGGAAAGAATCTCGAAAAGAATGAAATTTTTTTTCAAAGTTTGGAATCTTCATTAGAATGACTTTTTTTCCGTTCTTATTTGAGATAACTGGTTCTCTTTCATTATACTAGTTTGATAGCTATAGAAAACCTTAAAATGAAAGAAGATTCGCGAAAAGAAAAGATTTATTTCGATGCTTGGAAACTTCATTAGATTCACTTATTTTCCGTTCTTATGTTAGATAACTGGTTCTCTTTCATTTTGCTAGTTTGATAGCTGTAGAAAAGCATATAATGCGGAAAGAATCTCGAAAAGAAAAAAAAATTTTTTCAAAGTTTGGAAACTTCATTAGAATCACTTTTTTTCCGTTCTTATTTGAGATAACTGGTTGTCTTTCATTATACCAGTTTGATAGCCTTAGAAAAGCATATTATGCGGAAAGAATCTCGAAAAGAAAAAAAATTTTTTTTTAAAGTTTGGAAACTTCATTGGAATCACTTTTTTTCCGTTCTTATTTGAGATAACTGGTTCTCTTTCATTATACTAGTTTGATAGCCTTAGAAAAGCATATTATGCGGAAAGAATCTCGAAAAGAAAAAATTTTTTTTCCAAAGTTTGGAAACTTCATTAGAATCAATATTTTTTCCGTTCTTATTTGAGATAACTGGTTCTCTTTCATTATACTAGTTTGATAGCCTTAGAAAGCATATTATGCGGAAAGAATCTCGAAAAGAAAAAAAATTTTTTTCAAAGTTTGGAAACTTCATTAGAATCACTTTTTTTCCGTTCTTATTTGAGATAACTGGTTCTCTTTCATTATTCCAGTTTGATAGCCTTAGAAAAGCATAATATGAGGAAAGATTCTCGAAAAGAAAAAAATAAATTTTCAAAGTTTGGAAACTTCATTAGAATCACTTTTTTTCCGTTCTTATTTGAGATAACTGGTTCTCTTTCATTATACTAGTTTCATAGCCTTAGAAAAGCATATTATGCGGAAAGAATCTCGAAAAGAAAAAAAATATTTTTCAAAGTTTGGAAACTTCATTAGAATCAATTTTTTTCCGTTCTTATTTGAGATAACTGGTTCTCTTTCATTATACTAGTTTGATAGCCTTAGAAAAGCATATTATGCGGAAAGAATCTCGAAAAGAAAAAAAATTTTTTTCAAAGTTTGGATACTTCATTAGAATCACTTTTTTTCCGTTCTTATTTGAGATAACTGGTTCTCTTTCATTATACTAGTTTGATAGCCTTAGAAAAGCACATTATGCGGAAAGAATCTCGAAAAGAAAAAACAATTTTTCAAAGTTTGGAAACTTCATTAGAATCAAATTTTTTCCGTTCTTATTTGAGATAACTGGTTCTCTTTCATTTTGCTAGTTTGATAGCTGTAGAAAAGCATATTATGCGGAAAGAATCTCGAAAAGAAAAAGAAATTTTTTCCAAGGTTGAAAAATCCAAGATATAATCAATTTTTTTCCGTTCTTATTTGTGATAACTGGTTCTCTTTCATTTTGCTAGTTTGATAGCTGTAGAAAAGCATATTATGCTGAAAGAATCTCGAAAAGATTAAACAAATTTTTTCAAAGTTTGGAAACTTCATTAGAATGACTTTTTTTCCGTTCTTGTTTGAGATAACTGGTTCTCTTTCATTATACTAGTTTGATAGCCTTAGAAAAGCATATTATGCGGAAAGAATCTGGAAAAAAAAAAAAAAAATTTAAAGTTTGGAAACTTCATTAGAATCAATTTTTTTCCGTTCTTATTTGTGATAACTGGTTCTCTTTCATTATACTAGTTTGATAGCCTTAGAAAGCATATTATGCGGAAAGAATCTCGAAAAGAAAAAAATTTTTTTTCAAAATTTGGAAACTTCCTTAGATTCACTTATTTTCCGTTCTTATTTGAGATAACTGGTTCTCTTTCATTTTGCTAGTTTGATAGCTGTAGAAAAGCATATTATGCGGAAAGAATCTCGAAAAGAAAAAAATATTTTTTCAAAGTTGGTAACTTCATTACAATCAATGTTTTTCCGTTCTTATTTGAGATAACTGGTTCTCTTTCATTATACTAGTTTGATAGCCTTAGAAAAGCATATTATGCGGAAAGAATCTCGAAAAGAAAAAAAAAAAATATTCAAAGTTTGGAAACTTCATTAGAATCAATTTTTTTCCGTTCTTATTTGAGATAACTGGTTCTCTTTCATTATACTAGTTTGATAGCTGTAGAAAAGCATATTATGCGGAAAGAATCTCGAAAAGAAAATTTTTTTTTTTTAAAGTTTGGAAACTTCATTAGAATCACTTTTTTTCCCTTCTTATTTGAGATAACTGGTTCGCTTTCATTTTGCTAGTTTGATAGCTGTAGAAAAGCATATGATGCGGAAAGAATCTCGAAAAGAAAAAAAAATTTTTTCAAACTTTGGAAACTTCATTAGAATCACTTTTTTTTCCGTTCTTATTTGAGATAACTGGTTCTCTTTCATTATACTAGTTTGATAGCCTTAGAAAAGAATATTATGCGGAAAGAATCTCGAAAAGAAAAAAATTTTTTTTCAGTTTTGAAACTTCATTAGAATCACTTTTTTTCCGTTCTTATTTCAGTAAATGGTTCTCTTTCATTATACTAGTTTGATAGCCTTAGAAAAGCATATTATGCGGAAACTATCTCGAAAAGAAAAAAAATTATTTTTCAAAGTTTGGAAACTTCATTAGAATCACTTTTTTCCGTTCTTATTTGAAATAATTGGTTTTCTTTCATTTTGCTAGTTTGATAGCTGTAGAAAAGCATATAATGCGGAAAGAATCTAGAAAAGAAAAAAAAATTTTTTCAAAGTTTGGAAACTTCATTAGAATAAATTTTTTTCCGTTCTTATTTGAGATAACTGGTTCTCATTCATTATACTAATTTGATAGGCTTAGAAAAGCATATTATGCGCAAACAATCTCGAAAAGAAAAACAAATTTTTTCAAAGTTTGGAAACTTCATTAGAATCAATTTTTTTTCCGTTCTTATTTGGAATAACTGGTTCTCTTTCATTATAATAGTTTGATAGCCTTATAAAAGAATATTATGCGGAAAGAATCTCGAAAAGAAAAAAAATTTTTTTCGGTTTTCAAACTTCATTAGAATCACTTTTTTTCCGTTCTTATTTCAGTAAATGGTTCTCTTTCATTATACTAGTTTGATAGCTATAGAAAACCTTAAAATGAAAGAAGATTCGCGAAAAGAAAATATTTATTTCGATGCTTGGAAACTTCATTAGATTCACTGATTTTCCGTTCTTATTTGAGATAACTGGTTCTCTTTCATTTTGCTAGTTTGATAGCTGTAGAAAAGCATATTATGCGGAAAGAATCTCGAAAAGAAAAAAATATTTTTTCAAAGTTTGGAAACTTCATTAGAATCAATATTTTCCGTTCTTATTTGAGATAACTGGTTCTCTTTCATTATACTAGTTTGATAGCCTTAGAAAGCATATTATGCGGAAAGAATCTCGAAAAGAAAAAAAATTTTTTTCAAAATTTGGAAACTTCCTTAGGTTCACTTATTTTCCGTTCTTATTTGAGATAACTGGTTCTCTTTCATTTTGCTAGTTTGATAGCTGTAGAAAAGCATATTATGCGGAAAGAATCTCGAAAAGAAAAAAATATTTTTTCAAAGTTGGTAACTTCATTACAATCAATGTTTTTCCGTTCTTATTTGAGATAACTGGTTCTCTTTCATTATACTAGTTTGATAGCCTTAGAAAAGCATATTATGCGGAAAGAATCTCGAAAAGAAAAAAAAAATTTTTCAAAGTTTGGAAACTTCATTAGAATCAATTTTTTTCCGTTCTTATTTGAGATAACTGGTTCTCTTTCATTTTGCTAGTTTGATAGCTGTAGAAAAGCATAGTATGCGGAAAGAATCTCGAATAGAAAAAAAAATTTTTTCAAAGTTTGGAAACTTCATTAGAATCAATTTTTTTCCGTTCTTATTTGAGATAACTGGTTCTCTTTCATTATACTAGTTTGATAGCTGTAGAAAAGCATATTATGCGGAAAGAATCTCGAAAAGAAAAATTTTTTTTTTTTAAAGTTTGGAAACTTCATTAGAATCACTTTTTTTCCCTTCTTATTTGAGATAACTGGTTCGCTTTCATTTTGCTAGTTTGATAGCTGTAGAAAAGCATATAATGCGGAAAGAATCTGGAAAAGAAAAAAAAAATTTTTCAAAGTTTGGAAACTTCATTAGAATCACTTTTTTTTCCGTTCTTATTTCAGATAACTGGTTCTCTTTCATTATACTAGTTTGATAGCCTTAGAAAAGAATATTATGCGGAAAGAATCTCGAAAAGAAAAAAATTTTTTTTCAATTTTGAAACTTCATTAGAATCACTTTTTTCCGTTCTTATTTTAGTAAATGGTTCTCTTTCATTATACTAGTTTGATAGCCTTAGAAAAGCATATTATGCGGAAACAATCTCGAAAAGAAAAAAAATTATTTTTCAAAGTTTGGAAACTTCATTAGAATCACTTTTTTTCCGTTCTTATTTGAGATAATTGGTTTTCTTTCATTTTGCTAGTTTGATAGCTGTAGAAAAGCATATAATGCGGAAAGAATCTCAAAAAGAAAAAAAAATTTTTTCAAAGTTTGGAAACTTCATTAGAATCAATTTTTTTCCGTTCTTATTTGAGATAACTGGTTCTCATTCATTATACTAATTTGATAGGCTTAGAAAAGCATAAAATGAAGAAAGAATCTCGAAAAGAAACAAATTTTTTTTCAAAGTTTGGAAACTTCATTAGAATCACTTTTTTTCCGTTCTTATTTGAGATAACTGGTTCTCTTTCATTAAACTAGTTTGATAGCCATAGAAAAGCATATTATGCGGAAAGAATCTCGAAAAGAAAAAAAATTTTCTTCAAAGTTTGGAAACTTCATTAGAATCACTTTTTTTCCGTTCTTATTTTAGATAACTGGATCTCTTTCATTTTGCTACTTTGATAGCTGTAGAAAAGCATATTATGCGGAAAGAATCTCGAAAAGAATAAAAAAAATTTTCAAAGTTTGGAAACTTCATTTGAATCAGTTTTTTTCCGTTCTTATTTGAGATAACTGGTTTTCTTTCATTTTGATAGTTTGATAGCTGTAGAAAAGCATATTATGCGGAAAGAATCTCGAAAAGAAAAAAAAAAATTTTCTAAGGTTGAAAAATCCAATATATAATCAATTTTTTTCCGTTCTTATTTGTGATAACTGGTTCTCGTTCATTTTGCTGGTTTGATAGCTGTAGAAAAGCATATTATGCGGAAAGAATCTCGAAAAGAAAAAATTTTTTTTTCAAAGTTTGGAAACTTCATTAGAATCACTTTTTTTCGGTTCTTATTTGAGATAACCGGTTCTCTTTCATTATATTAGTTTGATAGCATTAGAAAAGCATATTATGCGGAAAGAATCTCGAAAAAAAAAATATTTTTCAAAGTTTGGAAACTTCATTAGAATCAATTTTTTTCAGTTCTTATTTGAGATAACTGGTTCTCTTTCATTATACTACTTTGATAGCCTTAGAAAAGCATATTATGCGGAAAGAATCTCGAAAAGAAAAAAATTTTTTTTCAAAGTTTGGAAACTTCATTAGAATCACTTTTTTCGTTCTTATTTGAGATAACTGGTTCTCTTTCATTATACTAGTTTGATAGCCATAGAAAAGAATATTATGCGGAAAGAATCTCGAAAAGAAAAAAATTTTTTTTCAGTTTTGAAACTTCATTAGAATCACTTTTTTTCCGTTCTTATTTCAGTAAATGGTTCTCTTTCATTATACTAGTTTGATAGCCTTAGAAAAGCATATTATGCGGAAACAATCTCGAAAAGAAAAAAAAATTATTTTTCAAAGTTTGGAAACTTCATTAGAATCACTTTTTTTCCGTTCTTATTTGAGATAATTGGTTTTCTTTCATTTTGCTAGTTTGATAGCTGTAGAAAAGCATATAATGCGGAAAGAATCTCGAAAAGAAAAAAAATTTTTTTCAAAGTTTGGAAACTTCATTAGAATCACTTTTTTTCCGTTCTTATTTGAGATAACTGGTTCTCTTTCATTATACTAGTTTGATAGCCATAGAAAAGCATATTATCCGGAAAGAATCTCGAAAAGAAAAAAATTTTTCTTCAAAGTTTGGAAACTTCATTAGAATCACTATTTTTCCGTTCTTATTTCAGTAAATGGTTCTCTTTCATTATACTAGTTTGATAGCCTTAGAAAAGCATATTATGCGGAAACAATCTCGAAAAGAAAAAAAATTTTTTTTCAAAGTTTGGAAACTTCATTAGAATCACTTTTTTTCCGTTCTTATTTGAGATAACTGGATCTCTTTCATTTTGCTACTTTGATAGCTGTAGAAAAGCATATTATGCGGAAAGATTCTCGAAAAGAAAAAAAAAAAATTTTCAAAGTTTGGAAACTTCATTAGAATCAGTTTTTTTTTCCGTTCTTATTTGAGATAACTGGTTTTCTTTCATTTTGATAGTATGATAGCTGTAGAAAAGCATATTATGCGGAAAGAATCTCGAAAAGAAAAAAAAAAATTTTTCGAAGGTTGAAAAATCCAATATATAATCAATTTTTTTCCGTTCTTATTTGTGATAACTGGTTCTCGTTCATTTTGCTAGTTTGATAGCTGTAGAAAAGCATATTATGATGAAAGAATCTGGAAAAGAAAAATTTTTTTTTTCAAATTTTGGAAACTTCATTAGAATCACTTTTTTTCGGTTCTTATTTGAGATAACTGGTTCTCTTTCATTATACTAGTTTGATAGCATTAGAAAAGCATATTATGCGGAAAGAATCTCGAAAAGAAAAAAAATATTTTTCAAAGTTTGGAAACTTCATTAGAATCAATTTTTTTCAGTTCTTATTTGAGATAACTGGTTCTCTTTCATTATACTACTTTGATAGCCTTAGAAAAGCATATTATGCGGAAAGAATCTCGAAAAGAAAAAAATTTTTTTTCAAAGTTTGGAAACCTTATTAGAATCACTTTTTTCGTTCTTATTTGAGATAACTGGTTCTCTTTCATTATACTAGTTTGATAGCCTTAGAAAAGCATATTATGCGGAAAGAATCTCGAAAAGAATAAAATTTTTTTCAAAGTTTGGAAACTTTATTAGAATCAATTTTTTTCCGTTCTTATTTGAGATAACTGGTTCTCTTTCATTATACTAGTTTGATAGCCTTAGAAAAGCATATTATGCGGAAAGAATCTGGAAAAGAAAAAAGTTTTTTTTTGATGTTTGGAAACTTCATTAGAATCAGTTTTTTTCCGTTCTAATTTGAGATAACTGGTTTTCTTTCATTTTGATAGTTTGATAGCTGTAGAAAAGCATATTATGCGGAAACAATCTCGAAAAGAAAACAAAATTTTTTCAAAGTTTGGAAACTTCATTAGAATCAATTTTTTTCCGTTCTTATTTGAGATAACTGGTTCTCTTTCATTATACTAGTTTGATAGCTGTAGAAAAGCATAGTATGCGGAAAGAATCTCGAAAAGAAAAAAATTTTTTTTTTAAAGTTTGGAAACTTCATTAGAATTACTTTTTTTCCGTTCTTATTTGAGATAACTGGTTCTCTTTCATTTTGCTAGTTTGATAGCTGTAGAAAAGCATATAATGCGGAAAGAATCTCGAAAAGAAAAAAAAATTTTTTCAAAGTTTGGAAACTTCTTTAGAATCAATTTTTTTCCGTTCTTATTTGAGATAACTGGTTCTCATTCATTATACTAATTTGATATACTTAGAAAAGCATATTATGCGGAAAGAATCTCGAAAAGAAAAAAAATATTTTTCAAAGTTTGGAAACTTCATTAGAATCAATTTTTTTCAGTTCTTATTTGAGATAACTGGTTCTCTTTCATTATACTACTTTGATAGCCTTAGAAAAGCATATTATGCGGAAAGAATCTCGAAAAGAAAAAAATTTTTTTTCAAAGTTTGGAAACCTTATTAGAATCACTTTTTTCGTTCTTATTTGAGATAACTGGTTCTCTTTCATTATACTAGTTTGATAGCCTTAGAAAAGCATATTATGCGGAAAGAATCTCGAAAAGAATAAAATTTTTTTCAAAGTTTGGAAACTTTATTAGAATCAATTTTTTTCCGTTCTTATTTGAGATAACTGGTTCTCTTTCATTATACTAGTTTGATAGCCTTAGAAAAGCATATTATGCGGAAAGAATCTGGAAAAGAAAAAAGTTTTTTTTTGATGTTTGGAAACTTCATTAGAATCAGTTTTTTTCCGTTCTAATTTGAGATAACTGGTTTTCTTTCATTTTGATAGTTTGATAGCTGTAGAAAAGCATATTATGCGGAAACAATCTCGAAAAGAAAACAAAATTTTTTCAAAGTTTGGAAACTTCATTAGAATCAATTTTTTTCCGTTCTTATTTGAGATAACTGGTTCTCTTTCATTATACTAGTTTGATAGCTGTAGAAAAGCATAGTATGCGGAAAGAATCTCGAAAAGAAAAAAATTTTTTTTTTAAAGTTTGGAAACTTCATTAGAATTACTTTTTTTCCGTTCTTATTTGAGATAACTGGTTCTCTTTCATTTTGCTAGTTTGATAGCTGTAGAAAAGCATATAATGCGGAAAGAATCTCGAAAAGAAAAAAAAATTTTTTCAAAGTTTGGAAACTTCTTTAGAATCAATTTTTTTCCGTTCTTATTTGAGATAACTGGTTCTCATTCATTATACTAATTTGATAGCCTTAGAAAAGCATATTATGCGCAAAGAATCTCGAAAAGAAAAACAAATTTTTTCAAAGTTTGGAAACATCATTAGACTCACTTTTTTTCCGTTCTTATTTGAGATAACTGGTTCTCTTTCATTATACTAGTTTGATAGCCTTAGAAAAGAATATTATGCGGAAAGAATCTCGAAAAGAAAAAAATTTTTTTTCAGTTTTGAAACTTCATTAGAATCACTTTTTTTCCGTTCTTATTTGAGTAAATGGTTCTCTTTCATTATACTAGTTTGATAGCCTTAGAAAAGCATATTATGCGGAAAGAATCTCGAAAAGAAAAAAATTTTTTTTCAAAGTTTGGAAACTTCATTAGAATCACTTTTTTTCCGTTCTTATTTGAGATAACTGGTTGTCTTTCATTATACTAGTTTGATAGCCTTAGAAAAGCATATTATACGGAAAGAATCTCGAAAAGAAAAAAAATTTTTTTCAAAGTTTGGAAACTTCATTAGAGTCACTTATTTTACGTTCTTATTTGAGATAACTGGATCTCTTTCATTTTGCTAGTTTGATAGCTGTAGAAAAGCATATTATGCGGAAAGAATCTCGAAAAGAAAAAAAAATTTTTTCGAAGGTTGGAAAATCCAAGATATAATCAATTTTTTTACGTTCTTATTTGTGATAACTGCTTTTCTTTCATTTTGCTAGTTTGATAGCTGTAGAAAAGCATATTATGCTGAAAGAATCTCGAAAAGAAAAAAAAAATTTTTCAAAGTTTGGAAACTTCATTAGAATCAATTTTTTTCCGTTCTTATTTGAGATAACTGGTTCTCTTTCATTATACTAGTTTGATAGCCTTAGAAAAGCATATTATGCCGAAAGAATCTCTAAAAGTAAAAAAATTTTTTTCAAAGTTTGGAAACTTCATTAGAATCACTTTTTTTCCGTTCTTATTTGAGATAACTGGTGCTCTTTCATTATACTAGTTTGATAGCCATAGAAAAGCATATTATGCGGAAAGAATCTCGAAAAGAAATAAGTTTTTTTTTGATGTTTGGAAACTTCATTAGTATCAGTTTTTTTCCGTTCTAATTTGAGATAACTGGTTTTCTTTCATTTTGATAGTTTGATAGCTGTAGAAAAGCATATAATGCGGAAAGAATCTCGAAAAGAAAAAAAAATTTTTTCAAATTTTGGAAACTTCTTTAGAATCAATTTTTTTTCCGTTCTTATTTGAGATAACTGGTTCTCATTCAGTATACTAGTTTGATAGCCTTAGAAAAGCATAGTTATGCGCAAAGAATCTCGAAAAGAAAAACAAATTTTTTCAAAGTTTGGAAACTTCATTAGACTCACTTTTTTTCCGTTCTTATTTGAGATAACTGGTTATCTTTCATTATACTAGTTTGATAGCCTTAGAAAAGAATATTATGCGGAAAGAATCTCGAAAAGAAAAAAAATTTTTTTCAGTTTTGAAACTTCATTAGAATCACTTTTTTTCCGTTCTTATTTGAGTAAATGGTTGTCTTTCATTATACTAGTTTGATAGCCTTAGAAAAGCATATTATGCGGAAAGAATCTCGAAAAGAAAAAATTTTTTTTCAAAATTTGGAAACTTCATTAGAATCACTTTTTTTCCGTTCTTATTTGAGATAACTGGTTCTCTTTCATTATACTAGTTTGATAGCCTTAGAAAAGCATATTATAAGGAAAGAATCTCGAAAAGAAAAAAAAAATTTTCCAAGGTTGAAAAATCCAAGATATAACCAATTTTTTTACGTTCTTATTTGTGATAACTGGTTCTCTTTCATTTTGCTAGTTGATAGCTGTAGAAAAGCATATTATGCGGAAAGAATCTCGAAAAAAAAAATTGTTTTTCAAAGTTTGGAAACTTCATTAGAATCACTTTTTTTCGGTTCTTATTTGAGATAACTGGTTCTCTTTCATTATACTAGTTTGATAGCCTTAGAAAAGCATATTATGCGGAAAGAATCTCGAAAAGAAAAAAATTTTTTTTCAAAGTTTGGAAACTTCATTTGAATCACTTTTTTGCCGTTCTTATTTGAGATAACTGGTTCTCTTTCATTATACTAGTTTGATAGCCTTAGAAAAGCATATTATGCGGAAAGAATCTCGAAAAGAATAAAAATTTTTTCAAAGTTTGGAAACTTCATTAGAATCAATTTTTTCCCGTTCTTATTTGAGATAACTGGTTCTCTTTCATTTTGCTAGTTTGATAGCTGTAGAAAAGCATTATATGCGGAAAGAATCTCGAAAAGAAAAAAAAATTTTTTTAAAGTTTGGAAACTTCATTAGAATGAATTTTTTTCCGTTCTTATTTGAGATAACTGGTTCTCTTTCATTATACTAGTTTGATAGCCTTAGAAAAGCATATTATGCGGAAAGAATCTCTAAAAGAAAAACATTTTGTTTTCAAAGTTTGGAAACTTCATTAGAATCACTTTTTTTCCGTTGTTACCTGAGATAACTGGTTCTCTTTCATTATACTAGTTTGATAGCCTTAGAAAAGCATATTATGCGGAAAGAATCTCGAAAAGAAAAAAAATTTTTTTTCAAAGTTTGGAAACTTCATTAGAATCAGTTTTTTTCCGTTCTAATTTGAGATAACTGGTTTTCTTTCAATTTGATAGTTTGATAGCTGTAGAAAAGCATATTATGCGGAAAGAATCTCGAAAAGAAAAAAAAATTTTTTCAAAGTTTGGTAACTTCATTAGAATCAATTTTTTTCCTTTCTTATTTGAGATAACTGGTTATCTTTCATTATACTAGTTTGATAGCCTTAGAAAAGCATAATTTGCGGAAAGAATCTCGAAAAAATTTTTTTTTTTTCAAAGTTTGGAAACTTCATTAGAATCACTTTTTTTCCGTTCTTATTTGACATAACTGGTTCTCTTTCATTATACTAGTTTGATTGCTGTTGAAAAGCATATTATGCGGAAAGAATCTCGAAAAGAAAAAAAAAATTTTTTCAAAGTTTGGAAACTTCATTAGAATCACTTTTTTTCCGTTCTTATTTGAGATAACTGGTTCTCTTTCATTTTGCTAGTTTGATAGCTGTAGAAAAGCATATTATGCGGAAAGAATCTCGAAAAGAAAAAAAAATTTTTTCAAAGTTTGGAAACTTCATTAGAATCAATTTTTTTCCGTTCTTATTTGAGATAATTGGTTCTCTTTCATTATACTAGTTTGATAGCCTTAGAAAAGCATATTATGCGGAAAGAATCTCTAAAAGAAAAACATTTTGTTTTCAAAGTTTGGAAACTGCATTATAATCACTTTTTTTCCGTTGTTATTTGAGATAACTGGTTCTCTTTCATTATACTAGTTTGATAGCCTTAGAAAAGCATATTATGCGGAAAGAATCTCGAAAAGAAAAAAAATTTTTTTTCAAAGTTTGGAAACTTCATTAGAATCAGTTTTTTTCCGTTCTAATTTGAGATAACTGGTTTTCTTTCATTTTGATAGTTTGATAGCTGTAGAAAAGCATATTAAGCGGAAAGAATCTCGAAAAGAAAAAAAAATTTTTTCAAAGTTTGGTACCTTCATTAGAATCAATTTTTTTCCGTTCTTATTTGAGATAACTGGTTATCTTTCATTATACTAGTTTGATAGCCTTAGAAAAGCATAATTTGCGGAAAGAATCTCGAAAAAAAATTTTTTTTTTCAAAGTTTGGAAACTTCATTAGAATCACTTTTTTTCCGTTCTTATTTGACATAACTGGTTCTCTTTCATTATACTAGTTTGATTGCTGTTGAAAAGCATATTATGCGGAAAGAATCTCGAAAAGAAAAAAGAAATTTTTCAAAGTTTGGAAACTTCATTAGAATCAATTTTTTTCCGTTCTTATTTGAGATAACTGGTTCTCTTTCATTTTGCTAGTTTGATAGCTGTAGAAAAGCATATAATGCGGAAAGAATCTCGAAAAGAAAAAAAAATTGTTCAAAGTTTGGAAACTTCATTAGAATCAATTTTTTTCCGTTCTTATTTGAGATAACTGGTTCTCATTCATTATACTAGTTTGATAGCCTTAGAAAAGCATATTATGCGGAAAGAGTCTCGAAAAGAAAAACAAATCTTTTCAAAGTTTGGAAACTTCATTAGAATCACTCTTTTTCCGTTCTTATTTGAGATAACTGGTTCTCTTTCATTATACTAGTTTGATAGCCTTAGAAAAGCATATTATGCGCAAAGAATCTCGAAAAGAAAAAATTTTTTTTTCAAAGTTTGGAAACTTCATTAGAATCACTTTTTTTCCGTTCTTATTTGAGATAACTGGTTCTCTTTCATTATTTAGTTTGATAGCCTTGGAAAAGCATATTATGCGGAAAGAATCTCGAAAAGAAAAAAATTTTTTTTCAAAGTTTGGAAACTTCATTAGAATTTTTTTTCGGTTCTTATTTGAAATAACTGGTTCTCTTTCATTATACTAGTTTGATAGCCTTAGAAAAGCATATTATGCGGAAAGAATCTCGAAAAGAAAAAAATTTTTTTTCAAAGTTTGGAAACTTCATTAGAATCACTTTTTTTACGTTCTTATTTGAAATAACTGGTTTTCTTTCATTTTGCTAGTTTGATAGCTGTAAAAAAGCATATTATGCGGAAAGAATCTCGAAAAGAAAAAAAAATTTTTTCGAAGGTTGAAAAATCCAAGATATAATCAATATTTTTCCGTTCTTATTTGTGATAACTGGTTTTCTTTCATTTTGCTAGTTTGATTGCTATAGAAAAGCATATTATGCGGAAAGAATCTCGAAAAGAAAAACAAATTTTTTCAAAGTTTGGAAACATCATTAGAATCACTTTTTTTCCGTTCTTATTTGAGAAAACCGGTTCTCTTTCATTATACTAGTTTGATAGCCTTAGAAAAGAATATTATGCGGAAAGAATCTCGAAAAGAAAAAATGTTTTTTTCAAAGTTTGGAATCTTCATTAGAATCACTTTGTTTCCGTTCTTATTTGAGATAACTGGTTCTCTTTCATTTTACTAGTTTGATAGCCTTAGTAAAGCATATTATGCGGAAAGAATCTCGAAAAGAAAAAAAAATTTTTTCAAAGTTTGGAAACTTCATTAGAATCAATTTTTTTCCGTTCTTATTTGAGATAACTGGTTCTCTTTCATTTTGCTAGTTTGATAGCTGTAGGAAAGCATAGTATTCGGAAAGAATCTCGAAAAGAAAAAAAAATTTTTTCAAAGTTTGGAAACTTCATTAGAATCAATTTTTTTCCGTTCTTATTTGAGATAACTGGTTCTCTTTCATTATACTAGTTTGATAGCCATAGAAAAGCATATTATGCGGAAAGAATCTCGAAAAGAAAAAAAAATTTTTTTCAAAGTTTGGAAACTTCATTAGAATCACTTTCTTTCCGTTCTTATTTGAGATAACTGGTTCTCTTTCATTATACTAGTTTGATAGCCTTAGAAAAGCATATTGTACGGAAAGAATCTCGAAAAGAAAAAAATGTTTCTTCAAAGTTTGGAAACTTCATTAGAATCACTTTTTTTCCGTTCTTATTTGAGATAACTGGTTCTCTTTCATTATACTAGTTTGATAGCTGTAGAAAAGCATATTATGCGGAAAGAATCTCGAAAAGAATAAAAAAAATTTTCGAAGGTTGAAAAATCCAAGATATAATCAATTTTTTTCCTTTCTTATTTGTGATATTTGGTTCTCGTTCATTTTGCTAGTTTGATAGCTGTAGAAAAGCATATTATGCGGAAAGAATCTCGAAAAGAAAAAAATTTTTTTTCAAAGTTTGGAAACTTCATTAGAATCACTTTTTTCCGGTTCTTATTTGAGATAACTGGTTCTCTTTCATTATACTAGTTTGATAGCATTAGAAAAGCATATTATGCGGAAAATATCTCGAAAAGAAAAAAAATATTTTTCAAAGTTTGGAAACTTCATTAGAATCAATTTTTTTCAGTTCTTATTTGAGATAACTGGTTCTCTTTCATTATACTAGTTTGATAGCCTTAGAAAAGCATATTATGCGGAAAGAATCTCGAAAAGAAAAAAATTTTTTTTCAAAGTTTGGAAACTTCAATAGAATCACTTTTTTTCCGTTCTTATTTGAGATAACTGCTTCTCTTTCATTATACTAGTTTGATAGCCTTAGAAAAGCATATTATGCGGAAAGAATCTCGAAAAGAATAAAAATTTTTTCAAAGTTTGGAAACTTCATTAGAATCAATTTTTTTCCGTTCTTATTTGAGATAACTGGTTCTCTTTCATTTTGCTAGTTTGATAGCTGTAGAAAAGCATATTATGCGGAAAGAATCTCGAAAAGAAAAAAAAAATTTTTCAAAGTTTGGAAACTTCATTAGAATCAATTTTTTTCCGTTCTTATTTGAGATAACTGGTTCTCTTTCATTATACTAGTTTGATAGCCTTAGAAAAGCATATTATGCGGAAAGAATCTCTAAAAGAAAAAAAATTTTTTTTCAAAGTATGGAAACTTCATTAGAATCACTTTTTTTCCGTTCTTATTTGAGATAACTTGTTCTCTTTCATTATACTAGTTTGATAGCTGTAGAAAAGCATATTATGCGGAAAGAATCTCCAAAAGAAAAAAAAATTTTTTTTAAAGTTTGGAAACTTCATTAGAATCACTTTTTTCCGTTCTTATTTGAGATAACTGGTTCTCTATCATTTTGCTAGTTTGATAGCTGTAGAAAAGCATATAATGCGGAAAAAATCTCTAAAAGAAAAAAAAATGTATTCAAAGTTTGGAAACTTCTTTAGAATCAATTTTTTTCCGTTCTTATTTGAGATAACTGGTTCTCATTCATTATACTAGTTTGATAGCCTTAGAAAAGCATATTATGCGCAAAGAATCTCGAAGAGAAAAACAAATTTTTTCAAAGTTTGGAAACTTCATTAGACTCACTTTTTTTCCGTTCTTATTTGAGATAACTGGTTCTCTTTCATTATACTAGTTTGATAGCCTTAGAAAAGAATATTATGCGGAAAGAATCTCGAAAAGAAAAAATTTTTTTTTCAGTTTTCAAACTTCATTAGAATCACTTTTTTTCCGTTCTTATTTGAGTAAATGGATCTCTTTCATTATACTAGTTTGATAGCCTTAGAAAAGCATATTATGCGGAAAGAATCTCGAAAAATTTTTTTTTCAAAGTTTGGAAACTTCATTAGAATTTTTTTCCGTTCTTATTTGAAATAACTGGTTCTCTTTCATTATACTAGTTTGATAGCCTTAGAAAAGCATATTATGCGGAAAGAATCTCGAAAAGAAAAAAAATTTTTTTTCAAAGTTTGGAAACTTCATTGGAATCACTTTTTTTCCGTTCTTATTTGAGATAACTGGTTCTCTTTCATTATACTAGTTTGATAGCCTTAGAAAAGCATATTATGCGGAAAGAATCTCGAAAAGAAAAAAATTTTTTTTCAAAGTTTGGAAACTTAATTAAAATCACTTTTTTTCCGTTCTTATTTGAGATAACTGGATCTCTTTCATTTTGCTAGTTTGATAGCTGTAGAAAAGCATATTATGCGGAAAGATTCTCGAAAAGAAAAAAAAAATTTTTCAAAGTTTGGAAACTTCATTAGAATCACTTTTTTTCGTTCTTATTTGAGATAACTGGTTCTCTTTCATTATACTAGTTTGATAGCCTTAGAAAATCATATTATGCGGAAAGAATCTCGAAAAGAAAATAATTTTTTTTCAAACTTTGGAAACTTCATTAGAATCACTTTTTTCCCGATCTTATTTGAGATAACTGGTTTTCTTTCATTTTGCTAGTTTGATAGCTGTAGAAAAGCATATTATGCGGAAAGAATTTGGAAAAGAAAAAAAATTTTTTTCGAAGGTTGAAAAATCCAAGATATAATCAATTTTTTTTTTTTTGTTCTTATTTGTGATAACTGGTTCTCTTTCATTTTGCTAGTTTGATAGCTGTAGAAAACCATATTATGCGGAAAGAATCTCGAAAAGAAAAAAAAATTTTTTCAAAGTTTGGAAACTTCATTAGAATCACTTTTTCCGTTCTTATTTGAGATAACTGGTTCTCTTTCATTATACTAGTTTGATAGCCTTAGAAAAGCATATTATGCGGAAAGAATCTCGAAGAGAAAAAAATTTTTTTTTCAAAGTTTGGAAACTTCGTTAGAATCACTTTTTTTCCGTTCTTATTTGAAATAACTGGTTCTCTTTCATTATACTAGTTTGATAGTCTTAGAAAAGCATATTATGCGCAAAGAATCTCGAAAAGAAAACAGTTTTTTTTTGATGTTTGGAAAATCCTTATGAATCAATTTTTTTCCATTCTTATTTGAGATAACTGGTTTTCTTTCATTTTGCTTCTTTGATAGCTGTAGAAAAGAATAATCTGAGGAAAGAATCTCGAAAAGAAAGAAATTTTTTTTCAAAGTTTGGAATCTTCATTAGAATGACTTTTTTTCCGTTCTTATTTGAGATAACTGGTTCTCTTTCATTATACTAGTTTGATAGCTATAGAAAACCTTAAAATGAAAGAAGATTCGCGAAAAGAAAAGATTTATTTCGATGCTTGGAAACTTCATTAGATTTACTTATTTTCCGTTCTTATTTTAGATAACTGGTTCTCTTTCATTTTGCTAGTTTGATAGCTGTAGAAAAGCATATAATGCGGAAAGAATCTCGAAAAGTAAAATTTTTTTCAAAGTTTGGAAACTTCATTAGAATCACTTTTTTTCCGTTCATATTTGAGATAACTGGTTCTCTTTCATTATGCTAGTTTCATAGCCTTAGAAAAGCATATTATGCGGAAAGAATCTCGAAAAGAAAAAAAAATTTTTTCGAACGTTGAAAAATCGAAGATATAATCTTTTTTTTTCCGTTCTTATTTGTGATAACTGGTTCTCTTTCATTTTGCTAGTTTGATAGCTGTAGAAAATCATATTATGCGGAAAGAATCTCGAAAAGAAAAACAATTTTTTTCAAAGTTTGGAAACTTCATTAGAATCACTTTTTCCGTTCTTATTTGAGATAACTGGTTCTCTTTCATTATACTAGTTTGATACCCATAGAAAAGCATATTATGGGGAAAGATTCTTGAAAAAACAAAAAATTTTCAAAGTTTGGAAACTTCATTAGAATCAATTTTTTTTCCGTTCTTATTTGAGATAACAGGTTCTCTTTCATTATACTAGTTTAGTAGTCTTAGAAATGCATATTATGCGGAAAGAATCTCGAAAACAAAAAAATTTTTTTTTCAAAGTTTGGAAACTTCATTAGAATCACTTTTTTTCGTTCTTATTTGAGATAACTGGTTCACTTTCATTATACTAGTTTGATAGCATTAGAAAAGCATATTATGCGGAAAGAATCTCGAAAAGAAAAAAGTTTTTTTTTTGATGTTTGGAAAATCCTTATGAATCAATTTCTTTCCATTCTAATTTGAGATAACTGATTCTCTATCATTTTGCTTCTTTGATAGCTGTAGTAAAGCATATTATGCGGAAAGAATCTCGAAAAGAAAAAAATTGTTTTTCAAAGTTTGGAAACTTCATTAGAATCACTTTTTTTCGGTTCTTATTTGACATAACTGGTTCTCTTTCATTTTGCTTGTTTGATAGCTGTAGAAAAGAATAATCTGCGGAAAGAATCTTCAAAAGAAAGAAATTTTTTTTCAAAGTTTGGAAACTTCATTAGAATGACTTTTTTTCCGTTCTTATTTGAGATAACTGGTTCTCTTTCATTATACTAGTTTGATAGCTGTAGAAAAGCATATTATGCGGAAAGAATCTCGAAAAGAAAAAAATATTTTTTCAAAGTTTGGAAACTTCATTAGAATCAATTTTTTTTCCGTTCTTATTTGAGATAACTGGTTCTCTTTCATTATACTAGTTTGATAGCCTTAGAAAGCATATTATGCGGAAAGAATCTCGAAAAGAAAAAAAATTTTTTTCAAAGTTTGGAAACTTCATTAGAATCACTTTTTTTCCGTTCTTATTTGAGATAACTGGTTCTCTGTCATTATACTAGTTTGATAGCCTTAGAAAAGCATATTATGCCGAAAGAATCTCGAAAAGAAAAAAATTTTTTTTCAAAGTTTTTAAACTTCATTAGAATCACTTTTTTTCCATTCTTATTTGAGATAACTGGTTCTCTTTCATTTTGCTAGTTTGATAGCTGTAGAAAACCATATTATGCGGAAAGAATCTCGAAAAGAAAAAAAATTTTTTTCAAAGTTTGGAAACTTCATTAGAATCACTTTTTCCGTTCTTATTTGAGATAACTGGTTCTCTTTCATTATACTAGTTTGATAGCCTTAGAAAAGCATATTATGCGGAAAGAATCTCGAAGAGAAAAAAATTTTTTTTTCAAAGTTTGGAAACTTCGTTAGAATCACTTTTTTTCCGTTCTTATTTGAAATAACTGGTTCTCTTTCATTATACTAGTTTGATAGTCTTAGAAAAGCATATTATGCGGAAAGAATCTCGAAAAGAAAACAGTTTTTTTTTGAAGTTTGGAAAATCCTTATGAATCAATTTTTTTCCATTCTTATTTGAGATAACTGGTTTTCTTTCATTTTGCTTCTTTGATAGCTGTAGAAAAGCATATTATGCTGAAAGAATCTCGAAAAGAAAAAAAAATTGTTTTTCAAAGTTTGGAAACTTCATTAGAATCACTTTTTTTCGGTTGTTATTTGAGATAACTGGTTCTCTTTCATTTTGCTTGTTTGATAGCTGTAGAAAAGAATAATCTGAGGAAAGAATCTCGAAAAGAAAGAAATTTTTTTTCAAAGTTTGGAATCTTCATTAGAATGACTTTTTTTCCGTTCTTATTTGAGATAACGGGTTCTCTTTCATTATACTAGTTTGATAGCTATAGAAAACCTTAAAATGAAAGAAGATTCGCGAAAAGAAAAGATTTATTTCGATGCTTGGAAACTTCATTAGATTTACTTATTTTCCGTTCTTATTTTAGATAACTGGTTCTCTTTCATTTTGCTAGTTTGATAGCTGTAGAAAAGCATATAATGCGGAAAGAATCTCGAAAAGTAAAATTTTTTTCAAAGTTTGGAAACTTCATTAGAATCACTTTTTTTCCGTTCATATTTGAGATAACTGGTTCTCTTTCATTATGCTAGTTTGATAGCCTTAGAAAAGCATATTATGCGGAAAGAATCTCGAAAAGAAAAAAAAATTTTTTCGAACGTTGAAAAATCGAAGATATAATCTTTTTTTTCCGTTCTTATTTGTGATAACTGGTTCTCTTTCATTTTGCTAGTTTGATAGCTGTAGAAAATCATATTATGCGGAAAGAATCTCGAAAAGAAAAACAATTTTTTTCAAAGTTTGGAAACTTCATTAGAATCACTTTTTCCGTTCTTATTTGAGATAACTGGTTCTCTTTCATTATACTAGTTTGATACCCATAGAAAAGCATATTATGGGGAAAGATTCTTGAAAAAACAAAAAATTTTCAAAGTTTGGAAACTTCATTAGAATCAATTTTTTTCCGTTCTTATTTGAGATAACAGGTTCTCTTTCATTATACTAGTTTAGTAGTCTTAGAAATGCATATTATGCGGAAAGAATCTCGAAAACAAAAAAAATTTTTTTCCAAAGTTTGGAAACTTCATTAGAATCAATTTTTTTCCCGTTCTTATTTGAGATAACTGGTTCTCTTTCATTATACTAGTTTGATAGCCTTAGAAAGCATATTATGCGGAAAGAATCTCGAAAAGAAAAAAAATTTTTTTCAAAGTTTGGAAACTTCATTAGAATCACTTTTTTTCCGTTCTTATTTCAGATAACTGGTTCTCTTTCATTATACTAGTTTGATAGCCTTAGAAAAGCATATTATGCGGAAAGAATCTCGAAAAGAAAAAAATTTTTTTTCAAAGTTTTTAAACTTCATTAGAATCACTTTTTTCCGTTCTTATTTGAGATAACTGGTTCTCTTTCATTATTCCAGTTTGATAGCCTTAGAAAAGCATATTATGCGGAAAGAATCTCGAAAAGAAAAAAAAATTTTTTTTAAAGTTTGGAAACTTCATTGGAATCACTTTTTTTCCGTTCTTATTTGAGATAACTGGTTCTCTTTCATTATACTAGTTTGATAGCCTTAGAAAAGCATATTATGCGGAAAGAATATCGAAAAGAAAAAATTTTTTTTCCAAAGTTTGGAAACTTAATTAGAATCACTTTTTTTCCGTTCTTATTTGAGATAACTGGATCTCTTTCATTTTGCTAGTTTGATAGCTGGAGAAAAGCATATTATGCGGAAAGATTCTCGAAAAGAAAAAAATAAATTTTCAAAGTTTGGAAACTTCATTAGAATCAATTTTTTTCCGTTCTTATTTGAGATAACTGGTTTTCTTTCATTATACTAGTTTGATAGCCTTAGAAAAGCATTTAATGCGGAAAGAATCTCGAAAAGAAAAAATTTTTTTTTCAAAGTTTGGAAACTTCATTTATTCACTTTTTTTCCGTTCATATTTGAGATATCTGGATCTCTTTCATTTTGCTACTTTGATAGTTAAAGAAAAGCATAAAATGAAGAAAGAATCTCGAAAAGAAAAATTTTTTTTTCAAAGTTTGGAAACTTCATTAGAATCAGTTTTTTCCGTTCTTATTTGAGATAACTGGTTCTCTTTCATTATACTAGTTTGATAGCCATAGAAAAGCATATCATGCCAAAAGAATCTCGAAAAGAAAAAAAATTTTTTTTCAAAGTTTGGAAACTTCATTAGAATCACTTTTTTTCCGTTCTTATTTGAGATAACTGGTTCTCTTTCATTATACTAGTTTGATAGCCTTAGAAAAGCATATTATACGGAAAGAATCTCGAAAAGAAAAAAATTTTTTTTCAAAGTTTGGAATCTTCATTAGAATGACTTTTTTTCCGTTCTTATTTGAGATAACTGGTTCTCTTTCATTATACTAGTTTGATAGCTATAGAAAACCTTAAAATGAAAGAAGATTCGCGAAAAGAAAAGATTTATTTCGATGCTTGGAAACTTCATTAGATTTACTTATTTTCCGTTCTTATTTTAGATAACTGGTTCTCTTTCATTTTGCTAGTTTGATAGCTGTAGAAAAGCATATAATGCGGAAAGAATCTCGAAAAGAAAAAAAAATTTTTCAAAGTTTGGAAACTTCATTAGAATCACTTTTTTTCCGTTCATATTTGAGATAACTGGTTCTCTTTCATTATACTAGTTTGATAGCCTTAGAAAAGCATATTATGCGGAAAGAATCTCGAAAAGAAAAAAAAAATTTTTCGAACGTTGAAAAATCCAAGATATAATCTTTTTTTTCCGTTCTTATTTGTGATAACTGGTTCTCTTTCATTTTGCTAGTTTGATAGCTGTAGAAAATCATATTATGCGGAAAGAATCTCGAAAAGAAAAACAATTTTTTTCAAAGTTTGGAAACTTCATTAGAATCACTTTTTCCGTTCTTATTTGAGATAACTGGTTCTCTTTCATTATACTAGTTTGATACCCATAGAAAAGCATATTATGCGGAAAGATTCTTGAAAAAAAAAAAATTTTCAAAGTTTGGAAACTTCATTAGAATCAATTTTTTTCCGTTCTTATTTGAGATAACAGGTTGTCTTTCATTATACTAGTTTAGTAGTCTTAGAAATGCATATTATTCGGAAAGAATCTCGAAAACAAAAAAAGTTTTTTTTTTTGATGTTTGGAAAATCCTTAAGAATCAATTTCTTTCCATTCTTATTTGAGATAACTGATTCTCTTTCATTTTGCTTCTTTGATAGCTGTAGTAAAGCATATTATTGGGAAAGAATCTCGAAAAGAAAAAAATTGTTTTTCAAAGTTTGGAAACTTCATTAGAATCACTTTTTTTCGGTTCTTATTTGAGATAACTGGTTCTCTTTCATTTTGCTTGTTTGATAGCTGTAGAAAAGAATAATCTGCGGAAAGAATCTCGAAAAGAATGAAATTTTTTTTCAAAGTTTGGAATCTTCATTAGAATGACTTTTTTTCCGTTCTTATTTGAGATAACTGGTTCTCTTTCATTATACTAGTTTGATAGCTATAGAAAACCTTAAAATGAAAGAAGATTCGCGAAAAGAAAAGATTTATTTCGATGCTTGGAAACTTCATTAGATTCACTTATTTTCCGTTCTTATGTTAGATAACTGGTTCTCTTTCATTTTGCTAGTTTGATAGCTGTAGAAAAGCATATAATGCGTAAAGAATCTCGAAAAGAAAAAAAAATTTTTTCAAAGTTTGGAAACTTCATTAGAATCACTTTTTTTCCGTTCTTATTTGAGATAACTGGTTGTCTTTCATTATACCAGTTTGATAGCCTTAGAAAAGCATATTATGCGGAAAGAATCTCGAAAAGAAAATAAATTTTTTTTTAAAGTTTGGAAACTTCATTGGAATCACTTTTTTTCCGTTCTTATTTGAGATAACTGGTTCTCTTTCATTATACTAGTTTGATAGCCTTAGAAAAGCATATTATGCGGAAAGAATCTCGAAAAGAAAAAATTTTTTTTCCAAAGTTTGGAAACTTCATTAGAATCAATATTTTTTCCGTTCTTATTTGAGATAACTGGTTCTCTTTCATTATACTAGTTTGATAGCCTTAGAAAGCATATTATGCGGAAAGAATCTCGAAAAGAAAAAAAATTTTTTTCAAAGTTTGGAAACTTCATTAGAATCACTTTTTTTCCGTTCTTATTTGAGATAACTGGTTCTCTTTCATTATTCCAGTTTGATAGCCTTAGAAAAGCATAATATGAGGAAAGATTCTCGAAAAGAAAAAAATAAATTTTCAAAGTTTGGAAACTTCATTAGAATCACTTTTTTTCCGTTCTTATTTGAGATAACTGGTTCTCTTTCATTATACTAGTTTCATAGCCTTAGAAAAGCATATTATGCGGAAAGAATCTCGAAAAGAAAAAAAATATTTTTCAAAGTTTGGAAACTTCATTAGAATCAATTTTTTTCCGTTCTTATTTGAGATAACTGGTTCTCTTTCATTATACTAGTTTGATAGCCTTAGAAAAGCATATTATGCGCAAAGAATCTCGAAAAGAAAAAAAATTTTTTTCAAAGTTTGGATACTTCATTAGAATCACTTTTTTTCCGTTCTTATTTGAGATAACTGGTTCTCTTTCATTATACTAGTTTGATAGCCTTAGAAAAGCACATTATGCGGAAAGAATCTCGAAAAGAAAAAACAATTTTTCAAAGTTTGGAAACTTCATTAGAATCAAATTTTTTCCGTTCTTATTTGAGATAACTGGTTCTCTTTCATTTTGCTAGTTTGATAGCTGTAGAAAAGCATATTATGCGGAAAGAATCTCGAAAAGAAAAAGAAATTTTTTCCAAGGTTGAAAAATCCAAGATATAATCAATTTTTTTCCGTTCTTATTTGTGATAACTGGTTCTCTTTCATTTTGCTAGTTTGATAGCTGTAGAAAAGCATATTATGCTGAAAGAATCTCGAAAAGATTAAACAAATTTTTTCAAAGTTTGGAAACTTCATTAGAATGACTTTTTTTCCGTTCTTGTTTGAGATAACTGGTTCTCTTTCATTATACTAGTTTGATAGCCTTAGAAAAGCATATTATGCGGAAAGAATCTGGAAAAAAAAAAAAAAAAATTTAAAGTTTGGAAACTTCATTAGAATCAATTTTTTTCCGTTCTTATTTGTGATAACTGGTTCTCTTTCATTATACTAGTTTGATAGCCTTAGAAAGCATATTATGCGGAAAGAATCTCGAAAAGAAAAAAATTTTTTTTCAAAATTTGGAAACTTCCTTAGATTCACTTATTTTCCGTTCTTATTTGAGATAACTGGTTCTCTTTCATTTTGCTAGTTTGATAGCTGTAGAAAAGCATATTATGCGGAAAGAATCTCGAAAAGAAAAAAATATTTTTTCAAAGTTGGTAACTTCATTACAATCAATGTTTTTCCGTTCTTATTTGAGATAACTGGTTCTCTTTCATTATACTAGTTTGATAGCCTTAGAAAAGCATATGATGCGGAAAGAATCTCGAAAAGAAAAAAAAAAATATTCAAAGTTTGGAAACTTCATTAGAATCAATTTTTTTCCGTTCTTATTTGAGATAACTGGTTCTCTTTCATTATACTAGTTTGATAGCTGTAGAAAAGCATATTATGCGGAAAGAATCTCGAAAAGAAAATTTTTTTTTTTTAAAGTTTGGAAACTTCATTAGAATCACTTTTTTTCCCTTCTTATTTGAGATAACTGGTTCGCTTTCATTTTGCTAGTTTGATAGCTGTAGAAAAGCATATGATGCGGAAAGAATCTCGAAAAGAAAAAAAAATTTTTTCAAACTTTGGAAACTTCATTAGAATCACTTTTTTTTCCGTTCTTATTTGAGATAACTGGTTCTCTTTCATTATACTAGTTTGATAGCCTTAGAAAAGAATATTATGCGGAAAGAATCTCGAAAAGAAAAAAATTTTTTTTCAGTTTTGAAACTTCATTAGAATCACTTTTTTTCCGTTCTTATTTCAGTAAATGGTTCTCTTTCATTATACTAGTTTGATAGCCTTAGAAAAGCATATTATGCGGAAACTATCTCGAAAAGAAAAAAAATTATTTTTCAAAGTTTGGAAACTTCATTAGAATCACTTTTTTCCGTTCTTATTTGAAATAATTGGTTTTCTTTCATTTTGCTAGTTTGATACCTGTAGAAAAGCATATAATGCGGAAAGAATCTAGAAAAGAAAAAAAAATTTTTTCAAAGTTTGGAAACTTCATTAGAATAAATTTTTTTCCGTTCTTATTTGAGATAACTGGTTCTCATTCATTATACTAATTTGATAGGCTTAGAAAAGCATATTATGCGCAAACAATCTCGAAAAGAAAAACAAATTTTTTCAAAGTTTGGAAACTTCATTAGAATCAATTTTTTTTCCGTTCTTATTTGGAATAACTGGTTCTCTTTCATTATAATAGTTTGATAGCCTTATAAAAGAATATTATGCGGAAAGAATCTCGAAAAGAAAAAAAATTTTTTTCGGTTTTCAAACTTCATTAGAATCACTTTTTTTCCGTTCTTATTTCAGTAAATGGTTCTCTTTCATTATACTAGTTTGATAGCTATAGAAAACCTTAAAATGAAAGAAGATTCGCGAAAAGAAAATATTTATTTCGATGCTTGGAAACTTCATTAGATTCACTTATTTTCCGTTCTTATTTGAGATAACTGGTTCTCTTTCATTTTGCTAGTTTGATAGCTGTAGAAAAGCATATTATGCGGAAAGAATCTCGAAAAGAAAAAAATATTTTTTCAAAGTTTGGAAACTTCATTAGAATCAATATTTTCCGTTCTTATTTGAGATAACTGGTTCTCTTTCATTATACTAGTTTGATAGCCTTAGAAAGCATATTATGCGGAAAGAATCTCGAAAAGAAAAAAATTTTTTTTCAAAATTTGGAAACTTCCTTAGATTCACTTATTTTCCGTTCTTATTTGAGATAACTGGTTCTCTTTCATTTTGCTAGTTTGATAGCTGTAGAAAAGCATATTATGCGGAAAGAATCTCGAAAAGAAAAAAATATTTTTTCAAAGTTGGTAACTTCATTACAATCAATGTTTTTCCGTTCTTATTTGAGATAACTGGTTCTCTTTCATTATACTAGTTTGATAGCCTTAGAAAAGCATATTATGCGGAAAGAATCTCGAAAAGAAAAAAAAAAATTTTCAAAGTTTGGAAACTTCATTAGAATCAATTTTTTTCCGTTCTTATTTGAGATAACTGGTTCTCTTTCATTATACTAGTTTGATAGCTGTAGAAAAGCATATTATGCGGAAACAATCTCGAAAAGAAAAAAAATTATTTTTCAAAGTTTGGAAACTTCATTAGAATCACTTTTTTTCCGTTCTTATTTGAGATAATTGGTTTTCTTTCATTTTGCTAGTTTGATAGCTGTAGAAAAGCATATAATGCGGAAAGAATCTCAAAAAGAAAAAAAAATTTTTTCAAAGTTTGGAAACTTCATTAGAATCAATTTTTTTCCGTTCTTATTTGAGATAACTGGTTCTCATTCATTATACTAATTTGATAGGCTTAGAAAAGCATAAAATGAAGAAAGAATCTCGAAAAGAAACAAATTTTTTTTCAAAGTTTGGAAACTTCATTAGAATCACTTTTTTTCCGTTCTTATTTGAGATAACTGGTTCTCTTTCATTATACTAGTTTGATAGCCATAGAAAAGCATATTATGCGGAAAGAATCTCGAAAAGAAAAAAATTTTTCTTCAAAGTTTGGAAACTTCATTAGAATCACTTTTTTTCCGTTCTTATTTTAGATAACTGGATCTCTTTCATTTTGCTACTTTGATAGCTGTAGAAAAGCATATTATGCGGAAAGAATCTCGAAAAGAATAAAAAAAATTTTCAAAGTTTGGAAACTTCATTTGAATCAGTTTTTTTCCGTTCTTATTTGAGATAACTGGTTTTCTTTCATTTTGATAGTTTGATAGCTGTAGAAAAGCATATTATGCGGAAAGAATCTCGAAAAGAAAAAAAAAATTATTCGAAGGTTGAAAAATCCAATATATAATCAATTTTTTTCCGTTCTTATTTGTGATAACTGGTTCTCGTTCATTTTGCTGGTTTGATAGCTGTAGAAAAGCATATTATGCGGAAAGAATCTCGAAAAGAAAAAATTTTTTTTTCAAAGTTTGGAAACTTCATTAGAATCACTTTTTTTCGGTTCTTATTTGAGATAACCGGTTCTCTTTCATTATATTAGTTTGATAGCATTAGAAAAGCATATTATGCGGAAAGAATCTCGAAAAAAAAAATATTTTTCAAAGTTTGGAAACTTCATTAGAATCAATTTTTTTCAGTTCTTATTTGAGATAACTGGTTCTCTTTAATTATACTACTTTGATAGCCTTAGAAAAGCATATTATGCGGAAAGAATCTCGAAAAGAAAAAAATTTTTTTTCAAAGTTTGGAAACTTCATTAGAATCACTTTTTTCGTTCTTATTTGAGATAACTGGTTCTCTTTCATTATACTAGTTTGATAGCCTTAGAAAAGAATATTATGCGGAAAGAATCTCGAAAAGAAAAAAATTTTTTTTCAGTTTTGAAACTTCATTAGAATCACTTTTTTTCCGTTCTTATTTCAGTAAATGGTTCTCTTTCATTATACTAGTTTGATAGCCTTAGAAAAGCATATTATGCGGAAACAATCTCGAAAAGAAAAAAAAATTATTTTTCAAAGTTTGGAAACTTCATTAGAATCACTTTTTTTCCGTTCTTATTTGAGATAATTGGTTTTCTTTCATTTTGCTAGTTTGATAGCTGTAGAAAAGCATATAATGCGGAAAGAATCTCGAAAAGAAAAAAAATTTTTTTCAAAGTTTGGAAACTTCATTAGAATCACTTTTTTTCCGTTCTTATTTGAGATAACTGGTTCTCTTTCATTATACTAGTTTGATAGCCATAGAAAAGCATATTATCCGGAAAGAATCTCGAAAAGAAAAAAATTTTTCTTCAAAGTTTGGAAACTTCATTAGAATCACTATTTTTCCGTTCTTATTTCAGTAAATGGTTCTCTTTCATTATACTAGTTTGATAGCCTTAGAAAAGCATATTATGCGGAAACAATCTCGAAAAGAAAAAAAATTTTTTTTCAAAGTTTGGAAACTTCATTAGAATCACATTTTTTCCGTTCTTATTAGAGATATCTGGATCTCTTTCATT
This sequence comes from Metallyticus violacea, assembly GCA_030762175.1. Classification (NCBI taxonomy): domain Eukaryota; kingdom Metazoa; phylum Arthropoda; class Insecta; order Mantodea; family Metallyticidae; genus Metallyticus; species Metallyticus violacea. Next base: position 74,525,762 of record CM060832.1, read on the forward strand.
TTGCTAGTTTGATAGCTGTAGAAAAGCATAAAATGAAGAAAGAATCTCGAAAAGAAACAAATTTTTTTTCAAAGTTTGGAAACTTCATTAGAATCACTTTTTTTCCGTTCTTATTTGAGATAACTGGTTCTCTTTCATTATACTAGTTTGATAGCCATAGAAAAGCATATTATGCGGAAAGAATCTCGAAAAGAAAAAAATTTTTCTTCAAAGTTTGGAAACTTCATTAGAATCACTTTTTTTCCGTTCTTATTTGAGATAACTGGATCTCTTTCATTTTGCTACTTTGATAGCTGTAGAAAAGCATATTATGCGGAAAGAATCTCGAAAAGAAAAAAAAAAAATTTTCAAAGTTTGGAAACTTCATTAGAATCAGTTTTTTTTCCGTTCTTATTTGAGATAACTGGTTTTCTTTCATTTTGATAGTATGATAGCTGTAGAAAAGCATATTATGCGGAAAGAATCTCGAAAAGAAAAAAAAAATTTTTCGAAGGTTGAAAAATCCAATATATAATCAATTTTTTTCCGTTCTTATTTGTGATAACTGGTTCTCGTTCATTTTGCTAGTTTGATAGCTGTAGAAAAGCATATTATGCGGAAAGAATCTCGAAAAGAAAAATTTTTTTTTTCAAATTTTGGAAACTTCATTAGAATCACTTTTTTTCGGTTCTTATTTGAGATAACTGGTTCTCTTTCATTATACTAGTTTGAATGCATTAGAAAAGCATATTATGCGGAAAGAATCTCGAAAAGAAAAAAAATATTTTTCAAAGTTTGGAAACTTCATTAGAATCAATTTTTTTCAGTTCTTATTTGAGATAACTGGTTCTCTTTCATTATACTACTTTGATAGCCTTAGAAAAGCATATTATGCGGAAAGAATCTCGAAAAGAAAAAAATTTTTTTTCAAAGTTTGGAAACTTCATTAGAATCACTTTTTTTCCGTTCTTATTTGAGATAACTAGTTCTCTTTCATTATACTAGTTTGATAGCCTTAGAAAAGCATATTATGCGGAAAGAATCTCGAAAAGAATAAAATTTTTTTCAAAGTTTGGAAACTTTATTAGAATCAATTTTTTTCCGTTCTTATTTGAGATAACTGGTTCTCTTTCATTATACTAGTTTGATAGCCTTAGAAAAGCATATTATGCGGAAAGAATCTGGAAAAGAAAAAAGTTTTTTTTTGATGTTTGGAAACTTCATTAGAATCAGTTTTTTTCCGTTCTAATTTGAGATAACTGGTTTTCTTTCATTTTGATAGTTTGATAGCTGTAGAAAAGCATATTATGCGGAAACAATCTCGAAAAGAAAACAAAATTTTTTCAAAGTTTGGAAACTTCATTAGAATCAATTTTTTTCCGTTCTTATTTGAGATAACTGGTTCTCTTTCATTATACTAGTTTGATAGCTGTAGAAAAGCATAGTATGCGGAAAGAATCTCGAAAAGAAAAAAATTTTTTTTTTAAAGTTTGGAAACTTCATTAGAATTACTTTTTTTGCGTTCTTATTTGAGATAACTGGTTCTCTTTCATTTTGCTAGTTTGATAGCTGTAGAAAAGCATATAATGCGGAAAGAATCTCGAAAAGAAAAAAAAATTTTTTCAAAGTTTGGAAACTTCTTTAGAATCAATTTTTTTCCGTTCTTATTTGAGATAACTGGTTCTCATTCATTATACTAATTTGATAGCCTTAGAAAAGCATATTATGCGGAAAGAATCTCGAAAAGAAAAAAAATATTTTTCAAAGTTTGGAAACTTCATTAGAATCAATTTTTTTCAGTTCTTATTTGAGATAACTGGTTCTCTTTCATTATACTACTTTGATAGCTTTAGAAAAGCATATTATGCGGAAAGAATCTCGAAAAGAAAAAAATTTTTTTTCAAAGTTTGGAAACCTTATTAGAATCACTTTTTTCGTTCTTATTTGAGATAACTGGTTCTCTTTCATTATACTAGTTTGATAGCCTTAGAAAAGCATATTATGCGGAAAGAATCTCGAAAAGAATAAAATTTTTTTCAAAGTTTGGAAACTTTATTAGAATCAATTTTTTTCCGTTCTTATTTGAGATAACTGGTTCTCTTTCATTATACTAGTTTGATAGCCTTAGAAAAGCATATTATGCGGAAAGAATCTGGAAAAGAAAAAAGTTTTTTTTTGATGTTTGGAAACTTCATTAGAATCAGTTTTTTTCCGTTCTAATTTGAGATAACTGGTTTTCTTTCATTTTGATAGTTTGATAGCTGTAGAAAAGCATATTATGCGGAAACAATCTCGAAAAGAAAACAAAATTTTTTCAAAGTTTGGAAACTTCATTAGAATCAATTTTTTTCCGTTCTTATTTGAGATAACTGGTTCTCTTTCATTATACTAGTTTGATAGCTGTAGAAAAGCATAGTATGCGGAAAGAATCTCGAAAAGAAAAAAATTTTTTTTTTAAAGTTTGGAAACTTCATTAGAATTACTTTTTTTCCGTTCTTATTTGAGATAACTGGTTCTCTTTCATTTTGCTAGTTTGATAGCTGTAGAAAAGCATATAATGCGGAAAGAATCTCGAAAAGAAAAAAAAATTTTTTCAAAGTTTGGAAACTTCTTTAGAATCAATTTTTTTCCGTTCTTATTTGAGATAACTGGTTCTCATTCATTATACTAATTTGATAGCCTTAGAAAAGCATATTATGCGCAAAGAATCTCGAAAAGAAAAACAAATTTTTTCAAAGTTTGGAAACATCATTAGACTCACTTTTTTTCCGTTCTTATTTGAGATAACTGGTTCTCTTTCATTATACTAGTTTGATAGCCTTAGAAAAGAATATTATGCGGAAAGAATCTCGAAAAGAAAAAAATTTTTTTTCAGTTTTGAAACTTCATTAGAATCACTTTTTTTCCGTTCTTATTTGAGTAAATGGTTCTCTTTCATTATACTAGTTTGATAGCCTTAGAAAAGCATATTATGCGGAAAGAATCTCGAAAAGAAAAAAATTTTTTTTCAAAGTTTGGAAACTTCATTAGAATCACTTTTTTCCGTTCTTATTTGAGATAACTGGTTGTCTTTCATTATACTAGTTTGATAGCCTTAGAAAAGCATATTATACGGAAAGAATCTCGAAAAGAAAAAAAATTTTTTTCAAAGTTTGGAAACTTCATTAGAGTCACTTATTTTACGTTCTTATTTGAGATAACTGGATCTCTTTCATTTTGCTAGTTTGATAGCTGTAGAAAAGCATATTATGCGGAAAGAATCTCGAAAAGAAAAAAAATTTTTTTCGAAGGTTGAAAAATCCAAGATATAATCAATTTTTTTACGTTCTTATTTGTGATAACTGCTTTTCTTTCATTTTGCTAGTTTGATAGCTGTAGAAAAGCATATTATGCTGAAAGAATCTCGAAAAGAAAAAAAAAATTTTTCAAAGTTTGGAAACTTCATTAGAATCAATTTTTTTCCGTTCTTATTTGAGATAACTGGTTCTCTTTCATTATACTAGTTTGATAGCCTTAGAAAAGCATATTATGCCGAAAGAATCTCTAAAAGTAAAAAAATTTTTTTCAAAGTTTGGAAACTTCATTAGAATCACTTTTTTTCCGTTCTTATTTGAGATAACTGGTGCTCTTTCATTATACTAGTTTGATAGCCATAGAAAAGCATATTATGCGGAAAGAATCTCGAAAAGAAATAAGTTTTTTTTTGATGTTTGGAAACTTCATTAGTATCAGTTTTTTTCCGTTCTAATTTGAGATAACTGGTTTTCTTTCATTTTGATAGTTTGATAGCTGTAGAAAAGCATATAATGCGGAAAGAATCTCGAAAAGAAAAAAAAATTTTTTCAAATTTTGGAAACTTCTTTAGAATCAATTTTTTTTCCGTTCTTATTTGAGATAACTGGTTCTCATTCAGTATACTAGTTTGATAGCCTTAGAAAAGCATAGTTATGCGCAAAGAATCTCGAAAAGAAAAACAAATTTTTTCAAAGTTTGGAAACTTCATTAGACTCACTTTTTTTCCGTTCTTATTTGAGATAACTGGTTATCTTTCATTATACTAGTTTGATAGCCTTAGAAAAGAATATTATGCGGAAAGAATCTCGAAAAGAAAAAAAATTTTTTTCAGTTTTGAAACTTCATTAGAATCACTTTTTTTCCGTTCTTATTTGAGTAAATGGTTGTCTTTCATTATACTAGTTTGATAGCCTTAGAAAAGCATATTATGCGGAAAGAATCTCGAAAAGAAAAAATTTTTTTTCAAAATTTGGAAACTTTATTAGAATCACTTTTTTTCCGTTCTTATTTGAGATAACTGGTTCTCTTTCATTATACTAGTTTGATAGCCTTAGAAAAGCATATTATAAGGAAAGAATCTCGAAAAGAAAAAAAAAATTTTCCAAGGTTGAAAAATCCAAGATATAACCAATTTTTTTACGTTCTTATTTGTGATAACTGGTTCTCTTTCATTTTGCTAGTTGATAGCTGTAGAAAAGCATATTATGCGGAAAGAATCTCGAAAAAAAAAAATTGTTTTTCAAAGTTTGGAAACTTCATTAGAATCACTTTTTTTCGGTTCTTATTTGAGATAACTGGTTCTCTTTCATTATACTAGTTTGATAGCCTTAGAAAAGCATATTATGCGGAAAGAATCTCGAAAAGAAAAAAATTTTTTTTCAAAGTTTGGAAACTTCATTTGAATCACTTTTTTGCCGTTCTTATTTGAGATAACTGGTTCTCTTTCATTATACTAGTTTGATAGCCTTAGAAAAGCATATTATGCGGAAAGAATCTCGAAAAGAATAAAAATTTTTTCAAAGTTTGGAAAATTCATTAGAATCAATTTTTTCCCGTTCTTATTTGAGATAACTGGTTCTCTTTCATTTTGCTAGTTTGATAGCTGTAGAAAAGCATTATATGCGGAAAGAATCTCGAAAAGAAAAAAAATTTTTTTTAAAGTTTGGAAACTTCATTAGAATGAATTTTTTTCCGTTCTTATTTGAGATAACTGGTTCTCTTTCATTATACTAGTTTGATAGCCTTAGAAAAGCATATTATGCGGAAAGAATCTCTAAAAGAAAAACATTTTGTTTTCAAAGTTTGGAAACTTCATTAGAATCACTTTTTTTCCGTTGTTACCTGAGATAACTGGTTCTCTTTCATTATACTAGTTTGATAGCCTTAGAAAAGCATAATTTGCGGAAAGAATCTCGAAAAAATTTTTTTTTTTTCAAAGTTTGGAAACTTCATTAGAATCACTTTTTTTCCGTTCTTATTTGACATAACTGGTTCTCTTTCATTATACTAGTTTGATTGCTGTTGAAAAGCATATTATGCGGAAAGAATCTCGAAAAGAAAAAAAAAATTTTTTCAAAGTTTGGAAACTTCATTAGAATCACTTTTTTTCCGTTCTTATTTGAGATAACTGGTTCTCTTTCATTTTGGTAGTTTGATAGCTGTAGAAAAGCATATTATGCGGAAAGAATCTCGAAAAGAAAAAAAAATTTTTTCAAAGTTTGGAAACTTCATTAGAATCAATTTTTTTCCGTTCTTATTTGAGATAATTGGTTCTCTTTCATTATACTAGTTTGATAGCCTTAGAAAAGCATATTATGCGGAAAGAATCTCTAAAAGAAAAACATTTTGTTTTCAAAGTTTGGAAACTGCATTATAATCACTTTTTTTCCGTTGTTATTTGAGATAACTGGTTCTCTTTCATTATACTAGTTTGATAGCCTTAGAAAAGCATATTATGCGGAAAGAATCTCGAAAAGAAAAAAAATTTTTTTTCAAAGTTTGGAAACTTCATTAGAATCAGTTTTTTTCCGTTCTAATTTGAGATAACTGGTTTTCTTTCATTTTGATAGTTTGATAGCTGTAGAAAAGCATATTATGCGGAAAGAATGTCGAAAAGAAAAAAAAATTTTTTCAAAGTTTGGTAACTTCATTAGAATCAATTTTTTTCCTTTCTTATTTGAGATAACTGGTTATCTTTCATTATACTAGTTTGATAGCCTTAGAAAAGCATAATTTGCGGAAAGAATCTCGAAAAATTTTTTTTTTTTTCAAAGTTTGGAAACTTCATTAGAATCACTTTTTTTCCGTTCTTATTTGACATAACTGGTTCTCTTTCATTATACTAGTTTGATTGCTGTTGAAAAGCATATTATGCGGAAAGAATCTCGAAAAGAAAAAAAAAATTTTTTCAAAGTTTGGAAACTTCATTAGAATCACTTTTTTTCCGTTCTTATTTGAGATAACTGGTTCTCTTTCATTTTGGTAGTTTGATAGCTGTAGAAAAGCATATTATGCGGAAAGAATCTCGAAAAGAAAAAAAAATTTTTTCAAAGTTTGGAAACTTCATTAGAATCAATTTTTTTCCGTTCTTATTTGAGATAATTGGTTCTCTTTCATTATACTAGTTTGATAGCCTTAGAAAAGCATATTATGCGGAAAGAATCTCTAAAAGAAAAACATTTTGTTTTCAAAGTTTGGAAACTGCATTATAATCACTTTTTTTCCGTTGTTATTTGAGATAACTGGTTCTCTTTCATTATACTAGTTTGATAGCCTTAGAAAAGCATATTATGCGGAAAGAATCTCGAAAAGAAAAAAAATTTTTTTTCAAAGTTTGGAAACTTCATTAGAATCAGTTTTTTTCCGTTCTAATTTGAGATAACTGGTTTTCTTTCATTTTGATAGTTTGATAGCTGTAGAAAAGCATATTAAGCGCAAAGAATCTCGAAAAGAAAAAAAAATTTTTTCAAAGTTTGGTAACTTCATTAGAATCAATTTTTTTCCGTTCTTATTTGAGATAACTGGTTATCTTTCATTATACTAGTTTGATAGCCTTAGAAAAGCATAATTTGCGGAAAGAATCTCGAAAAAAAATTTTTTTTTTCAAAGTTTGGAAACTTCATTAGAATCACTTTTTTTCCGTTCTTATTTGACATAACTGGTTCTCTTTCATTATACTAGTTTGATTGCTGTTGAAAAGCATATTATGCGGAAAGAATCTCGAAAAGAAAAAAGAAATTTTTCAAAGTTTGGAAACTTCATTAGAATCAATTTTTTTCCGTTCTTATTTGAGATAACTGGTTCTCTTTCATTTTGCTAGTTTGATAGCTGTAGAAAAGCATATAATGCGGAAAGAATCTCGAAAAGAAAAAAAAATTGTTCAAAGTTTGGAAACTTCATTAGAATCAATTTTTTTCCGTTCTTATTTGAGATAACTGGTTCTCATTCATTATACTAGTTTGATAGCCTTAGAAAAGCATATTATGCGGAAAGAGTCTCGAAAAGAAAAACAAATCTTTTCAAAGTTTGGAAACTTCATTAGAATCACTCTTTTTCCGTTCTTATTTGAGATAACTGGTTCTCTTTCATTATACTAGTTTGATAGCCTTAGAAAAGCATATTATGCGCAAAGAATCTCGAAAAGAAAAAATTTTTTTTTCAAAGTTTGGAAACTTCATTAGAATCACTTTTTTTCCGTTCTTATTTGAGATAACTGGTTCTCTTTCATTATTTAGTTTGATAGCCTTGGAAAAGCATATTATGCGGAAAGAATCTGGAAAAGAAAAAAAAATTTTTTCAAAGTTTGGAAACTTCATTAGAATTTTTTTTCGGTTCTTATTTGAAATAACTGGTTCTCTTTCATTATACTAGTTTGATAGCCTTAGAAAAGCATATTATGCGGAAAGAATCTCGAAAAGAAAAAAATTTTTTTTCAAAGTTTGGAAACTTCATTAGAATCACTTTTTTTACGTTCTTATTTGAAATAACTGGTTTTCTTTCATTTTGCTAGTTTGATAGCTGTAAAAAAGCATATTATGCGGAAAGAATCTCGAAAAGAAAAAAAAATTTTTTCGAAGGTTGAAAAATCCAAGATATAATCAATATTTTTCCGTTCTTATTTGTGACAACTGGTTTTCTTTCATTTTGCTAATTTGATTGCTATAGAAAAGCATATTATGCGGAAAGAATCTCGAAAAGAAAAACAAATTTTTTCAAAGTTTGGAAACATCATTAGAATCACTTTTTTTCCGTTCTTATTTGAGAAAACCGGTTCTCTTTCATTATACTAGTTTGATAGCCTTAGAAAAGAATATTATGCGGAAAGAATCTCGAAAAGAAAAAATGTTTTTTTCAAAGTTTGGAATCTTCATTAGAATCACTTTGTTTCCGTTCTTATTTGAGATAACTGGTTCTCTTTCATTTTACTAGTTTGATAGCCTTAGTAAAGCATATTATGCGGAAAGAATCTCGAAAATAAAAAAAAAATTTTTCAAAGTTTGGAAACTTCATTAGAATCAATTTTTTTCCGTTCTTATTTGAGATAACTGGTTCTCTTTCATTTTGCTAGTTTGATAGCTGTAGGAAAGCATAGTATTCGGAAAGAATCTCGAAAAGAAAAAAAAAATTTTTCAAAGTTTGGAAACTTCATTAGAATCACTTTTTTTCCGTTCTTATTTGAGATAACTGGTTCTCTTTCATTATACTAGTTTGATAGCCATAGAAAAGCATATTATGCGGAAAGAATCTCGAAAAGAAAAAAAAATTTTTTTCAAAGTTTGGAAACTTCATTAGAATCACTTTCTTTCCGTTCTTATTTGAGATAACTGGTTCTCTTTCATTATACTAGTTTGATAGCCTTAGAAAAGCATATTGTACGGAAAGAATCTCGAAAAGAAAAAAATGTTTCTTCAAAGTTTGGAAACTTCATTAGAATCACTTTTTTTCCGTTCTTATTTGAGATAACTGGTTCTCTTTCATTATACTAGTTTGATAGCTGTAGAAAAGCATATTATGCGGAAAGAATCTCGAAAAGAATAAAAAAAATTTTCGAAGGTTGAAAAATCCAAGATATAATCAATTTTTTTCCGTTCTTATTTGAGATAACTGGTTCTCTTTCATTTTGCTAGTTTGATAGCTGTAGAAAAGCATATTATGCGGAAAATATCTCGAAAAGAAAAAAAATATTTTTCAAAGTTTGGAAACTTCATTAGAATCAATTTTTTTCAGTTCTTATTTGAGATAACTGGTTCTCTTTCATTATACTAGTTTGATAGCCTTAGAAAAGCATATTATGCGGAAAGAATCTCGAAAAGAAAAAAATTTTTTTTCAAAGTTTGGAAACTTCAATAGAATAACTTTTTTTCCGTTCTTATTTGAGATAACTGCTTCTCTTTCATTATACTAGTTTGATAGCCTTAGAAAAGCATATTATGCGGAAAGAATCTCGAAAAGAATAAAAATTTTTTCAAAGTTTGGAAACTTCATTAGAATCAATTTTTTTCCGTTCTTATTTGAGATAACTGGTTCTCTTTCATTTTGCTAGTTTGATAGCTGTAGAAAAGCATATTATGCGGAAAGAATCTCGAAAAGAAAAAAAAAATTTTTCAAAGTTTGGAAACTTCATTAGAATCAATTTTTTTCCGTTCTTATTTGAGATAACTGGTTCTCTTTCATTATACTAGTTTGATAGCCTTAGAAAAGCATATTATGCGGAAAGAATCTCTAAAAGAAAAAAAATTTTTTTTCAAAGTATGGAAACTTCATTAGAATCACTTTTTTTCCGTTCTTATTTGAGATAACTTGTTCTCTTTCATTATACTAGTTTGATAGCTGTAGAAAAGCATATTATGCGGAAAGAATCTCCAAAAGAAAAAAAAAATTTTTTTAAAGTTTGGAAACTTCATTAGAATCACTTTTTTCCGTTCTTATTTGAGATAACTGGTTCTCTATCATTTTGCTAGTTTGATAGCTGTAGAAAAGCATATAATGCGGAAAAAATCTCTAAAAGAAAAAAAAATGTATTCAAAGTTTGGAAACTTCTTTAGAATCAATTTTTTTCCGTTCTTATTTGAGATAACTGGTTCTCATTCATTATACTAGTTTGATAGCCTTAGAAAAGCATATTATGCGCAAAGAATCTCGAAGAGAAAAACAAATTTTTTCAAAGTTTGGAAACTTCATTAGACTCACTTTTTTTCCGTTCTTATTTGAGATAACTGGTTCTCTTTCATTATACTAGTTTGATAGCCTTAGAAAAGAATATTATGTGGAAAGAATCTCGAAAAGAAAAAATTAGAATCACTTTTTTTCCGTTCTTATTTGAGTAAATGGATCTCTTTCATTATACTAGTTTGATAGCCTTAGAAAAGCATATTATGCGGAAAGAATCTCGAAAAATTTTTTTTTCAAAGTTTGGAAAATTCATTAGAATTTTTTTCCGTTCTTATTTGAAATAACTGGTTCTCTTTCATTATACTAGTTTGATAGCCTTAGAAAAGCATATTATGCGGAAAGAATCTCGAAAAGAAAAAAAAATTTTTTCGAAGGTTGAAAAATCCAAGATATAATCAATTTTTTTCCGTTCTTATTTGTGATAACTGGTTTTCTTTCATTTTGCTATTTTGATTGCTATAGAAAAGCATATTATGCGGAAAGAATCTCGAAAAGAAAAACAAAATTTTCAAAGTTTGGAAACATCATTAGAATCACTTTTTTTCCGTTCTTATTTGAGAAAACTGCTTCTCTTTCATTATACTAGTTTGATAGCCTTAGAAAAGAATATTATGCGGAAAGAATCTCGAAAAGAAAAAATTTTTTTTCAAAGTTTGGAATCTTCATTAGAATAACTTTTTTTCCGTTCTTATTTGAGATAACTGGTTCTCTTTCATTTCACTAGTTTGATAGCCTTAGTAAAGCATATTATGCGGAAAGAATCTCGAAAAGAAAAAAAAAGTTTTTCAAAGTTTGGAAACTTCATTAGAATCAATTTTTTTCCGTTCTTATGTGAGATAACTGGTTCTCTTTCATTTTGCTAGTTTGATAGCTGTAGGAAAGCATAGTATGAAGAAAGAATCTCGAAAAGAAAAAAAAATTTTTTCAAAGTTTGGAAACTTCATTAGAATCAATTTTTTTCCGTTCTTATTTGAGATAACTGGTTCTCTTTCATTATACTAGTTTGATAGCCATAGAAAAGCATATTATGCGGAAAGAATCACGAAAAGAAAAAAAAATTTTTTTCAAAGTTTGGAAACTTCATTAGAATCACTTTCTTTCCGTTCTTATTTGAGATAACTGGTTCTCTTTCATTATACTAGTTTGATAGCCTTAGAAAAGCATATTGTACGGAAAGAATCTCGAAAAGAAAAAATTTTTTTTCAAAGATTGGAAACTTCATTAGAATCACTTTTTTTCCGTTCTTATTTGAGATAACTGGTTTTCTTTCATTATTTAGTTTGATAGCCTTAGAAAAGCATATTATGCGGAAAGAATCTCCAAAAGAAAAAAATTTTTTTTCAAAGTTTGGAAACTTCATTAGAATTTTTTTTCCGTTCTTATTTGAAATAACTGGTTCTCTTTCATTATACTAGTTTGATAGCCTTGGAAAAGCATATTATGCGGAAAGAATCTCGAAAAGAAAAAAATTTTTTTCAAAGTTTGGAAACTTCATTAGAATCACTTTTTTTCCGTTCTTATTTGAGATTACTGGTTCTCTTTCATTATACTAGTTTGATTGCTGTTGAAAAGCATATTATGCGGAAAGAATATCGAAAAGAAAAAAAAAAATTTTCAAAGTTTGGAAACTTCATTAGAATCACTTTTTTTCCGTTCTTATTTGAGATAACTGGTTCTCTTTCATTTTGCTAGTTTGATAGCTGTAGAAAAGCATATAATGCGGAAAGAATCTCGAAAAGAAAAAAAAAATTTTTCAAAGTTTGGAAACTTCATTAGAATCAGTTTTTTTCCGTTCTTATTTTAGATAACTGGTTCTCTTTCATTATACTAGTTTGATAGCCTTAGAAAAGCATTATGTGCGGAAAAAATCTCGAAAAGAAAAAAATTTTTTTTTCAAAGTTTGGTAACTTCTTTAGAATCACTTTTTTTCCGTTCATTTTTGAGATAACTGGTTCTCTTTCATTTTGCTAGTTTGATAGCTGTAGAAAAGCATATAATGCGGAAAGAATCTCGAAAAGAAAAAAAAAATTGTTCAAAGTTTGGAAACTTCATTAGAATCAATTTTTTTCCGTTCTTATTTGAGATAACTGGTTCTCATTCATTATACTAGTTTGATAGCCTTAGAAAAGCATATTATGCGGAAAGAGTCTCGAAAAGAAAAACAAATCTTTTCAAAGTTTGGAAACTTCATTAGAATCACTCTTTTTCCGTTCTTATTTGAGATAACTGGTTCTCTTTCATTATACTAGTTTGATAGCCTTAGAAAAGCATATTATGCGCAAAGAATCTCGAAAAGAAAAAAATTTTTTTTCAAAGTTTGGAAACTTCATTAGAATCACTTTTTTTCCGTTCTTATTTGAGATAACTGGTTCTCTTTCATTATTTAGTTTGATAGCCTTAGAAAAGCATATTATGCGGAAAGAATCTCGAAAAGAAAAAAATTTTTTTTCAAAGTTTGGAAACTTCATTAGAATCAATTTTTTTCCGTTCTCATTTGAAATAAATGGTTCTCTTTCATTATACTAGTTTGATAGCCTTAGAAAAGCATATTATGCGGAAAGAATCTCGAAAAGAAAAAAATTTTTTTCAAAGTTTGGAAACTTCATTAGAATCACTTTTTTTACGTTCTTATTTGAGATAACTGGTTTTCTTTCATTTTGCTAGTTTGATAGCTGTAAAAAAGCATATTATGCGGAAAGAATCTCGAAAAGAAAAAAAAAATTTTTCGAAGTTGAAAAATCGAGGATATAATCAATTTTTTTAACGTTCTTATTTGTGATAACTGGTTCTCTTTCATTTTGCTAGTTTGATTGCTATAGAAAAGCATATTATGAGGAAAGAATCTCGAAAAGAAAAACAAATTTTTTCAAAGTTTGGAAACATCATTAGAATCACTTTTTTTCCGTTCTTATTTGAGAAAACTGGTTATCTTTCATTATACTAGTTTGATAGCCTTAGAAAAGAATATTATGCGGAAAGAATCTCGAAAAGAAAAAATTTTTTTTTCAAAGTTTGGAATCTTCATTAGAATCACTTTTTTTCCGTTCTTATTTGAGATAACTGGTTCTCTTTCATTATACTAGTTTGATAGCCTTAGAAAAGCATATTATGCGGAAAGAATCTCGAAAAGAAAAAAAAATTTTTTCAAAGTTTGGAAACTTCATTAGAATCAATTTTTTTCCGTTCTTATTTGAGATAACTGGTTCTCTTTCATTTTGCTAGTTTGATAGCTGTAGAAAAGCATAGTATGCGGAAACAATCTCGAAAAGAAAAAAAAATTTTTTCAAAGTTTGGAAACTTCATTAGAATCAATTTTTTTCCGTTTTTATTTGAGATAACTGGTTCTCTTTCATTATACCAGTTTGATAGCTGTAGAAAAGCATATCATGCGGAAAGAATCTCGAAAAGAAAAAAATTTTTTATTTAAAGTTTGGAAACTTCATTAGAATCACTTTTTTTCCCTTCTTATTTGAGATAACTGGTTCTCTTTCATTTTGCTAGTTTGATAGCTGTAGAAAAGCATATAATGCGGAAAGAATCTCGAAAAGAAAAAAAAAATTTTTCAAAGTTTGGAAACTTCATTAGAATCAATTTTTTTCCGTTCTTATTTGAGATAACTGGTTCTCATTCATTATACTAATTTGATAGGCTTAGAAAAGTACATTATGCGGAGAGAATCTCAAAAAGAAAAACAAATTTTTCAAAGTTTGGAAACTTCATTAGAATCACTTTTTTTTCCGTTCTTATTTGAGATAACTGGTTCTCTTTCATCTAGTTTGATAGCCTTAGAAAAGAATATTATGTGGAAAGAATCTCGAAAAGAAAAAAATTTTTTTTCAGTTTTGAAACTTCATTAGAATCACTTTTTTTCCGTTCTTATTTCAGTAAATGGTTCTCTTTCATTATACTAGTTTGATAGCCTTAGAAAAGCATATTATGCGGAAACAATCTCGAAAAGAAAAAAAATTTTTTTTCAAAGTTTCGAAACTTCATTAGATTCACTTTTTTTCCCTTCTTATTTGAGATAACTGGTTCTCTTTCATTTTGCTAGTTTGATAGCTGTAGAAAAGCATAGTATGCGGAAAGAATCTCGAAAAGAAAAAAAAATTTTTTCAAAGTTTGGAAACTTCATTAGAATCAATTTTTTTCCGTTCTTATTTGAGATAACTGGTTCTCTTTCATTATACTAGTTTGATAGCTGTAGAAAAGCATATCATGCGGAAAGAATCTCGAAAAGAAAAAAATTTTTTATTTAAAGTTTGGAAACTTCATTTGAATCACTTTTTTTCCCTTCTAATTTGAGATAACTGGTTCTCTTTCATTTTGCTAGTTTGATAGCTGTAGAAAAGCATATAATGCGGAAAGAATCTCGAAAAGAAAAAAAAATTTTTTCAAAGTTTGGAAACTTCATTAGAATCACTTTTTTTTCCGTTCTTATTTGAGATAACTGGTTCTCTTTCATTATACTAGTTTGATAGCCTTAGAAAAGAATATCATGTGGAAAGAATCTCGAAAAGAAAAAAATTTTTTTTCAGTTTTGAAACTTCATTAGAATCACTTTTTTTCCGTTCTTATTTCAGTAAATGGTTCTCTTTCATTATACTAGTTTGATAGCCTTAGAAAAGCATATTATTCGGAAACAATCTCGAAAAGAAAAAAAATTTTTTTTCAAAGTTTGGAAACTTCATTAGAATCACTTTTTTTCCGTTCTTATTTGAGATAACTGGTTCTCTTTCATTTTGCTAGTTTGATAGCTGTAGAAAAGCATATAATGCGGAAAGAATCTCGAAAAGAAAAAAAAAATTTTTTCAAAGTTTGGAAACTTCATTAGAATCACTTTCTTTCCGTTCTTATTTGAGATAACTGGTTCTCTTTCATTATACTAGTTTGATAGCCTTAGAACAGCATATTGTACGGAAAGAATCTGGAAAAGAAAAAAATTTTTCTTCAAAGTTTGGAAACTTCATTAGAATCACTTTTTTTCCGTTCTTATTTGAGATAACTGGATCTCTTTCATTTTGCTAGTTTGATAGCTGTAGAAAAGCATATTATGCGGTAAGAATCTCGAAAAGAAAAAAGTTTTTTTTTGATGTTTGGAAAATCCTTATGAATCAATTTTTTTCCGTTCTTATTTGAGATAACTGGTTTTCTTTCATTTTGATACTTTGATAGCTGTAGAAAAGCATATTATGCGGAAAGAATCTCGAAAAGAAAAAAAAATTTTTCGAAGGTTGAAAAATCCAAGATATAATCAATTTTTTTCCGTTCTTATTTGTGATATTTGGTTCTCGTTCATTTTGCTAGTTTGATAGCTGTAGAAAAGCATTATATGCGGAAAGAATCTCGAAAAGAAAAAAATTATTTTTCAAAGTTTGGAAACTTCATTAGAATCACTTTTTTTCCGTTCTTATTTGAGATAACTGGTTCTCTTTTATTATATAGTTTGATAGCCTTAGAAAAGCATATTATGCGGAAAGAATCTCGAAAAGAAAAAAATTTTTTTTCAAAGTTTGGAAACTTCATTAGAATCAATTTCTTTCCGTTCTTATTTGAAATAAATGGTTCTCTTTCATTATACTAGTTTGATAGCCTTAGAAAAGCATATTATGCGGAAAGAATCTCGAAAAGAAAAAAATTTTTTTTCAAAGTTTCGAAACTTCATTAGAATCACTTTTTTTACGTTCTTATTTGAGATAACTGGTTCTCTTTCATTATACTAGTTTGATAGCCTTAGAAAAGAATATTATGTGGAAAGAATCTCGAAAAGAAAAAATTTTTTTTCAAAGATTGGAAACTTCATTAGAATCACATTTTTTCCGTTCTTATTTGAGATAACTGGTTTTCTTTCATTATTTAGTTTGATAGCCTTAGAAAAGCATATTATGCGGAAAGAATCTCCAAAAGAAAAAAATTTTTTTTCAAAGTTTGGAAACTTCATTAGAATTTTTTTTCCGTTCTTATTTGAAATAACTGGTTCTCTTTCATTATACTAGTTTGATAGCCTTGGAAAAGCATATTATGCGGAAAGAATCTCGAAAAGAAAAAAATTTTTTTCAAAGTTTGGAAACTTCATTAGAATCACTTTTTTTCCGTTCTTATTTGAGATTACTGGTTCTCTTTCATTATACTAGTTTGATTGCTGTTGAAAAGCATATTATGCGGAAAGAATCTCGAAAAGAAAAAAAAAAATTTTCAAAGTTTGGAAACTTCATTAGAATCACTTTTTTTCCGTTCTTATTTGAGATAACTGGTTCTCTTTCATTTTGCTAGTTTGATAGCTGTAGAAAAGCATATAATGCGGAAAGAATCTCGAAAAGAAAAAAAAAATTTTTCAAAGTTTGGAAACTTCATTAGAATCAGTTTTTTTCCGTTCTTATTTTAGATAACTGGTTCTCTTTCATTATACTAGTTTGATAGCCTTAGAAAAGCATATTGTGCGGAAAAAATCTCGAAAAGATAAAATTTTTTTTTCAAAGTTTGGTAACTTCTTTAGAATCACTTTTTTTCCGTTCATTTTTGAGATAACTGGTTCTCTTTCATTTTGCTAGTTTGATAGCTGTAGAAAAGCATATAATGCGGAAAGAATCTCGAAAAGAAAAAAAAATTGTTCAAAGTTTGGAAACTTCATTAGAATCAATTTTTTCCCGTTCTTATTTGAGATAACTGGTTCTCATTCATTATACTAGTTTGATAGCCTTAGAAAAGCATATTATGCGGAAAGAGTCCCGAAAAGAAAAACAAATCTTTTCAAAGTTTGGAAACTTCATTAGAATCACTCTTTTTCCGTTCTTATTTGAGATAACTGGTTCTCTTTCATTATACTAGTTTGATAGCCTTAGAAAAGCATATTATGCGCAAAGAATCTCGAAAAGAAAAAAATTTTTTTTCAAAGTTTGGAAACTTCATTAGAGTGACTTTTTTTCCGTTCTTATTTGAGATAACTGGTTCTCTTTCATTATTTAGTTTGATAGCCTTAGAAAAGCATATTATGCGGAAAGAATCTCGAAAAGAAAAAAATTTTTTTTCAAAGTTTGGAAACTTCATTAGAATCAATTTTTTTCCGTTCTCATTTGAAATAACTGGTTCTCTTTCATTATACTAGTTTGATAGCCTTAGAAAAGCATATTATGCGGAAAGAATCTCGAAAAGAAAAAAATTTTTTTTCAAAGTTTGGAAACTTCATTAGAATCACTTTTTTTACGTTCTTATTTGAGATAACTGGTTTTCTTTCATTTTGCTAGTTTGATACCTGTAAAAAAGCATATTATGCGGAAAGAATCTCGAAAAGAAAAAAAAAATTTTTCGAAGTTGAAAAATCGAAGATATAATCAATTTTTTTAACGTTCTTATTTGTGATAAGTGGTTCTCTTTCATTTTGCTAGTTTGATTGCTATAGAAAAGCATATTATGCGGAAAGAATCTCGAAAAGAAAAACAAATTTTTTCAAAGTTTGGAAACATCATTAGAATCACTTTTTTTCCGTTCTTATTTGAGAAAACTGGTTCTCTTTCATTATACTAGTTTGATAGCCTTAGAAAAGAATATTATGCGGAAAGAATCTCGAAAAGAAAAAATTTTTTTTTCAAAGTTTGGAATCTTCATTAGAATCACTTTTTTTCCGTTCTTATTTGAGATAACTGGTTCTCTTTCATTATACTAGTTTGATAGCCTTAGAAAAGCATATTATGCGGAAAGAATCTCGAAAAGAAAAAAAAATTTTTTCAAAGTTTGGAAACTTCATTAGAATCAATTTTTTTCCGTTCTTATTTGAGATAACTGGTTCTCTTTCATTTTGCTAGTTTGATAGCTGTAGAAAAGCATAGTATGCGGAAACAATCTCGAAAAGAAAAAAAAATTTTTTCAAAGTTTGGAAACTTCATTAGAATCAATTTTTTTCCGTTTTTATTTGAGATAACTGGTTCTCTTTCATTATACCAGTTTGATAGCTGTAGAAAAGCATATCATGCGGAAAGAATCTCGAAAAGAAAAAAATTTTTTATTTAAAGTTTGGAAACTTCATTAGAATCACTTTTTTTCCCTTCTTATTTGAGATAACTGGTTCTCTTTCATTTTGCTAGTTTGATAGCTGTAGAAAAGCATATAATGCGGAAAGAATCTCGAAAAGAAAAAAAAAATTTTTCAAAGTTTGGAAACTTCATTAGAATCAATTTTTTTCCGTTCTTATTTGAGATAACTGGTTCTCATTCATTATACTAATTTGATAGGCTTAGAAAAGCACATTATGCGGAGAGAATCTCAAAAAGAAAAACAAATTTTTCAAAGTTTGGAAACTTCATTAGAATCACTTTTTTTTCCGTTCTTATTTGAGATAACTGGTTCTCATTCATCTAGTTTGATAGCCTTAGAAAAGAATATTATGTGGAAAGAATCTCGAAAAGAAAAAAATTTTTTTTCAGTTTTGAAACTTCATTAGAATCACTTTTTTTCCGTTCTTATTTCAGTAAATGGTTCTCTTTCATTATACTAGTTTGATAGCCTTAGAAAAGCA
The DNA here is from genome assembly GCA_030762175.1 of Metallyticus violacea. Taxonomy (NCBI): domain Eukaryota; kingdom Metazoa; phylum Arthropoda; class Insecta; order Mantodea; family Metallyticidae; genus Metallyticus; species Metallyticus violacea. The sequence goes on from CM060832.1 coordinate 74,544,216, forward strand.
TATTATGCGGAAACAATCTCGAAAAGAAAAAAAATTTTTTTTCAAAGTTTCGAAACTTCATTAGAATCACTTTTTTTCCCTTCTTATTTGAGATAACTGGTTCTCTTTCATTTTGCTAGTTTGATAGCTGTAGAAAAGCATAGTATGCGGAAAGAATCTCGAAAAGAAAAAAAAATTTTTTCAAAGTTTGGAAACTTCATTAGAATCAATTTTTTTCCGTTCTTATTTGAGATAACTGGTTCTCTTTCATTATACTAGTTTGATAGCTGTAGAAAAGCATATCATGCGGAAAGAATCTCGAAAAGAAAAAAATTTTTTATTTAAAGTTTGGAAACTTCATTTGAATCACTTTTTTTCCCTTCTAATTTGAGATAACTGGTTCTCTTTCATTTTGCTAGTTTGATAGCTGTAGAAAAGCATATAATGCGGAAAGAATCTCGAAAAGAAAAAAAAATTTTTTCAAAGTTTGGAAACTTCATTAGAATCACTTTTTTTTCCGTTCTTATTTGAGATAACTGGTTCTCTTTCATTATACTAGTTTGATAGCCTTAGAAAAGAATATTATGTGGAAAGAATCTCGAAAAGAAAAAAATTTTTTTTCAGTTTTGAAACTTCATTAGAATCACTTTTTTTCCGTTCTTATTTCAGTAAATGGTTCTCTTTCATTATACTAGTTTGATAGCATTAGAAAAGCATATTATGCGGAAACAATCTCGAAAAGAAAAAAAAATTTTTTTCAAAGTTTGGAAACTTCATTAGAATCACTTTTTTTCCGTTCTTATTTGAGATAACTGGTTCTCTTTCATTTTGCTAGTTTGATAGCTGTAGAAAAGCATATAATGCGGAAAGAATCTCGAAAAGAAAAAAAAAATTTTTTCAAAGTTTGGAAACTTCATTAGAATCACTTTCTTTCCGTTCTTATTTGAGATAACTGGTTCTCTTTCATTATACTAGTTTGATAGCCTTAGAACAGCATATTGTACGGAAAGAATCTCGAAAAGAAAAAAATTTTTCTTCAAAGTTTGGAAACTTCATTAGAATCACTTTTTTTCCGTTCTTATTTGAGATAACTGGATCTCTTTCATTTTGCTAGTTTGATAGCTGTAGAAAAGCATATTATGCGGAAAGAATCTCGAAAAGAAAAAAGTTTTTTTTTGATGTTTGGAAAATCCTTATGAATCAATTTTTTTCCGTTCTTATTTGAGATAACTGGTTTTCTTTCATTTTGATACTTTGATAGCTGTAGAAAAGCATATTATGCGGAAAGAATCTCGAAAAGAAAAAAAAAATTTTTCGAAGGTTGAAAAATCCAAGATATAATCAATTTTTTTCCGTTCTTATTTGTGATATTTGGTTCTCGTTCATTTTGCTAGTTTGATAGCTGTAGAAAAGCATTATATGCGGAAAGAATCTCGAAAAGAAAAAAATTATTTTTCAAAGTTTGGAAACTTCATTAGAATCACTTTTTTTCCGTTCTTATTTGAGATAACTGGTTCTCTTTTATTATATAGTTTGATAGCCTTAGAAAAGCATATTATGCGGAAAGAATCTCGAAAAGAAAAAAATTTTTTTTCAAAGTTTGGAAACTTCATTAGAATCACATTTTTTCCGTTCTTATTTGAGATAACTGGTTTTCTTTCATTATTTAGTTTGATAGCTTTAGAAAAGCATATTATGCGGAAAGAATCTCCAAAAGAAAAAAATTTTTTTTCAAAGTTTGGAAACTTCATTAGAATTTTTTTTCCGTTCTTATTTGAAATAACTGGTTCTCTTTCATTATACTAGTTTGATAGCCTTGGAAAAGCATATTATGCGGAAAGAATCTCGAAAAGAAAAAAATTTTTTTCAAAGTTTGGAAACTTCATTAGAATCACTTTTTTTCCGTTCTTATTTGAGATTACTGGTTCTCTTTCATTATACTAGTTTGATTGCTGTTGAAAAGCATATTATGCGGAAAGAATCTCGAAAAGAAAAAAAAAATTTTCAAAGTTTGGAAACTTCATTAGAATCACTTTTTTTCCGTTCTTATTTGAGATAACTGGTTCTCTTTCATTTTGCTAGTTTGATAGCTGTAGAAAAGCATATAATGCGGAAAGAATCTCGAAAAGTAAAAAAAAATTTTTCAAAGTTTGGAAACTTCATTAGAATCAGTTTTTTTCCGTTCTTATTTTAGATAACTGGTTCTCTTTCATTATACTAGTTTGATAGCCTTAGAAAAGCATATTGTGCGGAAAAAATCTCGAAAAGATAAAATTTTTTTTTCAAAGTTTGGTAACTTCTTTAGAATCACTTTTTTTCCGTTCATTTTTGAGATAACTGGTTCTCTTTCATTTTGCTAGTTTGATAGCTGTAGAAAAGCATATAATGCGGAAAGAATCTCGAAAAGAAAAAAAAATTGTTCAAAGTTTGGAAACTTCATTAGAATCAATTTTTTTCCGTTCTTATTTGAGATAACTGGTTCTCATTCATTATACTAGTTTGATAGCCTTAGAAAAGCATATTATGCGGAAAGAGTCCCGAAAAGAAAAACAAATCTTTTCAAAGTTTGGAAACTTCATTAGAATCACTCTTTTTCCGTTCTTATTTGAGATAACTGGTTCTCTTTCATTATACTAGTTTGATAGCCTTAGAAAAGCATATTATGCGCAAAGAATCTCGAAAAGAAAAAAATTTTTTTTCAAAGTTTGGAAACTTCATTAGAGTGACTTTTTTTCCGTTCTTATTTGAGATAACTGGTTCTCTTTCATTATTTAGTTTGTAGCCTTAGAAAAGCATATTATGCGGAAAGAATCTCGAAAAGAAAAAAATTTTTTTTCAAAGTTTGGAAACTTCATTAGAATCAATTTTTTTCCGTTCTCATTTGAAATAAATGGTTCTCTTTCATTATACTAGTTTGATAGCCTTAGAAAAGCATATTATGCGGAAAGAATCTCGAAAAGAAAAAAATTTTTTTTCAAAGTTTGGAAACTTCATTAGAATCACTTTTTTTACGTTCTTATTTGAGATAACTGGTTTTCTTTCATTTTGCTAGTTTGATAGCTGTAAAAAAGCATATTATGCGGAAAGAATCTCGAAAAGAAAAAAAAAATTTTTCGAAGTTGAAAAATCGAAGATATAATCAATTTTTTTAACGTTCTTATTTGTGATAACTGGTTCTCTTTCATTTTGCTAGTTTGATTGCTATAGAAAAGCATATTATGCGGAAAGAATCTCGAAAAGAAAAACAAATTTTTTCAAAGTTTGGAAACATCATTAGAATCACTTTTTTTCCGTTCTTATTTGAGAAAACTGGTTCTCTTTCATTATACTAGTTTGATAGCCTTAGAAAAGAATATTATGCGGAAAGAATCTCGAAAAGAAAAAATTTTTTTTTCAAAGTTTGGAATCTTCATTAGAATCACTTTTTTTCCGTTCTTATTTGAGATAACTGGTTCTCTTTCATTATACTAGTTTGATAGCCTTAGAAAAGCATATTATGCGGAAAGAATCTCGAAAAGAAAAAAAAATTTTTTCAAAGTTTGGAAACTTCATTAGAATCAATTTTTTTCCGTTCTTATTTGAGATAACTGGTTCTCTTTCATTTTGCTAGTTTGATAGCTGTAGAAAAGCATAGTATGCGGAAACAATCTCGAAAAGAAAAAAAAATTTTTTCAAAGTTTGGAAACTTCATTAGAATCAATTTTTTTCCGTTTTTATTTGAGATAACTGGTTCTCTTTCATTATACCAGTTTGATAGCTGTAGAAAAGCATATCATGCGGAAAGAATCTCGAAAAGAAAAAAATTTTTTATTTAAAGTTTGGAAACTTCATTAGAATCACTTTTTTTCCCTTCTTATTTGAGATAACTGGTTCTCTTTCATTTTGCTAGTTTGATAGCTGTAGAAAAGCATATAATGCGGAAAGAATCTCGAAAAGAAAAAAAAAATTTTTCAAAGTTTGGAAACTTCATTAGAATCAATTTTTTTCCGTTCTTATTTGAGATAACTGGTTCTCATTCATTATACTAATTTGATAGGCTTAGAAAAGCACATTATGCGGAGAGAATCTCAAAAAGAAAAACAAATTTTTCAAAGTTTGGAAACTTCATTAGAATCACTTTTTTTTCCGTTCTTATTTGAGATAACTGGTTCTCTTTCATCTAGTTTGATAGCCTTAGAAAAGAATATTATGTGGAAAGAATCTCGAAAAGAAAAAAATTTTTTTTCAGTTTTGAAACTTCATTAGAATCACTTTTTTTCCGTTCTTATTTCAGTAAATGGTTCTCTTTCATTATACTAGTTTGATAGCCTTAGAAAAGCATATTATGCGGAAACAATCTCGAAAAGAAAAAAAATTTTTTTTCAAAGTTTCGAAACTTCATTAGAATCACTTTTTTTCCCTTCTTATTTGAGATAACTGGTTCTCTTTCATTTTGCTAGTTTGATAGCTGTAGAAAAGCATAGTATGCGGAAAGAATCTCGAAAAGAAAAAAAAATTTTTTCAAAGTTTGGAAACTTCATTAGAATCAATTTTTTTCCGTTCTTATTTGAGATAACTGGTTCTCTTTCATTATACTAGTTTGATAGCTGTAGAAAAGCATATCATGCGGAAAGAATCTCGAAAAGAAAAAAATTTTTTATTTAAAGTTTGGAAACTTCATTTGAATCACTTTTTTTCCCTTCTAATTTGAGATAACTGGTTCTCTTTCATTTTGCTAGTTTGATAGCTGTAGAAAAGCATATAATGCGGAAAGAATCTCGAAAAGAAAAAAAAATTTTTTCAAAGTTTGGAAACTTCATTAGAATCACTTTTTTTTCCGTTCTTATTTGAGATAACTGGTTCTCTTTCATTATACTAGTTTGATAGCCTTAGAAAAGAATATTATGTGGAAAGAATCTCGAAAAGAAAAAAATTTTTTTTCAGTTTTGAAACTTCATTAGAATCACTTTTTTTCCGTTCTTATTTCAGTAAATGGTTCTCTTTCATTATACTAGTTTGATAGCATTAGAAAAGCATATTATGCGGAAACAATCTCGAAAAGAAAAAAAATTTTTTTTCAAAGTTTGGAAACTTCATTAGAATCACTTTTTTTCCGTTCTTATTTGAGATAACTGGTTCTCTTTCATTTTGCTAGTTTGATAGCTGTAGAAAAGCATATAATGCGGAAAGAATCTCGAAAAGAAAAAAAAAATTTTTTCAAAGTTTGGAAACTTCATTAGAATCACTTTCTTTCCGTTCTTATTTGAGATAACTGGTTCTCTTTCATTATACTAGTTTGATAGCCTTAGAACAGCATATTGTACGGAAAGAATCTCGAAAAGAAAAAAATTTTTCTTCAAAGTTTGGAAACTTCATTAGAATCACTTTTTTTCCGTTCTTATTTGAGATAACTGGATCTCTTTCATTTTGCTAGTTTGATAGCTGTAGAAAAGCATATTATGCGGAAAGAATCTCGAAAAGAAAAAAGTTTTTTTTTGATGTTTGGAAAATCCTTATGAATCAATTTTTTTCCGTTCTTATTTGAGATAACTGGTTTTCTTTCATTTTGATACTTTGATAGCTGTAGAAAAGCATATTATGCGGAAAGAATCTCGAAAAGAAAAAAAAAATTTTTCGAAGGTTGAAAAATCCAAGATATAATCAATTTTTTTCCGTTCTTATTTGTGATATTTGGTTCTCGTTCATTTTGCTAGTTTGATAGCTGTAGAAAAGCATTATATGCGGAAAGAATCTCGAAAAGAAAAAAATTATTTTTCAAAGTTTGGAAACTTCATTAGAATCACTTTTTTTCCGTTCTTATTTGAGATAACTGGTTCTCTTTTATTATATAGTTTGATAGCCTTAGAAAAGCATATTATGCGGAAAGAATCTCGAAAAGAAAAAAATTTTTTTTCAAAGTTTGGAAACTTCATTAGAATCAATTTCTTTCCGTTCTTATTTGAAATAAATGGTTCTCTTTCATTATACTAGTTTGATAGCCTTAGAAAAGCATATTATGCGGAAAGAATCTCGAAAAGAAAAAAATTTTTTTTCAAAGTTTCGAAACTTCATTAGAATCACTTTTTTTACGTTCTTATTTGAGATAACTGGTTCTCTTTCATTATACTAGTTTGATAGCCATAGAAAAGCATATTATGCGGAAAGAATCTCGAAAAGAAAAAAATTTTTTTTCAAAGTTTGGAAACTTCATTAGAATCAATTTTTTTCCGTTCTTATTTGAAATAACTGGTTCTCTTTCATTATACTAGTTTGATAGCCTTAGAAAAGCATATTATGCGGAAAGAATCTCGAAAAGAAAAAAATTTTTTTTCAAAGTTTGGAAACTTCATTAGAATCACTTTTTTTACGTTCTTGTTTGAGATAACTGGTTTTCTTTCATTTTGCTAGTTTGATAGCTGTAAAAAAGCATATTATGCGGAAAGAATCTCGAAAAGAAAAAAAAATTTTTTCGAAGGTTGAAAAATCCAAGATATAATCAATTTTTTTCCGTTCTTATTTGTGATAACTGGTTCTCTTTCATTTTGCTAGTTTGATTGCTATAGAAAAGCATATTATGCGGAAAGAATCTCGAAAAGAAAAACAAATTTTTTCAAAGTTTGGAAACATCATTAGAATCACTTTTTTTCCGTTCTTATTTGAGAAAACTGGTTCTCTTTCATTATACTAGTTTGATAGCCTTAGAAAAGCATATTATGCGGAAAGAGTCTCGAAAAGAAAAACAAATCTTTTCAAAGTTTGGAAACTTCATTAGAATCACTCTTTTTCCGTTCTTATTTGAGATAACTGGTTCTCTTTCATTATACTAGTTTGATAGCCTTAGAAAAGCATATTATGCGCAAAGAATCTCGAAAAGAAAAAAATTTTTTTTCAAAGTTTGGAAACTTCATTAGAATCACTTTTTTTCCGTTCTTATTTGAGATAACTGGTTCTCTTTCATTATTTAGTTTGATAGCCTTAGAAAAGCATATTATGCGGAAAGAATCTCGAAAAGAAAAAAATTTTTTTTCAAAGTTTGGAAACTTCATTAGAATCAATTTTTTTCCGTTCTTATTTGAAATAAATGGTTCTCTTTCATTATACTAGTTTGATAGCCTTAGAAAAGCATATTATGCGGAAAGAATCTCGAAAAGAAAAAAATTTTTTTTCAAAGTTTGGAAACTTCATTAGAATCACTTTTTTTACGTTCTTATTTGAGATAACTGGTTTTCTTTCATTTTGCTTGTTTGATAGCTGTAAAAAAGCATATTATGCGGAAAGAATCTCGAAAAGAAAAAAAAAATTTTTCGAAGTTGAAAAATCGAAGATATAATCAATTTTTTTAACGTTCTTATTTGTGATAACTGGTTCTCTTTCATTTTGCTAGTTTGATTGCTATAGAAAAGCATATTATGCGGAAAGAATCTCGAAAAGAAAAACAAATTTTTTCAAAGTTTGGAAACATCATTAGAATCACTTTTTTTCCGTTCTTATTTGAGAAAACTGGTTCTCTTTCATTATACTAGTTTGATAGCCTTAGAAAAGAATATTATGCGGAAAGAATCTCGAAAAGAAAAAAATTTTTTTTCAAAGTTTGGAATCTTCATTAGAATCACTTTTTTTCCGTTCTTATTTGAGATAACTGGTTCTCTTTCATTATACTAGTTTGATAGCCTTAGAAAAGCATATTATGCGGAAAGAATCTCGAAAAGAAAAAAAAATTTTTTCAAAGTTTGGAAACTTCATTAGAATCAATTTTTTTCCGTTCTTATTTGAGATAACTGGTTCTCTTTCATTTTGCTAGTTTGATAGCTGTAGAAAAGCATAGTATGCGGAAAGCATCTCGAAAAGAAAAAAAAAATTTTTCAAAGTTTGGATACTTCATTAGAATCAATTTTTTTCCGTTTTTATTTGAGATAACTGGTTCTCTTTCATTATACTAGTTTGATAGCTGTAGAAAAGCATATCATGCGGAAAGAATCTCGAAAAGAAAAAAATTTTTTATTTAAAGTTTGGAAACTTCATTAGAATCACTTTTTTTCCCTTCTTATTTGAGATAACTGGTTCTCTTTCATTTTGCTAGTTTGATAGCTGTAGAAAAGCATATAATGCGGAAAGAATCTCGAAAAGAAAAAAAAAATTTTTCAAAGTTTGGAAACTTCATTAGAATCAATTTTTTTCCGTTCTTATTTGAGATAACTGGTTCTCATTCATTATACTAATTTGATAGGCTTAGAAAAGCATATTATGCGGAGAGAATCTCAAAAAGAAAAACAAATTTTTCAAAGTTTGGAAACTTCATTAGAATCACTTTTTTTTCCGTTCTTATTTGAGATATCTGGTTCTCTTTCATCTAGTTTGATAGCATTAGAAAAGAATATTATGTGGAAAGAATCTCGAAAAGAAAAAAATTTTTTTTCAGTTTTGAAACTTCATTAGAATCACTTTTTTTCCGTTCTTATTTCAGTAAATGGTTCTCTTTCATTATACTAGTTTGATAGCCTTAGAAAAGCATATTATGCGGAAACAATCTCGAAAAGAAAAAAAATTTTTTTTCAAAGTTTGGAAACTTCATTAGAATCACTTTTTTTCCCTTCTTATTTGAGATAACTGGTTCTCTTTCATTTTGCTAGTTTGATAGCTGTAGAAAAGAATATAATGCGGAAAGAATATCGAAAAGAAAAAAAAATTTTTTCAAAGTTTGGAAACTTCATTAGAATCAATTTTTTTCCGTTCTTATTTGAGATAACTGGTTCTGTTTCATTATACTAGTTTGATAGCCATAGAAAAGCATATTATGCGGAAAGAATCTCGAAAAGAAAAAAATTTTTTTTCAAAGTTTGGAAACTTCATTAGAATCATTTTTTTTCCGTTCTTATTTGAAATAACTGGTTCTCTTTCATTATACTAGTTTGATAGCCTTAGAAAAGCATATTATGCGGAAAGAATATCGAAAAGAAAAAAAAATTTTTTCAAAGTTTGGAAACTTCATTAGAATCACTTTTTTTACGTTCTTATTTGAGATAACTGGTTTTCTTTCATTTTGCTAGTTTGATAGCTGTAAAAAAGCATATTATGCGGAAAGAATCTCGAAAAGAAAAAAAAATTTTTTCGAAGGTTGAAAAATCCAAGATATAATCAATTTTTTTCCGTTCTTATTTGTGATAACTGGTTCTCTTTCATTTTGCTAGTTTGATTGCTATAGAAAAGCATATTATGCGGAAAGAATCTCGAAAAGAAAAACAAATTTTTTCAAAGTTTGGAAACATCATTAGAATCACTTTTTTTCCGTTCTTATTTGAGAAAACTGGTTCTCTTTCATTATACTAGTTTGATAGCCTTAGAAAAGAATATTATGCGGAAAGAATCTCGAAAAGAAAAAATTTTTTTTTCAAAGTTTGGAATCTTCATTAGAATCACTTTTTTTCCGTTCTTATTTGAGATAACTGGTTCTCATTCATTATACTAGTTTGATAGCCTTAGAAAAGCATATTATGCGGAAAGAATCTCGAAAAGAAAAAAAAATTTTTTCAAAGTTTGGAAACTTCATTAGAATCAATTTTTTTCCGTTCTTATTTGAGATAACTGGTTCTCTTTCATTTTGCTAGTTTGATAGCTGTAGAAAAGCATAGTATGCGGAAAGAATTTCGAAAAGAAAAAAAAATTTTTTCAAAGTTTGGAAATTTCATTAGAATCAATTTTTTTCCGTTCTTATTTGAGATAACTGGTTCTCTTTCATTATACTAGTTTGATAGCTGTAGAAAAGCATATCATGCGGAAAGAATCTCGAAAAGAAAAAAATTTTTTATTTGAAGTTTGGAAACTTCATTAGAATCACTTTTTTTCCCTTCTTATTTGAGATAACTGGTTCTCTTTCATTTTGCTAGTTTGATAGCTGTAGAAAAGCATATAATGCGGAAAGAATCTCGAAAAGAAAAAAAAATTTTTCAAAGTTTGGAAACTTCATTAGAATCAATTTTTTTCCGATCTTATTTGAGATAACCGGTTCTCATTCATTATACTAATTTGATAGGCTTAGAAAATCATATTATGCGGAGAGAATCTCAAAAAGAAAAACAAATTTTTCAAAGTTTGGAAACTTCATTAGAATCACTTTTTTTTCCGTTCTTATTTGAGATAACTGGTTCTCTTTCATTATACTAGTTTGATAGCCTTAGAAAAGAATATTATGTGGAAAGAATCTCGAAAAGAAAAAAAAAATTTTTCAGTTTTGAAACTTCATTAGAATCACTTTTTTTCCGTTCTTATTTCAGTAAATGTTTCTCTTTCATTATACTAGTTTGATAGCCTTAGAAAAGCATATTATGCGGAAACAATCTCGAAAAGAAAAAAAATTTTTTTTCAAAGTTTGGAAACTTCATTAGAATCACTATTTTTCCGTTCTTATTTGAGATAACTGGTTCTCTTTCATTTTGCTAGTTTGATAGCTGTAGAAAAGCATATAATGGGGAAAGAATCTCGAAAAGAAAAAAAAAATTTTTCAAAGTTTGGAAACTTCATTAGAATCAATTTTTTTCCGTTCTTTTTTGAGATAACTGGTTCTCTTTCATTATACTAGTTTGATAGCCATAGAAAAGCATATTATGAGGAAAGAATCTCGAAAAGAAAAAAAAATTTTTTTCAAAGTTTGGAAACTTCATTAGAATCACTTTCTTTCCGTTCTTATTTGAGATAACTGGTTCTCTTTCATTATACTAGTTTGATAGCCTTAGAACAGCATATTGTACGGAAAGAATCTCGAAAAGAAAAAAATTTTTCTTCAAAGTTTGGAAACTTCATTAGAATCACTTTTTTTCCGTTCTTATTTGAGATAACTGGATCTCTTTCATTTTGCTAGTTTGATAGCTGTAGAAAAGCATATTATGCGGAAATATCTCGAAAAGAAAAAAAAAAATTTTCAAAGTTTGGAAACTTCATTAGAATCAGTTTTTTTCCGTTCTTATTTGAGATAACTGGTTTTCTTTCATTTTGATACTTTGATAGCTGTAGAAAAGCATATTATGCGGAAAGAATCTCGAAAAGAAAAAAAAAATTTTTCGAAGGTTGAAAAATCCAAGATATAATCAATTTTTTTCCGTTCTTATTTGTGATATTTGGTTCTCATTCATTTTGCTAGTTTCATAGCTGTAGAAAAGCATATTATGCGGAAAGAATCTCGAAAAGAAAAAAATTTTTTTTCAAAGTTTGGAAACTTCATTAGAATCACTTTTTTCCGGTTCTTATTTGAGATATCTGGTTCTCTTTCATTATACTAGTTTGATAGCATTAGAAAAGCATATTATGCGGAAAATATCTCGAAAAGAAAATAAATATTTTTCAAAGTTTGGAAACTTCATTAGAATCAATTTTTTTCAGTTCTTATTTGAGATAACTGGTTCTCTTTCATTATACTAGTTTGATAGCCTTAGAAAAGCATATTATGCGGAAAGAATCTCGAAAAGATTAAAAATTTTTTTCAAAGTTTGGAAAATTCATTAGAATCACTTTTTTTCCGTTCTTATTTGAGATAACTGGTTCTCTTTCATTATACTAGTTTGATAGCCTTAGAAAAGAATATTATGCGGAAAGAATCTCTAAAAGAAAAAAAAATTTTTTCAAAGTTTGGAAACTTCATTAGAATAAATTTTTTTCCGTTCTTATTTGAGATAACTGGTTCTCTTTCATTATACTAGTTTGATAGCTGTAGAAAAGCATATTATGCGGAAAGAATCTCGATAAGAAAAAAAAAATTTTTTTCAAGTTTGGAAACTTCATTACAATCACTTTTTTTCCGTTCTTATTTGAGATAACTGGTTCTCTATCATTTTGCTAGTTTGATAGCTGTAGAAAAGCATATAATGCGGAAAGAATCTCGAAAAGAAAAAAAAATTTTTTCAAAGTTTGGAAACTTCTTTAAAATCAATTTTTTTTCCGTTCTTATTTGAGATAACTGGTTCTCATTCAGTATACTAGTTTGATAGCCTTAGAAAAGCATAGTTATGCGCAAAGAATCTCGAAAAGAAAAACAAATTTTTTCAAAGTTTGGAAACTTAATAGACTCACTTTTTTTCCGTTCTTATTTGAGATAACTGGTTCTCTTTCATTATACTAGTTTGATAGCCTTAGAAAAGAATATTATGCGGAAAGAATCTCGAAAAGAAAAAAAAATTTTTTCAGTTTTGAAACTTCATTAGAATCACTTTTTTTCCGTTCTTATTTGAGATAACTGGTTCTCATTCATTATACTAGTTTGATAGCCTTAGAAAAGCATATTATGCGGAAAGAGTCTCGAAAAGAAAAACAAATCTTTTCAAAGTTTGGAAACTTCATTAGAATCACTCTTTTTCCGTTCTTATTTGAGATAACTGGTTCTCTTTCATTATACTAGTTTGATAGCCTTAGAAAAGCATATTATGCGGAAAGAATCTCGAAAAGAAAAAAATTTTTTTTCAAAGTTTGGAAACTTCATTAGAATCAATTTTTTTCCGTTCTTATTTGAAATAAATGGTTCTCTTTCATTATACTAGTTTGATAGCCTTAGAAAAGCATATTATGCGGAAAGAATCTCGAAAAGAAAAAAATTTTTTTTCAAAGTTTGGAAACTTCATTAGAATCACTTTTTTTACGTTCTTATTTGAGATAACTGGTTTTCTTTCATTTTGCTAGTTTGATAGCTGTAAAAAAGCATATTATGCGGAAAGAATCTCGAAAAGAAAAAAAAAATTTTTCGCAGTTGAAAAATCCAAGATATAATCAATTTTTTTCCGTTCTTATTTGTGATAACTGGTTCTCTTTCATTTTGCTAGTTTGATTGCTATAGAAAAGCATATTATGCGGAAAGAATCTCGAAAAGAAAAACAAAATTTTTCAAAGTTTGGAAACATCATTAGAATCACTTTTTTTCCGTTCTTATTTGAGAAAACTGGTTCTCTTTCATTATACTAGTTTGATAGCCTTAGAAAAGAATATTATGCGGAAAGAATCTCGAAAAGAAAAAAATTTTTTTTCAAAGTTTGGAATCTTCTTTAGAATCACTTTTTTTCCGTTCTTATTTGAGATAACTGGTTCTCTTTCATTATACTAGTTTGATAGCCTTAGAAAGGCATATTATGCGGAAAGAATCTCGAAAAGAAAAACAAATTTTTTCAAAGTTTGGAAACTTCATTAGAATCACTTTTTTTTCCGTTCTTATTTGAGATAACTGGTTCTCTTTCATTATACTAGTTTGATAGCCTTAGAAAAGAATATTATGTGGAAAGAATCTCGAAAAGAAAAAAAATTTTTTTCAGTTTTGAAACTTCATTAGAATCACTTTTTTTCCGTTCTTATTTGAAATAACTGGTTCTCTTTCATTATACTAGTTTGATAGCCTTAGAAAAGCATATTATGCGGAAAGAATCTCGAAAAGAAAAAATTTTTTTTTCAAAGTTTGGAAACTTCATTAGAATCAATTTTTTTACGTTCTTATTTCAGATAACTGGTTTTCTTTCATTTTGCTAGTTTGATAGCTGTAAAAAAGCATATTATGCGGAAAGAATCTCGAAAAGAAAAAAAAAATTTTTCGCAGTTGAAAAATCCAAGATATAATCAATTTTTTTCCCTTCTTATTTGTGATAACTGGTTCTCTTTCATTTTGCTAGTTTGATTGCTATAGAAAAGCATATTATGCGGAAAGAATCTCGAAAAGAAAAACAAATTTTTTCAAAGTTTGGAAACTTCATTAGAATCACTTTTTTTCCGTTCTTATTTCAGTAAATGGTTCTCTTTCATTATACTAGTTTGATAGCCTTAGAAAAGAATATTATGTGGAAAGAATCTCGAAAAGAAAAAAAAATTTTTTCAGTTTTGAAACTTCATTAGAATCACTTTTTTTCCGTTCTTATTTCAGTAAATGGTTCTCTTTCATTATACTAGTTTGATAGCCTTAGAAAAGCATATTATGCGGAAACAATCTCGAAAAGAAAAAAAAATTTTTTCAAAGTTTGGAAACTTCATTAGAATCACTTTTTTTCCGTTCTTATTTGAGATAACTGGTTCTCTTTCATTTTGCTAGTTTGATAGCTGTAGAAAAGAATATAATGCGGAAAGAATATCGAAAAGAAAAAAAAAATTTTTCAAAGTTTGGAAACTTCATTAGAATCAATTTTTTTCCGTTCTTATTTGAGATAACTGGTTCTCTTTCATTATACTAGTTTGATAGCCATAGAAAAGCATATTATGCGGAAAGAATCTCGAAAAGAAAAAAAATTTTTTTCAAAGTTTGGAAACTTCATTAGAATCAATTTTTTTCCGTTCTTATTTGAAATAACTGGTTCTCTTTCATTATACTAGTTTGATAGCCTTAGAAAAGCATATTATGCGGAAAGAATCTCGAAAAGAAAAAATTTTTTTTTCAAAGTTTGGAAACTTCATTAGAATCACTTTTTTTACGTTCTTATTTGAGATAACTGGTTTTCTTTCATTTTGCTAGTTTGATAGCTGTAAAAAAGCATATTATGCGGAAACAATCTCGAAAAGAAAAAAAAATTTTTTTCAAAGTTTGGAAACTTCATTAGAATCACTTTTTTTCCGTTCTTATTTGAGATAACTGGTTCTCTTTCATTTTGCTAGTTTGATAGCTGTAAAAAAGAATATAATGCGGAAAGAATATCGAAAAGAAAAAAAAAATTTTTCAAAGTTTGGAAACTTCATTAGAATCAATTTTTTTCCGTTCTTATTTGAGATAACTGGTTCTCTTTCATTATACTAGTTTGATAGCCATAGAAAAGCATATTATGCGGAAAGAATCTCGAAAAGAAAAAATTTTTTTTTCAAAGTTTGGAAACTTCATTAGAATCAATTTTTTTACGTTCTTATTTCAGATAACTGGTTTTCTTTCATTTTGCTTGTTTGATAGCTGTAAAAAAGCATATTATGCGGAAAGAATCTCGAAAAGAAAAAAAAAATTTTTCGCAGTTGAAAAATCCAAGATATAATCAATTTTTTTCCGTTCTTATTTGTGATAACTGGTTCTCTTTCATTTTGCTAGTTTGATTGCTATAGAAAAGCATATTATGCGGAAAGAATCTCGAAAAGAAAAACAAATTTTTTCAAAGTTTGGAAACATCATTAGAATCACTTTTTTTCCGTTCTTATTTGAGAAAACTGGTTCTCTTTCATTATACTAGTTTGATAGCCTTAGAAAAGAATATTATGCGGAAAGAATCTCGAAAAGAAAAAAATTTTTTTTCAAAGTTTGGAATCTTCTTTAGAATCACTTTTTTTCCGTTCTTATTTGAGATAACTGGTTCTCTTTCATTATACTAGTTTGATAGCCTTAGAAAAGAATATTATGTGGAAAGAATCTCGAAAAGAAAAAAAATTTTTTTCAGTTTTGAAACTTCATTACAATCACTTTTTTTCCGTTCTTATTTCAGTAAATGGTTCTCTTTCATTATACTAGTTTGATAGCCTTAGAAAAGCATATTATGCGGAAACAATCTCGAAAAGAAAAAAAAATTTTTTTCAAAGTTTGGAAACTTCATTAGAATCACTTTTTTTCCGTTCTTATTTGAGATAACTGGTTCTCTTTCATTTTGCTAGTTTGATAGCTGTAGAAAAGAATATAATGCGGAAAGAATATCGAAAAGAAAAAAAAAATTTTTCAAAGTTTGGAAACTTCATTAGAATCAATTTTTTTCCGTTCTTATTTGAGATAACTGGTTCTCTTTCATTATACTAGTTTGATAGCCATAGAAAAGCATATTATGCGGAAAGAATCTCGAAAAGAAAAAAATTTTTTTTCAAAGTTTGGAAACTTCATTAGAATCAATTTTTTTCCGTTCTTATTTGAAATAACTGGTTCTCTTTCATTATACTAGTTTCATAGCCTTAGAAAAGCATATTATGCGGAAAGAATCTCGAAAAGAAAAAATTTTTTTTTCAAAGTTTGGAAACTTCATTAGAATCACTTTTTTTACGTTCTTATTTGAGATAACTGGTTTTCTTTCATTTTGCTAGTTTGATAGCTGTAAAAAAGCATATTATGCGGAAACAATCTCGAAAAGAAAAAAAAATTTTTTTCAAAGTTTGGAAACTTCATTAGAATCACTTTTTTTCCGTTCTTATTTGAGATAACTGGTTCTCTTTCATTTTGCTAGTTTGATAGCTGTAAAAAAGAATATAATGCGGAAAGAATATCGAAAAGAAAAAAAAAATTTTTCAAAGTTTGGAAACTTCATTAGAATCAATTTTTTTCCGTTCTTATTTGAGATAACTGGTTCTCTTTCATTATACTAGTTTGATAGCCATAGAAAAGCATATTATGCGGAAAGAATCTCGAAAATGAAAAAATTTTTTTTCAAAGTTTGGAAACTTCATTAGAATCAATTTTTTTCCGTTCTTATTTGAGATAACTGGTTCTCATTCATTATACTAGTTTGATAGCCTTAGAAAAGCATATTATGCGGAAAGAATCTCGAAAAGAAAAACAAATCTTTTCAAAGTTTGGAAACTTCATTAGAATCACTCTTTTTCCGTTCTTATTTGAGATAACTGGTTCTCTTTCATTATACTAGTTTGATAGCCTTAGAAAAGCATATTATGCGCAAAGAATCTCGAAAAGAAAAAAATTTTTTTTCTAAGTTTGGAAACTTCATTAGAATCACTTTTTTTCCGTTCTTATTTGAGATAACTGGTTCTCTTTCATTATTTAGTTTGATAGCCTTAGAAAAGCATATTATGCGGAAAGAATCTCGAAAAGAAAAAAATTTTTTTTCAAAGTTTGGAAACTTCATTAGAATCAATTTTTTTCCGTTCTTATTTGAAATAAATGGTTCTCTTTCATTATACTAGTTTGATAGCCTTAGAAAAGCATATTATGCGGAAAGAATCTCGAAAAGAAAAAAATAATTTTTCAAAGTTTGGAAACTTCATTAGAATCACTTTTTTTACGTTCTTATTTGAGATAACTGGTTTTCTTTCATTTTGCTAGTTTGATAGCAGTAAAAAAGCATATTATGCGGAAAGAATCTCGAAAAGAAAAAAAAAATTTTTCGCAGTTGAAAAATCCAAGATATAATCAATTTTTTTCCGTTCTTATTTGTGATAACTGGTTCTCTTTCATTTTGCTAGTTTGATTGCTATAGAAAAGCATATTATGCGGAAAGAATCTCGAAAAGAAAAACAAAATTTTTCAAAGTTTGGAAACATCATTAGAATCACTTTTTTTCCGTTCTTATTTGAGAAAACTGGTTCTCTTTCATTATACTAGTTTGATAGCCTTAGAAAAGAATATTATGCGGAAAGAATCTCGAAAAGAAAAAAATTTTTTTTCAAAGTTTGGAATCTTCTTTAGAATCACTTTTTTTCCGTTCTTATTTGAGATAACTGGTTCTCTTTCATTATACTAGTTTGATAGCCTTAGAAAAGCATATTATGCGGAAAGAATCTCGAAAAGAAAAACAAATTTTTTCAAAGTTTGGAAACTTCATTAGAATCACTTTTTTTTCGGTTCTTATTTGAGATAACTGGTTCTCTTTCATTATACTATTTTGATAGCCTTAGAAAAGAATATTATGTGGAAAGAATCTCGAAAAGAAAAAAAATTTTTTTCAGTTTTGAAACTTCATTAGAATCACTTTTTTTCCGTTCTTATTTGAAATAACTGGTTCTCTTTCATTATACTAGTTTGATAGCCTTAGAAAAGCATATTATGCGGAAAGAATCTCGAAAAGAAAAAATTTTTTTTTCAAAGTTTGGAAACTTCATTAGAATCAATTTTTTTACGTTCTTATTTCAGATAACTGGTTTTCTTTCATTTTGCTAGTTTGATAGCTGTAAAAAAGCATATTATGCGGAAAGAATCTCGAAAAGAAAAAAAAAATTTTTCGCAGTTGAAAAATCCAAGATATAATCAATTTTTTTCCGTTCTTATTTGTGATAACTGGTTCTCTTTCATTTTGCTAGTTTGATTGCTATAGAAAAGCATATTATGCGGAAAGAATCTCGAAAAGAAAAACAAATTTTTTCAAAGTTTGGAAACATCATTAGAATCACTTTTTTTCCGTTCTTATTTGAGAAAACTGGATCTCTTTCATTATACTAGTTTGATAGCCTTAGAAAAGAATATTATGCGGAAAGAATCTCGAAAAGAAAAAAATTTTTTTTCAAAGTTTGGAATCTTCTTTAGAATCACTTTTTTTCCGTTCTTATTTGAGATAACTGGTTCTCTTTCATTATACTAGTTTGATAGCCTTAGAAAAGAATATTATGTGGAAAGAATCTCGAAAAGAAAAAAAATTTTTTTCAGTTTTGAAACTTCATTAGAATCACTTTTTTTCCGTTCTTATTTCAGTAAATGGTTCTCTTTCATTATACTAGTTTGATAGCCTTAGAAAAGCATATTATTCGGAAACAATCTCGAAAAGAAAAAAAAATTTTTTTCAAAGTTTGGAAACTTCATTAGAATCACTTTTTTTCCGTTCTTATTTGAGATAACTGGTTCTCTTTCATTTTGCTAGTTTGATAGCTGTAGAAAAGAATATAATGCGGAAAGAATATCGAAAAGAAAAAAAAAATTTTTCAAAGTTTGGAAACTTCATTAGAATCAATTTTTTTCCGTTCTTATTTGAGATAACTGGTTCTCTTTCATTATACTAGTTTGATAGCCATAGAAAAGCATATTATCCGGAAAGAATCTCGAAAAGAAAAAAATTTTTTTTCAAAGTTTGGAAACTTCTTTAGAATTAATTTTTTTCCGTTCTTATTTGAAATAACTGGTTCTCTTTCATTATACTAGTTTGATAGCCTTAGAAAAGCATATTATGCGGAAAGAATCTCGAAAAGAAAAAATTTTTTTTTCAAAGTTTGGAAACTTCATTAGAATCACTTTTTTTACGTTCTTATTTGAGATAACTGGTTTTCTTTCATTTTGCTAGTTTGATAGCTGTAAAAAAGCATATTATGCGGAAACAATCTCGAAAAGAAAAAAAAATTTTTTTCAAAGTTTGGAAACTTCATTAGAATCACTTTTTTTCCGTTCTTATTTGAGATAACTGGTTCTCTTTCATTTTGCTAGTTTGATAGCTGTAAAAAAGTATATAATGCGGAAAGAATATCGAAAAGAAAAAAAAAATTTTTCAAAGTTTGGAAACTTCATTAGAATCAATTTTTTTCCGTTCTTATTTGAGATAACTGGTTCTCTTTCATTATACTAGTTTGATAGCCATAGAAAAGCATATTATGCGGAAAGAATCTCGAAAAGAAAAATTTTTTTTTTCAAAGTTTGGAAACTTCATTAGAATCAATTTTTTTACGTTCTTATTTCAGATAACTGGTTTTCTTTCATTTTGCTAGTTTGATAGCTGTAAAAAAGCATATTATGCGGAAAGAATCTCGAAAAGAAAAAAAAAATTTTTCGCAGTTGAAAAATCCAAGATATAATCAATTTTTTTCCGTTCTTATTTGTGATAACTGGTTCTCTTTCATTTTGCTAGTTTGATTGCTATAGAAAAGCATATTATGCGGAAAGAATCTCGAAAAGAAAAACAAATTTTTTCAAAGTTTGGAAACATCATTAGAATCACTTTTTTTCCGTTCTTATTTGAGAAAACTGGTTCTCTTTCATTATACTAGTTTGATAGCCTTAGAAAAGAATATTATGCGGAAAGAATCTCGAAAAGAAAAAAATTTTTTTTCAAAGTTTGGAATCTTCTTTAGAATCACTTCTTTTCCGTTCTTATTTGAGATAACTGGTTCTCTTTCATTATACTAGTTTGATAGCCTTAGAAAAGAATATTATGTGGAAAGAATCTCGAAAAGAAAAAAAATTTTTTTCAGTTTTGAAACTTCATTAGAATCACTTTTTTTCCGTTCTTATTTCAGTAAATGGTTCTCTTTCATTATACTAGTTTGATAGCCTTAGAAAAGCATATTATGCGGAAACAATCTCGAAAAGAAAAAAAAATTTTTTTGAAAGTTTGGAAACTTCATTAGAATCACTTTTTTTCCGTTCTTATTTGAGATAACTGGTTCTCTTTCATTTTGCTAGTTTGATAGCTGTAGAAAAGAATATAATGCGGAAAGAATATCGAAAAGAAAAAAAAAATTTTCAAAGTTTGGAAACTTCATTAGAATCAATTTTTTTCCGTTCTTATTTGAGATAACTGGTTCTCTTTCACTATACTAGTTTGATAGCCATAGAAAAGCATATTATGCGGAAAGAATCTCGAAAAGAAAAAAATTTTTTTTCAAAGTTTGGAAACTTCATTAGAATCAATTTTATTCCGTTCTTATTTGAAATAACTGGTTCTCTTTCATTATACTAGTTTGATAGCCTTAGAAAAGCATATTATGCGGAAAGAATCTCGAAAAGAAAAAATTTTTTTTTCAAAGTTTGGAAACTTCATTAGAATCACTTTTTTTACGTTCTTATTTGAGATAACTGGTTTTCTTTCATTTTGCTAGTTTGATAGCTGTAAAAAAGCATATTATGCGGAAACAATCTCGAAAAGAAAAAAAAATTTTTTTCAAAGTTTGGAAACTTCATTAGAATCACTTTTTTTCCGTTCTTATTTGAGATAACTGGTTCTCTTTCATTTTGCTAGTTTGATAGCTGTAAAAAAGAATATAATGCGGAAAGAATATCGAAAAGAAAAAAAAAATTTTTCAAAGTTTGGAAACTTCATTAGAATCAATTTTTTTCCGTTCTTATTTGAGATAACTGGTTCTCTTTCATTATACTAGTTTGATAGCCATAGAAAAGCATATTATGCGGAAAGAATCTCGAAAAGAAAAAAATTTTTTTTCAAAGTTTGGAAACTTCATTAGAATCAATTTTTTTCCGTTCTTATTTGAAATAACTGGTTCTCTTTCATTATACTAGTTTGATAGCCTTAGAAAAGCATATTATGCGGCAAGAATCTCGAAAAGAAAAAATTTTTTTTTCAAAGTTTGGAAACTTCATTAGAATCACTTTTTTTACGTTCTTATTTGAGATAACTGGTTTTCTTTCATTTTGCTAGTTTGATAGCTGTAAAAAAGCATATTATGCGGAAAGAATCTCGAAAAGAAAAAAAAATTTTTTCGAAGGTTGAAAAATCCAAGATATAATCAATTTTTTTCCGTTCTTATTTGTGATAACTGGTTCTCTTTCATTTTGCTAGTTTGATTGCTATAGAAAAGCATATTATGCGGAAAGAATCTCGAAAAGAAAAACTAATTTTTTCAAAGTTTGGAAACATCATTAGAATCACTTTTTTTCCGTTCTTATTTGAGAAAACTGGTTCTCTTTCATTATACTAGTTTGATAGCCTTAGAAAAGAATATTATGCGGAAAGAATCTCGAAAAGAAAAAATTATTTTTTCAAAGTTTGGAATCTTCATTAGAATCACTTTTTTTCCGTTCTTATTTGAGATAACTGGTTCTCATTCATTATACTAGTATGATAGCCTTAGAAAAGCATATTATGCGGAAAGAATCTCGAAAAGAAAAAAAAAATTTTTCAAAGTTTGGAAACTTCATTAGAATCACTTTTTTTCCGTTCTTATTTGAGATAACTGGTTCTCTTTCATTATACTAGATTGATAGCCTTAGAAAAGCATATTATGCGGAAAGAATCTCGAAAAGAAAAAAGTTTTTTTTTGATGTTTGGAAACTTCATTAGTATCAGTTTTTTTCCGTTCTAATTTGAGATAACTGGTTTTCTTTCATTTTGATAGTTTGATAGCTGTAGAAAAGCATATTATGCGGAAAGAATCTCTAAAAGAAAAAAAAATTTTTTCAAAGTTTGGAAACTTCATTAGAATCACTTTTTTCCGTTCTTATTTGAGATAACTGGTTCAATATCATTTTGCTACTTTGATAGCTGTAGAAAAGCATATAATGCGGAAAGAATCTCGAAAAGAAAAAAAAATTTTTTCAAAGGTTGGAAACTTCTTTAAAATCAATTTTTTTTCCGTTCTTATTTGAGATAACTGGTTCTCATTCAGTATACTAGTTTGATAGCCTTAGAAAAGCATAGTTATGCGCAAAGAATCTCGAAAAGAAAAACAAATTTTTTCAAAGTTTGGAAACTTCATTAGAATCACTTTTTTCCGGTTCTTATTTGAGATAACTGGTTCTCTTTCATTATACTAGTTTGATAGCCTTAGAAAAGCATATTATACGGAAAGAATCTCGAAAAGAAAAACAAATTTTTTCAAAGTTTGGAAACTTCATTAGATTCACTTTTTTTCCGTTCTTATTTGAGATAACTGGTTCTCTTTCATTATACTAGTTTGATAGCCTTAGAAAAGAATATTATGCGGAAAGAATCTCGAAAAGAAAAAAAATTTTTTTCAGTTTTGAAACTTCATTAGAATCACTTTTTTTCCGTTCTTATTTGAGTAAATGGTTCTCTTTCATTATACTTGTTTGATAGCCTTAGAAAAACATATTATGCGGAAAGAATCTCGAAAAGAAAAAATTTTTTTTCAAAGTTTGGAAACTTCATTAGAATCACTTTTTTTCCGTTCTTATTTGAGATAACTGGTTCTCTTTCATTATACTAGTTTGATAGCCTTAGAAAAGCATATTATACGGAAAGAATCTCGAAAAGAAAAAAATTTTTTTTCAAAGTTTGGAAAGTTCATTAGAATCACTTATTTTCCGTTCTTATTTGAGATAACTGGATCTCTTTCATTTTGCTAGTTTGATAGCTGTAGAAAAGCATATTATGCGGAAAGAATCTCGAAAAGAAAAAAAAAAAATTTCCAAGGTTGAAAAATCCAAGATATAACCAATTTTTTTACGTTCATATTTGTGATAACTGGTTTTCTTTCATTTTGCTAGTTGATAGCTGTAGAAAAGCATATTATGCGGAAAGAATCTGGAAAAGAAAAAAATTGTTTTTCAAAGTTTGGAAACTTCATTAGAATCACTTTTTTTCGATTCTTATTTGAGATAACTGGTTCTCTTTCATTATGCTAGTTTGATAGCCTTAGAAAAGCATATTATGCGGAAAGAATCTCGAAAAGAAAAAAATTTTTCATTTAAAGTTTGGAAACTTCATTAGAATCACTTTTTTTCCCTTCTTATTTGAGATAACTGGTTCTCTTTCATTTTGCTAGTTTGATAGCTGTAGAAAAGCATATAATGCGGAAAGAATCTCGAAAAGAAAAAAAAATTTTTTCAAAGTTTGGAAACTTCATTAGAATCAATTTTTTTCCGTTCTTATTTGAGGTAACTGGTTCTCATTCATTATACTAATTTGATAGGCTTAGAAAAGCATATTATGCGGAGAGAATCTCAAAAAGAAAAACAAATTTTTCAAAGTTTGGAAACTTCATTAGAATCACTTTTTTTTCCGTTCTTATTTGAGATAATTGGTTCTCTTTCATTATACTAGTTTGATAGCCTTAGAAAAGAATATTATGTGGAAAGAATCTCGAAAAGAAAAAAATTTTTTTTCAGTTTTGAAACTTCATTAGAATCACTTTTTTTCCGTTCTTATTTCAGTAAATGGTTCTCTTTCATTATACTAGTTTGATAGCCTTAGAACAGCATATTGTACGGAAAGAATCTCGAAAAGAAAAAAATTTTTCTTCAAAGTTTGGAAACTTCATTAGAATCACTTTTTTTCCGTTCTTATTTGAGATAACTGGATCTCTTTCATTTTGCTAGTTTGATAGCTGTAGAAAAGCATATTATGCGGAAAGAATCTCGAAAAGAAAAAAAAAAATTTTCAAAGTTTGGAAACTTCATTAGAATCAGTTTTTTTCCGTTCTTATTTGAGATAACTGGTTTTCTTTCATTTTGATACTTTGATAGCTGTAGAAAAGCATATTATGCGGAAAGAATCTCGAAAAGAAAAAAAAAATTTTTCGAAGGTTGAAAAATCCAAGATATAATCAATTTTTTTCCGTTCTTATTTGTGATATTTGGTTCTCGTTCATTTTGCTAGTTTGATAGCTGTAGAAAAGCATATTATGCGGAAAGAATCTCGAAAAGAAAAAATTTTTTTTTCAAAGTTTGGAAACTTCATTAGAATCACTTTTTTCCTGTTCTTATTTGAGATAACTGCTTCTCTTTCATTATACTAGTTTGATAGCCTTAGAAAACCATATTATGCGGAAAGAATCTCGAAAAGAATAAAAATTTTTTCAAAGTTTGGAAACTTCATTAGAATCAATTTTTTTCCGTTCTTATTTGAGATAACTGGTTCTCTTTCATTATACTAGTTTGATAGCCTTAGAAAAGCATATTATGCCGAAAGAATCTCTAAAAGAAAAAAATTTTTTTTTCAAAGTTTGGAAACTTCATTAGAATCACTTTTTTTCCGTTCTTATTTGAGATAACTGGTTCTCTTTCATTATACTAGTTTGATAGCCTTAGAAAAGCATATTATGCGGAAAGAATCTCGAAAAGAAAAAAGTTTTTTTTTGATGTTTGGAAACTTCATTAGTATCAGTTTTTTTCCGTTCTAATTTGAGATAACTGGTTTTCTTTCATTTTGATAGTTTGATAGCTGTAGAAAAGCATATTATGCGGAAAGAATCTCTAAAAGAAAAAAAAATTTTTTCAAAGTTTGGAAACTTCATTAGAATCACTTTTTTCCGTTCTTATTTGAGATAACTGGTTCAATATCATTTTGCTACTTTGATAGCTGTAGAAAAGCATATAATGCGGAAAGAATCTCGAAAAGAAAAAAAAATTTTTTCAAAGGTTGGAAACTTCTTTAAAATCAATTTTTTTTCCGTTCTTATTTGAGATAACTGGTTCTCATTCAGTATACTAGTTTGATAGCCTTAGAAAAGCATAGTTATGCGCAAAGAATCTCGAAAAGAAAAACAAATTTTTTCAAAGTTTGGAAACTTCATTAGAATCACTTTTTTCCGGTTCCTATTTGAGATAACTGCTTCTCTTTCATTATACTAGTTTGATAGCCTTAGAAAAGCATATTATACGGAAAGAATCTCGAAAAGAAAAAAATTTTTTTTCAAAGTTTGGAAACTTCATTAGAATCAATTTTTTTCCGTTCTTATTTGAGATAACTGGTTCTCTTTCATTATACTAGTTTGATAGCCTTAGAAAAGCATATTATGCCGAAAGAATCTCTAAAAGAAAAAAATTTTTTTTTCAAAGTTTGGAAACTTCATTAGAATCACTTTTTTTCCGTTCTTATTTGAGATAACTGGTTCTCTTTCATTATACTAGATTGATAGCCTTAGAAAAGCATATTATGCGGAAAGAATCTCGAAAAGAAAAAAGTTTTTTTTTGATGTTTGGAAACTTCATTAGTATCAGTTTTTTTCCGTTCTAATTTGAGATAACTGGTTTTCTTTCATTTTGATAGTTTGATAGCTGTAGAAAAGCATATTATGCGGAAAGAATCTCTAAAAGAAAAAAAAATTTTTTCAAAGTTTGGAAACTTCATTAGAATCACTTTTTTCCGTTCTTATTTGAGATAACTGGTTCAATATCATTTTGCTACTTTGATAGCTGTAGAAAAGCATATAATGCGGAAAGAATCTCGCAAAGAAAAAAAAATTTTTTCAAAGGTTGGAAACTTCTTTAAAATCAATTTTTTTTCCGTTCTTATTTGAGATAACTGGTTCTCATTCAGTATACTAGTTTGATAGCCTTAGAAAAGCATAGTTATGCGCAAAGAATCTCGAAAAGAAAAACAAATTTTTTCAAAGTTTGGAAACTTCATTAGAATCACTTTTTTCCGGTTCTTATTTGAGATAACTGGTTCTCTTTCATTATACTAGTTTGATAGCCTTAGAAAAGCATATTATACGGAAAGAATCTCGAAAAGAAAAACAAATTTTTTCAAAGTTTGGAAACTTCATTAGATTCACTTTTTTTCCGTTCTTATTTGAGATAACTGGTTCTCTTTCATTATACTAGTTTGATAGCCTTAGAAAAGAATATTATGCGGAAAGAATCTCGAAAAGAAAAAAAATTTTTTTCAGTTTTGAAACTTCATTAGAATCACTTTTTTTCCGTTCTTATTTGAGTAAATGGTTCTCTTTCATTATACTTGTTTGATAGCCTTAGAAAAACATATTATGCGGAAAGAATCTCGAAAAGAAAAAATTTTTTTTCAAAGTTTGGAAACTTCATTAGAATCACTTTTTTTCCGTTCTTATTTGAGATAACTGGTTCTCTTTCATTATACTAGTTTGATAGCCTTAGAAAAGCATATTATACGGAAAGAATCTCGAAAAGAAAAAAATTTTTTTTCAAAGTTTGGAAAGTTCATTAGAATCACTTATTTTCCGTTCTTATTTGAGATAACTGGATCTCTGTCATTTTGCTAGTTTGATAGCTGTAGAAAAGCATATTATGCGGAAAGAATCTCGAAAAGAAAAAAAAAATTTTTCCAAGGTTGAAAAATCCAAGATATAACCAATTTTTTTACGTTCATATTTGTGATAACTGGTTCTCTTTCATTTTGCTAGTTGATAGCTGTAGAAAAGCATATTATGCGGAAAGAATCTGGAAAAGAAAAAAATTGTTTTTCAAAGTTTGGAAACTTCATTAGAATCACTTTTTTTCGATTCTTATTTGAGATAACTGGTTCTCTTTCATTATGCTAGTTTGATAGCCTTAGAAAAGCATATTATGCGGAAAGAATCTCGAAAAGAAAAAAAATTTTTTCAAAGTTTGGAAACTTCATTAGAATCACTTTTTTTCCGTTCTTATTTGAGATAACTGGTTCTCTTTCATTATACTAGTTTGATAGCCTTAGAAAAGCATATTATGCGGAAAGAATCTCGAAAAGAATAAAAATTTTTTTAAAGTTTGGAAACTTCATTAGAATCAATTTTTTTCCGTTCTTATTTGAGATAACTGGTTCTCTTTCATTTTGCTAGTTTGATAGCTGTAGAAAGGCATATTATGCGGAAAGAATCTCGAAAAGAAAAAAAAACTTTTTCAAAGTTTGGAAACTTCATTAGAATCAATTTTTTTCCGTTCTTATTTGAGATAACTGG
This sequence comes from Metallyticus violacea, assembly GCA_030762175.1. Taxonomy (NCBI): domain Eukaryota; kingdom Metazoa; phylum Arthropoda; class Insecta; order Mantodea; family Metallyticidae; genus Metallyticus; species Metallyticus violacea. The sequence goes on from CM060832.1 coordinate 74,571,129, forward strand.
TTCTCTTTCATTATACTAGTTTGATAGCCTTAGAAAAGCATATTATGCGGAAAGAATCTCTAAAAGAAAAACATTTTGTTTTCAAAGTTTGGAAACTTCATTAGAATCACTTTTTTTTTCCGTTGTTATTTGAGATAACTGGTTCTCTTTCATTATACTAGTTTGATAGCCTTAGAAAAGCATATTATGCGGAAAGAATCTCGAAAAGAAAAAAAATTTTTTTTCAAAGTTTGGAAACTTCATTAGAATCAGTTTTTTTCCGTTCTAATTTGAGATAACTGGTTTTCTTTCATTTTGATAGTTTGATAGCTGTAGAAAAGCATATTATGCGGAAAGAATCTCGAAAAGAAAAAAAAAATTTTTCAAAGTTTGGTAACTTCATTAGAATCAATTTTTTTCCGTTCTTATTTGAGATAACTGGTTATCTTTCATTATACTATTTTGATAGCCTTAGAAAAGCATAATTTGCGGAAAGAATCCCGAAAAAAATTTTTTTTTTCAAAGTTTGGAAACTTCATTAGAATCACTTTTTTTCCGTTCTTATTTGACATAACTGGTTCTCTTTCATTATACTAGTTTGATTGCTGTTGAAAAGCATATAATGCGGAAAGAATCTCGAAAAGAAAAAAAAAATTTTTCAAAGTTTGGAAACTTCATTAGAATCACTTTTTTTTCGTTCTTATTTGAGATAACTGGTTCTCTTTCATTTTGCTAGTTTGATAGCTGTAGAAAAGCATATAATGCGGAAAGAATCTCGAAAAGAAAAAAAAATTGTTCAAAGTTTGGAAACTTCATTAGAATCAATTTTTTTCCGTTCTTATTTGAGATAACTGGTTCTCATTCATTATACTAGTTTGATAGCCTTAGAAAAGCATATTATGCGGAAAGAGTCTCGAAAAGAAAAACAAATCTTTCAAAGTTTGGAAACTTCATTAGAATCACTCTTTTTCCGTTCTTATTTGAGATAACTGGTTCTCTTTCATTATACTAGTTTGATAGCCTTAGAAAAGCATATTATGCGCAAAGAATCTCGAAAAGAAAAAAATTTTTTTTCAAAGTTTGGAAACTTCATTAGAATCACATTTTTTCCGTTCTTATTTGAGATAACTGGTTCTATTTCATTATTTAGTTTGATAGCCTTAGAAAAGCATATTATGCGGAAAGAATCTCGAAAAGAAAAAAATTTTTTTTCAAAGTTTGGAAACCTCATTAGAATTTTTTTTCCGTTCTTATTTGAAATAACTTGTTCTCTTTCATTATACTAGTTTGATAGCCTTAGGAAAGCATATTATGCGGAAAGAATCTCGAAAAGAAAAAAATTTTTTTTCAAAGTTTGGAAACTTCATTAGAATCACTTTTTTTACGTTCTTATTTGAGAAAACTGGTTTTCTTTCATTTTGCTAGTTTGATAGCTGTAAAAAAGCATATTATGCGGAAAGAATCTCGAAAAGAAAAAAAAATTTTTTCGAAGGTTGAAAAATTCAAGATATAATCAATTTTTTTCCGTTCTTATTTGTGATAACTGGTTCTCTTTCATTTTGCTAGTTTGATTGCTATAGAAAAGCATATTATGCGGAAAGAATCTCGAAAAGAAAAACAAATTTTTTCAAAGTTTGGAAACATCATTAGAATCACTTTTTTTCCGTTCTTATTTGAGAAAACTGGTTCTCTTTCATTATACTAGTTTGATAGCCTTAGAAAAGAATATTATGCGGAAAGAATCTCGAAAAGAAAAAAATTTTTTTTCAAAGTTTGGAATCTTCATTAGAATCACTTTTTTTCCGTTCTTATTTGAGATAACTGGTTCTCTTTCATTATACTAGTGTGATAGCCATAGAAAAGCATATTATGCGGAAAGAATCTCGAAAAGAAAAAAATTTTTCTTCAAAGTTTGGTAACTTCATTAGAATCACTTTTTTTCCGTTCTTATTTGAGATAACTGGATCTCTTTCATTTTGCTACTTTGATAGCTGTAGAAAAGCATATTATGCGGAAAGAATCTCGAAAAGAAAAAAAAAAATGTTCAAAGTTTGGAAACTTCATTAGAATCAGTTTTTTTCCGTTCTTATTTGAGATAACTGGTTTTCTTTCATTTTGATAGTTTGATAGCTGTAGAAAAGCATATTATGCGGAAAGAATCTCGAAAAGAAAAAAAAATTTTTTCGAAGGTTGAAAAATGCAATATATAATTAATTTTTTTCCGTTCTTATTTGTGATAACTGGTTCTCGTTCATTTTGCTAGTTTGATAGCTGTAGAAAAGCATATTATGCGGAAAGAATCTCGAAAAGAAAAAATTTTTTTTTCAAAGTTTGGAAACTTCATTAGATTCACCTTTTTTCGGTTCTTATTTGAGATAACTGGTTCTCTTTCATTATACTAGTTTGATAGCATTAGAAAAGCATATTATGCGGAAAGAATCTCGAAAAGAAAAAAAATATTTTTCAAAGTTTGGAAACTTCATTAGAATCAATTTTTTTCAGTTCTTATTTGAGATAACTGGTTCTCTTTCATTATACTACTTTGATAGCCTTAGAAAAGCATATTATGCGGAAAGAATCTCGAAAGGAAAAAAATTTTTTTTCAAAGTTTGGAAACTTCATTAGAATCACTTTTTTCGTTCTTATTTGAGATAACTGGTTCTCTTTCATTATACTAGTTTGATAGCCTTAGAAAAGCATATTATGCGGAAAGAATCTCGAAAAGAATAAAATTTTTTTCAAAGTTTGGAAACTTTATTAGAATCAATTTTTTTCCGTTCTTATTTGAGATAACTGGTTCTCTTTCATTATACTAGTTTGATAGCCTTAGAAAAGCATATTATGCGGAAATAATCTGGAAAAGAAAAAAGTTTTTTTTTGATGTTTGGAAACTTCATTAGAATCAGTTTTTTTCCGTTCTAATTTGAGATAACCGGTTTTCTTTCATTTTGATAGTTTGATAGCTGCAGAAAAGCATATTATGCGGAAAGAATCTCGAAAAGAAAACAAAATTTTTTTAAAGTTTGGAAACTTCATTAGAATTACTTTTTTTCCGTTCTTATTTGAGATAACTGGTTCTCTTTCATTTTGCTAGTTTGATAGCTGTAGAAAAGCATATAATGCGGAAAGAATCTCGAAAAGAAAAAAAAATTTTTTCAAAGTTTGGAAACTTCTTTAGAATCAATTTTTTTCCGTTCTTATTTGAGATAACTGGTTCTCATTCATTATACTAATTTGATAGCCTTAGAAAAGCATATTATGCGCAAAGAATCTCGAAAAGAAAAACAAATTTTTTCAAAGTTTGGAAACATCATTAGACTCACTTTTTTTCCGTTCTTATTTGAGATAACTGGTTCTCTTTCATTATACTAGTTTGATAGCCTTAGAAAAGAATATTATGCGGAAAGAATCTCGAAAAGAAAAAAATTTTTTTTCAGTTTTGAAACTTCATTAGAATCACTTTTTTTCCGTTCTTATTTGAGTAAATGGTTCTCTTTCATTATACTAGTTTGATAGTCTTAGAAAAGCATATTATGCGGAAAGAATCTCGAAAAGAAAAAAATTTTTTTTCAAAGTTTGGAAACTTCATTAGAATCACTTTTTTTCCGTTCTTATTTGAGATAACTGGTTGTCTTTCATTATACTAGTTTGATAGCCTTAGAAAAGCATATTATACGGAAAGATTCTCGAAAAGAAAAAAAATTTTTTTCAAAGTTTGGAAACTTCATTAGAATCACTTATTTTCCCTTCTTATTTGAGATAACTGGATCTCTTTCATTTTGCTAGTTTGATAGCTGTAGAAAAGCATATTATGCGGAAAGAATCTCGAAAAGAAATAAAATTTTTTCGAAGGTTGAAAAATCCAAGATATAATCAATTTTTTTACGTTCTTATTTGTGATAACTGCTTTTCTTTCATTTTGCTAGTTTGATAGCTGTAGAAAAGCATATTATGCTGAAAGAATCTCGAAAAGAAAAAAAATTTTTTTCAAAGTTTGGAAACTTCATTAGAATCAATTTTTTTCCGTTCTTATTTGAGATAACTGGTTCTCCTTCATTATACTAGTTTGATAGCCTTAGAAAAGCATATTATGCCGAAAGAATCTCTAAAAGAAAAAAAATTTTTTTTCAAAGTTTGGAAACTTCATTAGAATCACTTTTTTTCCGTTCTTATTTGAGATAACTGGTGCTCTTTCATTATACTAGTTTGATAGCCTTAGAAAAGCATATTATGCGGAAAGAATCTCGAAAAGAAATAAGTTTTTTTTTGATGTTTGGAAACTTCTTTAGAATCAATTTTTTTTTTCCGTTCTTATTTGAGATAACTGGTTATCTTTCATTATACTAGTTTGATAGCCTTAGAAAAGAATATTATGCGGAAAGAATCTCGAAAAGAAAAAAAATTTTTTTCAGTTTTGAAACTTCATTAGAATCACTTTTTTTCCGTTCTTATTTGAGTAAATGGTTCTCTTTCACTATACTAGTTTGATAGCCTTAGAAAAGCATATTATGCGGAAAGAATCTCGAAAAGAAAAAAATTTTTTTTAAAGTTTGGAAACTTCATTAGAATCACTTTTTTTCCGTTCTTATTTGAGATAACTGGTTCTCTTTCATTATACTAGTTTGATAGCCTTAGAAAAGCATATTATACGGAAAGAATCTCGAAAAGAAAAAAAAAAAATTTCCAAGGTTGAAAAATCCAAGATATAACCAATTTTTTTACGTTCTTATTTGTGATAACTGGTTCTCTTTCATTTTGCTAGTTGATAGCTGTAGAAAAGCATATTATGCGGAAAGAATCTCGAAAAGAAAAAAATTGTTTTTCAAAGTTTGGAAACTTCATTAGAATCACTTTTTTTCGGTTCTTATTTGAGATAACTGGTTCTCTTTCATTATACTAGTTTGATAGACTTAGAAAAGCATATTATGCGGAAAGAATCTCGAAAAGAATAAAAATTTTTTCAAAGTTTGGAAACTTCATTAGAATCAATTTTTTCCCGTTCTTATTTGAGATAACTGGTTCTCTTTCATTTTGCTAGTTTGATAGCTGTAGAAAAGCATATTATGCGGAAAGAATCTCGAAAAGAAAAAAAAATTTTTTTAAAGTTTGGAAACTTCATTAGAATCAATTTTTTTCCGTTCTTATTTGAGATAACTGGTTCTCTTTCATTATACTAGTTTGATAGCCTTAGAAAAGCATATTATGCGGAAAGAATCTCTAAAAGAAAAACATTTTGTTTTCAAAGTTTGGAACTTCATTAGAATCACTTTTTTTTCCGTTGTTATCTGAGATAACTGGTTCTCTTTCATTATACTAGTTTGATAGCCTTAGAAAAGCATATTATGCGGAAAGAATCTCGAAAAGAAAAACAAATTTTTTCAAAGTTTGGAAACATCATTAGGCTCACTTTTTTTCCGTTCTTATTTGAGATAACTGGTTCTCTTTCATTATACTAGTTTGATAGCCTTAGAAAAGAATATTATGCGGAAAGAATCTCGAAAAGAAAAAAATTTTTTTTCAGTTTTGAAACTTCATTAGAATCACTTTTTTTCCGTTCTTATTTGAGTAAATGGTTCTCTTTCATTATACTAGTTTGATAGCCTTAGAAAAGCATATTATGCGGAAAGAATCTCGAAAAGAAAAAAATTTTTTTTCAAAGTTTGGAAACTTCATTAGAATCACTTTTTTTCCGTTCTTATTTGAGATAACTGGTTGTCTTTCATTATACTAGTTTGATAGCCTTAGAAAAGCATATTATACGGAAAGAATCTCGAAAAGAAAAAAATTTTTTTTCAAAGTTTGGAAACTTCATTAGAATCACTTATTTTCCGTTCTTATTTGAGATAACTGGATCTCTTTCATTTTGCTAGTTTGATAGCTGTAGAAAAGCATATTATGCGGAAAGAATCTCGAAAAGAAATAAAATTTTTTCGAAGGTTGAAAAATCCAAGATATAATCAATTTTTTTACGTTCTTATTTGTGATAACTGCTTTTCTTTCATTTTGCTAGTTTGATAGCTGTAGAAAAGCATATTATGCTGAAAGAATCTCGAAAAGAAAAAATATTTTTTTCAAAGTTTGGAAACTTCATTAGAATCAATTTTTTTCCGTTCTTATTTGAGATAACTGGTTCTCCTTCATTATACTAGTTTGATAGCCTTAGAAAAGCATATTATGCCGAAAGAATCTCTAAAAGAAAAAAAATTTTTTTTCAAAGTTTGGAAACTTCATTAGAATCACTTTTTTTCCGTTCTTATTTGAGATAACTGGTGCTCTTTCATTATACTAGTTTGATAGCCTTAGAAAAGCATATTATGCGGAAAGAATCTCGAAAAGAAATAAGTTTTTTTTTGAAGTTTGGAAACTTCTTTAGAATCAATTTTTTTTTTTCCGTTCTTATTTGAGATAACTGGTTATCTTTCATTATACTAGTTTGATAGCCTTAGAAAAGAATATTATGCGGAAAGAATCTCGAAAAGAAAAAAAATTTTTTTCAGTTTTGAAACTTCATTAGAATCACTTTTTTTCCGTTCTTATTTGAGTAAATGGTTCTCTTTCATTATACTAGTTTGATTGCCTTAGAAAAGCATATTATGCGGAAAGAATCTCGAAAAGAAAAAATTTTTTTTCAAAGTTTGGAAACTTCATTAGAATCACTTTTTTTCCGTTCTTATTTGAGATAACTGGTTCTCTTTCATTTTGCTAGTTGATAGCTGTAGAAAAGCATATTATGCGGAAAGAATCTCGAAAAGAAAAAAATTGTTTTTCAAAGTTTGGACACTTCATTAGAATCACTTTTTTTCCGTTCTTATTTGAGATAACTGGTTCTCTTTCATTATACTAGTTTGATAGCCTTAGAAAAGCATATTATGCGGAAAGAATCTCGAAAAGAAAAAAAATTTTTTCAAAGTTTGGAAACTTCATTAGAATCACTTTTTTTTCCGTTCTTATTTGAGATAACTGGTTCTCTTTCATTATACTAGTTTGATAGCCTTTGAAAAGCATATTATGCGGAAAGAATCTCGAAAAGAATAAAAAATTTTTCAAAGTTTGGAAACTTCATTAGAATCAATTTTTTCCCGTTCTTATTTGAGATAACTGGTTCTCTTTTATTTTGCTAGTTTGATAGCTGTAGAAAAGCATATTATGCGGAAAGAATCTCGAAAAGAAAAAAAAATTTTTTTAAAGTTTGGAAACTTCATTAGAATCAATTTTTTTCCGTTCTTATTTGAGATAACTGGTTCTCTTTCATTATACTAGTTTGATAGCCTTAGAAAAGCATATTATGCGGAAAGAATCTCTAAATGAAAAACATTTTGTTTTCAAAGTTTGGAAACTTCATTAGAATCACTTTTTTTTCCGTTGTTATCTGAGATAACTGGTTCTCTTTCATTATACTAGTTTGATAGCCTTAGAAAAGCATATTATGCGGAAAGAATCTCGAAAAGAAAAACAAATTTTTTCAAAGTTTGGAAACATCATTAGACTCACTTTTTTTCCGTTCTTATTTGAGATAACTGGTTCTCTTTCATTATACTAGTTTGATAGCCTTAGAAAAGAATATTATGCGGAAAGAATCTCGAAAAGAAAAAAATTTTTTTTCAGTTTTGAAACTTCATTAGAATCACTTTTTTTCCGTTCTTATTTGAGTAAATGGTTCTCTTTCATTATACTAGTTTGATAGCCTTAGAAAAGCATATTATGCGGAAAGAATCTCGAAAAGAAAAAAATTTTTTTTCAAAGTTTGGAAACTTCATTAGAATCACTTTTTTTCCGTTCTTATTTGAGATAACTGGTTGTCTTTCATTATACTAGTTTGATAGCCTTAGAAAAGCATATTATACGGAAAGAATCTCGAAAAGAAAAAAAATTTTTTTCAAAGTTTGGAAACTTCATTAGAATCACTTATTTTCCGTTCTTATTTGAGATAACTGGATCTCTTTCATTTTGCTAGTTTGATAGCTGTAGAAAAGCATATTATGCGGAAAGAATCTCGAAAAGAAATAAAATTTTTTCGAAGGTTGAAAAATCCAAGATATAATCAATTTTTTTACGTTCTTATTTGTGATAACTGCTTTTCTTTCATTTTGCTAGTTTGATAGCTGTAGAAAAGCATATTATGCTGAAAGAATCTCGAAAAGAAAAAAAATTTTTTTCAAAGTTTGGAAACTTCATTAGAATCAATTTTTTTCCGTTCTTATTTGAGATAACTGGTTCTCCTTCATTATACTAGTTTGATAGCCTTAGAAAAGCATATTATGCCGAAAGAATCTCTAAAAGAAAAAAAATTTTTTTTCAAAGTTTGGAAACTTCATTAGAATCACTTTTTTTCCGTTCTTATTTGAGATAACTGGTGCTCTTTCATTATACTAGTTTGATAGCCTTAGAAAAGCATATTATGCGGAAAGAATCTCGAAAAGAAATAAGTTTTTTTTTGATGTTTGGAAACTTCTTTAGAATCAATTTTTTTTTTTCCGTTCTTATTTGAGATAACTGGTTATCTTTCATTATACTAGTTTGATAGCCTTAGAAAAGAATATTATGCGGAAAGAATCTCGAAAAGAAAAAAAATTTTTTTCAGTTTTGAAACTTCATTAGAATCACTTTTTTTCCGTTCTTATTTGAGTAAATGGTTCTCTTTCATTATACTAGTTTGATAGCCTTAGAAAAGCATATTATGCGGAAAGAATCTCGAAAAGAAAAAAATTTTTTTCAAAGTTTGGAAACTTCATTAGAATCACTTTTTTTCCGTTCTTATTTGAGATAACTGGTTCTCTTTCATTATACTAGTTTGATAGCCTTAGAAAAGCATATTATACGGAAAGAATCTCGAAAAGAAAAAAAAAAAATTTCCAAGGTTGAAAAATCCAAGATATAACCAATTTTTTTACGTTCTTATTTGTGATAACTGGTTCTCTTTCATTTTGCTAGTTGATAGCTGTAGAAAAGCATATTATGCGGAAAGAATCTCGAAAAGAAAAAAATTGTTTTTCAAAGTTTGGAAACTTCATTAGAATCACTTTTTATCGGTTCTTATTTGAGATAACTGGTTCTCTTTCATTATACTAGTTTGATAGCCTTAGAAAAGCATATTATGCGGAAAGAATCTCGAAAAGAAAAAAAATTTTTTTCAAAGTTTGGAAACTTCATTAGAATCACTTTTTTTCCGTTCTTATTTGAGATAACTGGTTCTCTTTCATTATACTAGTTTGATAGCCTTAGAAAAGCATATTATGCGGAAAGAATCTCGAAAAGAATAAAAATTTTTTCAAAGTTTGGAAACTTGATTAGAATCAATTTTTTCCCGTTCTTATTTGAGATAACTGGTTCTCTTTCATTTTGCTAGTTTGATAGCTGTAGAAAAGCATATTATGCGGAAAGAATCTCGAAAAGAAAAAAAAATTTTTTTAAAGTTTGGAAACTTCATTAGAATCAATTTTTTTCCGTTCTTATTTTAGATAACTGGTTCTCTTTCATTATACTAGTTTGATAGCCTTAGAAAAGCATATTATGCGGAAAGAATCTCTAAAAGAAAAACATTTTGTTTTCAAAGTTTGGAAACTTCATTAGAATAACTTTTTTTTCCGTTGTTATCTGAGATAACTGGTTCTCTTTCATTATACTAGTTTGATAGCCTTAGAAAAGCATATTATGCGGAAAGAATCTCGAAAAGAAAAAAAATTTTTTTTCAAAGTTTGGAAACTTCATTAGAATCAGTTTTTTTCCGTTCTAATTTGAGATAACTGGTTTTCTTTCATTTTGATAGTTTGATAGCTGTAGAAAAGCATATTATGCGGAAAGAATCTCGAAAAGAAAAAAAAAATTTTTCAAAGTTTGGTAACTTCATTAGAATCAATTTTTTTCCGTTCTTATTTGAGATAACTGGTTATCTTTCATTATACTAGTTTGATAGCCTTAGAAAAGCATAATTTGCGGAAATAATCTCGAAAAAAAATTTTTTTTTTCAAAGTTTGGAAACTTCATTAGAATCACTTTTTTTCCGTTCTTATTTGACATAACTGGTTCTCTTTCATTATACTAGTTTGATTGCTGTTGAAAAGCATATTATGCGGAAAGAATCTCGAAAAGAAAAAAAAAATTTTTCAAAGTTTGGAAACTTCATTAGAATCACTTTTTTTCCGTTCTTATTTGAGATAACTGGTTCTCTTTCATTTTGCTAGTTTGATAGCTGTAGAAAAGCATATTATGCGGAAAGAATCTGGAAAAGAAAAAAAAATTTTTTCAAAGTTTGGAAACTTCATTAGAATCAATTTTTTTCCGTTCTTATTTGAGATAATTGGTTCTCTTTCATTATACTAGTTTGATAGCCTTAGAAAAGCACATTATGCGGAAAGAATCTCTAAAAGAAAAACATTTTGTTTTCAAAGTTTGGAAACTTCATTAGAATCACTTTTTTTCCGTTGTTATTTGAGATAACTGGTTCTCTTTCATTATACTAGTTTGATAGCCTTAGAAAAGCATATTATGCGGAAAGAATCTCGAAAAGAAAAAAAATTTTTTTTCAAAGTTTCGAAACTTCATTAGAATCAGTTTTTTTCCGTTCTAATTTGAGATAACTGGTTTTCTTTCATTTTGATAGTTTGATAGCTGTAGAAAAGCATATTATGCGGAAAGAATCTCGAAAAGAAAAAAATTTTTTTTCAAAGTTTGGAAACTTCATTAGAATCACTTTTTTCCGGTTCTTATTTGAGATAACTGGTTCTCTTTCATTATACTAGTTTCATAGCATTAGAAAAGCATATTATGCGGAAAATATCTCGAAAAGAAAAAAAATATTTTTCAAAGTTTGGAAACTTCATTAGAATCAATTTTTTTCAGTTCTTATTTGAGATAACTGGTTCTCTTTCATTATACCAGTTTGATAGCCTCAGAAAAGCATATTATGCGGAAAGAATCTCGAAAAGAAAAAAATTTTTTTTCAAAGTTTGGAAACTTCAATAGAATCACTTTTTTTCCGTTCTTATTTGAGATAACTGCTTCTCTTTCATTATACTAGTTTGATAGCCTTAGAAAAGCATATTATGCAGAAAGAATCTCGAAAAGAAAAAAAAATTTTTTCAAAGTTTGGAAACTTCATTAGAATCAGTTTTTTTCCGTTCTTATTTTAGATAACTGGTTCTCTTTCATTATACTAGTTTGATAGCCTTAGAAAAGCATATTGTGCGGAAAAAATCTCGAAAAGAAAAAAATTTTTTTTTCAAAGTTTGGTAACTTCTTTAGAATCACTTTTTTTCCGTTCATTTTTGAGATAACTGGTTCTCTTTCATTTTGCTAGTTTCATAGCTGTAGAAAAGCATATTATGCGGAAAGAATCTCGAAAAGAAAAAAAAATTTTTCAAAGTTTGGAAACTTCATTAGAATCAATTTTTTTCCGTTCTTATTTGAGATAACTGGTTTTCTTTCATTTTGATAGTTTGATAGCTGTAGAAAAGCATATTATGCGGAAAGAATCTCGAAAAGAAAAAAATTTTTTTTCAAAGTTTGGAAACTTCATTAGAATCACTTTTTTTCCGTTCTTATTTGAGATAACTGGTTCTCTTTCATTTTGCTAGTTTGATAGCTGTAGAAAAGCATATAATGCGGAAAGAATCTCGAAAAGAAAAAAAAATTTTTTCAAAGTTTGGAAACTTCATTAGAATCAATTTTTTTCCGTTCTTATTTGAGATAATTGGTTCTCTTTCATTACACTAGTTTGATAGCCTTAGAAAAGCATATTATGCGGAAAGAATCTCTAAAAGAAAAACATTTTGTTTTCAAAGTTTGGAAACTTCATTAGAATCACTTTTTTTCCGTTGTTATTTGAGGTAACTGGTTCTCTTTCATTATACTAGTTTGATAGCCTTAGAAAACCATATTATGCGGAAAGAATCTCGAAAAGAAAAAAAAAATTTTTCAAAGTTTGGTAACTTCATTAGAATCAATTTTTTTCCGTTCTTATTTGAGATAACTGGTTATCTTTCATTATACTAGTTTGATAGCCTTAGAAAAGCATAATTTGCGGAAATAATCTCGAAAAAAAATTTTTTTTTTCAAAGTTTGGAAACTTCATTAGAATCACTTTTTTTCCGTTCTTATTTGACATAACTGGTTCTCTTTCATTATACTAGTTTGATTGCTGTTGAAAAGCATATTATGCGGAAAGAATCTCGAAAAGAAAAAAAAAATTTTTCAAAGTTTGGAAACTTCATTAGAATCACTTTTTTTCCGTTCTTATTTGAGATAACTGGTTCTCTTTCATTTTGCTAGTTTGATAGCTGTAGAAAAGCATATTATGCGGAAAGAATCTCGAAAAGAAAAAAAAATTTTTTCAAAGTTTGGAAACTTCATTAGAATCAATTTTTTTCCGTTCTTATTTGAGATAATTGGTTCTCTTTCATTATACTAGTTTGATAGCCTTAGAAAAGCACATTATGCGGAAAGAATCTCTAAAAGAAAAACATTTTGTTTTCAAAGTTTGGAAACTTCATTAGAATCACTTTTTTTCCGTTGTTATTTGAGATAACTGGTTCTCTTTCATTATACTAGTTTGATAGCCTTAGAAAAGCATATTATGCGGAAAGAATCTCGAAAAGAAAAAAAATTTTTTTTCAAAGTTTGGAAACTTCATTAGAATCAGTTTTTTTCCGTTCTAATTTGAGATAACTGGTTTTCTTTCATTTTGATAGTTTGATAGCTGTAGAAAAGCATATTATGCGGAAAGAATCTCGAAAAGAAAAAAATTTTTTTTCAAAGTTTGGAAACTTCATTAGAATCACTTTTTTCCGGTTCTTATTTGAGATAACTGGTTCTCTTTCATTATACTAGTTTGATAGCATTAGAAAAGCATATTATGCGGAAAATATCTCGAAAAGAAAAAAAATATTTTTCAAAGTTTGGAAACTTCATTAGAATCAATTTTTTTCAGTTCTTATTTGAGATAACTGGTTCTCTTTCATTATACCAGTTTGATAGCCTCAGAAAAGCATATTATGCGGAAAGAATCTCGAAAAGAAAAAAATTTTTTTTCAAAGTTTGGAAACTTCAATAGAATCACTTTTTTTCCGTTCTTATTTGAGATAACTGCTTCTCTTTCATTATACTAGTTTGATAGCCTTAGAAAAGCATATTATGCAGAAAGAATCTCGAAAAGAATAAAATTTTTTTCAAAGTTTGGAAACTTCATTAGAATCAATTTTTTTCCTTTCTTATTTGAGATAACTGGTTCTCTTTCATTTTGCTAGTTTGATATCTGTAGAAAAGCATATTATGCGGAAAGAATCTCGAAAAGAAAAAAAAATTTTTCAAAGTTTGGAAACTTCATTAGAATCAATTTTTTTCCGTTCTTATTTGAGATAACTGGTTCTCTTTCATTATACTAGTTTGATAGCCTTAGAAAAGCATATTATGCGGAAAGAATCTCTAAAAGAAAAAAAATTTTTTTTCAAAGTATGGAAACTTCATTAGAATCACTTTTTTTCCGTTCTTATTTGAGATAACTGGTTCTCTATCATTTTGCTAGTTTGATAGCTGTAGAAAAGCATATAATGCGGAAAAAATCTCTAAAAGAAAAAAAAATTTTTTCAAAGTTTGGAAACTTCTTTAGAATCAATTTTTTTCCGTTCTTATTTGAGATAACTGGTTCTCATTCATTATACTAGTTTGATAGCCTTAGAAAAGCATATTATGCGCAAAGAATCTCGAAGAGAAAAACAAATTTTTTCAAAGTTTGGAAACTTCATTAGACTCACTTTTTTTCCGTTCTTATTTGAGATAACTGGTTCTCTTTCATTATACTAGTTTGATAGCCTTAGAAAAGAATATTATGCGGAAAGAATCTCGAAAAGAAAAAAATTTTTTTTCAGTTTTCAAACTTCATTAGAATCACTTTTTTTCCGTTCTTATTTGAGTAAATGGTTCTCTTTCATTATACTAGTTTGATAGCCTTAGAAAAGCATATTATGCGGAAAGAATCTCGAAAAAAAATTTTTTTTCAAAGTTTGGAAACTTCATTAGAATCACTTTTTTCCGTTCTTATTTGAGATAACTGGTTCTCTTTTATTTTGCTAGTTTGATAGCTGTAGAAAAGCATATAATGCGGAAAGAATCTCGAAAAGAAAAAAAAATTGTTCAAAGTTTGGAAACTTCATTAGAATCAATTTTTTTCCGTTCTTATTTGAGATAACTGGTTCTCATTCATTATACTAGTTTGATAGCCTTAGAAAAGCATATTATGCGGAAAGAGTCTCGAAAAGAAAAACAAATCTTTTCAAAGTTTGGAAACTTCATTAGAATCACTCTTTTTCCGTTCTTATTTGAGATAACTGGTTCTCTTTCATTATACTAGTTTGATAGCCTTAGAAAAGCATATAATGCGGAAAAAATCTCTAAAAGAAAAAAAAAATTTTTCAAAGTTTGGAAACTTCTTTAGAATCAATTTTTTTCCGTTCTTATTTGAGATAACTGGTTCTCATTCAATATACTAGTTTGATAGCCTTAGAAAAGCATATTATGCGCAAAGAATCTCGAAGAGAAAAACAAATTTTTTCAAAGTTTGGAAACTTCATTAGACTCACTTTTTTTCCGTTCTTATTTGAGATAACTGGTTCTCTTTCATTATACTAGTTTGATAGCCTTAGAAAAGAATATTATGCGGAAAGAATCTCGAAAAGAAAAAAATTTTTTTTCAAAGTTTGGAAACTTCATTAGAATTTTTTTTCCGTTCTTATTTGAAATAACTGGTTCTCTTTCATTATACTAGTTTGATAGCCTTGGAAAAGCATATTATGCGGAAAGAATCTCGAAAAGAAAAAACTTTTTTTCAAAGTTTGGAAACTTCATTAGAATCACTTTTTTTCCGTTCTTATTTGAGATTACTGGTTCTCTTTCATTATACTAGTTTGATTGCTGTTGAAAAGCATATTATGCGGAAAGAATCTCGAAAAGAAAAAAAATATTTTTCAAAGTTTGGAAACTTCATTAGAATCACTTTTTTTCCGTTCTTATTTGAGATAACTAGTTCTCTTTCATTTTGCTAGTTTGATAGCTGTAGAAAAGCATATAATGCGGAAAGAATCTCGAAAAGAAAAAAAAATTTTTTCAAAGTTTGGAAACTTCATTAGAATCAGTTTTTTTCCGTTCTTATTTTAGATAACTGGTTCTCTTTCATTATACTAGTTTGATAGCCTTAGAAAAGCATATTGTGCGGAAAAAATCTCGAAAAGAAAAAAATTTTTTTTTCAAAGTTTGGTAACTTCTTTAGAATCACTTTTTTTCCGTTCATTTTTGAGATAACTGGTTCTCTTTCATTTTGCTAGTTTCATAGCTGTAGAAAACCATATTATGCGGAAAGAATCTCGAAAAGAAAAAAAAATTTTTCAAAGTTTGGAAACTTCATTAGAATCAATTTTTTTCCGTTCTTATTTGAGATAACTGGTTTTCTTTCATTTTGATAGTTTGATAGCTGTAGAAAAGCATATTATGCGGAAAGAATCTCGAAAAGAAAAAAATTTTTTTTCAAAGTTTGGAAACTTCATTAGAATCACTTTTTTTCCGTTCTTATTTGAGATAACTGGTTCTCTTTCATTTTGCTAGTTTGATAGCTGTAGAAAAGCATATAATGCGGAAAGAATCTCGAAAAGAAAAAAAAATTTTTTCAAAGTTTGGAAACTTCATTAGAATCAATTTTTTTCCGTTCTTATTTGAGATAATTGGTTCTCTTTCATTATACTAGTTTGATAGCCTTAGAAAAGCATATTATGCGGAAAGAATCTCTAAAAGAAAAACATTTTGTTTTCAAAGTTTGGAAACTTCATTAGAATCACTTTTTTTCCGTTGTTATTTGAGGTAACTGGTTCTCTTTCATTATACTAGTTTGATAGCCTTAGAAAACCATATTATGCGGAAAGAATCTCGAAAAGAAAAAAAATTTTTTTTCAAAGTTTGGAAACTTCATTAGAATCAGTTTTTTTCCGTTCTAATTTGAGATAACTGGTTTTCTTTCATTTTGATAGTTTGATAGCTGTAGAAAAGCATATTATGCGGAAAGAATCTCGAAAAGAAAAAAATTTTTTTTCAAAGTTTGGAAACTTCATTAGAATCACTTTTTTCCGGTTCTTATTTGAGATAACTGGTTCTCTTTCATTATACTAGTTTGATAGCATTAGAAAAGCATATTATGCGGAAAATATCTCGAAAAGAAAAAAAATATTTTTCAAAGTTTGGAAACTTCATTAGAATCAATTTTTTTCAGTTCTTATTTAAGATAACTGGTTCTCTTTCATTATACCAATTTGATAGCCTCAGAAAAGCATATTATGCGGAAAGAATCTCGAAAAGAAAAAAATTTTTTTTCAAAATTTGGAAACTTCAATATAATCACTTTTTTTCCGTTCTTATTTGAGATAACTGCTTCTCTTTCATTATTCTAGTTTGATAGCCTTAGAAAAGCATATTATGCAGAAAGAATCTCGAAAAGAATAAAATTTTTTTCAAAGTTTGGAAACTTCATTAGAATCAATTTTTTTCCGTTCTTATTTGAGATAACTGGTTCTCTTTCATTTTGCTAGTTGATATCTGTAGAAAAGCATAATATGCGGAAAGAATCTCGAAAAGAAAAAAAAATTTTTCAAAGTTTGGAAACTTCATTAGAATCAATTTTTTTCCGTTCTTATTTGAGATAATTGGTTCTCTTTCATTATACTAGTTTGATAGCCTTAGAAAAGCATATTATGCGGAAAGAATCTCTAAAAGAAAAAAAATTTTTTTTCAAAGTATGGAAACTTCATTAGAATCACTTTTTTTCCGTTCTTATTTGAGATAACTTGTTCTCTTTCATTATACTAGTTTGATAGCTGTAGAAAAGCATATTATGCGGAAAGAATCTCGAAAAGAAAAAAAAATTTTTTTTAAAGTTTGGAAACTTCATTAGAATCACTTTTTTCCGTTCTTATTTGAGATAACTGGTTCTCTATCATTTTGCTAGTTTGATAGCTGTAGAAAAGCATATAATGCGGAAAAAATCTCTAAAAGAAAAAAAAATTTTTTCAAAGTTTGGAAACTTCTTTAGAATCAATTTTTTTCCGTTCTTATTTGAGATAACTGGTTCTCATTCATTATACTAGTTTGATAGCCTTAGAAAAGCATATTATGCGCAAAGAATCTCGAAGAGAAAAACAAATTTTTTCAAAGTTTGGAAACTTCATTAGACTCACTTTTTTTCCGTTCTTATTTGAGATAACTGGTTCTCTTTCATTATACTAGTTTGATAGCCTTAGAAAAGAATATTATGCGGAAAGAATCTCGAAAAGAAAAAAAATTTTTTTCAGATTTCAAACTTCATTAGAATCACTTTTTTTCCGTTCTTATTTGAGTAAATGGTTCTCTTTCATTATACTAGTTTGATAGCCTTAGAAAAGCATATTATGCGGAAAGAATCTCGAAAAAAATTTTTTTTTCAAAGTTTGGAAACTTCATTAGAATCACTTTTTTCCGTTCTTATTTGAGATAACTGGTTCTCTTTCATTTTGCTAGTTTGATAGCTGTAGAAAAGCATATAATGCGGAAAGAATCTCGAAAAGAAAAAAAAATTGTTCAAAGTTTGGAAACTTCATTAGAATCAATTTTTTTCCGTTCTTATTTGAGATAACTGGTTCTCATTCATTATACTAGTTTGATAGCCTTAGAAAAGCATATTATGCGGAAAGAGTCTCGAAAAGAAAAACAAATCTTTTCAAAGTTTGGAAACTTCATTAGAATCACTCTTTTTCCGTTCTTATTTGAGATAACTGGTTCTCTTTCATTATACTAGTTTGATAGCCTTAGAAGAGCATATAATGCGGAAAAAATCTCTAAAAGAAAAAAAAAATTTTTCAAAGTTTGGAAACTTCTTTAGAATCAATTTTTTTCCGTTCTTATTTGAGATAACTGGTTCTCATTCAATATACTAGTTTGATAGCCTTAGAAAAGCATATTATGCGCAAAGAATCTCGAAGAGAAAAACAAATTTTTTCAAAGTTTGGAAACTTCATTAGACTCACTTTTTTTCCGTTCTTATTTGAGATAACTGGTTCTCTTTCATTATACTAGTTTGATAGCCTTAGAAAAGAATATTATGCGGAAAGAATCTCGAAAAGAAAAAAATTTTTTTTCAAAGTTTGGAAACTTCATTAGAATTTTTTTTCCGTTCTTATTTGAAATAACTGGTTCTCTTTCATTATACTAGTTTGATAGCCTTGGAAAAGCATATTATGCGGAAAGAATCTCGAAAAGAAAAAAAAATTTTTTCAAAGTTTGGAAACTTCATTAGAATCAGTTTTTTTCCGTTCTTATTTTAGATAACTGGTTCTCTTTCATTATACTAGTTTGATAGCCTTAGAAAAGCATATTGTGCGGAAAAAATTTCGAAAAGAAAAAAATTTTTTTTTCAAAGTTTGGTAACTTCTTTAGAATCACTTTTTTTCCGTTCATTTTTGAGATAACTGGTTCTCTTTCATTTTGCTAGTTTCATAGCCTTAGAAAAGCATAGTATGCGGAAAGAATCTCGAAAAGAAAAAAAAATTTTTCAAAGTTTGGAAACTTCATTAGAATCAATTTTTTTCCGTTCTTATTTGAGATAACTGGTTTTCTTTCATTTTGATTGTTTGATAGCTGTAGAAAAGCATATTATGCGGAAAGTATCTCGAAAAGAAAAAAATTTTTTTTCAAAGTTTGGAAACTTCATTAGAATCACTTTTTTTCCGTTCTTATTTGAGATAACTGGTTCTCTTTCATTTTGCTAGTTTGATAGCTGTAGAAAAGCATATAATGCGGAAAGAATCTCGAAAAGAAAAAAAAATTTTTTCAAAGTTTGGAAACTTCATTAGAATCAATTTTTTTCCGTTCTTATTTGAGATAATTGGTTCTCTTTCATTATACTAGTTTGATAGCCTTAGAAAAGCATATTATGCGGAAAGAATCTCTAAAAGAAAAACATTTTGTTTTCAAAGTTTGGAAACTTCATTAGAATCACTTTTTTTCCGTTGTTATTTGAGATAACTGGTTCTCTTTCATTATACTAGTTTGATAGCCTTAGAAAAGCATATTATGCGGAAAGAATCTCGAAAAGAAAAAAAAATTTTTTTCAAAGTTTGGAAACTTCATTAGAATCAGTTTTTTTCCGTTCTAATTTGAGATAACTGGTTTTCTTTCATTTTGATAGTTTGATAGCTGTAGAAAAGCATATTATGCGGAAAGAATCTCGAAAAGAAAAAAATTTTTTTTCAAAGTTTGGAAACTTCATTAGAATCACTTTTTTCCGGTTCTTATTTGAGATAACTGGTTCTCTTTCATTATACTAGTTTGATAGCATTAGAAAAGCATATTATGCGGAAAATATCTCGAAAAGAAAAAAAATATTTTTCAAAGTTTGGAAACTTCATTAGAATCAATTTTTTTCAGTTCTTATTTGAGATAACTGGTTCTCTTTCATTATACCAATTTGATAGCCTCAGAAAAGCATATTATGCGGAAAGAATCTCGAAAAGAAAAAAATTTTTTTTCAAAGTTTGGAAACTTCAATAGAATCACTTTTTTTCCGTTCTTATTTGAGATAACTGCTTCTCTTTCATTATACTAGTTTGATAGCCTTAGAAAAGCATATTATGCAGAAAGAATCTCGAAAAGAATAAAAATTTTTTCAAAGTTTGGAAACTTCATTAGAATCAATTTTTTTCCGTTCTTATTTGAGATAACTGGTTCTCTTTCATTTTGCTAGTTTGATATCTGTAGAAAAGCATATTATGCGGAAAGAATCTCGAAAAGAAAAAAAAATTTTTCAAAGTTTGGAAACTTCATTAGAATCAATTTTTTTCCGTTCTTATTTGAGATAACTGGTTCTCTTTCATTATACTAGTTTGATAGCCTTAGAAAAGCATATTATGCGGAAAGAATCTCTAAAAGAAAAAAAATTTTTTTTCAAAGTATGGAAACTTCATTAGAATCACTTTTTTTCCGTTCTTATTTGAGATAACTTGTTCTCTTTCATTATACTAGTTTGATAGCTGTAGAAAAGCATATTATGCGGAAAGAATCTCGAAAAGAAAAAAAAATTTTTTTTAAAGTTTGGAAACTTCATTAGAATCACTTTTTTCCGTTCTTATTTGAGATAACTGGTTCTCTATCATTTTGCTAGTTTGATAGCTGTAGAAAAGCATATAATGCGGAAAAAATCTCTAAAAGAAAAAAAAATTTTTTCAAAGTTTGGAAACTTCTTTAGAATCAATTTTTTTCCGTTCTTATTTGAGATAACTGGTTCTCATTCATTATACTAGTTTGATAGCCTTAGAAAAGCATATTATGCGCAAAGAATCTCGAGGAGAAAAACAAATTTTTTCAAAGTTTGGAAACTTCATTAGACTCACTTTTTTTCCGTTCTTATTTGAGATAACTGGTTCTCTTTCATTATACTAGTTTGATAGCCTTAGAAAAGAATATTATGCGGAAAGAATCTCGAAAAGAAAAAAATTTTTTTTCAGTTTTCAAACTTCATTAGAATCACTTTTTTTCCGTTCTTATTTGAGTAAATGGTTCTCTTTCATTATACTAGTTTGATAGCCTTAGAAAAGCATATTATGCGGAAAGAATCTCGAAAAAAAATTTTTTTTCAAAGTTTGGAAACTTCATTAGAATCACTTTTTTCCGTTCTTATTTGAGATAACTGGTTCTCATTCAATATACTAGTTTGATAGCCTTAGAAAAGCATATTATGCGCAAAGAATCTCGAAGAGAAAAACAAATTTTTTCAAAGTTTGGAAACTTCATTAGACTCACTTTTTTTCCGTTCTTATTTGAGATAACTGGTTCTCTTTCATTATACTAGTTTGATAGCCTTAGAAAAGAATATTATGTGGAAAGAATCTCGAAAAGAAAAAAATTTTTTTTCAAAGTTTGGAAACTTCATTAGAATTTTTTTTCCGTTCTTATTTGAAATAACTGGTACTCTTTCATTATACTAGTTTGATAGCCTTGGAAAAGCATATTATGCGGAAAGAATCTCGAAAAGAAAAAAATTTTTTTCAAAGTTTGGAAACTTCATTAGAATCACTTTTTTTCCGTTCTTATTTGAGATTACTGGTTCTCTTTCATTATACTAGTTTGATTGCTGTTGAAAAGCATATTATGCGGAAAGAATCTCGAAAAGAAAAAAAAAATTTTTCAAAGTTTGGAAACTTCATTAGAATCACTTTTTTTCCGTTCTTATTTGAGATAACTGGTTCTCTTTCATTTTGCTAGTTTGATAGCTGTAGAAAAGCATATAATGCGGAAAGAATCTCGAAAAGAAAAAAAAATTTTTTCAAAGTTTGGAAACTTCATTAGAATCAGTTTTTTTCCGTTCTTATTTTAGATAACTGGTTCTCTTTCATTATACTAGTTTGATAGCCTTAGAAAAGCATATTGTGCGGAAAAAATCTCGAAAAGAAAAAAATTTTATTTTCAAAGTTTGATAACTTCTTTAGAATCACTTTTTTTCCGTTCATTTTTGAGATAACTGGTTCTCTTTCATTTTGCTAGTTTCATAGCTGTAGAAAAGCATATTATGCGGAAAGAATCTGGAAAAGAAAAAAAATTTTTCAAAGTTTGGAAACTTCATTAGAATCAATTTTTTTCCGTTCTTATTTGAGATAACTGGTTCTCTTTCATTATACTAGTTTGATAGCCTTAGAAAAGCATATTATGCGGAAAGAATCTCTAAAAGAAAAAAAATTTTTTTTCAAAGTATGGAAACTTCATTAGAATCACTTTTTTTCCGTTCTTATTTGAGATAACTTGTTCTCTTTCATTATACTAGTTTGATAGCTGTAGAAAAGCATATTATGCGGAAAGAATCTCGAAAAGAAAAAAAAATTTTTTTTAAAGTTTGGAAACTTCATTAGAATCACTTTTTTCCGTTCTTATTTGAGATAACTGGTTCTCTATGATTTTGCTAGTTTGATAGCTGTAGAAAAGCATATAATGCGGAAAAAATCTCTAAAAGAAAAAAAAAATTTTTCAAAGTTTGGAAACTTCTTTAGAATCAATTTTTTTCCGTTCTTATTTGAGATAACTGGTTCTCATTCATTATACTAGTTTGATAGCTTTAGAAAAGCATATTATGCGCAAAGAATCTCGAAGAGAAAAACAAATTTTTTCAAAGTTTGGAAACTTCATTAGACTCACTTTTTTTCCGTTCTTATTTGAGATAACTGGTTCTCTTTCATTATACTAGTTTGATAGCCTTAGAAAAGAATATTATGCGGAAAGAATCTCGAAAAGAAAAAAATTTTTTTTCAGTTTTCAAACTTCATTAGAATCACTTTTTTTCCGTTCTTATTTGAGTAAATGGTTCTCTTTCATTATACTAGTTTGATAGCCTTAGAAAAGCATATTATGCGGAAAGAATCTCGAAAAAATTTTTTTTTTCAAAGTTTGGAAACTTCATTAGAAACACTTTTTTTCCGTTCTTATTTGACATAACTGGTTCTCTTTCATTATACTAGTTTAATTGCTGTTGAAAAGCATATTATGCGGAAAGAATCTCGAAAAGAAAAAAAATTTTTTCAAAGTTTGGAAACTTCATTAGAATCACTTTTTTTCCGTTCTTATTTGAGATAACTGGTTCTCTTTCATTTTGCTAGTTTGATAGCTGTAGAAAAGCATATAATGCGGAAAGAATCTCGAAAAGAAAAAAAAATTGTTCAAAGTTTGGAAACTTCATTAGAATCAATTTTTTTCCGTTCTTATTTGAGATAACTGGTTCTCATTCATTATACTAGTTTGATAGCCTTAGAAAAGCATATTATGCGGAAAGAGTCTCGAAAAGAAAAACAAATCTTTTCAAAGTTTGGAAACTTCATTAGAATCAATTTTTTTCCGTTCTTATTTGAGATAACTGGTTCTCTTTCATTTTGCTAGTTTGATAGCTGTAGAAAAGCATATAATGCGGAAAGAATCTCGAAAAGAAAAAAAAAATTGTTCAAAGTTTGGAAACTTCATTAGAATCAATTTTTTTCCGTTCTTATTTGAGATAACTGGTTCTCATTCATTATACTAGTTTGATAGCCTTAGAAAAGCATATTATGCGGAAAGAGTCTCGAAAAGAAAAACAAATCTTTTCAAAGTTTGGAAACTTCATTAGAATCACTCTTTTTCCGTTCTTATTTGAGATAACTGGTTCTCTTTCATTATACTAGTTTGATAGCCTTAGAAAAGCATATTATGCGCAAAGAATCTCGAAAAGAAAAAAATTTTTTTTCAAAGTTTGGAAACTTCATTAGAATCACTTTTTTTCCGTTCTTATTTGAGATAACTGGTTCTCTTTCATTATTTAGTTTGATAGCCTTAGAAAAGCATATTATGCGGAAAGAATCTCGAAAAGAAAAAAATTTTTTTTCAAAGTTTGGAAACTTCATTAGAATCACTTTTTTTACGTTCTTATTTGAGATAACTGGTTTTCTTTCATTTTGCTAGTTTGATAGCTGTAAAAAAGCATATTATGCGGAAAGAATCTCGAAAAGAAAAAAAAATTTTTTCGAAGGTTGAAAAATCCAAGATATAATCAATTTTTTTCCGTTCTTATTTGTGATAACTGGTTCTCTTTCATTTTGCTAGTTTGATTGCTATAGAAAAGCATATTATGCGGAAAGAATCTCGAAAAGAAAAACAAATTTTTTCAAAGTTTGGAAACATCATTAGAATCACTTTTTTTCCGTTCTTATTTGAGAAAACTGGTTCTCTTTCATTATACTAGTTTGATAGCCTTAGAAAAGAATATTATGCGGAAAGAATCTCGAAAAGAAAAAATTTTTTTTTCAAAGTTTGGAATCTTCATTAGAATCACTTTTTTTCCGTTCTTATTTGAGATAACTGGTTCTCATTCATTATACTAGTTTGATAGCCTTAGAAAAGCATATTATGCGGAAAGAATCTCGAAAAGAAAAAAAAAATTTTTCAAAGTTTGGAAACTTCATTAGAATCAATTTTTTTCCGTTCTTATTTGAGATAACTGGTTCTCTTTCATTTTGCTAGTTTGATAGCTGTAGAAAAGCATAGTATGCGGAAAGAATCTCGAAAAGAAAAAAAAATTTTTTCAAAGTTTGGAAACTTCATTAGAATCAATTTTTTTCCGTTCTTATTTGAGATAACTGGTTCTCTTTCATTATACTAGTTTGATAGCTGTAGAAAAGCATATCATGCGGAAAGAATCTCGAAAAGAAAAAAATTTTTTATTTAAAGTTTGGAAACTTCATTAGAATCACTTTTTTTCCCTTCTTATTTGAGATAACTGGTTCTCTTTCATTTTGCTAGTTTGATAGCTGTAGAAAAGCATATAAGGCGGAAAGAATCTCGAAAAGAAAAAAAAATTTTTTCAAAGTTTGGAAATTTCATTAGAATCAATTTTTTTCCGTTCTTATTTGAGATAACTGGTTCTCATTCATTATACTAATTTGATAGGCTTAGAAAAGCATATTGTGCGGAGAGAATCTCAAAAAGAAAAACAAATTTTTCAAAGTTTGGAAACTTCTTTAGAATCACTTTTTTTTCCGTTCTTATTTGAGATAACTGGTTCTCTTTCATTATACTAGTTTGATAGCCTTAGAAAAGAATATTATGTGGAAAGAATCTCGAAAAGAAAAAAATTTTTTTTCAGTTTTGAAACTTCATTAGAATCACTTTTTTTCCGTTCTTATTTCAGTAAATGGTTCTCTTTCATTATACTAGTTTGATAGCCTTAGAAAAGCATATTATGCGGAAACAATCTCGAAAAGAAAAAAAAAAATTTTTCAAAGTTTGGAAACTTCATTTGAAACACTTTTTTTCCGTTCTTATTTGAGATAACTGGTTCTCTTTCATTTTGCTAGTTTGATAGCTGTAGAAAAGCATATAATGCGGAAAGAATCTCGAAAAGAAAAAAAAATTTTTTCAAAGTTTGGAAACTTCATTAGAATCAATTTTTTTCCGTTCTTATTTGAGATAACTGGTTCTCTTTCATTATACTAGTTTGATAGCCATAGAAAAGCATATTATGCGGAAAGAATCTCGAAAAGAAAATAAAATTTTTTTCAAAGTTTGGAAACTTCATTAGAATCACTTTCTTTCCGTTCTTATTTCAGATAACTGGTTCTCTTTCATTATACTAGTTTGATAGCCTTAGAACAGCATATTGTACGGAAAGAATCTCGAAAAGAAAAAAATTTTTCTTCAAAGTTTGGAAACTTCATTAGAATCACTTTTTTTCCGTTCTTATTTGAGATAACTGGATCTCTTTCATTTTGCTAGTTTGATAGCTGTAGAAAAGCATATTATGCGGAAAGAATCTCGAAAAGAAAAAAAAAATATTTCAAAGTTTGGAAACGTCATTATAATCAGTTTTTTTCCGTTCTTATTTGAGATAACTGGTTTTCTTTCATTTTGATACTTTGATAGCTGTAGAAAAGCATATTATGCGGAAAGAATCTCGAAGAGAAAAAAAAATTTTTCGAAGGTTGAAAAATCCAAGATATAATCAATTTTTTTCCGTTCTTATTTGTGATATTTGGTTCTCGTTCATTTTGCTAGTTTGATAGCTGTAAAAAAGCATATTATGCGGAAAGAATCTCGAAAAGAAAAAAATTTTTTTTCAAAGTTTGGAAACTTCATTAGAATCACTTTTCTCCGGTTCTTATTTGAGATAACTGGTTCTCTTTCATTATACTAGTTTGATAGCATTAGAAAAGCATATTATGCGGAAAATATCTCGAAAAGAAAAAAAATATTTTTCAAAGTTTGGAAACTTCATTAGAATCAATTTTTTTCAGTTCTTATTTGAGATAACTGGTTCTCTTTCATTATACTAGTTTGATAGCCTTAGAAAAGCATATTATGCGGAAAGAATCTCGAAAAGATTAAAATTTTTTTTCAAAGTTTGGAAACTTCATTAGAATCACTTTTTTTCCGTACTTATTTGAGATAACTGCTTCTCTTTCATTATACTGGTTTGATAGCCTTAGAAAAGCATATTATGCGGAAAGAATCTCGAAAAGTATAAAATTTTTTTCAAAGTTTGGAAACTTTATTAGTATCACTTTTTTTCGGTTCTTATTTGTGATAACTGCTTTTATTTCATTTTGCTAGTTTGATAGCTGTAGAAAAGCATATTATGCTGAAAGAATCTCGAAAAGAAAAAAAAATTTTTTCAAAGTTTGGAAACTTCATTAGAATCAATTTTTTTCCGTTCTTATTTGAGATAACTGGTTCTCTTTCATTATACCAGTTTGATAGCCTTAGAAAAGCATATTATGACGAAAGAATCTCTAAAATAAAAAAAAAATTTTTTCAAAGTTTGGAAACTTCATTAGAATCACTTTTTTCCCGTTCTTATTTGAGATAACTGGTTCTCTTTCATTATACTAGTTTGATAGCCTTAGAAAAGCATATTATGCGGAAAGAATCTCGAAAAGAAAAAAGTTTTTTTTTGATGTTTGGAAACTTCATTAGTATCAGTTTTTTTCCGTTCTAATTTGAGATAACTGGTTTTCTTTCATTTTGATAGTTTGATAGCTGTAGAAAAGCATATTATGCGGAAAGAATCTCTAAAGAAAAAAAAATTTTTTCAAAGTTTGGAAACTTCATTAGAATAAATTTTTTTCCGTTCTTATTTGAGATAACTGGTTCTCTTTCATTATACTAGTTTGATAGCTGTAGAAAACCATATTATGCGGAAAGAATCTCGAAAAGAAAAAAAATTTTTTTTTAAAGTTTGGAAACTTCATTAGAATCACTTTTTTTCCGTTCTTATTTGAGATAACTGGTTCTCTATCATTTTGCTAGTTTGATAGCTGTAGAAAAGCATATAATGCGGAAAGAATCTCGAAAAGAAAAAAAAATTTTTTCAAAGTTTGGAAACTTCTTTAAAATCAATTTTTTTTCCGTTCTTATTTGAGATAACTGGTTCTCATTCAGTATACTAGTTTGATAGCCTTAGAAAAGCATAGTTATGCGCTAAGAATCTCGAAAAGAAAAACAAATTTTTTCAAAGTTTGGAAACTTCATTGGACTCACAATTTTTCCGTTCTTATTTGAGATAACTGGTTCTCTTTCATTATACTAGTTTGATAGCCTTAGAAAAGAATATTATGCGGAAAGAATCTCGAAAAGAAAAAAAAAATTTTTCAGTTTTGAAACTTCATTAGAATCACTTTTTTTCCGTTCTTATTTG
Organism: Metallyticus violacea; assembly: GCA_030762175.1. NCBI lineage: Eukaryota > Metazoa > Arthropoda > Insecta > Mantodea > Metallyticidae > Metallyticus > Metallyticus violacea. The sequence goes on from CM060832.1 coordinate 74,598,316, forward strand.
AGTAAATGGTTCTCTTTCATTATACTAGTTTGATAGCCTTAGAAAAGCATATTATGCGGAAAGAATCTCGAAAAGAAAAAATTTTTTTTCAAAGTTTGGAAACTTCATTAGAATCACTTTTTTTCCGTTCTTATTTGAGATAACTGGTTGTGTTTCATTATACTAGTTTGATAGCCTTAGAAAAGCATATTATACGGAAAGAATCTCGAAAAGAAAAAAATTTTTTTTCAAAGTTTGGAAACTTCATTAGAATCAATTTTTTTCCGTTCTTATTTGAGATAACTGGTTCTCTTTCATTATACTAGTTTGATAGCCTTAGAAAAGCATATTATGCCGAAAGAATCTCTAAAAGAAAAAATTTTTTTTTTCAAAGTTTGGAAACTTCATTAGAATTTTTTTTCCGTTCTTATTTGAAATAACTGGTTCTCTTTCATTATACTAGTTTGATAGCCTTGGAAAAGCATATTATGCGGAAAGAATCTCGAAAAGAAAAAAATTTTTTTCAAAGTTTGGAAACTTCATTAGAATCACTTTTTTTCCGTTCTTATTTGAGATTACTGGTTCTCTTTCATTATACTAGTTTGATTGCTGTTGAAAAGCATATTATGCGGAAAGAATCTCGAAAAGAAAAAAAAAATTTTTCAAAGTTTGGAAACTTCATTAGAATCACTTTTTTTCCGTTCTTATTTGAGATAACTGGTTCTCTTTCATTTTGCTAGTTTGATAGCTGTAGAAAAGCATATAATGCGGAAAGAATCTCGAAAAGAAAAAAAAATTTTTTCAAAGTTTGGAAACTTCATTAGAATCAGTTTTTTTCCGTTCTTATTTTAGATAACTGGTTCTCTTTCATTATACTAGTTTGATAGCCTTAGAAAAGCATATTGTGCGGAAAAAATCTCGAAAAGAAAAAAATTTTATTTTCAAAGTTTGATAACTTCTTTAGAATCACTTTTTTTCCGTTCATTTTTGAGATAACTGGTTCTCTTTCATTTTGCTAGTTTCATAGCTGTAGAAAAGCATATTATGCGGAAAGAATCTCGAAAAGAAAAAAAAATTTTTCAAAGTTTGGAAACTTCATTAGAATCAATTTTTTTCCGTTCTTATTTGAGATAACTGGTTCTCTTTCATTATACTAGTTTGATAGCCTTAGAAAAGCATATTATGCGGAAAGAATCTCTAAAAGAAAAAAAATTTTTTTTCAAAGTATGGAAACTTCATTAGAATCACTTTTTTTCCGTTCTTATTTGAGATAACTTGTTCTCTTTCATTATACTAGTTTGATAGCTGTAGAAAAGCATATTATGCGGAAAGAATCTCGAAAAGAAAAAAAAATTTTTTTTAAAGTTTGGAAACTTCATTAGAATCACTTTTTTCCGTTCTTATTTGAGATAACTGGTTCTCTATCATTTTGCTAGTTTGATAGCTGTAGAAAAGCATATAATGCGGAAAAAATCTCTAAAAGAAAAAAAAAATTTTTCAAAGTTTGGAAACTTCTTTAGAATCAATTTTTTTCCGTTCTTATTTGAGATAACTGGTTCTCATTCATTATACTAGTTTGATAGCCTTAGAAAAGCATATTATGCGCAAAGAATCTCGAAGAGAAAAACAAATTTTTTCAAAGTTTGGAAACTTCATTAGACTCACTTTTTTTCCGTTCTTATTTGAGATAACTGGTTCTCTTTCATTATACTAGTTTGATAGCCTTAGAAAAGAATATTATGCGGAAAGAATCTCGAAAAGAAAAAAATTTTTTTTCAGTTTTCAAACTTCATTAGAATCACTTTTTTTCCGTTCTTATTTGAGTAAATGGTTCTCTTTCATTATACTAGTTTGATAGCCTTAGAAAAGCATATTATGCGGAAAGAATCTCGAAAAAAATTTTTTTTTCAAAGTTTGGAAACTTCATTAGAAACACTTTTTTTCCGTTCTTATTTGACATAACTGGTTCTCTTTCATTATACTAGTTTAATTGCTGTTGAAAAGCATATTATGCGGAAAGAATCTCGAAAAGAAAAAAAAATTTTTCAAAGTTTGGAAACTTCATTAGAATCACTTTTTTTCCGTTCTTATTTGAGATAACTGGTTCTCTTTCATTTTGCTAGTTTGATAGCTGTAGAAAAGCATATAATGCGGAAAGAATCTCGAAAAGAAAAAAAAATTGTTCAAAGTTTGGAAACTTCATTAGAATCAATTTTTTTCCGTTCTTATTTGAGATAACTGGTTCTCATTCATTATACTAGTTTGATAGCCTTAGAAAAGCATATTATGCGGAAAGAGTCTCGAAAAGAAAAACAAATCTTTTCAAAGTTTGGAAACTTCATTAGAATCAATTTTTTTCCGTTCTTATTTGAGATAACTGGTTCTCTTTCATTTTGCTAGTTTGATAGCTGTAGAAAAGCATATAATGCGGAAAGAATCTCGAAAAGAAAAAAAAAATTGTTCAAAGTTTGGAAACTTCATTAGAATCAATTTTTTTCCGTTCTTATTTGAGATAACTGGTTCTCATTCATTATACTAGTTTGATAGCCTTAGAAAAGCATATTATGCGGAAAGAGTCTCGAAAAGAAAAACAAATCTTTTCAAAGTTTGGAAACTTCATTAGAATCACTCTTTTTCCGTTCTTATTTGAGATAACTGGTTCTCTTTCATTATACTAGTTTGATAGCCTTAGAAAAGCATATTATGCGCAAAGAATCTCGAAAAGAAAAAAATTTTTTTTCAAAGTTTGGAAACTTCATTAGAATCACTTTTTTTCCGTTCTTATTTGAGATAACTGGTTCTCTTTCATTATTTAGTTTGATAGCCTTAGAAAAGCATATTATGCGGAAAGAATCTCGAAAAGAAAAAAATTTTTTTTCAAAGTTTGGAAACTTCATTAGAATCACTTTTTTTACGTTCTTATTTGAGATAACTGGTTTTCTTTCATTTTGCTAGTTTGATAGCTGTAAAAAAGCATATTATGCGGAAAGAATCTCGAAAAGAAAAAAAAATTTTTTCGAAGGTTGAAAAATCCAAGATATAATCAATTTTTTTCCGTTCTTATTTGTGATAACTGGTTCTCTTTCATTTTGCTAGTTTGATTGCTATAGAAAAGCATATTATGCGGAAAGAATCTCGAAAAGAAAAACAAATTTTTTCAAAGTTTGGAAACATCATTAGAATCACTTTTTTTCCGTTCTTATTTGAGAAAACTGGTTCTCTTTCATTATACTAGTTTGATAGCCTTAGAAAAGAATATTATGCGGAAAGAATCTCGAAAAGAAAAAATTTTTTTTTCAAAGTTTGGAATCTTCATTAGAATCACTTTTTTTCCGTTCTTATTTGAGATAACTGGTTCTCATTCATTATACTAGTTTGATAGCCTTAGAAAAGCATATTATGCGGAAAGAATCTCGAAAAGAAAAAAAAAATTTTTCAAAGTTTGGAAACTTCATTAGAATCAATTTTTTTCCGTTCTTATTTGAGATAACTGGTTCTCTTTCATTTTGCTAGTTTGATAGCTGTAGAAAAGCATAGTATGCGGAAAGAATCTCGAAAAGAAAAAAAAATTTTTTCAAAGTTTGGAAACTTCATTAGAATCAATTTTTTTCCGTTCTTATTTGAGATAACTGGTTCTCTTTCATTATACTAGTTTGATAGCTGTAGAAAAGCATATCATGCGGAAAGAATCTCGAAAAGAAAAAAATTTTTTATTTAAAGTTTGGAAACTTTATTAGAATCACTTTTTTTCCCTTCTTATTTGAGATAACTGGTTCTCTTTCATTTTGCTAGTTTGATAGCTGTAGAAAAGCATATAAGGCGGAAAGAATCTCGAAAAGAAAAAAAAATTTTTTCAAAGTTTGGAAATTTCATTAGAATCAATTTTTTTCCGTTCTTATTTGAGATAACTGGTTCTCATTCATTATACTAATTTGATAGGCTTAGAAAAGCATATTGTGCGGAGAGAATCTCAAAAAGAAAAACAAATTTTTCAAAGTTTGGAAACTTCATTAGAATCACTTTTTTTTCCGTTCTTATTTGAGATAACTGGTTCTCTTTCATTATACTAGTTTGATAGCCTTAGAAAAGAATATTATGTGGAAAGAATCTCGAAAAGAAAAAAATTTTTTTTCAGTTTTGAAACTTCATTAGAATCACTTTTTTTCCGTTCTTATTTCAGTAAATGGTTCTCTTTCATTATACTAGTTTGATAGCCTTAGAAAAGCATATTATGCGGAAACAATCTCGAAAAGAAAAAAAAAAATTTTTCAAAGTTTGGAAACTTCATTTGAAACACTTTTTTTCCGTTCTTATTTGAGATAACTGGTTCTCTTTCATTTTGCTAGTTTGATAGCTGTAGAAAAGCATATAATGCGGAAAGAATCTCGAAAAGAAAAAAAAATTTTTTCAAAGTTTGGAAACTTCATTAGAATCAATTTTTTTCCGTTCTTATTTGAGATAACTGGTTCTCTTTCATTATACTAGTTTGATAGCCATAGAAAAGCATATTATGCGGAAAGAATCTCGAAAAGAAAATAAAATTTTTTTCAAAGTTTGGAAACTTCATTAGAATCACTTTCTTTCCGTTCTTATTTCAGATAACTGGTTCTCTTTCATTATACTAGTTTGATAGCCTTAGAACAGCATATTGTACGGAAAGAATCTCGAAAAGAAAAAAATTTTTCTTCAAAGTTTGGAAACTTCATTAGAATCACTTTTTTTCCGTTCTTATTTGAGATAACTGGATCTCTTTCATTTTGCTAGTTTGATAGCTGTAGAAAAGCATATTATGCGGAAAGAATCTCGAAAAGAAAAAAAAAATATTTCAAAGTTTGGAAACTTCATTAGAATCAGTTTTTTTCCGTTCTTATTTTAGATAACTGGTTCTCTTTCATTATACTAGTTTGATAGACTTAGAAAAGCATATTGTGCGGAAAAAATCTCGAAAAGAAAAAAATTCTTTTTTCAAAGTTTGGTAACTTCTTTAGAATCACTTTTTTTCCGTTCATTTTTGAGATAACTGGTTCTCATTCATTATACTAGTTTGATAGCCTTAGAAAAGCATATTATGCGGAAAGAGTCTCGAAAAGAAAAACAAATCTTTTCAAAGTTTGGAAACTTCATTAGAATCACTCTTTTTCCGTTCTTATTTGAGATAACTGGTTCTCTTTCATTATACTAGTTTGATAGCCTTAGAAAAGCCATATTATGCGCAAAGAATCTCGAAAAGAAAAAAATTTTTTTTCAAAGTTTGGAAACTTCATTAGAATCACTTTTTTTCCGTTCTTAATTGAGATAACTGGTTCTCTTTCATTATTTAGTTTGATAGCCTTAGAAAAGCATATTATGCGGAAAGAATCTCGAAAAGAAAAACAAATTCTTTCAAAGTTTGGAAACATCATTAGAATCACATTTTTTCCGTTCTTATTTGAGAAAACTGGTTTTCTTTCATTTTGCTAGTTTGATAGCTGTAAAAAAGCATATTATGCGGAAAGAATCTCGAAAAGAAAAAAAAAATTTTTCGAAGGTTGAAAAATCCAAGATATAATCAATTTTTTTCCGTTCTTATTTGTGATAACTGGTTCTCTTTCATTTTGCTAGTTTGATTGCTATAGAAAAGCATATTATGCGGAAAGAATCTCGAAAAGAAAAACAAATTTTTTCAAAGTTTGGAAACATCATTAGAATCACATTTTTTCCGTTCTTATTTGAGATAACTGGTTCTCTTTCATTATACTAGTTTGATAGCTGTAGAAAAGCATATCATGCGGAAAGAATCTCGAAAAGAAAAAAATTTTTTATTTAAAGTTTGGAAACTTCATTAGAATCACTTTTTTTCCCTTCTTATTTGAGATAACTGGTTCTCTTTCATTTTGCTAGTTTGATAGCTGTAGAAAAGCATTTAATGCGGAAAGAATCTCGAAAAGAAAAAAAAATTTTTTCAAAGTTTGGAAACTTCATTAGAATCAATATTTTTCCGTTCTTATTTGAGATAACTGGTTCTCATTCATTATACTAATTTGATAGGCTTAGAAAAGCATATTATGCGGAGAGAATCTCAAAAAGAAACACAATTTTTTTAAAGTTTGGAAACTTCATTAGAATCACTTCTTTTTCCGTTCTTATTTGAGATAACTGGTTCTCTTTCATTATACTAATTTGATAGCCTTAGAAAAGAATATTATGTGGAAAGAATCTCGAAAAGAAAAAAATTTTTTTTCAGTTTTGAAACTTCATTAGAATCACTTTTTTTCCGTTCTTATTTCAGTAAATGGTTCTCTTTCATTATACTAGTTTGATAGCCTTAGAAAAGCATATTATGCGGAAACAATCTCGAAAAGAAAAAAAATTTTTTTTCAAAGTTTGGAAACTTCATTAGAATCACTTTTTTTCCGTTCTTATTTGAGATAACTGGTTCTCTTTCATTTTGCTAGTTTGATAGCTGTAGAAAAGCATATTATGCGGAAAGAATCTCGAAAAGAAAAAAAAATTTTTTCAAAGTTTGGAAACTTCATTAGAATCAATTTTTTTCCGTTCTTATTTGAGATAACTGGTTCTCTTTCATTATACTTGTTTGATAGCCATAGAAAAGCATATTATGCGGAAAGAATCTCGAAAAGAAAAAAATTTTTTTTCAAAGTTTGGAAACTTCATTAGAATCAATTTTTTTCCGTTCTTATTTGAAATAACTGGTTCTCTTTCATTATACTAGTTTGATAGCCTTAGAAAAGCATATTATGCGGAAAGAATCTCGAAAAGAAAAAAATTTTTTTTCAAAGTTTGGAAACTTCATTAGAATCACTTTTTTTACGTTCTTATTTGAGATAACTGGTTCTCATTCAGTATACTAGTTTGATAGCCTTAGAAAAGCATAGTTATGCGCAAAGAATCTCGAAAAGAAAAACAAATTTTTTCAAAGTTTGGAAACTTCATTAGAATCACTTTTTTTACGTTCTTATTTGAGATAACTGGTTTTCTTTCATTTTGCTAGTTTGATAGCTGTAAAAAAGCATATTATGCGGAAAGAATCTCGAAAAGAAAAAAAAATTTTTCGAAGGTTGAAAAATCCAAGATATAATCAATTTTTTTCCGTTCTTATTTGTGATAACTGGTTCTCTTTCATTTTGCTAGTTTGATTGCTATAGAAAAGCATATTATGCGGAAAGAATCTCGAAAAGAAAAACAAATTTTTTCAAAGTTTGGAAACATCATTAGAATCACATTTTTTCCGTTCTTATTTGAGAAAACTGGTTCTCTTTCATTATACTAGTTTGATAGCCTTAGAAAAGAATATTATGCGGAAAGAATCTCGAAAAGAAAAAATTTTTTTTTCAAAGTTTGGAATCTTCATTAGAATCACTTATTTTCCGTTCTTATTTGAGATAACTGGTTCTCTTTCATTATACTAGTTTGATAGCCTTAGAAAAGCATATTATGCGGAAAGAATCTCGAAAAGAAAAAAAAATTTTTTCAAAGTTTGGAAACTTCATTTGAATCAATTTTTTTCCGTTCTTATTTGAGATAACTGGTTCTCTTTCATTTTGCTAGTTTGATAGCTGTAGAAAAGCATAGTATGCGGAAAGAATCTCGAAAAGAAAAAAAATTTTTTTCAAAGTTTGGAAACTTCATTAGAATCAATTTTTTTCCGTTCTTATTTGAGATAACTGGTTCTCTTTCATTATACTAGTTTGATAGCTGTAGAAAAGCATATCATGCGGAAAGAATCTCGAAAAGAAAAAAATTTTTTATTTAAAGTTTGGAAACTTCATTAGAATCACTTTTTTTCCCTTCTTATTTGAGATAACTGGTTCTCTTTCATTTTGCTAGTTTGATAGCTGTAGAAAAGCATTTAATGCGGAAAGAATCTCGAAAAGAAAAAAAAATTTTTTCAAAGTTTGGAAACTTCATTAGAATCAATATTTTTCCGTTCTTATTTGAGATAACTGGTTCTCATTCATTATACTAATTTGATAGGCTTAGAAAAGCATATTATGCGGAGAGATTCTCAAAAAGAAACACAATTTTTTTAAAGTTTGGAAACTTCATTAGAATCACTTTTTTTCCTTTCTTATTTGAGATAACTGGTTCTCTTTCATTATACTAGTTTGATAGCCTTAGAAAAGAATATTATGTGGAAAGAATCTCGAAAAGAAAAAAATTTTTTTTCAGTTTTGAAACTTCATTAGAATCACTTTTTTTCCGTTCTTCTTTCAGTAAATGGTTCTCTTTCATTATACTAGTTTGATAGCCTTAGAAAAGCATATTATGCGGAAACAATCTCGAAAAGAAAAAAAATTTTTTTCAAAGTTTGGAAACTTCATTAGAATCACTTTTTTTCTGTTCTTATTTGAGATAACTGGTTCTCTTTCATTTTGCTAGTTTGATAGCTGTAGAAAAGCATATAATGCGGAAAGAATCTCGAAAAGAAAAAAAAATTTTTTCAAAGTTTGGAAACTTCATTAGAATCAATTTTTTTCCGTTCTTATTTGAGATAACTGGTTCTCTTTCATTATACTAGTTTGATAGCCATAGAAAAGCATATTATGCGGAAAGAATCTCGAAAAGAAAAAAATTTTTTTTCAAAGTTTGGAAACTTCATTAGAATCAATTTTTTTCCGTTCTTATTTGAAATAACTGGTTCTCTTTCATTATACTAGTTTGATAGCCTTAGAAAAGCATATTATGCGGAAAGAATCTCGAAAAGAAAAAAATTTTATTTCAAAGTTTGGAAACTTCATTAGAATCACTTTTTTTACGTTCTTATTTGAGATAACTGGTTTTCTTTCATTTTGCTAGTTTGATAGCTGTAAAAAAACATATTATGCGGAAAGAATCTCGAAAAGAAAATAAAATATTTTAGAAGGTTGAAAAATCCAAGATATAATCAATTTTTTTCCGTTCTTATTTGAGATAACTGGTTCTCTTTCATTATACTAGTTTGATAGCCTTAGAAAAGAATATTATGCGGAAAGAATCTCGAAAAGAAAAAAAAATTTTTTCAGTTTTGAAACTTCATTAGAATCACTTTTTTTCCGTTCTTATTTGAGTAAATGGTTCTCTTTCATTATACTAGTTTGATAGCCTTAGAAAAGCATATTATGCGGAAAGAATCTCGAAAAGAAAAAATTTTTTTTCAAAGTTTGGAAACTTCATTAGAATCACTTTTTTTCCGTTCTTATTCGAGATAACTGGTTCTCTTTCATTATACTAGTTTGATAGCCTTAGAAAAGCATATTATACGGAAAGAATCTCGAAAAGAAAAAAATTTTTTTTCAAAGTTTGGAAACTTCATTAGAATCACTTATTTTCCGTTCTTATTTGAGATAACTGGATCTCTTTCATTTTGCTAGTTTGATAGCTGTAGAAAAGCATATTATGCGGAAAGAATCTCGAAAAGAAAAAAAAAAATTTCCAAGGTTGAAAAATCCAAGATATAACCAATTTTTTTACGTTCATATTTGTGATAACTGGTTCTCTTTCATTTTGCTAGTTGATAGCTGTAGAAGAGCATATTATGCGGAAAGAATCTCGAAAAGAAAAAAATTGTTTTTCAAAGTTTGGAAACCTCATTAGAATCACTTTTTTTCGGTTCTTATTTGAGATAACTGGTTCTCTTTCATTATACTAGTTTGATAGCCTTAGAAAAGCATATTATGCGGAAAGAATCTCGAAAAGAAAAAAAATTTTTTCGAAGGTTGAAAAATCCAAGATATAATCAATTTTTTTCCGTTCTTATTTGTGATAACTGGTTTTCTTTCATTTTGCTAGTTTGATTGCTATAGAAAAGCATATTATGCGGAAAGAATCTCGAAAAGAAAAACAAATTTTTTCAAAGTTTGGAAACATCATTAGAATCACTTTTTTTCCGTTCTTATTTGAGAAAACTGGTTCTCTTTCATTATACTAGTTTGATAGCCTTAGAAAAGAATATTATGCGGAAAGAATCTCGAAAAGAAAAAATTTTTTTTTCAAAGTTTGGAATCTTCATTAGAATCACTTTTTTTCCGTTCTTATTTGAGATAACTGGTTCTCTTTCATTTTACTAGTTTGATAGCCTTAGTAAAGCATATTATGCGGAAAGAATCTCGAAAAGAAAAAAAATTTTTTTCAAAGTTTGGAAACTTCATTAGAATCAATTTTTTTCCGTTCTTATTTGAGATAACTGGTTCTCTTTCATTTTGCTAGTTTGATAGCTGTAGGAAAGCATAGTATGCGGAAAGAATCTCGAAAAGAAAAAAAAATTTTTTCAAAGTTTGGAAACTTCATTAGAATCAATTTTTTTCCGTTCTTATTTGAGATAACTGGTTCTATTTCATTATACTAGTTTGATAGCCATAGAAAAGCATATTATGCGGAAAGAATCTCGAAAAGAAAAAAAAATTTTTTTCAAAGTTTGGAAACTTCATTAGAATCACTTTCTTTCCGTTCTTATTTGAGATAACTGGTTCTCTTTCATTATACTAGTTTGATAGCCTTAGAAAAGCATATTGTACGGAAACAATCTCGAAAAGAAAAAAATTTTTCTTCAAAGTTTGGAAACTTCATTAGAATCACTTTTTTTCCGTTCTTATTTGAGATAACTGGTTCTCTTTCATTATACTAGTTTGATAGCTGTAGAAAAGCATATTATGCGGAAAGAATCTCGAAAAGAAAAAAATTTTTTTTCAAAGTTTGGAAACTTCATTAGAATCACATTTTTTCCGTTCTTATTTGAGATAACTGGTTCTATTTCATTATTTAGTTTGATAGCCTTAGAAAAGCATATTATGCGGAAAGAATCTCGAAAAGAAAAAAATTTTTTTTCCAAGTTTGGAAACTTCATTAGAATTTTTTTTCCGTTCTTATTTGAAATAACTGGTTCTCTTTCATTATACTAGTTTGATAGCCTTAGAAAAGCATATTATGCGGAAAGAATCTCGAAAAGAAAAAAATTTTTTTTCAAAGTTTGGAAACTTCATTAGAATCACTTTTTTTACGTTCTTATTTGAGAAAACTGGTTTTCTTTCATTTTGCTAGTTTGATAGCTGTAAAAAAGCATATTATGCGGAAAGAATCTCGAAAAGAAAAAAAATTTTTTCGAAGGTTGAAAAATCCAAGATATAATCAATTTTTTTCCGTTCTTATTTGTGATAACTGGTTCTCTTTCATTTTGCTAGTTTGATTGCTATAGAAAAGCATATTATGCGGAAAGAATCTCGAAAAGAAAAACAAATTTTTTCAAAGTTTGGAAACATCATTAGAATCACTTTTTTTTCCGTTCTTATTTGAGAAAACTGGTTCTCTTTCATTATACTAGTTTGATAGCCTTAGAAAAGAATATTATGCGGAAAGAATCTCGAAAAGAAAAAAAATTTTTTCAAAGTTTGGAAACTTCATTAGAATCACTTTTTTTCCGTTCTTAATGAGATAACTGGTTCTCTTTCATTATACTAGTGTGATAGCCATAGAAAAGCATATTATGCGGAAAGAATCTCGAAAAGAAAAAAATTTTTCTTCAAAGTTTGGAAACTTCATTAGAATCACTTTTTTTCCGTTCTTATTTGAGATAACTGGATCTCTTTCATTTTGCTACTTTGATAGCTGTAGAAAAGCATATTATGCGGAAAGAATCTCGAAAAGAAAAAAAAAATTTTTCAAAGTTTGGAAACTTCATTAGAATCAGTTTTTTTCCGTTCTTATTTGAGATAACTGGTTTTCTTTCATTTTGATAGTTTGATAGCTGTAGAAAAGCATATTATGCGGAAAGAAACTCGAAAAGAAAAAAAAAATTTTTCGAAGGTTGAAAAATCCAATATATAATCAATTTTTTTCCGTTCTTATTTGTGATAACTGGTTCTCGTTCATTTTGCTAGTTTGATAGCTGTAGAAAAGCATATTATGCGGAAAGAATCTCGAAAAGAAAAAATTTTTTTTGCAAAGTTTGGAAACTTCATTAGAATCACTTTTTTTCGGTTCTTATTTGAGATAACTGGTTCTCTTTCATTATACTAGTTTGATAGCATTAGAAAAGCATATTATGCGGAAAGAATCTCGAAAAGAAAAAAAATATTTTTCAAAGTTTGGAAACTTCATTAGAATCAATTTTTTTCCGTTCTTATTTGAGATAACTGGTTCTCTTTCATTATACTACTTTGATAGCCTTAGGAAAGCATATTATGCGGAAAGAATCTCGAAAAGAAAAAAATTTTTTTTCAAAGTTTGGAAACTTCATTAGAATCACTTTTTTCGTTCTTATTTGAGATAACTGGTTCTCTTTCATTATACTAGTTTGATAGCCTTAGAAAAGCATATTATGCGGAAAGAATCTCGAAAAGAATAAAATTTTTTTCAAAGTTTGGAAACTTTATTAGAATCAATTTTTTTCCGTTCTTATTTGAGATAACTGGTTCTCTTTCATTATACTAGTTTGATAGCCTTAGAAAAGCATATTATGCGGAAAGAATCTGGAAAAGAAAAAAGTTTTTTTTTGATGTTTGGAAACTTCATTAGAATCAGTTTTTTTCCGTTCTAATTTGAGATAACCGGTTTTCTTTCATTTTGATAGTTTGATAGCTGTAGAAAAGCATATTATGCGGAAAGAATCTCGAAAAAAATTTTTTTTTCAAAGTTTGGAAACTTCATTAGAATCACTTTTTTTCCGTTCTTATTTGACATAACTGGTTCTCTTTCATTATACTAGTTTAATTGCTGTTGAAAAGCATATTATGCGGAAAGAATCTCGAAAAGAAAAAAAAAATTTTTCAAAGTTTGGAAACTTCATTAGAATCACTTTTTTTCCGTTCTTATTTGAGATAACTGGTTCTCTTTCATTTTGCTAGTTTGATAGCTGTAGAAAAGCATATAATGCGGAAAGAATCTCGAAAAGAAAAAAAAATTGTTCAAAGTTTGGAAACTTCATTAGAATCAAATTTTTTCCGTTCTTATTTGAGATAACTGGTTTTCTTTCATTATTTAGTTTGATAGCCTTAGAAAAGCATATTATGCGCAAAGAATCTCGAAAAGAAAAAAATTTTTTTTCAACGTTTGGAAACTTCATTAGAATTTTTTTTCCGTTCTTATTTGAAATAACTGGTTCTCTTTCATTATACTAGTTTGATAGCCTTGGAAAAGCATATTATGCGGAAAGAATCTCGAAAAGAAAAAAATTTTTTTCAAAGTTTGGAAACTTCATTAGAATCACTTTTTTTCCGTTCTTATTTGAGATTGATTACTGGTTCTCTTTCATTATACTAGTTTGATTGCTGTTGAAAAGCATATTATGCGGAAAGAATCTCGAAAAGAAAAACAAATTTTTTCAAAGTTTGGAAACATCATTAGAATCACTTTTTTTCCGTTCTTATTTGAGAAAACTGGTTCTCTTTCATTATACTAGTTTGATAGCCTTAGAAAAGAATATTATGCGGAAAGAATCTCGAAAAGAAAAAATTTTTTTTTCAAAGTTTGGAATCTTCATTAGAATCACTTTTTTTCCGTTCTTATTTGAGATAACTGGTTCTCATTCATTATACTAGTTTGATAGCCTTAGAAAAGCATATTATGCGGAAAGAATCTCGAAAAGAAAAAAAAATTTTTTCAAAGTTTGGAAACTTCATTAGAATCAATTTTTTTCCGTTCTTATTTGAGATAACTGGTTCTCTTTCATTTTGCTTGTTTGATAGCTGTAGAAAAGCATAGTATGCGGAAAGAATCTCGAAAAGAAAAAAAAATTTTTTCAAAGTTTGGAAACTTCATTAGAATCAATTTTTTTCCGTTCTTATTTGAGATAACTGGTTCTCTTTCATTATACTAGTTTGATAGCTGTAGAAAAGCATATCATGGGGAAAGAATCTCGAAAAGAAAAAAATTTTTTATTTAAAGTTTGGAAACTTCATTAGAATCACTTTTTTTCCCTTCTTATTTGAGATAACTGGTTCTCTTTCATTTTGCTAGTTTGATAGCTGTAGAAAAGCATATAAGGCGGAAAGAATCTCGAAAAGAAAAAAAAATTTTTTCAAAGTTTGGAAACTTCATTAGAATCAATTTTTTTCCGTTCTTATTTGAGATAACTGGTTCTCATTCATTATACTAATTTGATAGGCTTAGAAAAGCATATTATGCGGAGAGAATCTCAAAAAGAAAAACAAATTTTTCAAAGTTTGGAAACTTCATTAGAATCACTTTTTTTTCCGTTCTTATTTGAGATAACTGGTTCTCTTTCATTATACTAGTTTGATAGCCTTAGAAAAGAATATTATGTGGAAAGAATCTCGAAAAGAAAAAAATTTTTTTTCAGTTTTGAAACTTCATTAGAATCACTTTTTTTCCGTTCTTATTTCAGTAAATGGTTCTCTTTCATTATACTAGTTTGATAGCCTTAGAAAAGCATATTATGCGGAAACAATCTCGAAAAGAAAAAAAATTTTTTTTCAAAGTTTGGAAACTTCATTAGAATCACTTTTTTTCCGTTCTTATTTGAGATAACTGGTTCTCTTTCATTTTGCTAGATTGATAGCTGTAGAAAAGCATATAATGCGGAAAGAATCTCGAAAAGAAAAAAAAAAATTTTCAAAGTTTGGAAACTTCATTAGAATCAATTTTTTTCCGTTCTTATTTGAGATAGCTGGTTCTCTTTCATTATACTAGTTTGATAGCCATAGAAAAGCATATTATGCGGAAAGAATCTCGAAAAGAAAAAAAAATTTTTTTCAAAGTTTGGAAACTTCATTAGAATCACTTTCTTTCCGTTCTTATTTGAGATAACTGGTTCTCTTTCATTATACTAGTTTGATAGCCTTAGAACAGCATATTGTACGGAAAGAATCTCGAAAAGAAAAAAATTTTTCTTCAAAGTTTGGAAACTTCATTAGAATCACTTTTTTTCCGTTCTTATTTGAGATAACTGGATCTCTTTCATTTTGCTAGTTTGATAGCTGTAGAAAAGCATATTATGCGGAAAGAATCTCGAAAAGAAAAAAAAAAATTTTCAAAGTTTGGAAACGTCATTAGAATCAGTTTTTTTCCGTTCTTATTTGAGATAACTGGTTTTCTTTCATTTTGATACTTTGATAGCTGTAGAAAAGCATATTATGCGGAAAGAATCTCGAAAAAAAAAAAAAATTTTTCGAAGGTTGAAAAATCCAAGATATAATCAATTTTTTTCCGTTCTTATTTGTGATATTTGGTTCTCGTTCATTTTGCTAGTTTGATAGCTGTAGAAAAGCATATTATGCGGAAAGAATCTCGAAAAGAAAAAAATTTTTTTTCAAAGTTTGGAAACTTCATTAGAATCACTTTTTTTCCGTTCTTATTTGAGATAACTGCTTCTCTTTCATTATACTGGTTTGATAGCCTTAGAAAAGCATATTATGCGGAAAGAATCTCGAAAAGTATAAAATTTTTTTCAAAGTTTGGAAACTTCATTAGAATCACTTTTTTTCGGTTCTTATTTGTGATAACTGCTTTTATTTCATTTTGCTAGTTTGATAGCTGTAGAAAAGCATATTATGCTGAAAGAATCTCGAAAAGAAAAAAAAAATTTTTCAAAGTTTGGAAACTTCATTAGAATCAATTTTTTTCCGTTCTTATTTGAGATAACTGGTTCTCTTTCATTATACTAGTTTGATAGCCTTAG
This sequence comes from Metallyticus violacea, assembly GCA_030762175.1. Classification (NCBI taxonomy): domain Eukaryota; kingdom Metazoa; phylum Arthropoda; class Insecta; order Mantodea; family Metallyticidae; genus Metallyticus; species Metallyticus violacea. The sequence continues at coordinate 74,613,905 of CM060832.1, forward strand.
AAAAGCATATTATGCCGAAAGAATCTCTAAAAGAAAAAAAATTTTTTTTCAAAGTTTGGAAACTTCATTAGAATCACTTTTTTCCCGTTCTTATTTGAGATAACTGGTTCTCTTTCATTATACTAGTTTGATAGCCTTAGAAAAGCATATTATGCGGAAAGAATCTCGAAAAGAAAAAAGTTTTTTTTTGATGTTTGGAAACTTCATTAGTATCAGTTTTTTTCCGTTCTAATTTGAGATAACTGGTTTTCTTTCATTTTGATAGTTTGATAGCTGTAGAGAAGCATATTATGCGGAAAGAATCTCTAAAGAAAAAAAAATTTTTTCAAAGTTTGGAAACTTCATTAGAATAAATTTTTTTCCGTTCTTATTTGAGATAACTGGTTCTCTTTCATTATACTAGTTTGATAGCTGTAGAAAAGCATATTATGCGGAAAGAATCTCGAAAAGAAAAAAAAAATTTTTTTTTAAAGTTTGGAAACTTCATTAGAATCACTTTTTTTCCGTTCTTATTTGAGATAACTGGTTCTCTATCATTTTGCTAGTTTGATAGCTGTAGAAAAGCATATAATGCGGAAAGAATCTCGAAAAGAAAAAAAAAATTTTTCAAAGTTTGGAAACTTCTTTAAAATCAATTTTTTTTCCGTTCTTATTTGAGATAACTGGTTCTCATTCAGTATACTAGTTTGATAGACTTAGAAAAGCATAGTTATGCGCAAAGAATCTCGAAAAGAAAAACAAATTTTTTCAAAGTTTGGAAACTTCATTAGACTCACTTTTCTTCCGTTCTTATTTGAGATAACTGGTTCTCTTTCATTATACTAGTTTGATAGCCTTAGAAAAGAATATTATGCGGAAAGAATCTCGAAAAGAAAAAAAAATTTTTTCAGTTTTGAAACTTCATTAGAAACACTTTTTTTCCGTTCTTATTTGAGTAAATGGTTCTCTTTCATTATACTAGTTTGATAGCCTTAGAAAAGCATATTATGCGGAAAGAATCTCGAAAAGAAAAAATTTTTTTTCAAAGTTTGGAAACTTCATTAGAATCACTTTTTTTCCGTTCTTATTTGAGATAACTGGTTCTGTTTCATTATACTAGTTTGATAGCCTTAGAAAAGCATATTATACGGATAGAATCTCGAAAAGAAAAAAATTTTTTTTCAAAGTTTGGAAACTTCATTAGAATCAATTTTTTTCCGTTCTTATTTGAGATAACTGGTTCTCTTTCATTATACTAATTTGATAGCCTTAGAAAAGCATATTATGCCGAAAGAATCTCTAAAAGAAAAAAAATTTTTTTTCAAAGTTTGGAAACTTCATTAGAATCACTTTTTTTCCGTTCTTATTTGAGATAACTGGTTCTCTTTCATTATACTAGTTTGATAGCCTTAGAAAGCATATTATGCGGAAAGAATCTCGAAAAGAAAAAAGATTTTTTTTGATGTTTGGAAACTTCATTAGTATCAGTTTTTTTCCGTTCTAATTTGAGATAACTGGTTTTCTTTCATTTTGATAGTTTGATAGCTGTAGAAAAGCATATTATGCGGAAAGAATCTCTAAAAGAAAAGAAAATTTTTTCAAAGTTTGGAAACTTCATTAGAATCAATTTTTTTCCGTTCTTATTTGAGATATATGGTTCTCTTTCATTATACTAGTTTGATAGCTGTAGAAAAGCATATTATGCGGAAAGAATCTCGAAAAGAAAAAAAATTTTTTTTTAAAGTTTGGAAACTTCATTAGAATCACTTTTTTTCCGTTCTTATTTGAGATAACTGGTTCTCTATCATTTTGCTAGTTTGATAGCTGTGGAAAAGCATATAATGCGGAAAGAATCTCGAAAAGAAAAAAAAATTTTTTCATGGTTTGGAAACTTCTTTAGAATCAATTTTTTTTCCGTTCTTATTTGAGATAACTGGTTCTCATTCAGTATACTAGTTTGATAGCCTTAGAAAAGCATAGTTATGCGCAAAGAATCTCGAAAAGAAAAACAAATTTTTTCAAAGTTTGGAAACTTCATTAGACTCACTTTTTTTCCGTTCTTATTTGAGATAACTGGTTCTCTTTCATTATACTAGTTTGATAGCCTTAGAAAAGAATATTATGCGGAAAGAATCTCGAAAAGAAAAAAAATTTTTTTCAGTTTTGAAACTTCATTAGAATCACTTTTTTTCCGTTCTTATTTGAGTAAATGGTTCTCTTTCATTATACTAGTTTGATAGCCTTAGAAAAGCATATTATGCGGAAAGAATCTCGAAAAGAAAAAATTTTTTTTCAAAGTTTGGAAACTTCATTAGAATCACTTTTTTTCCGTTCTTACTTGAGATAACTGGTTCTCTTTCATTATACTAGTTTGATGGCCTTAGAAAAGCATATTATACGGAAAGAATCTCGAAAAGAAAAAAATTTTTTTTCAAAGTTTGGAAACTTCATTAGAATCACTTATTTTCCGTTCTTATTTGAGATAACTGGATCTCTTTCATTTTGCTAGTTTGATAGCTGTAGAAAAGCATATTATGCGGAAAGAATCTCACAAAGAAAAAAAAAAAATTTCCAAGGTTGAAAAATCCAAGATATAACCAATTTTTTTACGTTCATATTTGTGATAACTGGTTCTCTTTCATTTTGCTAGTTGATAGCTGTAGAAGAGCATATTATGCGGAAAGAATCTCGAAAAGAAAAAAATTGTTTTTCAAAGTTTGGAAACTTCATTAGAATCACTTTTTTTCGGTTCTTATTTCAGATAACTGGTTCTCTTTCATTATACTAGTTTGATAGCCTTAGAAAAGCATATTATGCGGAAAGAATCTCGAAAAGAAAAAAAAATTTTTTCGAAGGTTGAAAAATCCAAGATATAATCAATTTTTTTCCGTTCTTATTTGTGATAACTGGTTTTCTTTCATTTTGCTAGTTTGATTGCTATAGAAAAGCATATTATGCGGAAAGAATCTCGAAAAGAAAAACAAATTTTTTCAAAGTTTGGAAACATCATTAGAATCACTTTTTTTCCGTTCTTATTTGAGAAAACTGGTTCTCTTTCATTATACTAGTTTGATAGCCTTAGAAAAGAATATTATGCGGAAAGAATCTCGAAAAGAAAAAATTTTTTTTTCAAAGTTTGGAATCTTCATTAGAATCATTTTTTTTCCGTTCTTATTTGAGATAACTGGTTCTCTTTCATTTTACTAGTTTGATAGCCTTAGTAAAGCATATTATGCGGAAAGAATCTCGAAAAGAAAAAAAATTTTTTTCAAAGTTTGGAAACTTCATTAGAATCAATTTTTTTCCGTTCTTATTTGAGATAACTGGTTCTCTTTCATTTTGCTAGTTTGATAGCTGTAGGAAAGCATAGTATGCGGAAAGAATCTCGAAAAGAAAAAAAAATTTTTTCAAAGTTTGGAAACTTCATTAGAATCAATTTTTTTCCGTTCTTATTTGAGATAACTGGTTCTATTTCATTATACTAGTTTGATAGCCATAGAAAAGCATATTATGCGGAAAGAATCTCGAAAAGAAAAAAAAAATTTTTTCAAAGTTTGGAAACTTCATTAGAATCACTTTCTTTCCGTTCTTATTTGAGATAACTGGTTCTCTTTCATTATACTAGTTTGATAGCCTTAGAAAAGCATATTGTACGGAAAGAATCTCGAAAAGAAAAAAATTTTTCTTCAACGTTTGGAAACTTCATTAGAATCACTTTTTTTCCGTTCTTATTTGAGATAACTGGTTCTCTTTCATTATACTAGTTTGATAGCTGTAGAAAAGCATATTATGCGGAAAGAATCTCGAAAAGAAAAAAATTTTTTTTCAAATTTTGGAAACTTCATTAGAATCACATTTTTTCCGTTCTTATTTGAGATAACTGGTTCTATTTCATTATTTAGTTTGATAGCCTTAGAAAAGCATATTATGCGGAAAGAATCTCGAAAAGAAAAAAATTTTTTTTCAAAGTTTGGAAACTTCATTAGAATTTTTTTTCCGTTCTTATTTGAAATAACTGGTTCTCTTTCATTATACTAGTTTGATAGCCTTAGAAAAGCATATTATGCGGAAAGAATCTCGAAAAGAAAAAAATTTTTTTTCAAAGTTTGGAAACTTCATTAGAATCACTTTTTTTACGTTCTTATTTGAGAAAACTGGTTTTCTTTCATTTTGCTAGTTTGATAGCTGTAAAAAAGCATATTATGCGGAAAGAATCTCGAAAAGAAAAAAAAATTTTTTCGAAGGTTGAAAAATCCAAGATATAATCAATTTTTTTCCGTTCTTATTTGTGATAACTGGTTCTCTTTCATTTTGCTAGTTTGATTGCTATAGAAAAGCATATAATGCGGCAAGAATCTCGCAAAGAAAAACAAATTTTTTCAAAGTTTGGAAACATCATTAGAATCACTTTTTTTCCGTTCTTATTTGAGAAAACTGGTTCTCTTTCATTATACTAGTTTGATAGCCTTAGAAAAGAATATTATGCGGAAAGAATCTCGAAAAGAAAAAAATTTTTTTTCAAAGTTTGGAATCTTCATTAGAATCACTTTTTTTCCGTTCTTAGTTGAGATAACTGGTTCTCTTTCATTATACTAGTGTGATAGCCATAGAAAAGCATATTATGCGGTAAGAATCTCGAAAAGAAAAAAATTTTTCTTCAAAGTTTGGAAACTTCATTAGAATCACTTTTTTTCCGTTCTTATTTGAGATAACTGGATCTCTTTCATTTTGCTACTTTGATAGCTGTAGAAAAGCATATTATGCGGAAAGAATCTCGAAAAGAAAAAAAAAAATTTTCAAAGTTTGGAAACTTCATTAGAATCAGTTTTTTTCCGTTCTTATTTGAGATAACTGGTTTTCTTTCATTTTGATAGTTTGATAGCTGTAGAAAAGCATATTATGCGGAAAGAATCTCGAAAAGAAAAAAAAAATTTTTCGAAGGTTGAAAAATCCAATATATAATCAATTTTTTTCCGTTCTTATTTGTGATAACTGGTTCTCGTTCATTTTGCTTGTTTGATTTTGTAGAAAAGCATATTATGCGGAAAGAATCTCGAAAAGAAAAAAATTTTTTTTCAAAGTTTGGAAACTTCATTAGAATCACTTTTTTTCGGTTCTTATTTGTGATAACTGCTTTTATTTCATTTTGCTAGTTTGATAGCTGTAGAAAAGCATATTATGCTGAAAGAATCTCGAAAAGAAAAAAAATTTTTTTCAAAATTTGGAAACTTCATTAGAATCAATTTTTTTCCGTTCTTATTTGAGATAACTGGTTCTCTTTCATTATACTAGTTTGATAGCCTTAGAAAAGCATATTATGCCGAAAGAATCTCTAAAAGAAAAAAAATTTTTTTTCAAAGTTTGGAAACTTCATTAGAATCACTTTTTTCCCCTTCTTATTTGAGATAACTGGTTCTCTTTCATTATACTAGTTTGATAGCCTTAGAAAAGCATATTATGCGGAAAGAATCTCGAAAAGAAAAAAGTTTTTTTTTGATGTTTGTAAACTTCATTAGTATAAGTTTTTTTCCGTTCTAATTTGAAATAACTGGTTTTCTTTCATTTTGATAGTTTGATAGCTGTAGAAAAGCATATTATGCGGAAAGAATCTCTAAAGAAAAAAAAATTTTTTCAAAGTTTGGAAACTTTATTAGAATAAATTTTGTTCCGTTCTTATTTGAGATAACTGGTTCTCTTTCATTATACTAGTTTGATAGCTGTAGAAAAGCATATTATGCGGAAAGAATCTCGAAAAGAAAAAAAATTTTTTTTTAAAGTTTGGAAACTTCATTAGAATCACTTTTTTTCCGTTCTTATTTGAGATAACTGGTTCTCTATCATTTTGCTAGTTTGATAGCTGTAGAAAAGCATATAATGCGGAAAGAATCTCGAAAAGAAAAAAAAATTTTTTCAAAGTTTGGAAACTTCTTTAAAATCAATTTTTTTTCCGTTCTTATTTGAGATAACTGGTTCTCATTCAGTATACTAGTTTGATAACCTTAGAAAAGCATAGTTATGCGCAAAGAATCTCGAAAAGAAAAACAAATTTTTTCAAAGTTTGGAAACTTCATTAGACTCACTTTTTTTCCGTTCTTATTTGAGATAACTGGTTCTCTTTCATTATACTAGTTTGATAGCCTTAGAAAAGAATATTATGCGGAAAGAATCTCGAAAAGAAAAAAAAATTTTTTCAGTTTTGAAACTTCATTAGAATCACTTTTTTTCCGTTCTTATTTGAGTAAGTGGTTCTCTTTCATTATACTAGTTTGATAGCCTTAGAAAAGCATATTATGCGGAAAGAATCTCGAAAAGTATAACATTTTTTTCAAAGTTTGGAAACTTCATTAGAATCACTTTTTTTCGGTTCTTATTTGTGATAACTGCTTTTATTTCATTTTGCTAGTTTGATAGCTGTAGAAAAGCATATTATGCTGAAAGAATCTCGAAAAGAAAAAAAAAATTTTTCAAAATTTGGAAACTTCATTAGAATCAATTTTTTTCCGTTCTTATTTGAGATAACTGGTTCTCTTTCATTATACTAGTTTGATAGCCTTAGAAAAGCATATTATGCCGAAAGAATCTCTAAAAGAAAAAAAATTTTTTTTCAAAGTTTGGAAACTTCATTAGAATCACTTTTTTCCCCTTCTTATTTGAGATAACTGGTTCTCTTTCATTATACTAGTTTGATAGCCTTAGAAAAGCATATTATGCGGAAAGAATCTCGAAAAGAAAAAAGTTTTTTTTTGATGTTTGGAAACTTCATTAGTATCAGTTTTTTTCCGTTCTAATTTGAGATAACTGGTTTTCTTTCATTTTGATAGTTTGATAGCTGTAGAAAAGCATATTATGCGGAAAGAATCTCTAAAGAAAAAAAAATTTTTTCAAAGTTTGGAAACTTCATTAGAATAAATTTTTTTCCGTTCTTATTTGAGATAACTGGTTCTCTTTCATTATACTAGTTTGATAGCTGTAGAAAAGCATATTATGCGGAAAGAATCTCGAAAAGAAAAAAAATTTTTTTTTAAAGTTTGGAAACTTCATTAGAATCACTTTTTTTCCGTTCTTATTTGAGATAACTGGTTCTCTATCATTTTGCTAGTTTGATAGCTGTAGAAAAGCATATAATGCGGAAAGAATCTCGAAAAGAAAAAAAAATTTTTTCAAAGTTTGGAAACTTCATTAGAATCAATATTTTTCCGTTCTTATTTGAGATAACTGGTTCTCATTCATTATACTAATTTGATAGGCTTAGAAAAGCATATTATGCGGAGAGAATCTCAAAAAGAAACACAATTTTTTTAAAGTTTGGAAACTTCATTAGAATCACTTTTTTTTCCGTTCTTATTTGAGATAACTGGTTCTCTTTCATTATACTAGTTTGATAGCCTTAGAAAAGAATATTATGTGGAAAGAATCTCGAAAAGAAAAAAAATTTTTTTCAATTTTGAAACTTCATTAGAATCACTTTTTTTCCGTTCTTATTTCAGTAAATGGTTCTCTTTCATTATACTAGTTTGATAGCCTTAGAAAAGCATATTATGCGGAAACAATCTCGAAAAGAAAAAAAATTTTTTTTCAAAGTTTGGAAACTTCATTAGAATCACTTTTTTTCCGTTCTTATTTGAGATAACTGGTTCTCTTTCATTTTGCTAGTTTGATAGCTGTAGAAAAGCATATAATGCGGAAAGAATCTCGAAAAGAAAAAAAAATTTTTTCAAAGTTTGGAAACTTCATTAGAATCAATTTTTTTCCGTTCTTATTTGAGATAACTGGTTCTCTTTCATTATACTAGTTTGATAGCCATAGAAAAGCATATTATGCGGAAAGAATCTCGAAAAGAAAAAAATTTTTTTTCAAAGTTTGGAAACTTCATTAGAATCAATTTTTTTCCGTTCTTATTTGAGATAACTGGTTCTCTTTCATTATACTAGTTTGATAGCCTTAGAAAAGCATATTATGCGGAAAGAATCTCGAAAAGAAAATAAAATTTTTTCGAAGGTTGAAAAATCCAAGATATAATCAATTTTTTTCCGTTCTTATTTGTGATAACTGGTTCTCTTTCATTTTGCTAGTTTGATTGCTATAGAAAAGCATATTATGCGGAAAGAATCTCGAAAAGAAAAACAAATTTTTCAAAGTTTGGAAACATCATTAGAATCACTTTTTTACCGTTCTTATTTGAGAAAACTGGTTCTCTTTCATTATACTAGTTTGATAGCCTTAGAAAAGAATATTATGCGGAAAGAAACTCGAAAAGAAAAAAATTTTTTTTCAAAGTTTGGAATCTTCATTAGAATCACTTTTTTTCCGTTCTTATTTGAGATAACTGGTTCTCATTCATTATACTAGTTTGATAGCCTTAGAAAAGCATATTATGCGGAAAGAATCTCGAAAAGAAAAAAAAATTTTTTCAAAGTTTGGAAACTTCATTAGAATCAATTTCTTTCCGTTCTTATTTGAGATAACTGGTTCTCTTTCATTTTGCTAGTTTGATAGCTGTAGAAAAGCATAGTATGCGGAAAGAATCTCGAAAAGAAAAAAAAATTTTTTCAAAGTTTGGAAACTTCATTAGAATCAATTTTTTTCCGTTCTTATTTGAGATAACTGGTTCTCTTTCATTATACTAGTTTGATAGCTGTAGAAAAGCATATCATGCGGAAAGAATCTCGAAAAGAAAAAAATTTTTTATTTAAAGTTTGGAAACTTCATTAGAATCACTTTTTTTCCCTTCTTATTTGAGATAACTGGTTCTCTTTCATTTTGCTAGTTTGATAGCTGTAGAAAAGCATATAAGGCGGAAAGAATCTCGAAAAGAAAAAAAAATTTTTTCAAAGTTTGGAAACTTCATTAGAATCAATTTTTTTCCGTTCTTATTTGAGATAACTGGTTCTCATTCATTATACTAATTTGATAGGCTTAGAAAAGCATATTATGCGGAGAGAATCTCAAAAAGAAAAACAAATTTTTCAAAGTTTGGAAACTTCATTAGAATCACTTTTTTTCCGTTCTTATTTGAGATAACTGGTTCTCTTTCATTATACTAGTTTGATAGCCTTAGAAAAGAATATTATGTGGAAAGAATCTCGAAAAGAAAAAATTTTTTTTTCAGTTTTGAAACTTCATTAGAATCACCTTTTTTCCGTTCTTATTTCAGTAAATGGTTCTCTTTCATTATACTAGTTTGATAGCCTTAGAAAAGCATATTATGCGGAAACAATCTCGAAAAGAAAAAAAATTTTTTTTCAAAGTTTGGAAACTTCATTAGAATCACTTTTTTTCCGTTCTTATTTGAGATAACTGGTTCTCTTTCATTTTGCTAGTTTGATAGCTGTAGAAAAGCATATAATGCGGAAAGAATCTCGAAAAGAAAAAAAAATTTTTCAATGATTGGAAACTTCATTAGAATCAATTTTTTTCCGTTCTTATTTGAGATAAATGGTTCTCTTTCATTATACTAGTTTGATAGCCATAGAAAAGCATATTATGCGGAAAGAATCTCGAAAAGAAAAAAAAATTTTTTTCAAAGTTTGGAAACTTCATTAGAATCACTTTCGTTCCGTTCTTATTTGAGATAACTGGTTCTCTTTCATTATACTAGTTTGATAGCCTTAGAACAGCATATTGTACGGAAAGAATCTCGAAAAGAAAAAAATTTTTCTTCAAAGTTTGGAAACTTCATTAGAATCACTTTTTTTCCGTTCTTATTTGAGATAACTGGATCTCTTTCATTTTGCTAGTTTGATAGCTGTAGAAAAGCATATTATGCGGAAAGAATCTCGAAAAGAAAAAAAAAATTTTCAAAGTTTGGAAACGTCATTAGAATCAGTTTTTTTCCGTTCTTATTTGAGATAACTGGTTTTCTTTCATTTTGATACTTTGATAGCTGTAGAAAAGCATATTATGCGGAAAGAATCTCGAAAAGAAAAAAAAATTTTTCGAAGGTTGAAAAATCAAAGATATAATCAATTTTTTTCCGTTCTTATTTGTGATATTTGTTTCTCGTTCATTTTGCTAGTTTGATAGCTGTAGAAAAGCATATAATGCGGAAAGAATCTCGAAAAGAAAAAAAAATTTTTTCAAAGTTTGGAAACTTCTTTAAAATCAATTTTTTTTCCGTTCTTATTTGAGATAACTGGTTCTCATTCAGTATACTAGTTTGATAGCCTTAGAAAAGCATAGTTATGCGCAAAGAATCTCGAAAAGAAAAAAATTGTTTTTCAAAGTTTGGAAACTTCATTAGAATCACTTTTTTTCGGTTCTTATTTGAGATAACTGGTTCTCTTTCATTATACTAGTTTGATAGCCTTAGAAAAGCATATTATGCGGAAAGAATCTCGAAAAGAAAAAAAAATTTATTCGAAGGTTGAAAAATCCAAGATATAATCAATTTTTTTCCGTTCTTATTTGTGATAACTGGTTTTCTTTCATTTTGCTAGTTTGATTGCTATAGAAAAGCATATTATGCGGAAAGAATCTCGAAAAGAAAAACAAAATTTTTCAAAGTTTGGAAACATCATTAGAATCACTTTTTTTCCGTTCTTATTTGAGAAAACTGGTTCTCTTTCATTATACTAGTTTGATAGCCTTAGAAAAGAATATTATGCGGAAAGAATCTCGAAAAGAAAAAATTTTTTTTTCAAAGTTTGGAATCTTCATTAGAATCACTTTTTTTCCGTTCTTATTTGAGATAACTGGTTCTCTTTCATTTTACTAGTTTGATAGCCTTAGTAAAGCATATTATGCGGAAAGAATCTCGAAAAGAAAAAAAAATTTTTTCAAAGTTTGGAAACTTCATTAGAATCAATTTTTTTCCGTTCTTATTTGAGATAACTGGTTCTCTTTCATTTTGCTAGTTTGATAGCTGTAGGAAAGCATAGTATGCGGAAAGAATCTCGAAAAGAAAAAAAAATATTTTCAAAGTTTGGAAACTTCATTAGAATCAATTTTTTTCCGTTCTTATTTGAGATAACTGGTTCTATTTCATTATACTAGTTTGATAGCCATAGAAAAGCATATTATGCGGAAAGAATCTCGAAAAGAAAAAAAAATTTTTTTCAAAGTTTGGAAACTTCATTAGAATCACTTTCTTTCCGTTCTTATTTGAGATAACTGGTTCTCTTTCATTATACTAGTTTGATAGCCTTAGAAAAGCATATTGTACGGAAAGAATCTCGAAAAGAAAAAAATTTTTCTTCAAAGTTTGGAAACTTCATTAGAATCACTTTTTTTCCGTTCTTATTTGAGATAACTGGTTCTCTTTCATTATACTAGTTTGATAGCTGTAGAAAAGCATATTATGCGGAAAGAATCTCGAAAAGAAAAAAATTTTTTTTCAAAGTTTGGAAACTTCATTAGAATCACATTTTTTCCGTTCTTATTTGAGATAACTGGTTCTATTTCATTATTTAGTTTGATAGCCTTAGAAAAGCATATTATGCGGAAAGAATCTCGAAAAGAAAAAAATTTTTTTTCAAAGTTTGGAAACTTCATTAGAATTTTTTTTCCGTTCTTATTTGAAATAACTGGTTCTCTTTCATTATACTAGTTTGATAGCCTTAGAAAAGCATATTATGCGGAAAGAATCTCGAAAAGAAAAAAATTTTTTTTCAAAGTTTGGAAACTTCATTAGAATCTTTTTTTTTACGTTCTTATTTGAGAAAACTGGTTTTCTTTCATTTTGCTAGTTTGATAGCTGTAAAAAAGCATATTATGCGGAAAGAATCTCGAAAAGAAAAAAAAATTTTTTCCAAGGTTGAAAAATCCAAGATATAATCAATTTTTTTCCGTTCTTATTTGTGATAACTGGTTCTCTTTCATTTTGCTAGTTTGATTGCTATAGAAAAGCATATTATGCGGAAAAAATCTCGAAAAGAAAAACAAATTTTTTCAAAGTTTGGAAACATCATTAGAATCACTTTTTTTCCGTTCTTATTTGAGAAAACTGGTTCTCTTTCATTATACTAGTTTGATAGCCTTAGAAAAGAATATTATGCGGAAAGAATCTCGAAAAGAAAAAAATTTTTTTTCAAAGTTTGGAATCTTCATTAGAATCACTTTTTTTCCGTTCTTATTTGAGATAACTGGTTCTCTTTCATTATACTAGTGTGATAGCCATAGAAAAGCATATTATGCGGAAAGAATCTCGAAAAGAAAAAAATTTTTCTTCAAAGTTTGGAAACTTCATTAGAATCACTTTTTTTCCGTTCTTATTTGAGATAACTGGATCTCTTTCATTTTGCTACTTTGATAGCTGTAGAAAAGCATATTATGCGGAAAGAATCTCGAAAAGAAAAAAAAAAATTTTCAAAGTTTGGAAACTTCATTAGAATCAGTTTTTTTCCGTTCTTATTTGAGATAACTGGTTTTCTTTCATTTTGATAGTTTGATAGCTGTAGAAAAGCATATTATGCGGAAAGAATCTCGAAAAGAAAAAAAAAAAATTTCGAAGGTTGAAAAATCCAATATATAATCAATTTTTTTCCGTTCTTATTTGTGATAACTGGTTCTCGTTCATTTTGCTAGTTTGATAGCTGTAGAAAAGCATATTATGCGGAAAGAATCTCGAAAAGAAAAAATTTTTTTTTCAAAGTTTGGAAACTTCATTAGAATCACTTTTTTTCGGTTCTTATTTGAGATAACTGGTTCTCTTTCATTATAGTACTTTGATAGCCTTAGAAAAGCATATTATGCGGAAAGAATCTCGAAAAGAAAAAAATTTTTTTTCAAAGTTTGGAAACTTCATTAGAATCACTTTTTTCGTTCTTATTTGAGATAACTGGTTCTCTTTCATTATACTAGTTTGATAGCCTTAGAAAAGCATATTATGCGGAAAGAATCTCGAAAAGAATACAATTTTTTCAAAGTTTGGAAACTTTATTAGAATCAATTTTTTTCCGTTCTTATTTGAGATAACTGGTTCTCTTTCATTATACTAGTTTGATAGCCTTAGAAAAGCATATTATGCGGAAAGAATCTGGAAAAGAAAAAAGTTTTTTTTTGATGTTTGGAAACTTCATTAGAATCAGTTTTTTTCCGTTCTAATTTGAGATAACCGGTTTTCTTTCATTTTGATAGTTTGATAGCTGTAGAAAAGCATATTATGCGGAAATAATCTCGAAAAGAAAACAAAATTTTTTTAAAGTTTGGAAACTTCATTAGAATTACTTTTTTTCCGTTCTTATTTGAGATAACTGGTTCTCTTTCATTTTGCTAGTTTGATAGCTGTAGAAAAGCATATAATGCGGAAAGAATCTCGAAAAGAAAAAAAAAGTTTTTCAAAGTTTGGAAACTTCTTTAGAATCAATTTTTTTCCGTTCTTATTTGAGATAACTGGTTCTCATTCATTATACTAATTTGATAGCCTTAGAAATGCATATTATGCGCAAAGAATCTCGAAAAGAAAAACAAATTTTTTCAAAGTTTGGAAACATCATTAGACTAACTTTTTTTCCGTTCTTATTTGAGATAACTGGTTCTCTTTCATTATACTAGTTTGATAGCCTTAGAAAAGAATATTATGCGGAAAGAATCTCGAAAAGAAAAAAATTTTTTTTCAGTTTTGAAACTTCATTAGAATCACTTTTTTTCCGTTCATATTTGAGTAAATGGTTCTCTTTCATTATACTAGTTTGATAGCCTTAGAAAAGCATATTATGCGGAAAGAATCTCGAAAAGAAAAAAAATTTTTTTCAAAGTTTGGAAACTTCATTAGAATCACTTTTTTTCCGTTCTTATTTGAGATAACTGGTTGTCTTTCATTATACTAGTTTGATAGCCTTAGAAAAACATATTATACGGAAAGAATCTCGAAAAGAAAAAAAATTTTTTTCAAAGTTTGGAAACTTCATTAGAATCACTTATTTTCCGTTCTTATTTGAGATAACTGGATCTCTTTCATTTTGCTAGTTTGATAGCTGTAGAAAAGCATATTATGCGGAAAGAATCTCGAAAAGAAATAAAATTTTTTCGAAGGTTGAAAAATCCAAGATATAATCAATTTTTTTACGTTCTTATTTGTGATAACTGCTTTTCTTTCATTTTGCTAGTTTGATAGCTGTAGAAAAGCATATTATGCTGAAAGAATCTCGAAAAGAAAAAAAAATTTTTTCAAAGTTTGGAAACTTCATTAGAATCAATTTTTTTCCGTTCTTATATGAGATAACTGGTTCTCCTTCATTATACTAGTTTGATAGCCTTAGAAAAGCATATTATGCCGAAAGAATCTCTAAAAGAAAAAAAATTTTTTTTCAAAGTTTGGAAACTTCATTAGAATCACTTTTTTTCCGTACTTATTTGAGATAACTGGTGCTCTTTCATTATACTAGTTTGATAGCCTTAGAAAAGCATATTATGCGGAAAGAATCTCGAAAAGAAGTAAGTTTTTTTTTGATGTTTGGAAACTTCTTTAGAATCAATTTTTTTTTTCCGTTCTTATTTGAGATAACTGGTTCTCATTCAGTATACTAGTTTGATAGCCTTAGAAAAGCATAGTTATGCGCAAAGAATCTCGAAAAGAAAAACAAATTTTTTCAAAGTTTGGAAACTTCATTAGACTCACTTTTTTCCGTTCTTATTTGAGATAACTGGTTATCTTTCATTATACTAGTTTGATAGCCTTAGAAAAGAATATTATGCGGAAAGAATCTCGAAAAGAAAAAAAATTTTTTTCAGTTTTGAAACTTCATTAGAATCACATTTTTTCCGTTCTTATTTGAGTAAATGGTTCTCTTTCATTATACTAGTTTGATAGCCTTAGAAAAGCATATTATACGGAAAGAATCTCGAAAAGAAAAAAAAAAAATTTCCAAGGTTGAAAAATCCAAGATATAACCAATTTTTTTACGTTCTTATTTGTGATAACTGGTTCTCTTTCATTTTGCTAGTTGATAGCTGTAGAAAAGCATATTATGCGGAAAGAATCTCGAAAAGAAAAAAATTGTTTTTCAAAGTTTGGAAACTTCATTAGAATCACTTTTTTTCGGTTCTTATTTGAGATAACTGGTTCTCTTTCATTATACTAGTTTGATAGCCTTAGAAAAGCATATTATGCGGAAAGAATCTCGAAAAGAAAAAAAATTTTTTTCAAAGTTTGGAAACTTCATTAGAATTACTTTTTTTTCCGTTCTTATTTGAGATAACTGGTTCTCTTTCATTATACTAGTTTGATAGCCTTAGAAAAGCATATTATGCGGAAAGAATCTCGAAAAGAATAAAAAATTTTTCAAAGTTTGGAAACTTCATTAGAATAAATTTTTTCCCGTTCTTATTTGAGATAACTGGTTCTCTTTCATTTTGCTAGTTTGATAGCTGTAGAAAAGCATATTATGCGGAGAGAATCTCAAAAAGAAACACAATTTTTTTAAAGTTTGGAAACTTCATTAGAATCACTTTTTTTTCCGTTCTTATTTGAGATAACTGGTTCTCTTTCATTATACTAATTTGATAGCCTTAGAAAAGCATATTATGCGGAAACAATCTCGAAAAGAAAAAAAATTTTTTTTCAAAGTTTGGAAACTTCATTAGAATCACTTTTTTTCCGTTCTTATTTGAGATAACTGGTTCTCTTTCATTTTGCTAGTTTGATAGCTGTAGAAAAGCATATAATGCGGAAAGAATCTCGAAAAGAAAAAAAAATTTTTTCAAAGTTTGGAAACTTCATTAGAATCAATTTTTTTCCGTTCTTATTTGAGATAACTGGTTCTCTTTCATTATACTAGTTTGATAGCCATAGAAAAGCATATTATGCGGAAAGAATCTCGAAAAGAAAAAAAAATTTTTTTCAAAGTTTGGAAACTTCATTAGAATCACTTTCTTTCCGTTCTTATTTGAGATAACTGGTTCTCTTTCATTATACTAGTTTGATAGCCTTAGAACAGCATATTGTACGGAAAGAATCTCGAAAAGAAAAAAATTTTTCTTCAAAGTTTGGAAACTTCATTAGAATCACTTTTTTTCCGTTCTTATTTGAGATAACTGGATCTCTTTCATTTTGCTAGTTTGATAGCTGTAGAAAAGCATATTATGCGGAAAGAATCTCGAAAAGAAAAAAAAAATTTTCAAAGTTTGCAAACTTCATTAGAATCAGTTTTTTTCCGTACTTATATGAGATAACTGGTTTTCTTTCATTTTGATACTTTGATAGCTGTAGAAAAGCATATTATGCGGAAAGAATCTCGAAAAGAAAAAAAAAATTTTTCGAGGGTTGAAAAATCCAAGATATAATCAATTTTTTTCCGTTCTTATTTGTGATATTTGGTTCTCGTTCATTTTGCTAGTTTGATAGCTGTAGAAAAGCATATTATGCGGAAAGAATCTCGAAAAGAAAAAAATTTTTTTTCAAAGTTTGGAAACTTCATTAGAATCACTTTTTTCCGGTTCTTATTTGAGATAACTGGTTCTCTTTCTTTATACTAGTTTGATAGCATTAGAAAAGCATATTATGCAGAAAATATCTCGAAAAGAAAAAAAATATTTTTCAAAGTTTGGAAACTTCATTAGAATCAATTTTTTTCAGTTCTTATTTGAGATAACTGGTTCTCTTTCATTATACTAGTTTGATAGCCTTAGAAAAGCATATTATGCGGAAAGAATCTCGAAAAGATTAAAATTTTTTTTCAAAGTTTGGAAACTTCATTAGAATCACTTTTTTTCCGTTCTTATTTGAGATAACTGCTTCTCTTTCATTATACTAGTTTGATAGCCTTAGAAAAGCATATTATGCGGAAAGAATCTCGAAAAGAATAAAATTTTTTTCAAAGTTTGGAAACTTCATTAGAATCACTTTTTTTCGGTTCTTATTTGTGATAACTGCTTTTATTTCATTTTGCTAGTTTGATAGCTGTAGAAAAGCATATTATGCTGAAAGAATCTCGAAAAGAAAAAAAAATTTTTTCAAAGTTTGGAAACTTCATTAGAATCAATTTGTTTCCGTTCTTATTTGAGATAACTGGTTCTCTTTCATTATACTAGTTTGATAGCCTTAGAAAAGCATATTATGCGGAAAGAATCTCGAAAAGAAAAAAGTTTTTTTTTGATGTTTGGAAACTTCATTAGTATCAGTTTTTTTCCGTTCTAATTTGAGATAACTGGTTTTCTTTCATTTTGATAGTTTGATAGCTGTAGAAAAGCATATTATGCGGAAAGAATCTCTAAAAGAAAAAAAAAAATTTTCAAAGTTTGGAAACTTCATTAGAATTAATTTTTTTCCGTTCTTATTTGAGATAACTGGTTCTCTTTCATTATACTAGTTTGATAGCTGTAGAAAAGCATATTATGCGGAAAGAATCTCGAAAAGAAAAAAAATTTTTTTTAAAGTTTGGAAACTTCATTAGAATCAATTTTTTTCCGTTCTTATTTGAGATAACTGGTTCTCTATCATTTTGCTAGTTTGATAGCTGTAGAAAAGCATATAATGCGGAAAGAATCTCGAAAAGAAAAAAAAATTTTTTCAAAGTTTGGAAACTTCTTTAAAATCAATTTTTTTTCCGTTCTTATTTGAGATAACTGGTTCTCATTCAGTATACTAGTTTGATAGCCTTAGAAAAGCATAGTTATGCGCAAAGAATCCCGAAAAGAAAAACAAATTTTTTCAAAGTTTGGAAACTTCATTAGACTCACTTTTTTTCCGTTCTTATTTGAGATAACTGGTTCTCTTTTATTATACTAGTTTGATAGCCTTAGAAAAGCATATTATGCGGAAAGAATCTCGAAAAGAAAAAAAATTTTTTTCAAAGTTTGGAAACTTCTTAGAATTACTTTTTTTTCCGTTCTTATTTGAGATAACTGGTTCTCTTTCATTATACTAGTTTGATAGCCTTAGAAAAGCATATTATGCGGAAAGAATCTCGAAAAGAATAAAAATTTTTTCAAAGTTTGGAAACTTCATTAGAATCAATTTTTTCCCGTTCTTATTTGAGATAACTGGTTCTCTTTCATTTTGCTAGTTTGATAGCTGTAGAAAAGCATATTATGCGGAGAGAATCTCAAAAAGAAACACAATTTTTTTAAAGTTTGGAAACTTCATTAGAATCACTTTTTTTTCCGTTCTTATTTGAGATAACTGGTTCTCTTTCATTATACTAATTTGATAGCCTTAGAAAAGAATATTATGTGGAAAGAATCTCGAAAAGAAAAAATTTTTTTTTCAGTTTTGAAACTTCATTAGAATCACTTTTTTTCCGTTCTTATTTCAGTAAATGGTTCTCTTTCATTATACTAATTTGATAGCCTTAGAAATGCATATTATGCGGAAACAATCTCGAAAAGAAAAAAAATTTTTTTTCAAAGTTTGGAAACTTCATTAGAATCACTTTTTTTCCGTTCTTATTTGAGATAACTGGTTCTCTTTCATTTTGCTAGTTTGATAGCTGTAGAAAAGCATATAATGCGGAAAGAATCTCGAAAAGAAAAAAAAATTTTTTCAAAGTTTGGAAACTTCATTAGAATCAATTTTTTTCCGTTCTTATTTGAGATAACTGGTTCTTTTTCATTATACTAGTTTGATAGCCATAGAAAAGCATATTATGCGGAAAGAATCTCGAAAAGAAAAAAAAATTTTTTTCAAAGTTTGGAAACTTCATTAGAATCACTTTCTTTCCGTTCTTATTTGAGATAACTGGTTCTCTTTCATTATACTAGTTTGATAGCCTTAGAACAGCATATTGTACGGAAAGAATCTCGAAAAGAAAAAAATTTTTCTTCAAAGTTTGGAAACTTCATTAGAATCACTTTTTTTCCGTTCTTATTTGAGATAACTGGATCTCTTTCATTTTGCTAGTTTGATAGCTGTAGAAAAGCATATTATGCGGAAAGAATCTCGAAAAGAAAAAAAAAATTTTCAAAGTTTGCAAACTTCATTAGAATCAGTTTTTTTCCGTTCTTATTTGAGATAACTGGTTTTCTTTCATTTTGATACTTTGATAGCTGTAGAAAAGCATATTATGCGGAAAGAATCTCGAAAAGAAAAAAAAAAATTTTTCGAGGGTTGAAAAATCCAAGATATAATCAATTTTTTTCCGTTCTTATTTGTGATATTTGGTTCTCGTTCATTTTGCTAGTTTGATAGCTGTAGAAAAGCATATTATGCGGAAAGAATCTCGAAAAGAAAGAAATTTTTTTTCAAAGTTTGGAAACTTCATTAGAATCACTTTTTTCCGGTTCTTATTTGAGATAACTGGTTCTCTTTCATTATACTAGTTTGATAGCATTAGAAAAGCATATTATGCGGAAAATATCTCGAAAAGAAAAAAAATATTTTTCAAAGTTTGGAAACTACATTAGAATCAATTTTTTTCAGTTCTTATTTGAGATAACTGGTTCTCTTTCATTATACTAGTTTGATAGCCTTAGAAAAGCATATTATGCGGAAAGAATGTCGAAAAGATTAAAATTTTTTTTCAAAGTTTGGAAACTTCATTAGAATCACTTTTTTTCCGTTCTTATTTGAGATAACTGCTTCTCTTTCATTATACTAGTTTGATAGCCTTAGAAAAGCATATTATGCGGAAAGAATCTCGAAAAGAATAAAATTTTTTTCAAAGTTTGGAAATTTCATTAGAATCACTTTTTTTCGGTTCTTATTTGTGATAACTGCTTTTATTTCATTTTGCTAGTTTGATAGCTGTAGAAAAGCATATTATGCTGAAAGAATCTCGAAAAGAAAAAAAAATTTTTTCAAAGTTTGGAAACTTCATTAGAATCAATTTTTTTCCGTTCTTATTTGAGATAACTGGTTCTCTTTCATTATACTAGTTTGATAGCCTTAGAAAAGCATATTATGCGGAAAGAATCTCGAAAAGAAAAAATTTTTTTTCAAAGTTTGGAAACTTCATTAGAATCACTTTTTTTCCGTTCTTATTTGAGATAACTGGTTCTCTTTCATTATACTAGTTTGATAGCCTTAGAAAAGCATATTATACGGAAAGAATCTCGAAAAGAAAAAAATTTTTTTTCAAAGTTTGGAAACTTCATTAGAATCATTTTTTTTCCGTTCTTATTTGAGATAACTGGTTCTCTTTCATTATACTAGTTTGATAGCCTTAGAAAAGCATATTATGCCGAAAGAATCTCTAAAAGAAAAAAATTTTTTTTCCAAAGTTTGGAAACTTCATTAGAATCACTTTTTTTCCGTTCTTATTTGAGATAACTGGTTCTCTTTCATTATACTAGTTTGATAGCCTTAGAAAAGCATATTATGCGCAAAGAATCTCGAAAAGAAAAAAGTTTTTTTTTGATGATTGGAAACTTCATTAGTATCAGTTTTTTTCCGTTCTAATTTGAGATAACTGGTTTTCTTTCATTTTGATAGTTTGATAACTGTAGAAAAGCATATTATGCGGAAAGAATCTCTAAAAGAAAAAAAAATTTTTTCAAAGTTTCGAAACTTCATTAGAATCAATTTTTTTCCGTTCTTATTTGAGATAACTGGTTCTCTTTCATTATACTAGTTTGATAGCTGTAGAAAAGCATATTATGCGGAAAGAATCCCGAAAAGAAAAAAAATTTTTTTTTAAAGTTTGGAAACTTCTTTAGAATCAATTTTTTTTCCGTTCTTATTTGAGATAACTGGTTCTCATTCAGTATACTAGTTTGATAGCCTTAGAAAAGCATAGTTATGCGCAAAGAATCTCGAAAAGAAAAACAAATTTTTTCAAAGTTTGGAAACTTCATTAGACTCACTTTTTTTCCGTTCTCATTTGAGATAACTGGTTCTCTTTCATTATACTAGTTTGATACCCTTAGAAAAGAATATTATGCGGAAAGAATCTCGAAAAGAAAAAAAATTTTTTTCAGTTTTGAAACTTCATTAGAATCACTTTTTTTCCGTTCTTATTTGAGTAAATGGTTCTCTTTCATTATACTAGTTTGATAGCCTTAGAAAAGCATATTATGCGGAAAGAATCTCGAAAAGAAAAAATTTTTTTTCAAAGTTTGGAAACTTCATTAGAATCACTTTTTTTCCGTTCTTATTTGAGATAACTGGTTCTCTTTCATTATACTAGTTTGATAGCCTTAGAAAAGCATATTATACGGAAAGAATCTCGAAAAGAAAAAAATTTTTTTTCAAAGTTTGGAAACTTCATTAGAATCACTTATTTTCCGTTCTTATTTGAGATAACTGGATCTCTTTCATTTTGCTAGTTTGATAGCTGTAGAAAAGCATATTATGCGGAAAGAATCTCGAAAAGAAAAAAAAAAATTTTCCAAGGTTGAAAAATCCAAGATATAACCAATTTTTTTACGTTCATATTTGTGATAACTGGTTCTCCTTCATTTTGCTAGTTGATAGCTGTAGAAAAGCATATTATGCGGAAAGAATCTCGAAAAGAAAAAAATTGTTTTTCAAATTTTGGAAACTTCATTAGAATCACTTTTTTTCGGTTCTTATTTGAGATAACTGGTTCTCTTTCATTATACTAGTTTGATAGCCTTAGAAAAGCATATTATGCGGAAAGAATCTCGAAAAGAAAAAAATTTTTTTCCAAGTTTGGAAACTTCATTAGAATCACTTTTTTTCCGTTCTTATTTGAGATAACTGGTTCTCTTTCATTATACTAGTTTGATAGCCTTAGAAAAGCATATTATGCGGAAAGAATCTCGAAAAGAATAAAAAATTTTTCAAAGTTTGGAAACTTCATTAGAATCAATTTTTTTCCGTTCTTATTTGAGATAACTGGTTCTCTTTCATTTTGCTAGTTTGATAGCTGTAGAAAGGCATATTATGCGGAAAGAATCTCGAAAAGAAAAAAAAACTTTTTCAAAGTTTGGAAACTTCATTAGAATCAATTTTTTTCCGTTCTTATTTGAGATAACTGGTTCTCTTTCATTATACTAGTTTGATAGCCTTAGAAATGCATATTATGCGGAAAGAATCTCTAAAAGAAAAACATTTTGTTTTCAAAGTTTGGAAACTTCATTAGAATCACTTTTTTTCCGTTCTTATTTGAGATAATTGGTTCTCTTTCATTATACCAGTTTGATAGCCTTAGAAAAGCATATTATGCGGAAAGAATCTCGAAAAGAAAAAAAATTTTTTTTCAAAGTTTGGAAACTTCATTAGAATCAGTTTTTTTCCGTTCTAATATTAGATAACTGGTTTTCTTTCATTTTGATAGTTTGATAGCTGTAGAAAAGCATATTATGCGGAAAGAATCTCGAAAAGAAGAAAAATTTTTTTCAGTTTTGAAACTTCATTAGAATCACTTTTTTTCCGTTCTTATTTGAGATAACTGGTTCTCTTTCATTACACTAGTTTCATAGCCTTAGAAAAGCATACTATGCGGAAAGAATCTCGAAAAGAAAAAAATTATTTTTCAAAGTTTGGAAACTTCATTAGAATCACTTATTTTCCGTTCTTATTTGAGATAACTGGATCTCTTTCATTTTGCTAGTTTGATAGCTGTAGAAAAGCATATTATGCGGAAAGAATCTCGAAAAGAAAAAAAAAAATTTTCCAAGGTTGAAAAATCCAAGATATAACCAATTTTTTTACGTTCATATTTGTGATAACTGGTTCTCCTTCATTTTGCTAGTTGATAGCTGTAGAAAAGCATATTATGCGGAAAGAATCTCGAAAAGAAAAAAATTGTTTTTCAAAGTTTGGAAACTTCATTAGAATCACTTTTTTTCGGTTCTTATTTGAGATAACTGGTTCTCTTTCATTATACTAGTTTGATAGGCTTAGAAAAGCATATTATGCGGAAAGAATCTCGAAAAGAAAAAAATTTTTTTCAAAGTTTGGAAACTTCATTAGAATCACTTTTTATCCGTTCTTATTTGAGATAACTGGTTCTCTTTCATTATACTAGTTTGATAGCCTTAGAAAAGCATATTATGCGGAAAGAATCTCGAAAAGAATAAAAAATTTTTCAAAGTTTGGAAACTTCATTAGAATCAATTTTTTTCCGTTCTTATTTGAGATAACTGGTTCTCTTTTAATTTTGCTAGTTTGATAGCTGTAGAAAGGCATATTATGCGGAAAGAATCTCGAAAAGAAAAAAAAACTTTTTCAAAGTTTGGAAACTTCATTAGAATCAATTTTTTTCCGTTCTTATTTGAGATAACTGGTTCTCTTTCATTATACTAGTTTGATAGCCTTAGAAAAGCATATTATGCGGAAAGAATCTCTAAAAGAAAAACATTTTGTTTTCAAAGTTTGGAAACTTCATTAGAATCACTTTTTTTCCGTTCTTATTTGAGATAATTGGTTCTCTTTCATTATACCAGTTTGATAGCCTTAGAAAAGCATATTATGCGGAAAGAATCTCGAAAAGAAAAAAAACTTTTTTTCAAAGTTTGGAAACTTCATTAGAATCAGTTTTTTTCCGTTCTAATATTAGATAACTGGTTTTCTTTCATTTTGATAGTTTGATAGCTGTAGAAAAGCATATTATGCGGAAAGAATCTCGAAAAGAAAAAAAAAATTTTTCAAAGTTTGGTAACTTCATTAGAATCAATTTTTTTCGGTTCTTATTTGAGATAACTGGTTATCTTTCATTATACTAGTTTGATAGCCTTAGAAAAGCATAATTTGCGGAAAGAATCTCGAAAAAAAATTTTTTTTTCAAAGTTTGGAAACTTCATTAGAATCACTTTTTTCCGTTCTTATTTGACATAACTGGTTCTCTTTCATTATAATAGTTTGATTGCTGTTGAAAAGCATATTATGCGGAAAGAATCTCGAAAAGAAAAAAAAAATTTTCAAAGTTTGGAAACTTCATTAGAATCACTTTTTTTCCGTTCTTATTTGAGATAACTGGTTCTCTTTCATTTTGCTAGTTTGATAGCTGTAGAAATGCATATAATGCGGAAAGAATCTCGAAAAGAAAAAAAAATTGTTCAAAGTTTGGAAACTTCATTAGAATCAATTTTTTTCCGTTCTTATTTGAGATAACTGGTTCTCATTCATTATACTAGTTTGATAGCCTTAGAAAAGCATATTATGCGGAAAGAGTCTCAAAAAGAAAAACAAATCTTTTCAAAGTTTGGAAACTTCATTAGAATTACTCTTTTTCCGTTCTTATTTGAGATAACTGGTTCTCTTTCATTATACTAGTTTGATAGCCTTAGAAAAGCATATTATGCGCAAAGAATCTCGAAAAGAAAAAAATTTTTTTTCAAAGTTTGGAAACTTCATTAGAATCACATTTTTTCCGTTCTTATTTGAGATAACTGGTTCTCTTTCATTATTTAGTTTGATAGCCTTAGAAAAGCATATTATGCGGAAAGAATCTCGAAAAGAAAAAAATTTTTTTTCAAAGTTTGGAAACTTCATTAGAATTTTTTTTCCGTTCTTATTTGAAATAAGTGGTTCTCTTTCATTATACTAGTTTGATAGCCTTAGAAAAGCATATTATGTGGAAAGAATCTCGAAAAGAAAAAAAAATTTTTTCAAAGTTTGGAAGCTTCATTAGAATCACTTTTTTTACGTTCTTATTTGAGATAACTGGTTTTCTTTCATTTTGCTAGTTTGATAGCTGTAAAAAAGCATATTATGCGGAAAGAATCTCGAAAAGAAAAAAAAATTTTTTCGAAGGTTGAAAAATCCAAGATATAATCAATTTTTTTCCGTTCTTATTTGTGATAACTGGTTCTCTTTCATTTTGCTAGTTTGATTGCTATAGAAAAGCATATTATGCGGAAAGAATCTCGAAAAGAAAAAAAAACTTTTTCAAAGTTTGGAAACTTCATTAGAATCAATTTTTTTCCGTTCTTATTTGAGATAACTGGTTCTCTTTCATTATACTAGTTTGATAGCCTTAGAAAAGCATATTATGCGGAAAGAATCTCTAAAAGAAAAACATTTTGTTTTCAAAGTTTGGAAACTTCATTAGAATCACTTTTTTTCCGTTCTTATTTGAGATAATTGGTTCTCTTTCATTATACCAGTTTGATAGCCTTAGAAAAGCATATTATGCGGAAAGAATCTCGAAAAGAAAAAAAACTTTTTTTCAAAGTTTGGAAACTTCATTAGAATCAGTTTTTTTCCGTTCTAATATTAGATAACTGGTTTTCTTTCATTTTGATAGTTTGATAGCTGTAGAAAAGCATATTATGCGGAAAGAATCTCGAAAAGAAAAAAAAAATTTTTCAAAGTTTGGTAACTTCATTAGAATCAATTTTTTTCGGTTCTTATTTGAGATAACTGGTTATCTTTCATTATACTAGTTTGATAGCCTTAGAAAAGCATAATTTGCGGAAAGAATCTCGAAAAAAAATTTTTTTTTCAAAGTTTGGAAACTTCAT
Source organism: Metallyticus violacea (assembly GCA_030762175.1). Lineage (NCBI taxonomy): Eukaryota > Metazoa > Arthropoda > Insecta > Mantodea > Metallyticidae > Metallyticus > Metallyticus violacea. The sequence goes on from CM060832.1 coordinate 74,639,126, forward strand.
TAGAATCACTTTTTTCCGTTCTTATTTGACATAACTGGTTCTCTTTCATTATAATAGTTTGATTGCTGTTGAAAAGCATATTATGCGGAAAGAATCTCGAAAAGAAAAAAAAAATTTTCAAAGTTTGGAAACTTCATTAGAATCACTTTTTTTCCGTTCTTATTTGAGATAACTGGTTCTCTTTCATTTTGCTAGTTTGATAGCTGTAGAAATGCATATAATGCGGAAAGAATCTCGAAAAGAAAAAAAAATTGTTCAAAGTTTGGAAACTTCATTAGAATCAATTTTTTTCCGTTCTTATTTGAGATAACTGGTTCTCATTCATTATACTAGTTTGATAGCCTTAGAAAAGCATATTATGCGGAAAGAGTCTCAAAAAGAAAAACAAATCTTTTCAAAGTTTGGAAACTTCATTAGAATTACTCTTTTTCCGTTCTTATTTGAGATAACTGGTTCTCTTTCATTATACTAGTTTGATAGCCTTAGAAAAGCATATTATGCGCAAAGAATCTCGAAAAGAAAAAAATTTTTTTTCAAAGTTTGGAAACTTCATTAGAATCACATTTTTTCCGTTCTTATTTGAGATAACTGGTTCTCTTTCATTATTTAGTTTGATAGCCTTAGAAAAGCATATTATGCGGAAAGAATCTCGAAAAGAAAAAAATTTTTTTTCAAAGTTTGGAAACTTCATTAGAATTTTTTTTCCGTTCTTATTTGAAATAAGTGGTTCTCTTTCATTATACTAGTTTGATAGCCTTAGAAAAGCATATTATGTGGAAAGAATCTCGAAAAGAAAAAAAATTTTTTTCAAAGTTTGGAAGCTTCATTAGAATCACTTTTTTTACGTTCTTATTTGAGATAACTGGTTTTCTTTCATTTTGCTAGTTTGATAGCTGTAAAAAAGCATATTATGCGGAAAGAATCTCGAAAAGAAAAAAAAATTTTTTCGAAGGTTGAAAAATCCAAGATATAATCAATTTTTTTCCGTTCTTATTTGTGATAACTGGTTCTCTTTCATTTTGCTAGTTTGATTGCTATAGAAAAGCATATTATGCGGAAAGAATCTCGAAAAGAAAAACAAATTTTTTCAAAGTTTGGAAACATCATTAGAATCATTTTTTTTCCGTTCTTATTTGAGAAAACTGGTTCTCTTTCATTATACTAGTTTCATAGCCTTAGAAAAGAATATTATGCGGAAAGAATCTCGAAAAGAAAAAAATTTTTTTTCAAAGTTTGGAATCTTCATTAGAATCACTTTTTTTTCGTTCTTATTTGAGATAACTGGTTCTCTTTCATTATACTAGTTTGATAGCCTTAGTAAAGCATATTATGCGGAAAGAATCTCGAAAAGAAAAAAAAAATTTTCAAAGTTTGGAAACTTCATTAGAATCAATTTTTTTCCGTTCTTATTTGAGATAACTGGTTTTCTTTCATTTTGCTAGTTTGATAGCTGTAGGAAAGCATAGTATGCGGAAAGAATCTCGAAAGAAAAAAAAAATTTTTCAAAGTTTGGAAACTTCATTAGAATCAATTTTTTTCCGTTCTTATTTGAGATAACTGGTTCTCTTTCATTATACTAGTTTGATAGCAATAGAAAAGCATATTATGCGGAAAGAATCTCGAAAAGAAAAAAAAATTTTTTTCAAAGTTTTGAAACTTCATTGGAATCACATTCTTTCCGTTCTTATTTGAGATAACTGGTTCTCTTTCATTATACTAGTTTGATAGCCTTAGAAAAGCATATTGTACGGAAAGAATCTCGAAAAGAAAAAAATTTTTCTTCAAAGTTTGGAAACTTCATTAGAATCACTTTTTTTCCGTTCTTATTTGAGATAACTGGATCTCTTTCATTTTGCTAGTTTGATAGCTGTAGAAAAGCATATTATGCGGAAAGAATCTCGAAAAGAAAAAAAAATTTTTTCAAAGTTTGGAAACTTCATTAGAATCACTTTTTTTCCGTTCTAATTTGAGATAACTGGTTTTCTTTCATTTTGCTAGTTTGATAGCTGTAGAAAAGCATATTATGCGGATGGAATCTCGAAAAGAAAAAAAATTTTTTTCAAAGTTTGGTAACTTCATTAGAATCAATTTTTTTCCGTTCTTATTTGAGATAACTGGTTATCTTTCATTATACTAGTTTGATAGCCTTAGAAAAGCATAATTTGCGGAAAGAATCTCGAAAAAAAATTTTTTTTTCAAAGTTTGGAAACTTCATTAGAATCACTTTTTTTCCGTTCTTATTTGACATAACTGGTTCTCTTTCATTATACTAGTTTGATTGCTGTTGAAAAGCATATTATGCGGAAAGAATCTCGAAAAGAAAAAAAAAATTTTTCAAAGTTTGGAAACTTCATTAGAATCACTTTTTTTCCGTTCTTATTTGAGATAACTGGTTCTCTTTCATTTTGCTAGTTTGATAGCTGTAGAAAGGCATATTATGCGGAAAGAATCTCGAAAAGAAAAAATTTTTTTTTCAAAGTTTGGAAACTTCATTAGAATCACTTTTTTCCGGTTCTTATTTGAGATAACTGGTTCTCTTTCATTATACTAGTTTGATAGCATTAGAAAAGCATATTATGCGGAAAATATCTCGAAAAGAAAAAAAATATTTTTCAAAGTTTGGAAACTTCATTAGAATCAATTTTTTTCAGTTCTTATTTGAGATAACTGGTTCTCTTTCATTATACTAGTTTGATAGCCTTAGAAAAGCATATTACGCGGAAAGAATCTCGAAAAGATTAAAATTTTTTTTCAAAGTTTGGAAACTTCATTATAATCACTTTTTTTCCGTTCTTATTTGAGATAACTGCTTCTCTTTCATTATACTAGTTTGATAGCCTTAGAAAAGCATATTATGCGGAAAGAATCTCGAAAAGAATAAAAATTTTTTCAAAGTTTGGAAACTTCATTAGAATCACTTTTTTTCGGTTCTTATTTGTGATAACTGCTTTTATTTCATTTTGCTAGTTTGATAGCTGTAGAAATGCATATTATGCTGAAAGAATCTCGAAAAGAAAAAAGTTTTTTTTTGATGTTTGGAAACTTCATTAGTATCAGTTTTTTTCCGTTCTAATTTGAGATAACTGGTTTTCTTTCATTTTGATAGTTTGATAGCTGTAGAAAAGCATATTATGCGGAAAGAATCTCTAAAAGAAAAAAAAATATTTTCAAAGTTTGGAAACTTCATTAGAATAAATTTTTTTCCGTTCTTATTTGAGATAACTGGTTCTCTTTCATTATACTAGTTTGATAGCTGTAGAAAAGCATATTATGCGGAAAGAAACTCGAAAAGAAAAAAAATTTTTTTTTAAAGTTTGGAAACTTCATTAGAATCAATTTTTTTCCGTTCTTATTTGAGATAACTGGTTCTCTATCATTTTGCTAGTTTGATAGCTGTAGAAAAGCATATAATGCGGAAAGAATCTCGAAAAGAAAAAAAAATTTTTTCAAAGTTTGGAAACTTCTTTAAAATCAATTTTTTTTCCGTTCTTATTTGAGATAACTGGTTCTCATTCAGTATACTAGTTTGATAGCCTTAGAAAAGCATAGTTATGCGCAAAGAATCTCGAAAAGAAAAACAAATTTTTTCAAAGTTTGGAAACTTCATTAGACTCACTTTTTTTCCGTTCTTATTTGAGATAACTGGTTCTCTTTCATTATACTAGTTTGATAGCCTTAGAAAAGAATATTATGCGGAAAGAATCTCGAAAAGAAAAAAAAAATTTTTCAGTTTTGAAACTTCATTAGAATCACTTTTTTTCCGTTCTTATTTGAGTAAATGGTTCTCTTTCATTATACTAGTTTGATAGCCTTAGAAAAGCATAATTTGCGGAAAGAATCTCGAAAAAAATTTTTTTTTTTCAAAGTTTGGAAACTTCATTAGAATCACTTTTTTCCGTTCTTATTTGACATAACTGGTTCTCTTTCATTATAATAGTTTGATTGCTGTTGAAAAGCATATTATGCGGAAAGAATATCGAAAAGAAAAAAAAAATTTTTCAAAGTTTGGAAACTTCATTAGAATCACTTTTTTTCCGTTCTTATTTGAGATAACTGGTTCTCTTTCATTTTGCTAGTTTGATAGCTGTTGAAAAGCATATTATGCGGAAAGAATCTCGAAAAGAAAAACATTTTGTTTTCAAAGTTTGGAAACTTCATTAGAATCACTTTTTTTCCGTTGTTATTTGAGATAACTGGTTCTTTTTCATTATACTAGTTTGATAGCCTTAGAAAAGCATATTATGCGGAAAGAATCTCGAAAAGAAAAAAAAATTTTTTTCAAAGTTTGGAAACTTCATTAGAATCAGTTTTTTTCCGTTCTAATTTGAGATAACTGGTTTTCTTTCAATTTGATAGTTTGATAGCTGTAGAAAAGCATATTATGCGGAAAGAATCTCGAAAAGAAAAAAAAAATTTTTTCAAAGTTTGGTAACTTCATTGAAATCAATTTTTTTCCGTTCTTATTTGAGATAACTGATTATCTTTCATTATACTAGTTTGATAGCCTTAGAAAAGCATAATTTGCGGAAAGAATCTGGAAAAAAAATTTTTTTTTTCAAAGTTTGGAAACTTCATTAGAATCACTTTTTTTCCGTTCTTATTTGACATAACTGGTTCTCTTTCATTATACTAGTTTGATTGCTGTTGAAAAGCATATTATGCGGAAAGAATCTCGAAAAGAAAAAAAAAATTTTTCAAAGTTTGGAAACTTCATTAGAATCACTTTTTTTCCGTTCTTATTTCAGATAACTGGTTCTCTTTCATTTTGCTAGTTTGATAGCTGTAGAAAAGCATATTATGCGGAAAGAATCTCGAAAAGAAAAAAAAATTTTTTCAAAGTTTGGAAACTTCATTAGAATCAATTTTTTTCCGTTCTTATTTGAGATAACTGGTTCTCTTTCATTATACTAGTTTGATAGCCTTAGAAAAGCATATTATGCGCAAAGAATCTCGAAAAGAAAAAAATTTTTTTTCAAAGTTTGGAAACTTCATTAGAATCACATTTTTTCCGTTCTTATTTGAGATAACTGGTTCTCTTTCATTATTTAGTTTGATAGCCTTAGAAAAGCATATTATGCGGAAAGAATCTCGAAAAGAAAAAATTTTTTTTTCAAAGTTTGGAAACTTCATTAGAATTTTTTTTCCGTTCTTATTTGAAATAAGTGGTTCTCTTTCATTATACTAGTTTGATAGCCTTAGAAAAGCATATTATGTGGGAAGAATCTCGAAAAGAAAAAAAATTTTTTTCAAAGTTTGGAAGCTTCATTAGAATCACTTTTTTTACGTTCTTATTTGAGATAACTGGTTTTCTTTCATTTTGCTAGTTTGATAGCTGTAAAAAAGCATATTATGCGGAAAGAATCTCGAAAAGAAAAAAAAATTTTTTCGAAGGTTGAAAAATCCAAGATATAATCAATTTTTTTCCGTTCTTATTTGTGATAACTGGTTCTCTTTCATTTTGCTAGTTTGATTGCTATAGAAAAGCATATTATGCGGAAAGAATCTCGAAAAGAAAAACAAATTTTTTCAAAGTTTGGAAACATCATTAGAATCATTTTTTTTTTCCGTTCTTATTTGAGAAAACTGGTTCTCTTTCATTATACTAGTTTGATAGCCTTAGAAAAGAACTATTATGCGGAAAGAATCTCGAAAAGAAAAAAATTTTTTTTCAAAGTTTGGAAACTTCATTAGAATCACTTTTTTTCCGTTGTTATTTGAGATAACTGGTTCTCTTTCATTATACTAGTTTGATAGCCTTAGAAAAGCATATTATGCGGAAAGAATCTCGAAAAGAAAAAAAAATTTTTTTAAAAGTTTGGAAACTTCATTAGAATCAGTTTTTTTCCGTTCTAATTTGAGATAACTGGTTTTCTTTCAATTTGATAGTTTGATAGCTGTAGAAAAGCATATTATGCGGAAAGAATCTCGAAAAGAAAAAAAAAATTTTTCAAAGTTTGGTAACTTCATTAGAATCAATTTTTTTCCGTTCTTATTTGAGATAACTGATTATCTTTCATTATACTAGTTTGATAGCCTTAGAAAAGCATAATTTGCGGAAAGAATCTCGAAAAAAAAATTTTTTTTTCAAAGTTTGGAAACTTCATTAGAATCACTTTTTTTCCGTTCTTATTTGACATAACTGGTTCTCTTTCATTATACTAGTTTGATTGCTGTTGAAAAGCATATTATGCGGAAAGAATCTCGAAAAGAAAAAAAAAATTTTTCAAAGTTTGGAAACTTCATTAGAATCACTTTTTTTCCGTTCTTTTTTGAGATAACTGGTTCTCTTTCATTTTGCTAGTTTGATAGCTGTAGAAAAGCATATAATGCGGAAAGAATCTCGAAAAGAAAAAAAAATTGTTCAAAGTTTGGAAACTTCATTAGAATCAATTTTTTTCCGTTCTTATTTGAGATAACTGGTTCTCATTCATTATACTTGTTTGATAGCCTTAGATAAGCATATTATGCGGAAAGAATCTCGAAAAGAAAAACAAATCTTTTCAAAGTTTGGAAACTTCATTAGAATCACTCTTTTTCCGTTCTTATTTGAGATAACTGGTTCTCTTTCATTATACTAGTTTGATAGCCTTAGAAAAGCATATTATGCGCAAAGAATCTCGAAAAGAAAAAAATTTTTTTTCAAAGTTTGGAAACTTCATTAGAATCACATTTTTTCCGTTCTCATTTGAGATAACTGGTTTTCTTTCATTTTGCTAGTTTGATAGCTGTAAAAAAGCATATTATGTGGAAAGAATCTCGAAAAGAAAAAAATTTTTTTTCAGTTTTGAAACTTCATTAGAATCACTTTTTTTCCGTTCTTATTTCAGTAAATTGTTCTCTTTCATTATACTAATTTGATAGCCTTAGAAAAGCATATTATGCGGAAACAATCTCGAAAAGAAAAAAAAATTTTTTTCAAAGTTTGGAAACTTCATTAGAATCACTTTTTTTCCGTTCTTATTTGAGATAACTGGTTCTCTTTCATTTTGCTAGTTTGATAGCTGTAGAAAAGCATATAATGCGGAAAGAATCTCGAAAAGAAAAAAAATTTTTTCAAAGTTTGGAAACTTCATTAGAATCAATTTTTTCCGTTCTTATTTGAGATAACTGGTTCTCTTTCATTATACTAGTTTGATTGCCATAGAAAAGCATATTATGCGGAAAGAATCTCGATAGGAAAAAAAAATTTTTTTCAAAGTTTGGAATCTTCATTAGAATCACTTTCTTTCCGTTCTTATTTGAGATAACTGGTTCTCTTTCATTATACTAGTTTGATAGCCTTAGAACAGCATATTGTACGGAAAGAATCTCGAAAAGAAAAAAATTTTTCTTCAAAGTTTGGAAACTTCATTAGAATCACTTTTTTTCCGTTCTTATTTGAGATAACTGGATCTCTTTCATTTTGCTAGTTTGATAGCTGTAGAAAAGCATATTATGCGGAAAGAATCTCGAAAAGAAAAAAAAAATTTTCAAAGTTTGGAAATTTCATTAGAATCAGTTTTTTTCCGTTCTTATTTGAGATAACTGGTTTTCTTTCATTTTGATACTTTGATAGCTGTAGAAAAGCATATTATGCGGAAAGAATCTCGAAAAGAAAAAAAAAATTTTTCGAGGGTTGAAAAATCCAAGATATAATCAATTTTTTTCCGTTCTTATTTGTGATATTTGGTTCTCGTTCATTTTGCTAGTTTGATAGCTGTAGAAAAGCATATTATGCGGAAAGAATCTCGAAAAGAAAAAAATTTTTTTTCAAAGTTTGGAAACTTCATTAGAATCACTTTTTTCCGGTTCTTATTTGAGATAACTGGTTCTCTTTCATTATACTAGTTTGATAGCATTAGAAAAGCATATTATGCGGAAATTATCTCGAAAAGAAAAAAAATATTTTTCAAAGTTTGGAAACTTCATTAGAATCAATTTTTTTCAGTTCTTATTTGAGATAACTGGTTCTCTTTCATTATACTAGTTTGATAGCCTTAGAAAAGCATATTACGCGGAAAGAATCTCGAAAAGATTAAAATTTTTTTTCAAAGTTTGGAAACTTCATTAGAATCACTATTTTTCCGTTCTTATTTGAGATAACTGCTTCTCTTTCATTATACTAGTTTGATAGCCTTAGAAAAGCATATTATGCGGAAAGAATCTCGAAAAGAATAAAAATTTTTTCAAAGTTTGGAAACTTCATTAGAATCACTTTTTTTCGGTTCTTATTTGTGATAACTGCTTTTATTTCATTTTGCTAGTTTGATAGCTGTAGAAAAGCATATTATGCTGAAAGAATCTCGAAAAGAAAAAAAAAATTTTTCAAAGTTTGGAAACTTCATTAGAATCAATTTTTTTCCGTTCTTATTTGAGATAACTGGTTCTCTTTCATTATACTAGTTTGATAGCCTTAGAAAAGCATATTATGCGGAAAGAATCTCGAAAAGAAAAAAGTTTTTTTTTGATGATTGGAAACTTCATTAGTATCAGTTTTTTTCCGTTCTAATTTGAGATAACTGGTTTTCTTTCATTTTGATAGTTTGATAGCTGTAGAAAAGCATATTATGCGGAAAGAATCTCTAAAAGAAAAAAAAATTTTTTCAAAGTTTGGAAACTTCATTAGAATAAATTTTTTTCCGTTCTTATTTGAGATAACTGGTTCTCTTTCATTATACTAGTTTGATAGCTGTAGAAAAGCATATTATGCGGAAAGAATCTCGAAAAGAAAAAAAATTTTTTTTTAAAGTTTGGTAACTTCATTAGAATCAATTTTTTTTCCGTTCTTATTTGAAATAACTGGTTCTCTATCATTTTGCTAGTTTGATATCTGTAGAAAAGCATATAATGCGGAAAGAATCTCGAAAAGAAAAAAAAATTTTTTCAAAGTTTGGAAACTTCTTTAAAATCAATTTTTTTTCCGTTCTTATTTGAGATAACTGGTTCTCATTCAGTATACTAGTTTTATAGCCTTAGAAAAGCATAGTTATGCGCAAAGAATCTCGAAAAGAAAAAAAAAAATTTTTCAGTTTTGAAACTTCATTAGAATCACTTTTTTTCCGTTCTTATTTGAGTAAATGGTTCTCTTTCATTATACTAGTTTGATAGCCTTAGAAAAGCATATTATGCGGAAAGAATCTCGAAAAGAAAAAAATTTTTACAAAGTTTGGAAACTTCATTAGAATCACTTTTTTTCCGTTCTTATTTGAGATAACTGGTTCTCTTTCATTATATAGTTTGATAGCCTTAGAAAAGCATATTATGCCGAAAGAATCTCTAAAAGAAAAAAATTTTTTTTTCAAAGTTTGGAAACTTCATTAGAATCACTTTTTTTCCGTTCTTATTTGAGATAACTGGTTCTCTTTCATTTTACTAGTTTGATAGCCTTAGTAAAGCATATTATGCGGAAAGAATCTCGAAAAGAAAAAAAAATTTTTTCAAAGTTTGGAAACTTCATTAGAATCAATTTTTTTCCGTTCTTATTTGAGATAACTGGTTCTCTTTCATTTTGCTAGTTTGATAGCTGTAGGAAAGCATAGTATGCGGAAAGAATCTCGAAAAGAAAAAAAAATTGTTTCAAAGTTTGGAAACTTCATTAGAATCAATTTTTTTCCGTTCTTATTTGAGATAACTGGTTCTATTTCATTATACTAGTTTGATAGCCATAGAAAAGCATATTATGCGGAAAGAATCTCGAAAAGAAAAAAAAAATTTTTTCAAAGTTTGGAAACTTCATTAGAATCACTTTCTTTCCGTTCTTATTTGAGATAACTGGTTCTCTTTCATTATACTAGTTTGATAGCCTTAGAAAAGCATATTGTACGGAAAGAATCTCGAAAAGAAAAAAATTTTTCTTCAAAGTTTGAAAACTTCATTAGAATCACTTTTTTTCCGTTCTTATTTGAGAAAACTGGTTCTCTTTCATTATACTAGTTTGATAGCCTTAGAAAAGAATATTATGCGGAAAGAATCTCGAAAAGAAAAAAATTTTTTTTCAAAGTTTGGAATCTTCATTAGAATCACTTTTTTTCCGTTCTTATTTGAGATAACTGGTTCTCTTTCATTATACTAGTGTGATAGCCATAGAAAAGCATATTATGCGGAAAGAATCTCGAAAAGAAAAAAATTTTTCTTCAAAGTTTGGAAACTTCATTAGAATCACTTTTTTTCCGTTCTTATTTGAGATAACTGGATCTCTTTCATTTTGCTACTTTGATAGCTGTAGAAAAGCATATTATGCGGAAAGAATCTCGAAAAGAAAAAAAAAATTTTTCAAAGTTTGGAAACTTCATTAGAATCAGTTTTTTTCCGTTCTTATTTGAGATAACTGGTTTTCTTTCATTTTGATAGTTTGATAGCTGTAGAAAAGCATATTATGCGGAAAGAATCTCGAAAAGAAAAAAAAAAATTTTCGAAGGTTGAAAAATCCAATATATAATCAAATTTTTTCCGTTCTTATTTGTGATAACTGGTTCTCGTTCATTTTGCTAGTTTGATAGCTGTAGAAAAGCATATTATGCGGAAAGAATCTCGAAAAGAAAAAATTTTTTTTTCAAAGTTTGGAAACTTCATTGGAATAAATTTTTTTCAGTTCTTATTTGAGATAACTGGTTCTCTTTCATTATACTACTTTGATAGCCTTAGAAAAGCATAGTTATGCGCAAAGAATCTCGAAAAGAAAAACAAATTTTTTCAAAGTTTGGAAAATTCATTAGACTCACTTTTTTCCGTTCTTATTTGAGATAACTGGTTATCTTTCATTATACTAGTTTGATAGCCTTAGAAAAGAATATTATGCGGAAAGAATCTCGAAAAGAAAAAAAATTTTTTTCAGTTTTGAAACTTCATTAGAATCACTTTTTTTCCGTTCTTATTTGAGTAAATGGTTCTCTTTCATTATACTAGTTTGATAGCCTTAGAAAAGCATATTATGCGGAAAGAATCTCGAAAAGAAAAAATTTTTTTTCAAAGTTTGGAAACTTCATTAGAATCACTTTTTTTCCGTTCTTATTTGAGATAACTGGTTCTCTTTCATTATACTAGTTTGATAGCCTTAGCAAAGCATATTATACGGAAAGAATCTCGAAAAGAAAAAAAAAAATTTCCAAGGTTGAAAAATCCAAGATATAACCAATTTTTTTACGTTCTTATTTGTGATAACTGGTTCTCTTTCATTTTGCTAGTTGATAGCTGTAGAAAAGCATATTATGCGGAAAGAATCTCGAAAAGAAAAAAAATTTTTTTTAAAGTTTGGAAACTTCATTAGAATCAATTTTTTTCCGTTCTTATTTGAGATAACTGGTTCTCTATCATTTTGCTAGTTTGATAGCTGTAGAAAAGCATATAATGCGGAAAGAATCTCGAAAAGAAAAAAAAATTTTTTCAAAGTTTGGAAACTTCTTTAAAATCAATTTTTTTTCCGTTCTTATTTGAGATAACTGGTTCTCATTCAGTATACTAGTTTGATAGCCTTAGAAAAGCATAGTTATGCGCAAAGAATCTCGAAAAGAAAAACAAATTTTTTCAAAGTTTGGAAACTTCATTAGACTCACTTTTTTTCCGTTCTTATTTGAGATAACTGGTTCTCTTTTATTATACTAGTTTGATAGCCTTAGAAAAGCATATTATGCGGAAAGAATCTCGAAAAGAAAAAAAATTTTTTTCAAAGTTTGGAAACTTCATTAGAATTACTTTTTTTTCCGTTCTTATTTGAGATAACTGGTTCTCTTTCATTATACTAGTTTGATAGCCTTAGAAAAGCATATTATGCGGAAAGAATCTCGAAAAGAATAAAAATTTTTTCAAAGTTTGGAAACTTCATTAGAATCAATTTTTTCCCGTTCTTATTTGAGATAACTGGTTCTCTTTCATTTTGCTAGTTTGATAGCTGTAGAAAAGCATATTATGCGGAGAGAATCTCAAAAAGAAACACAATTTTTTTAAAGTTTGGAAACTTCATTAGAATCACTTTTTTTTCCGTTCTTATTTGAGATAACTGGTTCTCTTTCATTATACTAATTTGATAGCCTTAGAAAAGAATATTATGTGGAAAGAATCTCGAAAAGAAAAAATTTTTTTTTCAGTTTTGAAACTTCATTAGAATCACTTTTTTTCCGTTCTTATTTCAGTAAATGGTTCTCTTTCATTATACTAATTTGATAGCCTTAGAAAAGCATATTATGCGGAAACAATCTCGAAAAGAAAAAAAATTTTTTTTCAAAGTTTGGAAACTTCATTAGAATCACTTTTTTTCCGTTCTTATTTGAGATAACTGGTTCTCTTTCATTTTGCTAGTTTGATAGCTGTAGAAAAGCATATAATGCGGAAAGAATCTCGAAAAGAAAAAAAAATTTTTCCAAAGTTTGGAAACTTCATTAGAATCAATTTTTTTCCGTTCTTATTTGAGATAACTGGTTCTCTTTCATTATACTAGTTTGATAGCCATAGAAAAGCATATTATGCGGAAAGAATCTCGAAAAGAAAAAAAAATTTTTTTCAAAGTTTGGAAACTTCATTAGAATCACTTTCTTTCCGTTCTTATTTGAGATAACTGGTTCTCTTTCATTATACTAGTTTGATAGCCTTAGAACAGCATATTGTACGGAAAGAATCTCGAAAAGAAAAAAATTTTTCTTCAAAGTTTGGAAACTTCATTAGAATCACTTTTTTTCCGTTCTTATTTGAGATAACTGGATCTCTTTCATTTTGCTAGTTTGATAGCTGTAGAAAAGCATATTATGCGGAAAGAATCTCGAAAAGAAAAAAAAAAATTTTCGAGGGTTGAAAAATCCAAGATATAATCAATTTTTTTCCGTTCTTATTTGTGATATTTGGTTCTCGTTCATTTTGCTAGTTTGATAGCTGTAGAAAAGCATATTATGCGGAAAGAATCTCGAAAAGAAAAAAATTTTTTTTCAAAGTTTGGAAACTTCATTAGAATCACTTTTTTCCGGTTCTTATTTGAGATAACTGGTTCTCTTTCTTTATACTAGTTTGATAGCATTAGAAAAGCATATTATGCGGAAAATATCTCGAAAAGAAAAAAAATATTTTTCAAAGTTTGGAAACTTCATTAGAATCAATTTTTTTCAGTTCTTATTTGAGATAACTGGTTCTCTTTCATTATACTAGTTTGATAGCCTTAGAAAAGCATATTATGCGGAAAGAATCTCGAAAAGATTAAAATTTTTTTTCAAAGTTTGGAAACTTCATTAGAATCACTTTTTTTCCGTTCTTATTTGAGATAACTGCTTCTCTTTCATTATACTAGTTTGATAGCCTTAGAAAAGCATATTATGCGGAAAGAATCTCGAAAAGAATAAAAATTTTTTCAAAGTTTGGAAACTTCATTAGAATCACTTTTTTTCGGTTCTTATTTGTGATAACTGCTTTTATTTCATTTTGCTAGTTTGATAGCTGTAGAAAAGCATATTATGCTGAAAGAATCTCGAAAAGAAAAAAAAAATTTTTCAAAGTTTGGAAACTTCATTAGAATCAATTTTTTTCCGTTCTTATTTGAGATAACTGGTTCTCTTTCATTATACTAGTTTGATAGCCTTAGAAAAGCATATTATGCGGAAAGAATCTCGAAAAGAAAAAAGTTTTTTTTTGATGATTGGAAACTTCATTAGTATCAGTTTTTTTCCGTTCTAATTTGAGATAACTGGTTTTCTTTCATTTTGATAGTTTGATAGCTGTAGAAAAGCATATTATGCGGAAAGAATCTCTAAAAGAAAAAAAAATTTTTTCAAAGTTTGGAAACTTCATTAGAATAAATTTTTTTCCGTTCTTATTTCAGATAACTGGTTCTCTTTCATTATACTAGTTTGATAGCTGTAGAAAAGCATATTATGCGGAAAGAATCTCGAAAAGAAAAAAAATTTTTTTTTAAAGTTTGGTAACTTCATTAGAATCAATTTTTTTTCCGTTCTTATTTGAGATAACTGGTTCTCTATCATTTTGCTAGTTTGATATCTGTAGAAAAGCATATAATGCGGAAAGAATCTCGAAAAGAAAAAAAAATTTTTTCAAAGTTTGGAAACTTCTTTAAAATCAATTTTTTTTCCGTTCTTATTTGAGATAACTGGTTCTCATTCAGTATACTAGTTTGATAGCCTTAGAAAAGCATAGTTATGCGCAAAGAATCTCGAAAAGAAAAACAAATTTTTTCAAAGTTTGGAAACTTCATTAGACTCACTTTTTTTCCGTTCTTATTTGAGATAACTGGTTCTCTTTCATTATACTAGTTTGATAGCCTTAGAAAAGAATATTATGCGGAAAGAATCTCGAAAAGAAAAAAAAAATTTTTCAGTTTTGAAACTTCATTAGAATCACTTTTTTTCCGTTCTTATTTGAGTAAATGGTTCTCTTTCATTATACTAGTTTGATAGCCTTAGAAAAGCATATTATGCGGAAAGAATCTCGAAAAGAAAAAAATTTTTACAAAGTTTGGAAACTTCATTAGAATCACTTTTTTTCCGTTCTTATTTGAGATAACTGGTTCTCTTTCATTATATAGTTTGATAGCCTTAGAAAAGCATATTATGCCGAAAGAATCTCTAAAAGAAAAAAATTTTTTTTTCAAAGTTTGGAAACTGCATTAGAATCACTTTTTTTCCGTTCTTATTTGAGATAACTGGTTCTCTTTCATTTTACTAGTTTGATAGCCTTAGTAAAGCATATTATGCGGAAAGAATCTCGAAAAGAAAAAAAAAATTTTTCAAAGTTTGGAAACTTCATTAGAATCAATTTTTTTCCGTTCTTATTTGAGATAACTGGTTCTCTTTCATTTTGCTAGTTTGATAGCTGTAGGAAAGCATAGTATGCGGAAAGAATCTCGAAAAGAAAAAAAAATTGTTTCAAAGTTTGGAAACTTCATTAGAATCAATTTTTTTCCGTTCTTATTTGAGATAACTGGTTCTATTTCATTATACTAGTTTGATAGCCATAGAAAAGCATATTATGCGGAAAGAATCTCGAAAAGAAAAAAAAATTTTTTTCAAAGTTTGGAAACTTCATTAGAATCACTTTCTTTCCGTTCTTATTTGAGATAACTGGTTCTCTTTCATTATACTAGTTTGATAGCCTTAGAAAAGCATATTGTACGGAAAGAATCTCGAAAAGAAAAAAATTTTTCTTCAAAGTTTGAAAACTTCATTAGAATCACTTTTTTTCCGTTCTTATTTGAGAAAACTGGTTCTCTTTCATTATACTAGTTTGATAGCCTTAGAAAAGAATATTATGCGGAAAGAATCTCGAAAAGAAAAAAATTTTTTTTCAAAGTTTGGAATCTTCATTAGAATCACTTTTTTTCCGTTCTTATTTGAGATAACTGGTTCTCTTTCATTATACTAGTGTGATAGCCATAGAAAAGCATATTATGCGGAAAGAATCTCGAAAAGAAAAAAATTTTTCTTCAAAGTTTGGAAACTTCATTAGAATCACTTTTTTTCCGTTCTTATTTGAGATAACTGGATCTCTTTCATTTTGCTACTTTGATAGCTGTAGAAAAGCATATTATGCGGAAAGAATCTCGAAAAGAAAAAAAAAATGTTTCAAAGTTTGGAAACTTCATTAGAATCAGTTTTTTTCCGTTCTTATTTGAGATAACTGGTTTTCTTTCATTTTGATAGTTTGATAGCTGTAGAAAAGCATATTATGCGGAAAGAATCTCGAAAAGAAAAAAAAAAATTTTCGAAGGTTGAAAAATCCAATATATAATCAATTTTTTTCCGTTCTTATTTGTGATAACTGGTTCTCGTTCATTTTGCTAGTTTGATAGCTGTAGAAAAGCATATTATGCGGAAAGAATCTCGAAAAGAAAAAATTTTTTTTTCAAAGTTTGGAAACTTCATTAGAATAAATTTTTTTCAGTTCTTATTTGAGATAACTGGTTCTCTTTCATTATACTACTTTGATAGCCTTAGAAAAGCATAGTTATGCGCAAAGAATCTCGGAAAGAAAAACAAATTTTTTCAAAGTTTGGAAAATTCATTAGACTCACTTTTTTCCGTTCTTATTTGAGATAACTGGTTATCTTTCATTATACTAGTTTGATAGCCTTAGAAAAGAATATTATGCGGAAAGAATCTCGAAAAGAAAAAAAAATTTTTTCAGTTTTGAAACTTCATTAGAATCACTTTTTTCCGTTCTTATTTGAGTAAATGGTTCTCTTTCATTATACTAGTTTGATAGCCTTAGAAAAGCATATTATGCGGAAAGAATCTCGAAAAGAAAAAATTTTTTTTCAAAGTTTGGAAACTTCATTAGAATCACTTTTTTTCCGTTCTTATTTGAGATAACTGGTTCTCTTTCATTATACTAGTTTGATAGCCTTAGAAAAGCATATTATACGGAAAGAATCTCGAAAAGAAAAAAAAAAATTTCCAAGGTTGAAAAATCCAAGATATAACCAATTTTTTTACGTTCTTATTTGTGATAACTGGTTCTCTTTCATTTTGCTAGTTGATAGCTGTAGAAAAGCATATTATGCGGAAAGAATCTCGAAAAGAAAAAAAATTTTTTTTAAAGTTTGGAAACTTCATTAGAATCAATTTTTTTCCGTTCTTATTTGAGATAACTGGTTCTCTATCATTTTGCTAGTTTGATAGCTGTATAAAAGCATATAATGCGGAAAGAATCTCGAAAAGAAAAAAAAATTTTTTCAAAGTTTGGAAACTTCTTTAAAATCAATTTTTTTTCCGTTCTTATTTGAGATAACTGGTTCTCATTCAGTATACTAGTTTGATAGCCTTAGAAAAGCATAGTTATGCGCAAAGAATCTCGAAAAGAAAGACAAATTTTTTCAAAGTTTGGAAACTTCATTAGACTCACTTTTTTTCCGTTCTTATTTGAGATAACTGGTTCTCTTTTATTATACTAGTTTGATAGCCTTAGAAAAGCATATTATGCGGAAAGAATCTCGAAAAGAATAAAATTTTTTTCAAAGTTTGGAAACTTCATTAGAATCAATTTTTTCCCGTTCTTATTTGAGATAACTGGTTCTCTTTCATTTTGCTAGTTTGATAGCTGTAGAAAAGCATATTATGCGGAGAGAATCTCAAAAAGAAACACAATTTTTTTAAAGTTTGGAAACTTCATTAGAATCACTTTTTTTTCCGTTCTTATTTGAGATAACTGGTTCTCTTTCATTATACTAATTTGATAGCCTTAGAAAAGAATATTATGTGGAAAGAATCTCGAAAAGAAAAAAATTTTTTTTCAGTTTTGAAACTTCATTAGAATCACTTTTTTTCCGTTCTTATTTCAGTAAATGGTTCTCTTTCATTATACTAATTTGATAGCCTTAGAAAAGCATATTATGCGGAAACAATCTCGAAAAGAAAAAAAATTTTTTTTCAAAGTTTGGAAACTTCATTAGAATCACTTTTTTTCCGTTCTTATTTGAGATAACTGGTTCTCTTTCATTTTGCTAGTTTGATAGCTGTAGAAAAGCATATAATGCGGAAAGAATCTCGAAAAGAAAAAAAAATTTTTTCAAAGTTTGGAAACTTCATTAGAATCAATTTTTTTCCGTTCTTATTTGAGATAACTGGTTCTCTTTCATTATACTAGTTTGATAGCCATAGAAAAGCATATTATGCGGAAAGAATCTCGAAAAGAAAAAAAAATTTTTTTCAAAGTTTGGAAACTTCATTAGAATCACTTTCTTTCCGTTCTTATTTGAGATAACTGGTTCTCTTTCATTATACTAGTTTGATAGCCTTAGAAAAGCATATTATGCGGAAAGAATCTCGAAAAGAAAAAAAAATTTTTTCGAAGGTTGAAAAATCCAAGATATAATCAATTTTTTTCCGTTCTTATTTGTGATAACTGGTTCTCTTTCATTTTGCTAGTTTGATTGCTATAGAAAAGCATATTATGCGGAAAGAATCTCGAAAAGAAAAACAAATTTTTTCAAAGTTTGGAAACATCATTAGAATCATTTTTTTTTCCGTTCTTATTTGAGAAAACTGGTTCTCTTTCATTATACTAGTTTGATAGCCTTAGAAAAGAATATTATGCGGAAAGAATCTCGAAAAGAAAAAAATTTTTTTTCAAAGTTTGGAATCTTCATTAGAATCACTTTTTTTTCGTTCTTATTTGAGATAACTGGTTCTCTTTCATTATACTAGTTTGATAGCCTTAGTAAAGCATATTATGCGGAAAGAATCTCGAAAAGAAAAAAAAAATTTTTCAAAGTTTGGAAACTTCATTAGAATCACTTTTTTTCCGTTCTTATTTGAGATAACTGGTTCTCTTTAATTTTGCTAGTTTGATAGCTGTAGAAAAGCATATTATGCGGAAAGAATCTCGAAAAGAAAAAAAAATTTTTTCAAAGTTTGGAAACTTCATTAGAATCAATTTTTTTCCGTTCTTATTTGAGATAACTGGTTCTCTTTCATTATACTAGTTTGATAGCCTTAGAAAAGCATATTATGCGGAAAGAATCTCTAAAAGAAAAACATTTTGTTTTCAAAGTTTGGAAACTTCATTAGAATCACTTTTTTTCCGTTGTTATTTGAGATAACTGGTTCTCTTTCATTATACTAGTTTGATAGCCTTAGAAAAGCATATTATGCGGAAAGAATCTCGAAAAGAAAAAAAAAATTTTTTCAAAGTTTGGAAACTTCATTAGAATCAGTTTTTTTCCGTTCTAATTTGAGATAACTGGTTTTCTTTCAATTTGATAGTTTGATAGCTGTAGAAAAGCATATTATGCGGAAAGAATCTCGAAAAGAAAAAAAAAATTTTTCAAAGTTTGGTAACTTCATTAGAATCAATTTTTTTCCGTTCTTATTTGAGATAACTGATTATCTTTCATTATACTAGTTTGATAGCCTTAGAAAAGCATAATTTGCGGAAAGAATCTCGAAAAAAAAAATTTTTTTTCAAAGTTTGGAAACTTCATTAGAATCACTTTTTTTCCGTTCTTATTTGACATAACTGGTTCTCTTTCATTATACTAGTTTGATTGCTGTTGAAAAGCATATTATGCGGAAAGAATCTCGAAAAGAAAAAAAAAATTTTTCAAAGTTTGGAAACTTCATTAGAATCACTTTTTTTCCGTTCTTTTTTGAGATAACTGGTTCTCTTTCATTTTGCTAGTTTGATAGCTGTAGAAAAGCATATAATGCGGAAAGAATCTCGAAAAGAAAAAAAAATTGTTCAAAGTTTGGAAACTTCATTAGAATCAATTTTTTTCCGTTCTTATTTGAGATAACTGGTTCTCATTCATTATACTTGTTTGATAGCCTTAGATAAGCATATTATGCGGAAAGAATCTCGAAAAGAAAAACAAATCTTTTCAAAGTTTGGAAACTTCATTAGAATCAATTTTTTTCCGTTCTTATTTGAGATAACTGGTTTTCTTTCATTTTGCTAGTTTGATAGCTGTAGGAAAGCATAGTATGCGGAAAGAATCTCGAAAAGAAAAAAAAGATTTTTCAAAGTTTGGAAACTTCATTAGAATCAATTTTTTTCCGTTCTTATTTGAGATAACTGGTTCTCTTTCATTATACTAGTTTGATAGCCATAGAAAAGCATATTATGCGGAAAGAATCTCGAAAAGAAAAAAAAATTTTTTTCAAAGTTTTGAAACTTCATTGGAATCACATTCTTTCCGTTCTTATTTGAGATAACTGGTTCTCTTTCATTATACTAGTTTGATAGCCTTAGAAAAGCATATTGTACGGAAAGAATCTCGAAAAGAAAAAAATTTTTCTTCAAAGTTTGGAAACTTCATTAGAATCACTTTTTTTCCGTTCTTATTTGAGATAACTGGATCTCTTTCATTTTGCTAGTTTGATAGCTGTAGAAAAGCATATTATGCGGAAAGAATCTCGAAAAGAAAAAAAAATTTTTTCAAAGTTTGGAAACTTCATTAGAATCACTTTTTTTCCGTTCTAATTTGAGATAACTGGTTTTCTTTCATTTTGCTAGTTTGATAGCTGTAGAAAAGCATATTATGCGGATGGAATCTCGAAAAGAAAAAAAATTTTTTTCAAAGTTTGGTAACTTCATTAGAATCAATTTTTTTCCGTTCTTATTTGAGATAACTGGTTATCTTTCATTATACTAGTTTGATAGCCTTAGAAAAGCATAATTTGCGGAAAGAATCTCGAAAAAAAATTTTTTTTTTCAAAGTTTGGAAACTTCATTAGAATCACTTTTTTTCCGTTCTTATTTGACATAACTGGTTCTCTTTCATTATACTAGTTTGATTGCTGTTGAAAAGCATATTATGCGGAAAGAATCTCGAAAAGAAAAAAAAAATTTTTCAAAGTTTGGAAACTTCATTAGAATCACTTTTTTTCCGTTCTTATTTGAGATAACTGGTTCTCTTTCATTTTGCTAGTTTGATAGCTGTAGAAAGGCATATTATGCGGAAAGAATCTCGAAAAGAAAAAATTTTTTTTTCAAAGTTTGGAAACTTCATTAGAATCACTTTTTTCCGGTTCTTATTTGAGATAACTGGTTCTCTTTCATTATACTAGTTTGATAGCATTAGAAAAGCATATTATGCGGAAAATATCTCGAAAAGAAAAAAAATATTTTTCAAAGTTTGGAAACTTCATTAGAATCAATTTTTTTCAGTTCTTATTTGAGATAACTGGTTCTCTTTCATTATACTAGTTTGATAGCCTTAGAAAAGCATATTACGCGGAAAGAATCTCGAAAAGATTAAAATTTTTTTTCAAAGTTTGGAAACTTCATTATAATCACTTTTTTTCCGTTCTTATTTGAGATAACTGCTTCTCTTTCATTATACTAGTTTGATAACCTTAGAAAAGCATATTATGCGGAAAGAATCTCGAAAAGAATAAAAATTTTTTCAAAGTTTGGAAACTTCATTAGAATCACTTTTTTTCGGTTCTTATTTGTGATAACTGCTTTTATTTCATTTTGCTAGTTTGATAGCTGTAGAAATGCATATTATGCTGAAAGAATCTCGAAAAGAAAAAAAAATTTTTTCAAAGTTTGGAAACTTCATTAGAATCAATTATTTTCCGTTCTTATTTGAGATAACTGGTTCTCTTTCATTATACTAGTTTGATAGCCTTAGAAAAGCATATTATGCGGAAAGAATCTCGAAAAGAAAAAAGTTTTTTTTTGATGTTTGGAAACTTCATTAGTATCAGTTTTTTTCCGTTCTAATTTGAGATAACTGGTTTTCTTTCATTTTGATAGTTTGATAGCTGTAGAAAAGCATATTATGCGGAAAGAATCTCTAAAAGAAAAAAAAATTTTTTCAAAGTTTGGAAACTTCATTAGAATAAATTTTTTTCCGTTCTTATTTGAGATAACTGGTTCTCTTTCATTATACTAGTTTGATAGCCTTAGAAAAGCATATTATGCGGAAAGAATCTCGAAAAGAAAAAAATTTTTTTCAAAGTTTGGAAACTTCATTAGAATCACTTTTTTTCCGTTCTTATTTGAGATAACTGGTTCTCTTTCATTATACTAGTTTGATAGCCTTAGAAAAGCATATTATGCGGAAAGAATCCCGAAAAGAATAAAAAATTTTTCAAAGTTTGGAAACTTCATTAGAATCAATTTTTTTCCGTTCTTATTTGAGATAACTGGTTCTCTTTCATTTTGCTAGTTTGATAGCTGTAGAAAGGCATATTATGCGGAAAGAATCTCGAAAAGAAAAAAAAACTTTTTCAAAGTTTGGAAACTTCATTAGAATCACTTTTTTTCCGTTCTTATTTGAGATAACTGGTT
Organism: Metallyticus violacea; assembly: GCA_030762175.1. Taxonomy (NCBI): domain Eukaryota; kingdom Metazoa; phylum Arthropoda; class Insecta; order Mantodea; family Metallyticidae; genus Metallyticus; species Metallyticus violacea. The sequence continues at coordinate 74,660,831 of CM060832.1, forward strand.
TTCTTTCATTTTGATAATTTGATAGCTGTAGAAAAGCATATTATGCGGAAAGAATCTCGAAAAAAAAAAAAAATTTTTCAAAGTTTGGTAACATCATTAGAATCAATTTTTTTCGGTTCTTATTTGAGATAACTGGTTATCTTTCATTATACTAGTTTGATAGCCTTAGAAAAGCATAATTTGCGGAAAGAATCTCGAAAAAATTTTTTTTTTTTCAAAGTTTGGAAACTTCATTAGAATCACTTTTTTCCGTTCTTATTTGACATAACTGGTTCTCTTTCATTATAATAGTTTGATTGCTGTTGAAAAGCATATTATGCGGAAAGAATATCGAAAAGAAAAAAAAAATTTTTCAAAGTTTGGAAACTTCATTAGAATCACTTTTTTTCCGTTCTTATTTGAGATAACTGGTTCTCTTTCATTTTGCTAGTTTGATAGCTGTAGAAAAGCATATTATGCGGAAAGAATCTCGAAAAGAAAAAAAAATTTTTTCAAAGTTTGGAAACTTCATTAGAATCAATTTTTTTCCGTTCTTATTTGAGATAACTGGTTCTCTTTCATTATACTAGTTTGATAGCCTTAGAAAAGCATATTATGCGGAAAGAATCTCTAAAAGAAAAACATTTTGTTTTCAAAGTTTGGAAACTTCATTAGAATCACTTTTTTTCCGTTGTTATTCGAGATAACTGGTTCTCTTTCATTATACTAGTTTGATAGCATTAGAAAAGCATATTATGCGGAAAGAATCTCGAAAAGAAAAAAAAATTTTTTTCAAAGTTTGGAAACTTCATTAGAATCAGTTTTTTTCCGTTCTAATTTGAGATAACTGGTTTTCTTTCAATTTGATAGTTTGATAGCTGTAGAAAAGCATATTATGCGGAAAGAATCTCGAAAAGAAAAAAAAAATTTTTTCAAAGTTTGGTAACTTCATTAGAATCAATTTTTTTCCGTTCTTATTTGAGATAACTGATTATCTTTCATTATACTAGTTTGATAGCCTTAGAAAAGCATAATTTGCGGAAAGAATCTGGAAAAAATTTTTTTTTTTTCAAAGTTTGGAAACTTCATTAGAATCACTTTTTTTCCGTTCTTATTTCAGATAACTGGTTCTCTTTCATTTTGCTAGTTTGATAGCTGTAGAAAAGCATATTATGCGGAAAGAATCTCGAAAAGAAAAAAAAATTTTTTCAAAGTTTGGAAACTTCATTAGAATCAATTTTTTTCCGTTCTTATTTGAGATAACTGGTTCTCTTTCATTATACTAGTTTGATAGCCTTAGAAAAGCATATTATGCGCAAAGAATCTCGAAAAGAAAAAAATTTTTTTTCAAAGTTTGGAAACTTCATTAGAATCACATTTTTTCCGTTCTTATTTGAGATAACTGGTTTTCTTTCATTTTGCTAGTTTGATAGCTGTAAAAAAGCATATTATGCGGAAAGAATCTCGAAAAGAAAAAAAAATTTTTTCGAAGGTTGAAAAATCCAAGATATAATCAATTTTTTTCCGTTCTTATTTGTGATAACTGGTTCTCTTTCATTTTGCTAGTTTGATTGCTATAGAAAAGCATATTATGCGGAAAGAATCTCGAAAAGAAAAACAAATTTTTTCAAAGTTTGGAAACATCATTAGAATCATTTTTTTTTCCGTTCTTATTTGAGAAAACTGGTTCTCTTTCATTATACTAGTTTGATAGCCTTAGAAAAGAATATTATGCGGAAAGAATCTCGAAAAGAAAAAAATTTTTTTTCAAAGTTTGGAATCTTCATTAGAATCACTTTTTTTTCGTTCTTATTTGAGATAACTGGTTCTCTTTCATTATACTAGTTTGATAGCCTTAGTAAAGCATATTATGCGGAAAGAATCTCGAAAAGAAAAAAAAAATTTTTCAAAGTTTGGAAACTTCATTAGAATCACTTTTTTTCCGTTCTTATTTGAGATAACTGGTTCTCTTTAATTTTGCTAGTTTGATAGCTGTAGAAAAGCATATTATGCGGAAAGAATCTCGAAAAGAAAAAAAAATTTTTTCAAAGTTTGGAAACTTCATTAGAATCAATTTTTTTCCGTTCTTATTTGAGATAACTGGTTCTCTTTCATTATACTAGTTTGATAGCCTTAGAAAAGCATATTATGCGGAAAGAATCTCTAAAAGAAAAACATTTTGTTTTCAAAGTTTGGAAACTTCATTAGAATCACTTTTTTTCCGTTGTTATTTGAGATAACTGGTTCTCTTTCATTATACTAGTTTGATAGCCTTAGAAAAGCATATTATGCGGAAAGAATCTCGAAAAGAAAAAAAAAATTTTTTCAAAGTTTGGAAACTTCATTAGAATCAGTTTTTTTCCGTTCTAATTTGAGATAACTGGTTTTCTTTCAATTTGATAGTTTGATAGCTGTAGAAAAGCATATTATGCGGAAAGAATCTCGAAAAGAAAAAAAAAATTTTTCAAAGTTTGGTAACTTCATTAGAATCAATTTTTTTCCGTTCTTATTTGAGATAACTGATTATCTTTCATTATACTAGTTTGATAGCCTTAGAAAAGCATAATTTGCGGAAAGAATCTCGAAAAAAAAAATTTTTTTTCAAAGTTTGGAAACTTCATTAGAATCACTTTTTTTCCGTTCTTATTTGACATAACTGGTTCTCTTTCATTATACTAGTTTGATTGCTGTTGAAAAGCATATTATGCGGAAAGAATCTGGAAAAAAAAAAAAAATTTTTCAAAGTTTGGAAACTTCATTAGAATCACTTTTTTTCCGTTCTTTTTTGAGATAACTGGTTCTCTTTCATTTTGCTAGTTTGATAGCTGTAGAAAAGCATATAATGCGGAAAGAATCTCGAAAAGAAAAAAAAATTGTTCAAAGTTTGGAAACTTCATTAGAATCAATTTTTTTCCGTTCTTATTTGAGATAACTGGTTCTCATTCATTATACTTGTTTGATAGCCTTAGATAAGCATATTATGCGGAAAGAATCTCGAAAAGAAAAACAAATCTTTTCAAAGTTTGGAAACTTCATTAGAATCAATTTTTTTCCGTTCTTATTTGAGATAACTGGTTTTCTTTCATTTTGCTAGTTTGATAGCTGTAGGAAAGCATAGTATGCGGAAAGAATCTCGAAAAGAAAAAAAAATTTTTTCAAAGTTTGGAAACTTCATTAGAATCAATTTTTTTCCGTTCTTATTTGAGATAACTGGTTCTCTTTCATTATACTAGTTTGATAGCCATAGAAAAGCATATTATGCGGAAAGAATCTCGAAAAGAAAAAAAAATTTTTTTCAAAGTTTTGAAACTTCATTGGAATCACATTCTTTCCGTTCTTATTTGAGATAACTGGTTCTCTTTCATTATACTAGTTTGATAGCCTTAGAAAAGCATATTGTACGGAAAGAATCTCGAAAAGAAAAAAATTTTTCTTCAAAGTTTGGAAACTTCATTAGAATCACTTTTTTTCCGTTCTTATTTGAGATAACTGGATCTCTTTCATTTTGCTAGTTTGATAGCTGTAGAAAAGCATATTATGCGGAAAGAATCTCGAAAAGAAAAAAAAATTTTTTCAAAATTTGGAAACTTCATTAGAATCACTTTTTTTCCGTTCTAATTTGAGATAACTGGTTTTCTTTCATTTTGCTAGTTTGATAGCTGTAGAAAAGCATATTATGCGGATGGAATCTCGAAAAGAAAAAAAATTTTTTTCAAAGTTTGGTAACTTCATTAGAATCAATTTTTTTCCGTTCTTATTTGAGATAACTGGTTATCTTTCATTATACTAGTTTGATAGCCTTAGAAAAGCATAATTTGCGGAAAGAATCTCGAAAAAAAATTTTTTTTTTCAAAGTTTGGAAACTTCATTAGAATCACTTTTTTTCCGTTCTTATTTGACATAACTGGTTCTCTTTCATTATACTAGTTTGATTGCTGTTGAAAAGCATATTATGCGGAAAGAATCTCGAAAAGAAAAAAAAAATTTTTCAAAGTTTGGAAACTTCATTAGAATCACTTTTTTTCCGTTCTTATTTGAGATAACTGGTTCTCTTTCATTTTGCTAGTTTGATAGCTGTAGAAAGGCATATTATGCGGAAAGAATCTCGAAAAGAAAAAATTTTTTTTTCAAAGTTTGGAAACTTCATTAGAATCACTTTTTTCCGGTTCTTATTTGAGATAACTGGTTCTCTTTCATTATACTAGTTTGATAGCATTAGAAAAGCATATTATGCGGAAAATATCTCGAAAAGAAAAAAAATATTTTTCAAAGTTTGGAAACTTCATTAGAATCAATTTTTTTCGGTTCTTATTTGAGATAACTGGTTCTCTTTCATTATACTAGTTTGATAGCCTTAGAAAAGCATATTACGCGGAAAGAATCTCGAAAAGATTAAAATTTTTTTTCAAAGTTTGGAAACTTCATTATAATCACTTTTTTTCCGTTCTTATTTGAGATAACTGCTTCTCTTTCATTATACTAGTTTGATAACCTTAGAAAAGCATATTATGCGGAAAGAATCTCGAAAAGAATAAAAATTTTTTCAAAGTTTGGAAACTTCATTAGAATCACTTTTTTTCGGTTCTTATTTGTGATAACTGCTTTTATTTCATTTTGCTAGTTTGATAGCTGTAGAAATGCATATTATGCTGAAAGAATCTCGAAAAGAAAAAAAAATTTTTTCAAAGTTTGGAAACTTCATTAGAATCAATTATTTTCCGTTCTTATTTGAGATAACTGGTTCTCTTTCATTATACTAGTTTGATAGCCTTAGAAAAGCATATTATGCGGAAAGAATCTCGAAAAGAAAAAAGTTTTTTTTTGATGTTTGGAAACTTCATTAGTATCAGTTTTTTTCCGTTCTAATTTGAGATAACTGGTTTTCTTTCATTTTGATAGTTTGATAGCTGTAGAAAAGCATATTATGCGGAAAGAATCTCTAAAAGAAAAAAAAATTTTTTCAAAGTTTGGAAACTTCATTAGAATAAATTTTTTTCCGTTCTTATTTGAGATAACTGGTTCTCTTTCATTATACTAGTTTGATAGCTGTAGAAAAGCATATTATGCGGAAAGAAACTCGAAAAGAAAAAAAATTTTTTTTTAAAGTTTGGAAACTTCATTAGAATCAATTTTTTTCCGTTCTTATTTGAGATAACTGGTTCTCTATCATTTTGCTAGTTTGATAGCTGTACAAAAGCATATAATGCGGAAAGAATCTCGAAAAGAAAAAAAAATTTTTTCAAAGTTTGGAAACTTCTTTAAAATCAATTTTTTTTCCGTTCTTATTTGAGATAACTGGTTCTCATTCAGTATACTAGTTTGATAGCCTTAGAAAAGCATAGTTATGCGCAAAGAATCTCGAAAAGAAAAACAAATTTTTTCAAAGTTTGGAAACTTCATTAGACTCACTTTTTTTCCGTTCTTATTTGAGATAACTGGTTCTCTTTCATTATACTAGTTTGATAGCCTTAGAAAAGAATATTATGCGGAAAGAATCTCGAAAAGAAAAAAAAAATTTTTCAGTTTTGAAACTTCATTAGAATCACTTTTTTTCCGTTCTTATTTGAGTAAATGGTTCTCTTTCATTATACTAGTTTGATAGCCTTAGAAAAGCATATTATGCGGAAAGAATCTCGAAAAGAAAAAATTTTTTACAAAGTTTGGAAACTTCATTAGAATCACTTTTTTTCCGTTCTTATTTGAGATAACTGGTTCTCTTTCATTATACTAGTTTGATAGCCTTAGAAAAGCATATTATACGGAAAGAATCTCGAAAAGAAAAAAATTTTTTTTCAAGTTTGGAAACTTCATTAGAATCAATTTTTTTCCGTTCTTATTTGAGATAACTGGTTCTCTTTCATTATACTAGTTTGATAGCCTTAGTAAAGCATATTATGCCGAAGGAATCTCTAAAAGAAAAAAAATTTTTTTTCAAAGTTTGGAAACTTCATTAGAATCACTTTTTTTCCGTTCTTATTTGAGATAACTGGTTCTCTTTCATTATACTAGTTTGATAGCCTTAGAAAAGCATATTATGCGCAAAGAATCTCGAAAAGAAAAAAGTTTTTTTTTGATGATTGGAAACTTCATTAGTATCAGTTTTTTTCCGTTCTAATTTGAGATAACTGGTTTTCTTTCATTTAGATAGTTTGATAGCTGTAGAAAAGCATATTATGCGGAAAGAATCTCTAAAAGAAAAAAAAATTTTTTCAAAGTTTCGAAACTTCATTAGAATCAATTTTTTTCCGTTCTTATTTGAGATAACTGGTTCTCTTTCATTATACTAGTTTGATAGCTGTAGAAAAGCATATTATGCGGAAAGAATCTCGAAAAGAAAAAAAAAATTTTTTTAAAGTTTGGAAACTTCATTAGAATCACTTTTTTTCCGTTCTTATTTGAGATAACTGGTTCTCTATCATTTTGCTAGTTTGATAGCTGTAGAAAAGCATATAATGCGGAAAGAATCTCGAAATGAAAAAAAAATTTTTTCAAAGTTTGGAAACTTCTTTAGAATCAATTTTTTTTCCGTTCTTATTTGAGATAACTGGTTCTCAATCAGTATACTAGTTTGATAGCCTTAGAAAAGCATAGTTCTGCGCAAAGAATCTCGAAAAGAAAAACAAATTTTTTCAAAGTTTGGAAACTTCATTAGACTCACTTTTTTTCCTTTCTCATTTGAGATAACTGGTTCTCTTTCATTATACTAGTTTGATAGCTTTAGAAAAGAATATTATGCGGAAAGAATCTCGAAAAGAAAAAAAAAATTTTTCAGTTTTGAAACTTCATTAGAATCACTTTTTTTCCGTTCTTATTTGAGTAAATGGTTCTCTTTCAGTATACTAGTTTGATAGCCTTAGAAAAGCATATTATGCGGAAAGAATCTCGAAAAGAAAAAATTTTTTTTCAAAGTTTGGAAACTTCATTAGAATCACTTTTTTTCCGATCTTATTTGAGATAACTGGTTCTCTTTCATTATACTAGTTTGATAGCCTTAGAAAAGCATATTATACGGAAAGAATCTCGAAAAGAAAAAAATTTTTTTTCAAAGTTTGGAAACTTCATTATAATCACTTATTTTCCGTTCTTATTTGAGATAACTGGATCTCTTTCATTTTGCTAGTTTGATAGCTGTAGAAAAGCATATTATGCGGAAAGAATCTCGAAAAGAAAAAAAAAATTTTTCCAAGGTTGAAAAATCCAAGATATAACAAATTTTTTTACGTTCATATTTCTGATAACTGGTTCTCCTTCATTTTGCTAGTTGATAGCTGTAGAAAAGCATATTATGCGGAAAGAATCTCGAAAAGAAAAAAATTGTTTTTCAAAGTTTGGAAACTTCATTAGAATCACTTTTTTTCGGTTCTTATTTGAGATAAGTGGTTCTCTTTCATTATACTAGTTTGATAGCCTTAGAAAAGCATATTATGCGGAAAGAATCTCGAAAAGAAAAAAATTTTTTTCCAAGTTTGGAAACTTCATTAGAATCACTTTTTTTCCGTTCTTATTTGAGATAACTGGTTCTCTTTCATTATACTAGTTTGATACCCTTAGAAAAGCATATTATGCGGAAAGAATCTCGAAAAGAATAAAAAATTTTTCAAAGTTTGGAAACTTCATTAGAATCAATTTTTTTCCGTTCTTATTTGAGATAACTGGTTCTCTTTCATTTTGCTAGTTTGATAGCTGTAGAAAGGCATATTATGCGGAAAGAATCTCGAAAAGAAAAAAAAACTTTTTCAAAGTTTGGAAACTTCATTAGAATCAATTTTTTTCCGTTCTTATTTGAGATAACTGGTTCTCTTTCATTATACTAGTTTGATAGCCTTAGAAAAGCATATTATGCGGAAAGAATCTCTAAAAGAAAAACATTTTGTTTTCAAAGTTTGGAAACTTCATTATAATCACTTTTTTTCCGTTCTTATTTGAGATAATTGGTTCTCTTTCATTATACCAGTTTGATAGCCTTAGAAAAGCATATTATGCGGAAAGAATCTCGAAAAGAAAAAAAATTTTTTTTCAAAGTTTGGAAACTTCATTAGAATCAGTTTTTTTCCGTTCTAATTTGAGATAACTGGTTTTCTTTCATTTTGATAATTTGATAGCTGTAGAAAAGCATATTATGCGGAAAGAATCTCGAAAAAAAAAAAAAAATTTTCAAAGTTTGGTAACATCATTAGAATCAATTTTTTTCGGTTCTTATTTGAGATAACTGGTTATCTTTCATTATACTAGTTTGATAGCCTTAGAAAAGCATAATTTGCGGAAAGAATCTCGAAAAAAAATTTTTTTTTTCAAAGTTTGGAAACTTCATTAGAATCACTTTTTTCCGTTCTTATTTGACATAACTGGTTCTCTTTCATTATAATAGTTTGATTGCTGTTGAAAAGCATATTATGCGGAAAGAATATCGAAAAGAAAAAAAAAATTTTTCAAAGTTTGGAAACTTCATTAGAATCACTTTTTTTCCGTTCTTATTTGAGATAACTGGTTCTCTTTCATTTTGCTAGTTTGATAGCTGTAGAAAAGCATATTATGCGGAAAGAATCTCGAAAAGAAAAAAAAATTTTTTCAAAGTTTGGAAACTTCATTAGAATCAATTTTTTTCCGTTCTTATTTGAGATAACTGGTTCTCTTTCATTATACTAGTTTGATAGCCTTAGAAAAGCATATTATGCGGAAAGAATCTCTAAAAGAAAAACATTTTGTTTTCAAAGTTTGGAAACTTCATTAGAATCACTTTTTTTCCGTTGTTATTTGAGATAACTGGTTCTCTTTCATTATACTAGTTTGATAGCCTTAGAAAAGCATATTATGCGGAAAGAATCTCGAAAAGAAAAAAAAATTTTTTTCAAAGTTTGGAAACTTCATTAGAATCACTTTTTTTCCGTTCTTATTTCAGATAACTGGTTCTCTTTCATTTTGCTAGTTTGATAGCTGTAGAAAAGCATATTATGCGGAAAGAATCTCGAAAAGAAAAAAAAAATTTTTCAAAGTTTGGAAACTTCATTAGAATCAATTTTTTTCCGTTCTTATTTGAGATAACTGGTTCTCTTTCATTATACTAGTTTGATAGCCTTAGAAAAGCATATTATGCGCAAAGAATCTCGAAAAGAAAAAAATTTTTTTTCAAAGTTTGGAAACTTCATTAGAATCACATTTTTTCCGTTCTTATTTGAGATAACTGGTTCTCTTTCATTACACTAGTTTGATAGCCTTAGAAAAGCATATTATGTGGGAAGAATCTCGAAAAGAAAAAAAATTTTTTTCAAAGTTTGGAAGCTTCATTAGAATCACTTTTTTTACGTTCTTATTTGAGATAACTGGTTTTCTTTCATTTTGCTAGTTTGATAGCTGTAAAAAAGCATATTATGCAGAAAGAATCTCGAAAAGAAAAAAAAATTTTTTCGAAGGTTGAAAAATCCAAGATATAATCAATTTTTTTCCGTTCTTATTTGTGATAACTGGTTCTCTTTCATTTTGCTAGTTTGATTGCTATAGAAAAGCATATTATGCGGAAAGAATCTCGAAAAGAAAAACAAATTTTTTCAAAGTTTGGAAACATCATTAGAATCATTTTTTTTCCGTTCTTATTTGAGAAAACTGGTTCTCTTTCATTATACTAGTTTGATAGCCTTAGAAAAGAATATTATGCGGAAAGAATCTCGAAAAGAAAAAAATTTTTTTTCAAAGTTTGGAATCTTCATTAGAATCACTTTTTTTTCGTTCTTATTTGAGATAACTGGTTCTCTTTCATTATACTAGTTTGATAGCCTTAGTAAAGCATATTATGCGGAAAGAATCTCGAAAAGAAAAAAAAAATTTTTCAAAGTTTGGAAACTTCATTAGAATCACTTTTTTTCCGTTCTTATTTGAGATAACTGGTTCTCTTTCATTTTGCTAGTTTGATAGCTGTAGAAAAGCATATTATGCGGAAAGAATCTCGAAAAGAAAAAAAAAATTTTTCAAAGTTTGGAAACTTCATTAGAATCAATTTTTTTCCGTTCTTATTTGAGATAACTGGTTCTCTTTCATTATACTAGTTTGATAGCCTTAGAAAAGCATATTATGCGGAAAGAATCTCTAAAAGAAAAACATTTTGTTTTCAAAGTTTGGAAACTTCATTAGAATCACTTTTTTTCCGTTGTTATTTGAGATAACTGGTTCTCTTTCATTATACTAGTTTGATAGCCTTAGAAAAGCATATTATGCGGAAAGAATCTCGAAAAGAAAAAAAAATTTTTTTCAAAGTTTGGAAACTTCATTAGAATCAGTTTTTTTCCGTTCTAATTTGAGATAACTGGTTTTCTTTCAATTTGATAGTTTGATAGCTGTAGAAAAGCATATTATGCGGAAAGAATCTCGAAAAGAAAAAAAATTTTTTTTCAAAGTTTGGTAACTTCATTAGAATCAATTTTTTTCCGTTCTTATTTGAGATAACTGATTATCTTTCATTATACTAGTTTGATAGCCTTAGAAAAGCATAATTTGCGGAAAGAATCTGGAAAAAAATTTTTTTTTTTCAAAGTTTGGAAACTTCATTAGAATCACTTTTTTTCCGTTCTTATTTGACATAACTGGTTCTCTTTCATTATACTAGTTTGATTGCTGTTGAAAAGCATATTATGCGGAAAGAATCTCGAAAAGAAAAAAAAAATTTTTCAAAGTTTGGAAACTTCATTAGAATCACTTTTTTTCCGTTCTTATTTCAGATAACTGGTTCTCTTTCATTTTGCTAGTTTGATAGCTGTAGAAAAGCATATTATGCGGAAAGAATCTCGAAAAGAAAAAAAAAATTTTTCAAAGTTTGGAAACTTCATTAGAATCAATTTTTTTCCGTTCTTATTTGAGATAACTGGTTCTCTTTCATTATACTAGTTTGATAGCCTTAGAAAAGCATATTATGCGCAAAGAATCTCGAAAAGAAAAAAATTTTTTTTCAAAGTTTGGAAACTTCATTAGAATCACATTTTTTCCGTTCTTATTTGAGATAACTGGTTCTCTTTCATTACACTAGTTTGATAGCCTTAGAAAAGCATATTATGTGGGAAGAATCTCGAAAAGAAAAAAAATTTTTTTCAAAGTTTGGAAGCTTCATTAGAATCACTTTTTTTACGTTCTTATTTGAGATAACTGGTTTTCTTTCATTTTGCTAGTTTGATAGCTGTAAAAAAGCATATTATGCAGAAAGAATCTCGAAAAGAAAAAAAAATTTTTTCGAAGGTTGAAAAATCCAAGATATAATCAATTTTTTTCCGTTCTTATTTGTGATAACTGGTTCTCTTTCATTTTGCTAGTTTGATTGCTATAGAAAAGCATATTATGCGGAAAGAATCTCGAAAAGAAAAACAAATTTTTTCAAAGTTTGGAAACATCATTAGAATCATTTTTTTTCCGTTCTTATTTGAGAAAACTGGTTCTCTTTCATTATACTAGTTTGATAGCCTTAGAAAAGAATATTATGCGGAAAGAATCTCGAAAAGAAAAAAATTTTTTTTCAAAGTTTGGAATCTTCATTAGAATCACTTTTTTTTCGTTCTTATTTGAGATAACTGGTTCTCTTTCATTATACTAGTTTGATAGCCTTAGTAAAGCATATTATGCGGAAAGAATCTCGAAAAGAAAAAAAAAATTTTTCAAAGTTTGGAAACTTCATTAGAATCACTTTTTTTCCGTTCTTATTTGAGATAACTGGTTCTCTTTCATTTTGCTAGTTTGATAGCTGTAGAAAAGCATATTATGCGGAAAGAATCTCGAAAAGAAAAAAAAATTTTTTCAAAGTTTGGAAACTTCATTAGAATCAATTTTTTTCCGTTCTTATTTGAGATAACTGGTTCTCTTTCATTATACTAGTTTGATAGCCTTAGAAAAGCATATTATGCGGAAAGAATCTCTAAAAGAAAAACAGTTTGTTTTCAAAGTTTGGAAACTTCATTAGAATCACTTTTTTTCCGTTGTTATTTGAGATAACTGGTTCTCTTTCATTATACTAGTTTGATAGCCTTAGAAAAGCATATTATGCGGAAAGAATCTCGAAAAGAAAAAAAAATTTTTTTCAAAGTTTGGAAACTTCATTAGAATCAGTTTTTTTCCGTTCTAATTTGAGATAACTGGTTTTCTTTCAATTTGATAGTTTGATAGCTGTAGAAAAGCATATTATGCGGAAAGAATCTCGAAAAGAAAAAAAAAATTTTTCAAAGTTTGGTAACTTCATTAGAATCAATTTTTTTCCGTTCTTATTTGAGATAACTGATTATCTTTCATTATACTAGTTTGATAGCCTTAGAAAAGCATAATTTGCGGAAAGAATCTCGAAAAAAAAATTTTTTTTTCAAAGTTTGGAAACTTCATTAGAATCACTTTTTTTCCGTTCTTATTTGACATAACTGGTTCTCTTTCATTATACTAGTTTGATTGCTGTTGAAAAGCATATTATGCGGAAAGAATCTCGAAAAGAAAAAAAAAATTTTTCAAAGTTTGGAAACTTCATTAGAATCACTTTTTTTCCGTTCTTTTTTGAGATAACTGGTTCTCTTTCATTTTGCTAGTTTGATAGCTGTAGAAAAGCATATAATGCGGAAAGAATCTCGAAAAGAAAAAAAAATTGTTCAAAGTTTGGAAACTTCATTAGAATCAATTTTTTTCCGTTCTTATTTGAGATAACTGGTTCTCATTCATTATACTTGTTTGATAGCCTTAGATAAGCATATTATGCGGAAAGAATCTCGAAAAGAAAAACAAATCTTTTCAAAGTTTGGAAACTTCATTAGAATCACTCTTTTTCCGTTCTTATTTGAGATAACTGGTTCTCTTTCATTATACTAGTTTGATAGCCTTAGAAAAGCATATTATGCGCAAAGAATCTCGAAAAGAAAAAAATTTTTTTTCAAAGTTTGGAAACTTCATTAGAATCACATTTTTTCCGTTCTCATTTGAGATAACTGGTTTTCTTTCATTTTGCTAGTTTGATAGCTGTAAAAAAGCATATTATGTGGAAAGAATCTCGAAAAGAAAAAAATTTTTTTTCAGTTTTGAAACTTCATTAGAATCACTTTTTTTCCGTTCTTATTTCAGTAAATGGTTCTCTTTCATTATACTAATTTGATAGCCTTAGAAAAGCATATTATGCGGAAACAATCTCGAAAAGAAAAAAAAATTTTTTTTCAAAGTTTGGAAACTTCATTAGAATCACTTTTTTTCCGTTCTTATTTGAGATAACTGGTTCTCTTTCATTTTGCTAGTTTGATAGCTGTAGAAAAGCATATAATGCGGAAAGAATCTCGAAAAGAAAAAAAATTTTTTCAAAGTTTGGAAACTTCATTAGAATCAATTTTTTCCGTTCTTATTTGAGATAACTGGTTCTCTTTCATTATACTAGTTTGATTGCCATAGAAAAGCATATTATGCGGAAAGAATCTCGATAGGAAAAAAAAATTTTTTTCAAAGTTTGGAAACTTCATTAGAATCACTTTCTTTCCGTTCTTATTTGAGATAACTGGTTCTCTTTCATTATACTAGTTTGATAGCCTTAGAACAGCATATTGTACGGAAAGAATCTCGAAAAGAAAAAAATTTTTCTTCAAAGTTTGGAAACTTCATTAGAATCACTTTTTTTCCGTTCTTATTTGAGATAACTGGATCTCTTTCATTTTGCTAGTTTGATAGCTGTAGAAAAGCATATTATGCGGAAAGAATCTCGAAAAGAAAAAAAAAAATTTTCAAAGTTTGGAAATTTCATTAGAATCAGTTTTTTTCCGTTCGTATTTGAGATAACTGGTTTTCTTTCATTTTGATACTTTGATAGCTGTAGAAAAGCATATTATGCGGAAAGAATCTCGAAAAGAAAAAAAAATTTTTTCGAGGGTTGAAAAATCCAAGATATAATCAATTTTTTTCCGTTCTTATTTGTGATATTTGGTTCTCGTTCATTTTGCTAGTTTGATAGCTGTAGAAAAGCATATTATGCGGAAAGAATCTCGAAAAGAAAAAAATTTTTTTTCAAAGTTTGGAAACTTCATTAGAATCACTTTTTTCCGGTTCTTATTTGAGATAACTGGTTCTCTTTCATTATACTAGTTTGATAGCATTAGAAAAGCATATTATGCGGAAATTATCTCGAAAAGAAAAAAAATATTTTTCAAAGTTTGGAAACTTCATTAGAATCAATTTTTTTCAGTTCTTATTTGAGATAACTGGTTCTCTTTCATTATACTAGTTTGATAGCCTTAGAAAAGCATATTACGCGGAAAGAATCTCGAAAAGATTAAAATTTTTTTTCAAAGTTTGGAAACTTCATTAGAATCACTTTTTTTCCGTTCTTATTTGAGATAACTGCTTCTCTTTCATTATACTAGTTTGATAGCCTTAGAAAAGCATATTATGCGGAAAGAATCTCGAAAAGAATAAAAATTTTTTCAAAGTTTGGAAACTTCATTAGAATCACTTTTTTTCGGTTCTTATTTGTGATAACTGCTTTTATTTCATTTTGCTAGTTTGATAGCTGTAGAAAAGCATATTATGCTGAAAGAATCTCGAAAAGAAAAAAAAAATTTTTCAAAGTTTGGAAACTTCATTAGAATCAATTTTTTTCCGTTCTTATTTGAGATAACTGGTTCTCTTTCATTATACTAGTTTGATACCCTTAGAAAAGCATATTATGCGGAAAGAATCTCGAAAAGAAAAAAGTTTTTTTTTGATGATTGGAAACTTCATTAGTATCAGTTTTTTTCCGTTCTAATTTGAGATAACTGGTTTTCTTTCATTTTGATAGTTTGATAGCTGTAGAAAAGCATATTATGCGGAAAGAATCTCTAAAAGAAAAAAAAATTTTTTCAAAGTTTGGAAACTTCATTAGAATAAATTTTTTTCCGTTCTTATTTGAGATAACTGGTTCTCTTTCATTATACTAGTTTGATAGCTGTAGAAAAGCATATTATGCGGAAAGAATCTCGAAAAGAAAAAAAAATTTTTTTTAAAGTTTGGTAACTTCATTAGAATCAATTTTTTTTCCGTTCTTATTTGAGATAA
The DNA here is from genome assembly GCA_030762175.1 of Metallyticus violacea. Classification (NCBI taxonomy): domain Eukaryota; kingdom Metazoa; phylum Arthropoda; class Insecta; order Mantodea; family Metallyticidae; genus Metallyticus; species Metallyticus violacea. The sequence goes on from CM060832.1 coordinate 74,675,834, forward strand.
CTGGTTCTCTATCATTATGCTAGTTTGATATCTGTAGAAAAGCATATAATGCGGAAAGAATCTCGAAAAGAAAAAAAAATTTTTTCAAAGTTTGGAAACTTCTTTAAAATCAATTTTTTTTCCGTTCTTATTTGAGATAACTGGTTCTCATTCAGTATACTAGTTTGATAGCCTTAGAAAAGCATAGTTATGCGCAAAGAATCTCGAAAAGAAAAACAAATTTTTTCAAAGTTTGGAAACTTCATTAGACTCACTTTTTTTCCGTTCTTATTTGAGATAACTGGTTCTCTTTCATTATACTAGTTTGATAGCCTTAGAAAAGAATATTATGCGGAAAGAATCTCGAAAAGAAAAAAAAAAATTTTCAGTTTTGAAACTTCATTAGAATCACTTTTTTTCCGTTCTTATTTGAGTAAATGGTTCTCTTTCATTATACTAGTTTGATAGCCTTAGAAAAGCATATTATGCGGAAAGAATCTCGAAAAGAAAAAAATTTTTACAAAGTTTGGAAACTTCATTAGAATCACTTATTTCCGTTCTTATTTGAGATAACTGGTTCTCTTTCATTATATAGTTTGATAGCCTTAGAAAAGCATATTATACGGAAAGAATCTCGAAAAGAAAAAAATTTTTTTTCAAGTTTGGAAACTTCATTAGAATCAATTTTTTTCCGTTCTTATTTGAGATAACTGGTTCTCTTTCATTATACTAGTTTGATAGCCTTAGAAAAGCATATTATGCCGAAAGAATCTCTAAAAGAAAAAAATTTTTTTTTCAAAGTTTGGAAACTTCATTAGAATCACTTTTTTTCCGTTCTTATTTGAGATAACTGGTTCTCTTTCATTATACTAGTTTGATAGCCTTAGAAAAGCATATTATGCGCAAAGAATCTCGAAAAGAAAAAAGTTTTTTTTTGATGATTGGAAACTTCATTAGTATCAGTTTTTTTCCGTTCTAATTTGAGATAACTGGTTTTCTTTCATTTAGATAGTTTGATAGCTGTAGAAAAGCATATTATGCGGAAAGAATCTCTAAAAGAAAAAAAATTTTTTTCAAAGTTTCGAAACTTCATTAGAATCAATTTTTTTCCGTTCTTATTTGAGATAACTGGTTCTCTTTCATTATACTAGTTTGATAGCTGTAGAAAAGCATATTATGCGGAAAGAATCTCGAAAAGAAAAAAAATTTTTTTTTAAAGTTTGGAAACTTCATTAGAATCACTTTTTTTCCGTTCTTATTTGAGATAACTGGTTCTCTATCATTTTGCTAGTTTGATAGCTGTAGAAAAGCATATAATGCGGAAAGAATCTCGAAATGAAAAAAAAATTTTTTCAAAGTTTGGAAACTTCTTTAGAATCAATTTTTTTTCCGTTCTTATTTGAGATAACTGGTTCTCATTCAGTATACTAGTTTGATAGCCTTAGAAAAGCATAGTTATGCGCAAAGAATCTCGAAAAGAAAAACAAATTTTTTCAAAGTTTGGAAACTTCATTAGACTCACTTTTTTTCCTTTCTCATTTGAGATAACTGGTTCTCTTTCATTATACTAGTTTGATAGCCTTAGAAAAGAATATTATGCGGAAATAATCTCGAAAAGAAAAAAAATTTTTTTCAGTTTTGAAACTTCATTAGAATCACTTTTTTTCCGTTCTTATTTGAGTAAATGGTTCTCTTTCATTATACTAGTTTGATAGCCTTAGAAAAGCATATAATGCGGAAAGAATCTCGAAAAGAAAAATTTTTTTTCAAAGTTTGGAAACTTCATTAGAATCACTTTTTTTCCGTTCTTATTTGAGATAACTGGTTCTCTTTCATTATACTAGTTTGATAGCCTTAGAAAAGCATATTATACGGAAAGAATCTCGAAAAGAAAAAAATTTTTTTTCAAAGTTTGGAAACTTCATTAGAATCACTTATTTTCCGTTCTTATTTGAGATAACTGGATCTCTTTCATTTTGCTAGTTTGATAGCTGTAGAAAAGCATATTATGCGGAAAGAATCTCGAAAAGAAAAAAAAAAAATTTTCCAAGGTTGAAAAATCCAAGATATAACCAATTTTTTTACGTTCATATTTCTGATAACTGGTTCTCCTTCATTTTGCTAGTTGATAGCTGTAGAAAAGCATATTATGCGGAAAGAATCTCGAAAAGAAAAAAATTGTTTTTCAAAGTTTGGAAACTTCATTAGAATCACTTTTTTTCGGTTCTTATTTGAGATAACTGGTTCTCTTTCATTATACTAGTTTGATAGCCTTAGAAAAGCATATTATGCGGAAAGAATCTCGAAAAGAAAAAAAATTTTTTTCAAAGTTTGGAAACTTCATTAGAATCACTTTTTTTACGTTCTTATTTGAGATAACTGGTTTACTTTCATTTTGCTAGTTTGATAGCTGTAAAAAAGCATATTATGCGGAAAGAATCTCGAAAAGAAAAAAAAATTTTTTCGAAGGTTGAAAAATCCAAGATATAATCAATTTTTTTCCGTTCTTATTTGTGATAACTGGTTCTCTTTCATTTTGCTAGTTTGATTGCTATAGAAAAGCATATTATGCGGAAAGAATCTCGAAAAGAAAAACAAATTTTTTCAAAGTTTGGAAACATCATTAGAATCATTTTTTTTCCGTTCTTATTTGAGAAAACTGGTTCTCTTTCATTATACTAGTTTGATAGCCTTAGAAAAGAATATTATGCGGAAAGAATCTCGAAAAGAAAAAAATTTTTTTTCAAAGTTTGGAATCTTCATTAGAATCACTTTTTTTTCGTTCTTATTTGAGATAACTGGTTCTCTTTCATTATACTAGTTTGATAGCCTTAGTAAAGCATTTTATGCGGAAAGAATCTCGAAAAGAAAAAAAAAATTTTTCAAAGTTTGGAAACTTCATTAGAATCACTTTTTTTCCGTTCTTATTTGAGATAACTGGTTCTCTTTCATTTTGCTAGTTTGATAGCTGTAGAAAAGCATATTATGCGGAAAGAATCTCGAAAAGAAAAAAAAATTTTTTCAAAGTTTGGAAACTTCATTAGAATCAATTTTTTTCCGTTCTTATTTGAGATAACTGGTTCTCTTTCATTATACTAGTTTGATAGCCTTAGAAAAGCATATTATGCGGAAAGAATCTCTAAAAGAAAAGCATTTTGTTTTCAAAGTTTGGAAACTTCATTAGAATCACTTTTTTTCCGTTGTTATTTGAGATAACTGGTTCTCTTTCATTATACTAGTTTGATAGCCTTAGAAAAGCATATTATGCGGAAAGAATCTCGAAAAGAAAAAAAAAATTTTTTCAAAGTTTGGAAACTTCATTAGAATCAGTTTTTTTCCGTTCTAATTTGAGATAACTGGTTTTCTTTCAATTTGATAGTTTGATAGCTGTAGAAAAGCATATTATGCGGAAAGAATCTCGAAAAGAAAAAAAAAAATTTTTCAAAGTTTGGTAACATCATTAGAATCAATTTTTTTCCGTTCTTATTTGAGATAACTGATTATCTTTCATTATACTAGTTTGATAGCCTTAGAAAAGCATAATTTGCGGAAAGAATCTGGAAAAAAATTTTTTTTTTTCAAAGTTTGGAAACTTCATTAGAATCACTTTTTTTCCGTTCTTATTTGACATAACGGGTTCTCTTTCATTATACTAGTTTGATTGCTGTTGAAAAGCATATTATGCGGAAAGAATCTCGAAAAGAAAAAAAAAATTTTTCAAAGTTTGGAAACTTCATTAGAATCACTTTTTTTCCGTTCTTATTTGAGATAACCGGTTCTCTTTCATTATACTAGTTTGATGGCCTTAGAAATGCATATTATGCGGAAAGAAGCTCGAAACGAAAAAAAAAAATTTTTCAAAGTTTGGAAACTTCATTAGAATCACTTTTTTTCCGTTCTTATTTGAGATTACTGGTTCTCTTTCATTATACTAGTTTGATTGCTGTTGAAAAGCATATTATGCGGAAAGAATCTCGAAAAGAAAAAAAATTTTTTTCAAAGTTTGGAAACTTCATTAGAATCAATTTTTTTCCATTCTTATTTGAGATAACTGGTTCTCTTTCATTATACTAGTTTGATAGCCATAGAAAAGCATATTATGCGGAAAGAATCTCGAAAAGAAAAAAAAATTTATTTCAAAGATTGGAAACTTCATTGGAATCACTTTCTTTCCGTTCTTATTTGAGATAAGAACTCTTTCATTATACTAGTTTGATAGCCTTAGAAAAGCATATTGTACGGAAAGAATCTCGAAAAGAAAAAAATTTTTCTTCAAAGTTTGGAAACTTCATTAGAATCACTTTTTTTCCGTTCTTATTTGAGATAACTGGATCTCTTTCATTTTGCTAGTTTGATAGCTGTAGAAAAGCATATTATCCGGAAAGAATCTCGAAAAGAAAAAAAAAAATTTTCGAAGGTTGAAAAATCCAAGATATAATCAATTTTTTTCCGTTCTTATTTGTGATATTTGGTTCTCGTTCATTTTGCTAGTTTGATAGCTGTAGAAAAGCATATTATGCGGAAAGAATCTCGAAAAGAAAAAAAATTTTTTTCAAAGTTTGGAAACTTCATTAGAATCACTTTTTTCCGGTTCTTATTTGAGATAACTGGTTCTCTTTCATTATACTAGTTTGATAGCATTAGAAAAGCATATTATGCGGAAAATATCTCGAAAAGAAAAAAAATATTTTTCAAAGTTTAGAAACTTCATTAGAATCAATTTTTTTCAGTTCTTATTTGAGATAACTGGTTCTCTTTCATTATACTAGTTTGATAGCCTTAGAAAAGCATATTATGCGGAAAGAATCTCGAAAAGAAAAAAATTTTTTTTCAAAGTTTGGAAACTTCATTAGAATCACTTTTTGCCGTTCTTATTTGAGATAACTGCTTCTCTTTCATTATACTAGTTTGATAGCCTTAGAAAAGCATATTATGCGGAAAGAATCTCGAGAAGAATGAAATTTTTTTCAAAGTTTGGAAACTTCATTAGAATCAATTTTTTTCCGTTCATATTTGAGATAACTGGTTCTCTTTCATTTTGCTAGTTTGATAGCTGTAGAAAAGCATATTATGCGGAAAGAATCTCGAAAAGAAAAAAAAAAATTTTCAAAGTTTGGAAACTTCATTAGAATCAATTTTTTTCCGTTCTTATTTGAGATAACTGGCTCTCTTTCATTATACTAGTTTGATAGCCTTAGAAAAGCATATTATGCGGAAAGAATCTCTAAAAGAAAAAAAATTTTTTTTCAAAGTATGGAAACTTCATTAGAATCACTTTTTTTCCGTTCTTATTTGAGATAACTTGTTCTCTTTCATTATACTAGTTTGATAGCTGTAGGAAAGCATATTATGCGGAAAGAATCTCGAAAAGAAAAAAAAAATTTTTTTTAAGTTTGGAAACTTCATTAGAATCACTTTTTTCCGTTCTTATTTGAGATAACTGGTTCTCTATCATTTTGCTAGTTTGATAGCTGTAGAAAAGCATATAATGCGGAAAGAATCTCTAAAAGAAAAAAAAAATTTTTCAAAGTTTGGAAACTTCTTTAGAATCAATTTTTTTCCGTTCTTATTTGAGATAACTGGTTCTCATTCATTATACTAGTTTGATAGCCTTAGAAAAGCATATTATGCGCAAAGAATCTCGAAAAGAAAAACAAATTTTTTCAAAGTTTGGAAACTTCATTAGACTCACTTTTTTTCCGTTCTTATTTGAGATAACTGGTTCTCTTTCATTATACTAGTTCGATAGCCTTAGAAAAGAATATTATGCGGAAAGAATCTCGAAAAGAAAAAATTTTTTTTTCAGTTTTGAAACTTCATTAGAATCACTTTTTTTCCGTTCTTATTTGAGTAAATGGTTCACATTCATTATACTAGTTTGATAGCCTTAGAAAAGCATATTATGCGGAAAGAATCTCGAAAAGAAAAAAATTTTTTTTCAAAGTTTGGAAACTTCATTAGAATCACTTTTTTTCCGTTCTTATTTGAGATAACCGGTTCTCTTTCATTATACTAGTTTGATGGCCTTAGAAATGCATATTATGCGGAAAGAATCTCGAAAAGAAAAAAAAAATTTTTTCAAAGTTTGGAAACTTCATTAGAATCACTTTTTTTCCGTTCTTATTTGAGATTACTGGTTCTCTTTCATTATACTAGTTTGATTGCTGTTGAAAAGCATATTATGCGGAAAGAATCTCGAAAAGAAAAAAAAATTTTTTCAAAGTTTGGAAACTTCATTAGAATCACTTTTTTTCCGTTCTTATTTGAGATAACTGGTTCTCTTTCATTTTGCTAGTTTGATAGCTGTAGAAAAGCATATAATGCGGAAAGAATCTCGAAAAGAAAAAAAAAATTTTTCAAAGTTTGGAAACTTCATTAGAATCAGTTTTTTTCCGTTCTTATTTTAGATAACTGGTTCTCTTTCATTATACTAGTTTGATAGCCTTAGATAAGCATATTGTGCGGAAAAAATCTCGAAAAGAAAAAAATTTTTTTTTCAAAGTTTGGTAACTTCTTTAGAATCACTTTTTTTCCGTTCTTATTTGAGATAACTGGTTCTCTTTCATTTTGCTAGTTTGATAGCCTTAGAAAAGAATATTATGCGGTAAGAATCTCGAAAAGAAAAAATTTTTTTTTCTAAGTTTGGAATCTTCATTAGAATCACTTTTTTTCCTTTCTTATTTGAGATAACTGGTTCTCTTTCATTATACTAGTTTGATAGCCTTAGAAAAGCATATTATGCGGAAAGAATCTCGAAAAGAAAAAAAAATTTTTTCAAAGTTTGGAAACTTCATTAGAATCAATTTTTTTCCGTTCTTATTTGAGATAACTGGTTCTCTTTCATTATACTATTTTGATAGCTGTAGAAAAGCATATTATGCGCAAAGAATCTCGAAAAGAAAAAAATTTTTTATTTAAAGTTTGGAAACTTCATTAGAATCACTTTTTTCCCTTCTTATTTGAGATAACTGGTTCTCTTTCATTTTGCTAGTTTGATAGCTGTAGAAAAGCATATAATGCGGAAAGAATCTCGAAAAGAAAAAAAAATTTTTTCAAAGTTTGGAAACTTCATTAGAATCAATTTTTTTCCGTTCTTATTTGAGATAACTGGTTCTCATTCATTATACTAATTTGATAGGCTTAGAAAAGCATATTATGCGGAGAGAATCTCAAAAAGAAAAGCAAATTTTTCAAAGTTTAGAAACTTCATTAGAATCAATTTTTTTTCCGTTCTTATTTGAGATAACTGGTTCTCTTTCATTATACTAGTTTGATAGCCTTAGAAAAGAATATTATGCGGAAAGAATCTCGAAAAGAAAAAAATTTTTTTTCAAAGTTTGGAAACTTCATTAGAATCACATTTTTTCCGTTCTTATTTGAGATAACTGGTTCTCTTTCATTATTTAGTTTGATAGCCTTAGAAAAGCATATTATGCGGAAAGAATCTCGAAAAGAAAAAATTTTTTTTTCAAAGTTTCGAAACTTCATTAGAATTTTTTTTCCGTTCTTATTTGAAATAACTGGTTCTCTTTCATTATACTGTTTGATAGCCTTAGAAAAGCATATTATGCGGAAAGAATCTCGAAAAGAAAAAAATTTTTTTTCAAAGTTTGGAAACTTCATTAGAATCACTTTTTTTACGTTCTTATTTGAGATAACTGGTTTTCTTTCATTTTGCTAGTTTGATAGCTGTAAAAAAGCATATTATGCGGAAAGAATCTCGAAAAGAAAAAAAAAATTTTTCGAAGGTTGAAAAATCCAAGATATAATCAATTTTTTTCCGTTCTTATTTGTGATAACTGGTTCTCTTTCATTTTGCTAGTTTGATTGCTATAGAAAAGCATATTATGCGGAAAGAATCTCGAAAAGAAAAACAAATTTTTTCAAAGTTTGGAAACATCATTAGAATCAATTTTTTTCCGTTCTTATTTGAGAAAACTGGTTCTCTTTCATTATACTAGTTTGATACCCTTAGAAAAGAATATTATGCGCAAAGAATCTCGAAAAGAAAAAATTTTTTTTTCAAAGTTTGGAATCTTCATTAGAATCACTTTTTTTCCGTTCTTATTTGAGATAACTGGTTCTCTTTCATTATACTAGTTTGATAGCCTTAGTAAAGCATATTATGCGGAAAGAATCTCGAAAAGAAAAAAAAATTTTTTCAAAGTTTGGAAACTTCATTAGAATCAATTTTTTTCCGTTCTTATTTGAGATAACTGGTTCTCTTTCATTTTGCTAGTTTGATAGCTGTAGAAAAGCATATAATGCGGAAAGAATCTCGAAAAGGAAAAAAAATTTTTCAAAGTTTGGAAACTTCATTAGAATCAATTTTTTTCCGTTCTTATTTGAGATAACTTGTTTTCATTCATTATACTAGTTTGATAGCCTTAGAAAAGCATATTATGCGGAAAGAGTCTCGAAAAGAAAAACAAATCTTTTCAAAGTTTGGAAACTTCATTAGAATCACTCTTTTTCCGTTCTTATTTGAGATAACTGGTTCTCTTTCATTATACTAGTTTGATAGCCTTAGAAAAGCATATTATGCGCAAAGAATCTCGAAAAGAAAAAATTTTTTTTTCAAAGTTTGGAAACTTCATTAGAATCACTTTTTTTCCGTTCTTATTTGAGATAACTGGTTCTCTTTCATTATTTAGTTTGATAGCCTTAGAAAAGCATATTATGCGGAAAGAATCTCGAAAAGAAAAAAATTTTTTTTCAAAGTTTGGAAACTTCATTAGAATCAATTTTTTTCCGTTCTTATTTGAAATAACTGGTTCTCTTTCATTATACTAGTTTGATAGCCTTAGAAAAGCATATTATGCGGAAAGAATCTCGAAAAGAAAAAAATTTTTTTTCAAAGTTTGTAAACTTCATTAGAATCACTTTTTTTACGTTCTTATTTGAGATAACTGGTTTTCTTTCATTTTGCTAGTTTGATAGCTGTAAAAAAGCATATTATGCGGAAAGAATCTCGAAAAGAAAAAAAAATTTTTTCGAAGGTTGAAAAATCCAAGATGTAATCAATTTTTTTCCGTTCTTATTTGTGATAACTGGTTCTCTTTCATTTTGCTAGTTTGATTGCTATAGAAAAGCATATTATGCGGAAAGAATCCCGAAAAGAAAAAAATTTTTTTTCAAAGTTTGGAATCTTCATTAGAATCACTTTTTTTCCGTTCTTATTTGAAATAACTGGTTCTCTTTCATTATACTAGTTTGATAGCCTTAGAAAAGCATATTATGCGGAAAGAATCTCGAAAAGAAAAAAAAATTTTTTCAAAGTTTGGAAACTTCATTAGAATCAATTTTTTTCCGTTCTTATTTGAGATAACTGGTTCTCTTTCATTATACTATTTTGATAGCTGTAGAAAAGCATATTATGCGGAAAGAATCTCGAAAAGAAAAAAATTTTTTATTTAAAGTTTGGAAACTTCATTAGAATCACTTTTTTTCCCTTCTTATTTGAGATAACTGGTTCTCATTCATTATACTAATTTGATAGGCTTAGAAAAGCATATTATGCGGAGAGAATCTCAAAAAGAAAAACAAATTTTTCAAAGTTTGGAAACTTCATTAGAATCACCTTTTTTTCCGTTCTTATTTGAGATAACTGGTTCTCTTTCATTATACTAGTTTGATAGCCTTAGAAAAGAATATTATGCGGAAATAATCTCGAAAAGAAAAAAAAAATTTTTCAGTTTTGAAACTTCATTAGAATCACTTTTTTTCCGTTCTTATTTCAGTAAATGGTTCTCTTTCATTATACTAGTTTGATAGCCTTAGAAAAGCATATTATGCGCAAAGAATCTCGAAAAGAAAAAAATTTTTTTTCAAAGTTTGGAAACTTCATTAGAATCACATTTTTTCCGTTCTTATTTGAGATAACTGGTTCTCTTTCATTATTTAGTTTGATAGCCTTAGAAAAGCATATTATGCGGAAAGAATCTCGAAAAGAAAAAAATTTTTTTTCAAAGTTTCGAAACTTCATTAGAATTTTTTTTTCCGTTCTTATTTGAAATAACTGGTTCTCTTTCATTATACTAGTTTGATAGCCTTAGAAAAGCATATTATGCGGAAAGAATCTCGAAAAGAAAAAAATTTTTTTTCAAAGTTTGGAAACTTCATTAGAATCACTTTTTTTACGTTCTTATTTCAGATAACTGGTTTTCTTTCATTTTGATAGTTTGATAGCTGTAAAAAAGCATATTATGCGGAAAGAATCTCGAAAAGAAAAAAAAATTTTTTCGAAGGTTGAAAAATCCAAGATATAATCAATTTTTTTCCGTTCTTATTTGTGATAACTGGTTCTCTTTCATTTTGCTAGTTTGATTGCTATAGAAAAGCATATTATGCGGAAAGAATCTCGAAAAGAAAAACAAATTTTTTCAAAGTTTGGAAACATCATTAGAATCACTTTTTTTCCGTTCTTATTTGAGAAAACTGGTTCTCTTTCATTATACTAGTTTGATAGCCTTAGAAAAGAATATTATGCGGAAAGAATCTCGAAAAGAAAAAAATTTTTTTTCAAAGTTTGGAATCTTCATTAGAATCACTTTTTTTCCGTTCTTATTTGAGATAACTGGTTCTCTTTCATTATACTACTTTGATACCCTCAGAAGAGCATATTATGCGCAAAGAATCTCGAAAGGAAAAAAATTTTTTTTCGAAGTTTGGAAACTTCGTTTGAATCACTTTTTTTCCGTTCTTATTTGAGATAACTGGTTCTCATTCATTATACTAGTTTGATAGCCTCAGTAAAGCATATTATGCGCAAAGAATCGCGAAAAGAAAAAAATTTTTTTTCGAAGTTTGGAAACTTCGTTAGAATCATATTTTTTCCGTTCTTATTTGAGATAACTGTTTCTCTTTCATTATACTAGTTTGATAGCCTCAGTAAAGCATATTATGCGCAAAGAATGTCGAAAAGAAAAAAAATTTTTTTCAAAGTTTGGAAACTTCGTTAGAATCACTTTTTTTCCGTTCTTATTTGAGATAACTGGTTCTCTTTCATTATACTAATTTGATAGCCTCAGAAAAGCATATTATGCCCAAAGAATCTCGAAAAGAAAAAAATTTTTTTTCGAAGTTTGGAAACTTCGTTAGAATCACTTTTTTTCCGTTCTTGTTTGAGATAACTGGTTCTCTTTCATTATACTAATTTGATAGCCTCAGAGAAGCATTTTATGCGCAAAGAATCTCGAAAAGAAAAAAAATTTTTTTTGAAGTTTGGAAACTTCGTTAGAATCACTTTTTTTCCGTTCTTATTTGAGATAACTGGTTCTGTTTCATTATACTAGTTTGATAGCCTCAGTAAAGCATATTATGCGCAAAGAATCTCGAAAAGAAAAAAAATTTTTTTCGAAGTTTGGAAACTTCGATCGTATCACTTTTTTTCCGTTCTTATTCTGGTTCTCTTTCATTATACTAGTTTGACAGCCTCAGTAAAGCATATTATGCGCAAAGAATCGCGAAAAGAAAAAAAAAATTTTCGAAGTTTGGAAACAACATTAGAATCACTTTTTTTCCGTTCTTATTTGAGATAACTGGTTCTTTTTCATTATACTACTTTGATAGCCTCAGAAAAGCATATTATGCGCAAAGAATCTCGAAAAGTAAAAAATTTTTTTTCAAGTTTGGAAACTTCATTAGAATCAATTTTTTTCCGTTCTTATTTGAGATAACTGGTTCTCTTTCATTATACTAGTTTGATAGCCTCAGTAAAGCATATTATGCGCAAAGAATGTCGAAAAGAAAAAAAAATTTTTTCAAAGTTTGGAAACTTCGTTAGAATCACTTTTTTTCCGTTCTTATTTGAGATAACTGGTTCTCTTTCATTATACTAATTTGATAGCCTCAGAAAAGCATATTATGCGCAAAGAATCTCGAAAAGAAAAAAATTTTTTTTCGAAGTTTGGAAACTTCGTTAGAATCACTTTTTTTCCGTTCTTGTTTGAGATAACTGGTTCTCTTTCATTATACTAATTTGATAGCCTCAGAGAAGCATTTTATGCGCAAAGAATCTCGAAAAGAAAAAAAATTTTTTTTGAAGTTTGGAAACTTCGTTAGAATCACTTTTTTTCCGTTCTTATTTGAGATAACTGGTTCTGTTTCATTATACTAGTTTGATAGCCTCAGTAAAGCATATTATGCGCAAAGAATCTCGAAAAGAAAAAAAATATTTTTCAAAGTTTGGAAACTTCATTAGAATCAATTTTTTTCAGTTCTTATTTGAGATAACTGGTTCTCTTTCATTATACTAGTTTGATAGCCTTAGAAAAGCATATTACGCGGAAAGAATCTCGAAAAGATTAAAATTTTTTTTCAAAGTTTGGAAACTTCATTAGATTCACTTTTTTTCCGTTCTTATTTGAGATAACTGCTTCTCTTTCATTATACTAGTTTGATAGCCTTAGAAAAGCATATTATGCGGAAAGAATCTCGAAAAGAATAAAAATTTTTTCAAAGTTTGGAAACTTCATTAGAATCACTTTTTTTCGGTTCTTATTTGTGATAACTGCTTTTATTTCATTTTGCTAGTTTGATAGCTGTAGAAAAGCATATTATGCTGAAAGAATCTCGAAAAGAAAAAAAAAATTTTCAAAGTTTGGAAACTTCATTAGAATCAATTTTTTTTCCGTTCTTATTTGAGATAACTGGTTCTCTTTCATTATACTAGTTTGATAGCCTTAGAAAAGCATATTATGCGGAAAGAATCTCGAAAAGAAAAAAGTTTTTTTTTGATGTTTGGAAACTTCATTAGTATCAGTTTTTTTCCGTTCTAATTTGAGATAACTGGTTTTCTTTCATTTTGATAGTTTGATAGCTGTAGAAAAGCATATTATGCGGAAAGAATCTCTAAAAGAAAAAAAAATTTTTTCAAAGTTTGGAAACTTCATTAGAATAAATTTTTTTCCGTTCTTATTTGAGATAACTGGTTCTCTTTCATTATACTAGTTTGATAGCTGTAGAAAAGCATATTATGCGGAAAGAATCTCGAAAAGAAAAAAAATTTTTTTTTAAAGTTTGGTAACTTCATTAGAATCAATTTTTTTCCGTTCTTATTTGAGATAACTGGTTCTCTATCATTTTGCTAGTTTGATAGCTGTAGAAAAGCATATAATGCGGAAAGAATCTCGAAAAGAAAAAAAAATTTTTTCAAAGTTTGGAAACTTCTTTAAAATCAATTTTTTTTCCGTTCTTATTTGAGATAACTGGTTCTCATTCAGTATACTAGTTTGATAGCCTTAGAAAAGCATAGTTATGCGCAAAGAATCTCGAAAAGAAAAACAAATTTTTTCAAAGTTTGGAAACTTCATTAGACTCACTTTTTTTCCGTTCTTATTTGAGATAACTGGTTCTCTTTCATTATACTAGTTTGATAGCCTTAGAAAAGAATATTATGCGGAAAGAATCTCGAAAAGAAAAAAAAATTTTTCAGTTTTGAAACTTCATTAGAATCACTTTTTTTCCGTTCTTATTTGAGTAAATGGTTCTCTTTCATTATACTAGTTTGATAGCCTTAGAAAAGCATATTATGCGGAAAGAATCTCGAAAAGAAAAAAATTTTTACAAAGTTTGGAAACTTCATTAGAATCACTTTTTTTCCGTTCTTATTTGAGATAACTGTTTCTCTTTCATTATACTAGTTTGATAGCCTCAGTAAAGCATATTATGCGCAAAGAATGTCGAAAAGAACAAAAATTTTTTTCGAAGTTTGGAAACTTCGATCGTATCACTTTTTTTCCGTTCTTATTTGAGACAACTGGTTCTCTTTCATTATACTAGTTTGATAGCCTCAGTAAAGCATATTATGCGCAAAGAATCGCGAAAAGAAAAAAAAAATTTTTCGAAGTTTGGAAACTTCGTTAGAATCACTTTTTTTCAGTTCTTATTTGAGATAACTGGTTCTCTTTCATTATACTACTTTGATAGCCTCAGAAGAGCATATTATGCGCAAAGAATCTCGAAAGGAAAAAAATTTTTTTTCGAAGTTTGGAAACTTCGTTTGAATCACTTTTTTTCCGTTCTTATTTGAGATAACTGGTTCTCTTTCATTATACTAGTTTGATAGCCTCAGTAAAGCATATTATGCGCAAAGAATCGCGAAAAGAAAAAAATTTTTTTTCGAAGTTTGGAAAGAATCATATTTTTTCCGTTCTTATTTGAGATAACTGTTTCTCTTTCATTATACTAGTTTGATAGCCTCAGTAAAGCATATTATGCGCAAAGAATGTCGAAAAGAAAAAAAAATTTTTTCAAAGTTTGGAAACTTCGTTAGAATCACTTTTTTTCCGTTCTTATTTGAGATAACTGGTTCTCTTTCATTATACTAATTTGATAGCCTCAGAAAAGCATATTATGCGCAAAGAATCTCGAAAAGAAAAAAATTTTTTTTCGAAGTTTGGAAACTTCGTTAGAATCACTTTTTTTCCGTTCTTGTTTGAGATAACTGGTTCTCTTTCATTATACTAATTTGATAGCCTCAGAGAAGCATTTTATGCGCAAAGAATCTCGAAAAGAAAAAAAATTTTTTTTGAAGTTTGGAAACTTCGTTAGAATCACTTTTTTTCCGTTCTTATTTGAGATAACTGGTTCTGTTTCATTATACTAGTTTGATAGCCTCAGTAAAGCATATTATGCGCAAAGAATCTCGAAAAGAAAAAAAATATTTTTCAAAGTTTGGAAACTTCATTAGAATCAATTTTTTTCAGTTCTTATTTGAGATAACTGGTTCTCTTTCATTATACTAGTTTGATAGCCTTAGAAAAGCATATTACGCGGAAAGAATCTCGAAAAGATTAAAATTTTTTTTCAAAGTTTGGAAACTTCATTAGATTCACTTTTTTTCCGTTCTTATTTGAGATAACTGCTTCTCTTTCATTATACTAGTTTGATAGCCTTAGAAAAGCATATTATGCGGAAAGAATCTCGAAAAGAATAAAAATTTTTTCAAAGTTTGGAAACTTCATTAGAATCACTTTTTTTCGGTTCTTATTTGTGATAACTGCTTTTATTTCATTTTGCTAGTTTGATAGCTGTAGAAAAGCATATTATGCTGAAAGAATCTCGAAAAGAAAAAAAAAATTTTCAAAGTTTGGAAACTTCATTAGAATCAATTTTTTTTCCGTTCTTATTTGAGATAACTGGTTCTCTTTCATTATACTAGTTTGATAGCCTTAGAAAAGCATATTATGCGGAAAGAATCTCGAAAAGAAAAAAGTTTTTTTTTGATGTTTGGAAACTTCATTAGTATCAGTTTTTTTCCGTTCTAATTTGAGATAACTGGTTTTCTTTCATTTTGATAGTTTGATAGCTGTAGAAAAGCATATTATGCGGAAAGAATCTCTAAAAGAAAAAAAAATTTTTTCAAAGTTTGGAAACTTCATTAGAATAAATTTTTTTCCGTTCTTATTTGAGATAACTGGTTCTCTTTCATTATACTAGTTTGATAGCTGTAGAAAAGCATATTATGCGGAAAGAATCTCGAAAAGAAAAAAAATTTTTTTTTAAAGTTTGGTAACTTCATTAGAATCAATTTTTTTCCGTTCTTATTTGAGATAACTGGTTCTCTATCATTTTGCTAGTTTGATAGCTGTAGAAAAGCATATAATGCGGAAAGAATCTCGAAAAGAAAAAAAAATTTTTTCAAAGTTTGGAAACTTCTTTAAAATCAATTTTTTTTCCGTTCTTATTTGAGATAACTGGTTCTCATTCAGTATACTAGTTTGATAGCCTTAGAAAAGCATAGTTATGCGCAAAGAATCTCGAAAAGAAAAACAAATTTTTTCAAAGTTTGGAAACTTCATTAGACTCACTTTTTTTCCGTTCTTATTTGAGATAACTGGTTCTCTTTCATTATACTAGTTTGATAGCCTTAGAAAAGAATATTATGCGGAAAGAATCTCGAAAAGAAAAAAAAATTTTTCAGTTTTGAAACTTCATTAGAATCACTTTTTTTCCGTTCTTATTTGAGTAAATGGTTCTCTTTCATTATACTAGTTTGATAGCCTTAGAAAAGCATATTATGCGGAAAGAATCTCGAAAAGAAAAAAATTTTTACAAAGTTTGGAAACTTCATTAGAATCACTTTTTTTCCGTTCTTATTTGAGATAACTGGTTCTCTTTCATTATACTAGTTTGATAGCCTTAGAAAAGCATATTATACGGAAAGAATCTCGAAAAGAAAAAAATTTTTTTTCAAGTTTGGAAACTTCATTAGAATCAATTTTTTTCCGTTCTTATTTGAGATAACTGGTTCTCTTTCATTATACTAGTTTGATAGCATTAGAAAAGCATATTATGCCGAAAGAATCTCTAAAAGAAAAAAATTTTTTTTTCAAAGTTTGGAAACTTCATTAGAATCACTTTTTTTCCGTTCTTATTTGAGATAACTGGTTCTCTTTCATTATACTAGTTTGATAGCCTTAGAAAAGCATATTATGCGCAAAGAATCTCGAAAAGAAAAAAGTTTTTTTTTGATGATTGGAAACTTCATTAGTATCAGTTTTTTTCCGTTCTAATTTGAGATAACTGGTTTTCTTTCATTTAGATAGTTTGATAGCTGTAGAAAAGCATATTATGCGGAAAGAATCTCTAAAAGAAAAAAAAATTTTTTCAAAGTTTCGAAACTTCATTAGAATCAATTTTTTTTCCGTTCTTATTTGAGATAACTGGTTCTCTTTCATTATACTAGTTTGATAGCCTTAGAAAAGCATATTATGCGGAAAGAATCTCGAAAAGAAAAAAGTTTTTTTTTGATGTTTGGAAACTTCATTAGTATCAGTTTTTTTCCGTTCTAATTTGAGATAACTGGTTTTCTTTCATTTTGATAGTTTGATAGCTGTAGAAAAGCATATTATGCGGAAAGAATCTCTAAAAGAAAAAAAAATTTTTTCAAAGTTTGGAAACTTCATTAGAATAAATTTTTTTCCGTTCTTATTTGAGATAACTGGTTCTCTTTCATTATACTAGTTTGATAGCTGTAGAAAAGCATATTATGCGGAAAGAATCTCGAAAAGAAAAAAAATTTTTTTTTAAAGTTTGGTAACTTCATTAGAATCAATTTTTTTCCGTTCTTATTTGAGATAACTGGTTCTCTATCATTTTGCTAGTTTGATAGCTGTAGAAAAGCATATAATGCGGAAAGAATCTCGAAAAGAAAAAAAAATTTTTTCAAAGTTTGGAAACTTCTTTAAAATCAATTTTTTTTCCGTTCTTATTTGAGATAACTGGTTCTCATTCAGTATACTAGTTTGATAGCCTTAGAAAAGCATAGTTATGCGCAAAGAATCTCGAAAAGAAAAACAAATTTTTTCAAAGTTTGGAAACTTCATTAGACTCACTTTTTTTCCGTTCTTATTTGAGATAACTGGTTCTCTTTCATTATACTAGTTTGATAGCCTTAGAAAAGAATATTATGCGGAAAGAATCTCGAAAAGAAAAAAAAAATTTTTCAGTTTTGAAACTTCATTAGAATCACTTTTTTTCCGTTCTTATTTGAGTAAATGGTTCTCTTTCATTATACTAGTTTGATAGCCTTAGAAAAGCATATTATGCGGAAAGAATCTCGAAAAGAAAAAAATTTTTACAAAGTTTGGAAACTTCATTAGAATCACTTTTTTTCCGTTCTTATTTGAGATAACTGGTTCTCTTTCATTATACTAGTTTGATAGCCTTAGAAAAGCATATTATACGGAAAGAATCTCGAAAAGAAAAAAATTTTTTTTCAAGTTTGGAAACTTCATTAGAATCAATTTTTTTCCGTTCTTATTTGAGATAACTGGTTCTCTTTCATTATACTAGTTTGATAGCATTAGAAAAGCATATTATGCCGAAAGAATCTCTAAAAGAAAAAAATTTTTTTTTCAAAGTTTGGAAACTTCATTAGAATCACTTTTTTTCCGTTCTTATTTGAGATAACTGGTTCTCTTTCATTATACTAGTTTGATAGCCTTAGAAAAGCATATTATGCGCAAAGAATCTCGAAAAGAAAAAAGTTTTTTTTTGATGATTGGAAACTTCATTAGTATCAGTTTTTTTCCGTTCTAATTTGAGATAACTGGTTTTCTTTCATTTAGATAGTTTGATAGCTGTAGAAAAGCATATTATGCGGAAAGAATCTCTAAAAGAAAAAAAAATTTTTTCAAAGTTTCGAAACTTCATTAGAATCAATTTTTTTCCGTTCTTATTTGAGATAACTGGTTCTCTTTCATTATACTAGTTTGATAGCTGTAGAAAAGCATATTATGCGGAAAGAATCTCGAAAAGAAAAAAAATTTTTTTTTAAAGTTTGGAAACTTCATTAGAATCACTTTTTTTCCGTTCTTATTTGAGATAACTGGTTCTCTATCATTTTGCTAGTTTGATAGCTGTAGAAAAGCATATAATGCGGAAAGAATCTCGAAATGAAAAAAAAATTTTTTCAAAGTTTGGAAACTTCTTTAGAATCAATTTTTTTTCCGTTCTTATTTGAGATAACTGGTTCTCATTCAGTATACTAGTTTGATAGCCTTAGAAAAGCATAGTTATGCGCAAAGAATCTCGAAAAGAAAAACAAATTTTTTCAAAGTTTGGAAACTTCATTAGACTCACTTTTTTTCCTTTCTCATTTGAGATAACTGGTTCTCTTTCATTATACTAGTTTGATAGCCTTAGAAAAGAATATTATGCGGAAAGAATCTCGAAAAGAAAAAAAATTTTTTTCAGTTTTGAAACTTCATTAGAATCACTTTTTTTCCGTTCTTATTTGAGTAAATGGTTCTCTTTCATTATACTAGTTTGATAGCCTTAGAAAAGCATATTATGCGGAAAGAATCTCGAAAAGAAAAATTTTTTTTTCAAAGTTTGGAAACTTCATTAGAATCACTTTTTTTCCGTTCTTATTTGAGATAACTGGTTCTCTTTCATTATACTAGTTTGATAGCCTTAGAAAAGCATATTATACGGAAAGAATCTCGAAAAGAAAAAAATTTTTTTTCAAAGTTTGGAAACTTCATTAGAATCACTTATTTTCCGTTCTTATTTGAGATAACTGGATCTCTTTCATTTTGCTAGTTTGATAGCTGTAGAAAAGCATATTATGCGGAAAGAATCTCGATAAGAAAAAAAAAAAATTTTCCAAGGTTGAAAAATCCAAGATATAACCAATTTTTTTACGTTCATATTTCTGATAACTGGTTCTCCTTCATTTTGCTAGTTGATAGCTGTAGAAAAGCATATTATGCGGAAAGAATCTCGAAAAGAAAAAAATTGTTTTTCAAAGTTTGGAAACTTCATTAGAATCACTTTTTTTCGGTTCTTATTTGAGATAACTGGTTTACTTTCATTTTGCTAGTTTGATAGCTGTAAAAAAGCATATTATGCGGAAAGAATCTCGAAAAGAAAAAAAAATTTTTTCGAAGGTTGAAAAATCCAAGATATAATCAATTTTTTTCCGTTCTTATTTGTGATAACTGGTTCTCTTTCATTTTGCTAGTTTGATTGCTATAGAAAAGCATATTATGCGGAAAGAATCTCGAAAAGAAAAACAAATTTTTTCAAAGTTTGGAAACATCATTAGAATCATTTTTTTTCCGTTCTTATTTGAGAAAACTGGTTCTCTTTCATTATACTAGTTTGATAGCCTTAGAAAAGAATATTAACCGGAAAGAATCTCGAAAAGAAAAAAATTTTTTTTCAAAGTTTGGAATCTTCATTAGAATCACTTTTTTTTCGTTCTTATTTGAGATAACTGGTTCTCTTTCATTATACTAGTTTGATAGCCTTAGGAAAGCATATTATGCGGAAAGAATCTCGAAAAGAAAAAAAAAATTTTTCAAAGTTTGGAAACTTCATTAGAATCACTTTTTTTCCGTTCTTATTTGAGATAACTGGTTCTCTTTCATTTTGCTAGTTTGATAGCTGTAGAAAAGCATATTATGCGGAAAGAATCTCGAAAAGAAAAAAAAATTTTTTCAAAGTTTGGAAACTTCATTAGAATCAATTTTTTTCCGTTCTTATTTGAGATAACTGGTTCTCTTTCATTATACTAGTTTGATAGCCTTAGAAAAGCATATTATGCGGAAAGAATCTCTAAAAGAAAAACATTTTGTTTTCAAAGTTTGGAAACTTCATTAGAATCACTTTTTTTCCGTTGTTATTTGAGATAACTGGTTCTCTTTCATTATACTAGTTTGATAGCCTTAGAAAAGCATATTATGCGGAAAGAATCTCGAAAAGAAAAAAAAAATTTTTTCAAAGTTTGGAAACTTCATTAGAATCAGTTTTTTTCCGTTCTAATTTGAGATAACTGGTTTTCTTTCAATTTGATAGTTTGATAGCTGTAGAAAAGCATATTATGCGGAAAGAATCTCGAAAAGAAAAAAAAAAATTTTTCAAAGTTTGGTAACTTCATTAGAATCAATTTTTTTCCGTTCTTATTTGAGATAACTGATTATCTTTCATTATACTAGTTTGATAGCCTTAGAAAAGCATAATTTGCGGAAAGAATCTCGAAAAAAATTTTTTTTTTTCAAAGTTTGGAAACTTCATTAGTATCACTTTTTTTCCGTTCTTATTTGGCATAACTGGTTCTCTTTCATTATACTAGTTTGATTGCTGTTGAAAAGCATATTATGCGGAAAGAATCTCGAAAAGAAAAAAAAAATTTTTCAAAGTTTGGAAACTTCATTAGAATCACTTTTTTTCCATTCTTATTTGAGATAACTGGTTCTCTTTCATTTTGCTAGTTTGATAGCTGTAGAAAAGCATATAATGCGGAAAGAATCTCGAAAAGAAAAAAAAATTGTTCAAAGTTTGGAAACTTCATTAGAATCAATTTTTTTCCGTTCTTATTTGAGATAACTGGTTCTCATTCATTATACTAGTTTGATAGCCTTAGAAAAGCATATTATGCGGAAAGAATCTCGAAAAGAAAACAAATCTTTTCAAAGTTTGGAAACTTCATTAGAATCACTCTTTTTCCGTTCTTATTTGAGATAACTGGTTCTCTTTCATTATACTAGTTTGATAGCCTTAGAAAAGCATATTATGCGCAAAGAATCTCGAAAAGAAAAAAATTTTGTTTCAAAGTTTGGAAACTTCATTAGAATCACATTTTTTCCGTTCTCATTTGAGATAACTGGTTCTCTTTCATTATTTAGTTTAATAGCCTTAGAAAAGCATATTATGCGGAAAGAATCTCGAAAAGAAAAAAATTTTTTTTCAAAGTTTGGAAACTTCATTAGAATTTTTTTTCCGTTCTTATTTGAAATAACTGGTTCTCTTTCATTATACTAGTTTGATAGCCTTAGAAAAGCATATTATGCGGAAAGAATCTCGAAAAGAATGAAATTTTTTTCAAAGTTTGGAAACTTCATTAGAATCACTTTTTTTACGTTCTTATTTGAGATAACTGGTTTTCTTTCATTTTGCTAGTTTGATAGCTGTAAAAAAGCATATTATGCGGAAAGAATCTCGAAAAGAAAATAAAATTTTTTCGAAGGTTGAAAAATCCAAGATATAATCAATTTTTTTCCGTTCTTATTTGTGATAACTGGTTCTCTTTCATTTTGCTAGTTTGATTGCTATAGAAAAGCATATTATGCGGAAAGAATCTCGAAAAGAAAAACAAATTTTTTCAAAGTTTGGAAACATCATTAGAATCACTTTTTTTCCGTTCTTATTTGAGAAAACTGGTTCTCTTTCATTATACTAGTTTGATAGCCTTAGAAAAGAATATTATGCGGAAAGAATCTCGAAAAGAAAAAAATTTTTTTTCAAAGTTTGGAATCTTCATTAGAATCACTTTTTTTCCGTTCTTATTTGAGATAACTGGTTCTCTTTCATTATACTAGTTTGATAGCCTTAGTAAAGCATATTATGCGGAAAGAATCTCGAAAAGAAAAAAAAATTTTTTCAAAGTTTGGAAACTTCATTAGAATCAATTTTTTTCCGTTCTTATTTGAGATAACTGGTTCTCTTTCATTTTGCTAGTTTGATAGCTGTAGGAAAGCATAGTATGCGGAAAGAATCTCGAAAAGAAAAAAAAATTTTTTCAAAGTTTGGAAACTTCATTAGAATCAATTTTTTTCCATTCTTATTTGAGATAACTGGTTCTCTTTCATTATACTAGTTTGATAGCCATAAAAAAGCATATTATGCGGAAAGAATCTCTAAAAGAAAAAAAAAATTTTTTCAAAGTTTGGAAACTTCATTGGAATCACTTTCTTTCCGTTCTTATTTGAGATAAGAACTCTTTCATTATACTAGTTTGATAGCCTTAGAAAAGCATATTGTACAGAAGAATCTCGAAAAGAAAAAAATTTTTCTTCAAAGTTTGGAAACTTCATTAGAATCACTTTTTTTCCGTTCTTATTTGAGATAACTGGATCTCTTTCATTTTGCTAGTTTGATAGCTGTAGAAAAGCATATTATGCGGAAAGAATCTCGAAAAGAAAAAAAAATTTTTCAAAGTTTGGAAACTTCATTAGAATCAGTTTTTTTTCCGTTCTTATTTGAGATAACTGGTTTTCTTTCATTTTGATAGTTTGATAGCTGTAGAAAAGCATATTATGCGGAAAGAATCTCGAAAAGAAAAAAACAAATTTTCGAAGGTTGAAAAATCCAAGATATAATCAATTTTTTTCCGTTCTTATTTGTGATATTTGGTTCTCGTTCATTTTGCTAGTTTGATAGCTGTAGAAAAGCATATTATGCGGAAAGAATCTCGAAAAGAAAAAATTTTTTTTCAAAGTTTGGAAACTTCATTAGAATCACTTTTTTCCGGTTCTTATTTGAGATAAATGGTTCTCTTTCATTATACTAGTTTGATAGCATTAGAAAAGCATATTATGCGGAAAATATCTCGAAAAGAAAAAAAATATTTTTCAAAGTTTGGAAACTTCATTAGAATCAATTTTTTTCAGTTCTTATTTGAGATAACTGGTTCTCTTTCATTATACTAGTTTGATAGCCTTAGAAAAGCATATTATGCGGAAAGAATCTCGAAAAGAAAAAAATTTTTTTTCAAAGTTTGGAAACTTCATTAGAATCACTTTTTTTCCGTTCTTATTTGAGATAACTGCTTCTCTTTCATAATACTAGTTTGATAGCCTTAGAAAAGCATATTATGCGGAAAGAATCTCGAAAAGAATGAAATTTTTTTCAAAGTTTGGAAACTTCATTAGAATCAATTTTTTTCCGTTCATATTTGAGATAACTGGTTCTCTTTCATTTTGCTAGTTTGATAGCTGTAGAAAAGCCATATTATGCGGAAAGAATCTCGAAAAGAAAAAAAAAATTTTTCAAAGTTTGGAAACTTCATTAGAATCAATTTTTTTCCGTTCTTATTTGAGAAAACTGGTTCTCTTTCATTATACTAGTTTGATAGCCTTAGAAAAGCATATTATGCGGAAAGAATCTCTAAAAGAAAAAAAATTTTTTTTCAAAGTATGGAAACTTCATTAGAATCACTTTTTTTCCGTTCTTATTTGAGATAACTTGTTCTCTTTCATTATACTAGTTTGATAGCTGTAGGAAAGCATATTATGCGGAAAGAATCTCGAAAAGAAAAAAAAAATTTTTTTAAAGTTTGGAAACTTCATTAGAATCACTTTTTTCCGTTCTTATTTGAGATAACTGGTTCTCTATCATTTTGCTAGTTTGATAGCTGTAGAAAAGCATATAATGCGGAAAGAATCTCTAAAAGAAAAAAAAATTTTTTCAAAGTTTGGAAACTTCTTTAGAATCAATTTTTTTCCGTTCTTATTTGAGATAACTGGTTCTCATTCATTATACTAGTTTGATAGCCTTAGAAAAGCATATTATGCGCAAAGAATCTCGAAAAGAAAAACAAATTTTTTCAAAGTTTGGAAACTTCATTAGACTCACTTTTTTTCCGTTCTTATTTGAGATAACTGGTTCTCTTTCATTATACTAGTTTGATACCCTTAGAAAAGAATATTATGCGGAAAGAATCTCGAAAAGAAAAAATTTTTTTTTCAGATTTGAAACTTCATTAGAATCACTTTTTTTCCGTTCTTATTTGAGTAAATGGTTCTCTTTCATTATACTAGTTTGATAGCCTTAGAAAAGCGTATTATGCGGAAAGAATCTCGAAAAGAAAAAAATTTTTTTTCAAAGTTTGGAAACTTCATTAGAATCACTTTTTTTCCGTTCTTATTTGAGATAACCGGTTCTCTTTCATTATACTAGTTTGATGGCCTTAGAAATGCATATTATGCGGAAAGAAGCTCGAAAAGAAAAAAAAAATTTTTTCAAAGTTTGGAAACTTCATTAGAATCACTTTTTTTCCGTTCTTATTTGAGATTACTGGTTCTCTTTCATTATACTAGTTTGATTGCTGTTGAAAAGCATATTATGCGGAAAGAATCTCGAAAAGAAAAAAAAATTTTTTCAAAGTTTGGAAACTTCATTAGAATCAATTTTTTTCCATTCTTATTTGAGATAACTGGTTCTCTTTCATTATACTAGTTTGATAGCCATAGAAAAGCATATTATGCGGAAAGAATGTCGAAAAGAAAAAAAAATTTTTTTCAAAGATTGGAAACTTCATTGGAATCACTTTCTTTCCGTTCTTATTTGAGATAAGAACTCTTTCATTATACTAGTTTGATAGCCTTAGAAAAGCATATTGTACGGAAAGAATCTCGAAAAGAAAAAAATTTTTCTTTAAAGTTTGGAAACTTCATTAGAATCACTTTTTTTCCGTTCTTATTTGAGATAACTGGATCTCTTTCATTTTGCTAGTTTGATAGCTGTAGAAAAGCATATTATCCGGAAAGAATCTCGAAAAGAAAAAAAAAAATTTTCAAAGTTTGGAAACTTCATTAGAATCAGTTTTTTTTCCGTTCTTATTTGAGATAACTGGTTTTCTTTCATTTTGATAGTTTGATAGCTGTAGAAAAGCATATTATGCGGAAAGAATCTCGAAAAGAAAAAAAAAAATTTTCGAAGGTTGAAAAATCCAAGATATAATCAATTTTTTTCCGTTCTTATTTGTGATATTTGGTTCTCGTTCATTTTGCTAGTTTGATAGCTGTAGAAAAGCATATTATGCGGAAAGAATCTCGAAAAGAAAAAAATTTTTTTTCAAAGTTTGGAAACTTCATTAGAATCACTTTTTTCCGGTTCTTATTTGAGATAACTGGTTCTCTTTCATTATACTAGTTTGATAGCATTAGAAAAGCATATTATGCGGAAAATATCTCGAAAAGAAAAAAAATATTTTTCAAAGTTTAGAAACTTCATTAGAATCAATTTTTTTCAGTTCTTATTTGAGATAACTGGTTCTCTTTCATTATACTAGTTTGATAGCCTTAGAAAAGCATATTATGCGGAAAGAATCTCGAAAAGAAAAAAATTTTTTTTCAAAGTTTGGAAACTTCATTAGAATCACTTTTTGCCGTTCTTATTTGAGATAACTGCTTCTCTTTCATTATACTAGTTTGATAGCCTTAGAAAAGCATATTATGCGGAAAGAATCTCGAAAAGAATGAAATTTTTTTCAAAGTTTGGAAACTTCATTAGAATCAATTTTTTTCCGTTCATATTTGAGATAACTGGTTCTCTTTCATTTTGCTAGTTTGATAGCTGTAGAAAAGCATATTATGCGGAAAGAATCTCGAAAAGAAAAAAAAAATTTTTCAAAGTTTGGAAACTTCATTAGAATCAATTTTTTTCCGTTCTTATTTGAGATAACTGGCTCTCTTTCATTATACTAGTTTGATAGCCTTAGAAAAGCATATTATGCGGAAAGAATCTCTAAAAGAAAAAAAATTTTTTTTCAAAGTATGGAAACTTCATTAGAATCACTTTTTTTCCGTTCTTATTTGAGATAACTTGTTCTCTTTCATTATACTAGTTTGATAGCTGTAGGAAAGCATATTATGCGGACAGAATCTCGAAAAGAAAAAAAAAATTTTTTATAAGTTTGGAAACTTCATTAGAATCACTTTTTTCCGTTCTTATTTGAGATAACTGGTTCTCTATCATTTTGCTAGTTTGATAGCTGTAGAAAAGCATATAATGCGGAAAGAATCTCTAAAAGAAAAAAAAAATTTTTCAAAGTTTGGAAACTTCTTTAGAATCAATTTTTTTCCGTTCTTATTTGAGATAACTGGTTCTCATTCATTATACTAGTTTGATAGCCTTAGAAAAGCATATTATGCGCAAAGAATCTCGAAAAGAAAAACAAATTTTTTCAAAGTTTGGAAACTTCATTAGACTCACTTTTTTTCCGTTCTTATTTGAGATAACTGGTTCTCTTTCATTATACTAGTTCGATAGCCTTAGAAAAGAATATTATGCGGAAAGAATCTCGAAAAGAAAAAATTTTTTTTTCAGTTTTGAAACTTCATTAGAATCACTTTTTTTCCGTTCTTATTTGAGATAACCGGTTCTCTTTCATTATACTAGTTTGATGGCCTTAGAAATGCATATTATGCGGAAAGAATCTCGAAAAGAAAAAAAAAATTTTTCAAAGTTTGGAAACTTCATTAGAATCACTTTTTTTCCGTTCTTATTTGAGATTACTGGTTCTCTTTCATTATACTAGTTTGATTGCTGTTGAAAAGCATATTATGCGGAAAGAATCTCGAAAAGAAAAAAAAATTTTTTCAAAGTTTGGAAACTTCATTAGAATCACTTTTTTTCCGTTCTTATTTGAGATAACTGGTTCTCTTTCATTTTGCTAGTTTGATAGCTGTAGAAAAGCATATAATGCGGAAAGAATCTCGAAAAGAAAAAAAAAATTTTTCAAAGTTTGGAAACTTCATTAGAATCAGTTTTTTTCCGTTCTTATTTTAGATAACTGGTTCTCTTTCATTATACTAGTTTGATAGCCTTAGATAAGCATATTGTGCGGAAAAAATCTCGAAAAGAAAAAAATTTTTTTTTCAAAGTTTGGTAACTTCTTTAGAATCACTTTTTTTCCGTTCTTATTTGAGATAACTGGTTCTCTTTCATTTTGCTAGTTTGATAGCCTTAGAAAAGAATATTATGCGGAAAGAATCTCGAAAAGAAAAAAATTTTTTTTCTAAGTTTGGAATCTTCATTAGAATCACTTTTTTTCCGTTCTTATTTGAGATAACTGGTTCTCTTTCATTATACTAGTTTGATAGCCTTAGAAAAGCATATTATGCGGAAAGAATCTCGAAAAGAAAAAAAAATTTTTTCAAAGTTTGGAAACTTCATTAGAATCAATTTTTTTCCGTTCTTATTTGAGATAACTGGTTCTCTTTCATTATACTATTTTGATAGCTGTAGAAAAGCATATTATGCGCAAAGAATCTCGAAAAGAAAAAAATTTTTTATTTAAAGTTTGGAAACTTCATTAGAATCACTTTTTTTCCCTTCTTATTTGAGATAACTGGTTCTCTTTCATTTTGCTAGTTTGATAGCTGTAGAAAAGCATATTATGCGGAGAGAATCTCAAAAAGAAAAACAAATTTTTCAAAGTTTGGAAACTTCATTAGAATCACTTTTTTTTCCGTTCTTATTTGAGATAACTGGTTCTCTTTCATTATACTAGTTTGATAGCCTTAGAAAAGAATATTATGCGGAAAGAATCTCGAAAAGAAAAAAAAATTTTTTCAATTTTGAAACTTCATTAGAATCACTTTTTTTCCGTTCTTATTTCAGTAAATGGTTCTCTTTCATTATACTAGTTTGATAGCCTTTGAAAAGCATATTATGCGGAAACAATCTCGAAAAGAAAAAAATTTTTTTTCAAAGTTTGGAAACTTCATTAGAATCACATTTTTTCCGTTCTTATTTGAGATAACTGGTTCTCTTTCATTATTTAGTTTGATAGCCTTAGAAAAGCATATTATGCGGAAAGGATCTCGAAAAGAAAAAAATTTTTTTTCAAAGTTTCGAAACTTCATTAGAATTTTTTTTCCGTTCTTATTTGAAATAACTGGTTCTCTTTCATTATACTGTTTGATAGCCTTAGAAAAGCATATTATGCGGAAAGAATCTCGAAAAGAAAAAAATTTTTTTTCAAAGTTTGGAAACTTCATTAGAATCACTTTTTTTACGTTCTTATTTGAGATAACTGGTTTTCTTTCATTTTGCTAGTTTGATAGCTGTAAAAAAGCATATTATGCGGAAAGAATCTCGAAAAGAAAAAAAAAATTTTTCGAAGGTTGAAAAATCCAAGATATAATCAATTTTTTTCCGTTCTTATTTGTGATAACTGGTTCTCTTTCATTTTGCTAGTTTGATTGCTATAGAAAAGCATATTATGCGGAAAGAATCTCGAAAAGAAAAACAAATTTTTTCAAAGTTTGGAAACATCATTAGAATCACTTTTTTTCCGTTCTTATTTGAGAAAACTGGTTCTCTTTCATTATACTAGTTTGATAGCCTTAGAAAAGAATATTATGCGCAAAGAATCTCGAAAAGAAAAAAATTTTTTTTCAAAGTTTGGAATCTTCATTAGAATCACTTTTTTTCCGTTCTTATTTGAGATAACTGGTTCTCTTTCATTATACTAGTTTGATAGCCTTAGTAAAGCATATTATGCGGAAAGAATCTCGAAAAGAAAAAAAAATTATTTCAAAGTTTGGAAACTTCATTAGAATCAATTTTTTTCCGTTCTTATTTGAGATAACTGGTTCTCTTTCATTTTGCTAGTTTGATAGCTGTAGAAAAGCATATAATGCGGAAAGAATCTCGAAAAGGAAAAAAAAATTTTCAAAGTTTGGAAACTTCATTAGAATCAATTTTTTTCGGTTCTTATTTGAGATAACTTGTACTCATTCATTATACTAGTTTGATAGCCTTAGAAAAGCATATTATGCGGAAAGAATCTCGAAAAGAAAAAAAAAATTTTTTCAAAGTTTGGAAACTTCATTGGAATCACTTTCTTTCCGTTCTTATTTGAGATAACCGGTTCTCTTTCATTATACTAGTTTGATAGCCTTAGAAAAGCATATTGTACGGAAAGAATCTCGAAAAGAAAAAAATTTTTCTTCAAAGTTTGGAAACTTCATTAGAATCACTTTTTTTCCGTTCTTATTTGAGATAACTGGATCTCTTTCATTTTGCTAGTTTGATAGCTGTAGAAAAGCATATTATGCGGAAAGAATCTCGAAAAGAAAAAAAAAATTTTTCGAAGGTTCAAAAATCCAAGATATAATCAATTTTTTTCCGTTCTTATTTGTGATATTTGGTTCTCGTTCATTTTGCTGGTTTGATAGCTGTAGAAAAGCATATTATGCGGAAAGAATCTCGAAAAGAAAAAAATTTTTTTTCAAAGTTTGGAAACTTCATTAGAATCACTTTTTTCCGGTTCTTATTTGAGATAACTGGTTCTCTTTCATTATACTAGTTTGATAGCATTAGAAAAGCATATTATGCGGAAAATATCTCGAAAAGAAAAAAAATATTTTTCAAAGTTTGGAAACTTCATTAGAATCAATTTTTTTCAGTTCTTATTTGAGATAACTGGTTCTCTTTCATTATATTAGTTTGATAGCCTTAGAAAAGCATATTATGCGGAAAGAACCTCGAAAAGAAAAAAATTTTTTTTCAAAGTTTGGAAACTTCATTAGAATCACTTTTTTTCCGTTCTTATTTGAGATAACTGCTTCTCTTTCATCATACTAGTTTGATAGCCTTAGAAAAGCATATTATGCGGAAAGAATCTCGAAAAGAATGAAATTTTTTTCAAAGTTTGGAAACTTCATTAGAATCAATTTTTTTCCGTTCATATTTGAGATAACTGGTTCTCTTTCATTTTGCTAGTTTGATAGCTGTAGAAAAGAATATTATGCGGAAAGAATCTCGAAAAGAAAAAAAAAAATTTTTCAAAGTTTGGAAACTTCATTAGAATCAATTTTTTTCCGTTCTTATTTGAGATAACTGGTTCTCATTCATTATACTAGTTTGATAGCCTTAGAAAAGCATATTATGCGGAAAGAATCTCTAAAAGAAAAAAAATTTTTTTTCAAAGTATGGAAACTTCATTAGAATCACTTTTTTTCCGTTCTTATTTGAGATAACTTGTTCTCTTTCATTATACTAGTTTGATAGCTGTAGGAAAGCATATTATGCGGAAAGAATCTCGAAAAGAAAAAAAAATTTTTTTTAAAGTTTGGAAACTTCATTAGAATCACTTTTTTCCGTTTTTATTTGAGATAACTGGTTCTCTATCATTTTGCTAGTTTGATAGCTGTAGAAAAGCATATAATGCGGAAAGAATCTCTAAAAGAAAAAAAAATTTTTTCAAAGTTTGGAAACTTCTTTAGAATCAATTTTTTTCCGTTCTTATTTGAGATAACTGGTTCTCATTCATTATACTAGTTTGATAGCCTTAGAAAAGCATATTATGCGCAAAGAATCTCGAAAAGAAAAACAAATTTTTTCAAAGTTTGGAAACTTCATTAGACTCACTTTTTTTCCGTTCTTATTTGAGATAACTGGTTTTCTTTCATTATACTAGTTTGATAGCCTTAGAAAAGAATATTATGCGGAAAGAATCTCGAAAAGAAAAAATTTTTTTTTTCAGTTTTGAAACTTCATTAGAATCACTTTTTTTCCGTTTTTATTTGAGTAAATGGTTCTCTTTCATTATACTAGTTTGATAGCCTTAGAAAAGCATATTATGCGGAAAGAATCTCGAAAAGAAAAAAATTTTTTTTCAAAGTTTGGAAACTTCATTAGAATCACTTTTTTCCGTTCTTATTTGAGATAAGCGGTTCTCTTTCATTATACTAGTTTTATGGCCTTAGAAATGAATATTATGCGGAAAGAATCTCGAAAAGAAAAAAAAAAATTTTCAAAGTTTGGAAACTTCATTAGAATCACTTTTTTTCCGTTCTTATTTGAGATTACTGGTTCTCTTTCATTATACTAGTTTGATTGCTGTTGAAAAGCATATTATGCGGAAAGAATCTCGAAAATAAAAAAAAAAATTTTCAAAGTTTGGAAACTTCATTAGAATCACTTTTTTTCCGTTCTTATTTGAGATAACTGGTTCTCTTTCATTTTGCTAGTTTGATAGCTGTAGAAAAGCATATAATGCGGAAAGAATCTCGAAAAGAAAAAAAAATTTTTTCAAAGTTTGGAAACTTCATTAGAATCAGTTTTTTTCCGTTCTTATTTTAGATAACTGGTTCTCTTTCATTATACTAGTTTGATAGCCTTAGATAAGCATATTGTGCGGAAAAAATCTCGAAAAGAAAAAAATTTTTTTTCAAAGTTTGGTAACTTCTTTAGAATCACTTTTTTTCCGTTCTTATTTGAGATAACTGGTTCTCTTTCATCTTGCTAGTTTGATAGCTGTAGAAAAGCATATAATGCGGAAAGAATCTCGAAAAGAAAAAAAAAATTGTTCAAATTTTGGAAACTTCATTAGAATCAATTTTTTTTCCGTTCTTATTTGAGATAACTGGTTCTCATTCATTATACTAGTTTGATAGCCTTAGAAAAGCATATTATGCGGAAAGAGTCTCGAAAAGAAAAACAAATCTTTTCAAAGTTTGGAAACTTCATTAGAATCACTCTTTTTCCGTTCTTATTTGAGATAACTGGTTCTCTTTCATTATACTAGTTTGATAGCCTTAGAAAAGCATATTATGCGCAAAGAATCTCGAAAAGAAAAAAATTTTTTTTCAAAGTTTGGAAACTTCATTAGAATCACTTTTTTTCCGTTCTTATTTGAGATAACTGGTTCTCTTTCATTATTTAGTTTGATAGCCTTAGAAAAGCATATTATGCGGAAAGAATCTCGAAAAGAATAAAAATTTTTTTCAAAGTTTGGAAACTTCATTAGAATCAATTTTTTTCCGTTCTTATTTGAAATAACTGGTTTTCTTTCATTTTGCTAGTTTGATAGCTGTAAAAAAGCATATTATGCGGAAAGAATCTCGAAAAGAAAAAAAAATTTTTTCGAAGGTTGAAAAATCCAACATATAATCAATTTTTTTCCGTTCTTATTTGTGATAACTGGTTCTCTTTCATTTTGCTAGTTTGATTGCTATAGAAAAGCATATTATGCGGAAAGAAACTCGAAAAGAGAAACAAATTTTTTCAAAGTTTGGAAACATCATTAGAATCACTTTTTTTCCGTTCTTATTTGAGAAAACTGGTTCTCTTTCATTATACTAGTTTGATAGCCTTAGAAAAGAATATTATGCCGAAAGAATCTCGAAAAGAAAAAATTAATTTTTCAAAGTTTGGAATCTTCATTAGAATCACTTTTTTTCCGTTCTTATTTGAGATAACTGGTTCTCTTTCATTATACTAGTTTGATAGCCTTAGAAAAGCATATTATGCGGAAAGAATCTCGAAAAGAAAAAAAAATTTTTTCAAAGTTTGGAAACTTCATTAGAATCAATTTTTTTCCGTTCTTATTTGAGATAACTGGTTCTCTTTCATTATACTATTTTGATAGCTGTAGAATGGCATATTATGCGGAAAGAATCTCGAAAAGAAAAAAATTTTTTATTTAAAGTTTGGAAACTTCATTAGAATCACTTTTTTTCCCTTCTTAATTGAGATAACTGGTTCTCTTTCATTTTGCTAGTTTGATAGCTGTAGAAAAGCATATAATGCTGAAAGAATCTCGAAAAGAAAAACAATTTTTTCAAAGTTTGGAAACTTCATTAGAATCAATTTTTTTCCGTTCTTATTTGAGATAACTGGTTCTCATTCATTATACTAATTTGATAGGCTTAGAAAAGCATATTATGCGGAGAGAATCTCAAAAAGAAAAACAAATTTTTCAAAGTTTGGAAACTTCATTAGAATCACTTTTTTTTCCGTTCTTATTTGAGATAACTGGTTCTCTTTCATTATACTAGTTTGATAGCCTTAGAAAAGAATATTATGCGGAAAGAATCTTGAAAAGAAAAAAATTTTTTTTCAGTTTTGAAACTTCATTAGAATCACTTTTTTTCCGTTCTTATTTCAGTAAATGGTTCTCTTTCATTATACTAGTTTGAGAGCCTTTGAAAAGCATATTATGCGGAAACAATCTCGAAAAGAAAAAAAATTTTTTTTCAAAGTTTGGAAACTTCATTAGAATCACTTTTTTTCCGTTCTTATTTGAGATAACTGGTTCTCTTTCATTTTGCTAGTTTGATAGCTGTAGAAAAGCATATAATGCGGAAAGAATCTCGAAAAGAAAAAAAAATTTTTTCAAAGTTTGGAAACTTCATTAGAATCAATTTTTTTCCGTTCTTATTTGAGATAACTGGTTCTCTTTCATTATACTATTTTGATAGCTGTAGAAAAGCATATTATGCGGAAAGAATCTCGAAAAGAAAAAAATTTTTTATTTAAAGTTTCGAAACTTCATTAGAATCACTTTTTTTCCCTTCTTAATTGAGATAACTGGTTCTCTTTCATTTTGCTAGTTTGATAGCTGTAGAAAAGCATATAATGCGGAAAGAATCTCGAAAAGAAAAACAATTTTTTCAAAGTTTGGAAACTTCATTAGAATCAATTTTTTTCCGTTCTTATTTGAGATAACTGGTTCTCATTCATTATACTAATTTGATAGGCTTAGAAAAGCATATTATGCGGAGAGAATCTCAAAAAGAAAAACAAATTTTTCAAAGTTTGGAAACTTCATTAGAATCACTTTTTTTTTCCGTTCTTATTTGAGATAACTGGTTCTCTTTCATTATACTAGTTTGATAGCCTTAGAAAAGAATATTATGCGGAAAGAATCTCGAAAAGAAAAAAATTTTTTTTCAGTTTTGAAACTTCATTAGAATCACTTTTTTTCCGTTCTTATTTCAGTAAATGGTTCTCTTTCATTATACTAGTTTGAGAGCCTTTGAAAAGCATATTATGCGGAAACAATCTCGAAAAGAAAAAAAATTTTTTTCAAAGTTTGGAAACTTCATTAGAATCACTTTTTTTCCGTTCTTATTTGAGATAACTGGTTCTCTTTCATTTTGCTAGTTTGATAGCTGTAGAAAAGCATATAATGCGGAAAGAATCTCGAAAAGAAAAAAATTTTTTTTCAAAGTTTGGAAACTTCATTAGAATCAATTTCTTTCCGTTCTTATTTGAGATAACTGGTTCTCTTTCATTATACTAGTTTGATAGCCATAGAAAAGCTTATTATGCGGAAAGAATCTCTAAAAGAAAAAAAAAATTTTTTCAAAGTTTGGAAACTTCATTAGATACACTTTCTTTCCGTTCTTATTTGAGATAAATGGTTCTCTTTCATTATACTAGTTTGATAGCCTTAGAAAAGCATATTGTACGGAAAGAATCTCGAAAAGAAAAAAATTTTTCTTCAAAGTTTGGAAACTTCATTAGAATCACTTTTTTTCCGTTCTTATTTGAGATAACTGGATCTCTTTCATTTTGCTAGTTTGATAGCTGTAGAAAAGCATATTATGCGGAAAGAATCTCGAAAAGAAAAAAAAAATTTTTCAAAGTTTGGAACCTTCATTAGAATCAGTTTTTTTCCGTTCTTATTTGAGATAACTGGTTTTCTTTCATTTTGATACTTTGATAGCTGTAGAAAAGCATATTATGCGGAAAGAATCTCGAAAAGAAAAAAAATTTTTTCAAAGTTTGGAAGCTTCATTAGAATCAATTTTTTTCCGTTCTTATTTGAGATAACTGGTTCTCTTTCATTTTGCTAGTTTGATAGCTGTAGAAAAGCATATTATGCGGAAAGAATCTCGAAAAGAAAAAGAAATTTTTTCGAAGGTTGAAAAATCCAAGATATAATCAATTTTTTTCCGTTCTTATTTGTGATAACTGGTTCTCTTTCATTTTGCTATTTTGATAGCTGTAGAAAAGCATATTATGCTGAAAGTATCTCGAAAAGAAAAACAAATATTTTCAAAGTTTGGAAACTTCATTAGAATGACTTTTTTTCCGTTCTTGTTTGAGATATCTGGTTCTCTTTCATTATACTAGTTTGATAGCCTTAGAAAAGCATATTATGCGGAAAGAATCTGGAAAAAAAAAAAAATTTTAAAGTTTGGAAACTTCATTAGAATGAATTTTTCTCCGTTCTTATTTGTGATAACTGGTTCTCTTTCATTACACTAGTTTGATGGCCTTAGAAAAGCATATTATGCGGAAAGAATCTGGAAAAGAAAAAAAAAATTTTTCAAAGTTTGGAAACTTCAATCAAATCAATTTTTTTCCGTTCTTAATTTAGATAACTGGTTCTCTTTCATTTTGCTAGTTTGATAGCTGTAGAAAAGCATATAATGCGGAAAGAATCTCGAAAAGAAAAACAAATTTTTTCAAACTCTGGAAACTTCATTAGAATCACTTTTTTTCCGTTCTTATTTGAGATAACTGGTTCTCTTTCATTATACTAGTTTGATAGCCTTAGAAAAGCATATTATGCGGAAAGAATCTCGAAAATAAAAAAAATTTTTTTTCAAAGTTTGGAAACTTCATTAGAATCACTTCTTTAAGTTCCTATTTGAGATAACTGGTTTTCTTTCATAATACTAGTTTGATAGCCTTAGAAAAGCATATTATGCGGAAAGAATCTCGAAAAGAAAAAAATTTTTTTTGATGTTTGGAAAATCCTTATGAATCAATTTTTTTCCATTCTTATTTGAGATAAATGGTTCTCTTTCATTTTGCTTCTTTGATAGCTGTAGAAAAGCATATTATGCGGAAAGAATCTCGAAAAGAAAAAAATTGTTTTTCAAAGTTTGGAAACTTCATTAGAATCACTTTTTTTCCGTTCTTATTTGAGATAACTGGTTCTCTTTCATTTTGCTTGTTTGATAGCTGTAGAAAAGAATAATCTGCGGAAAGAATCTCCAAAAGAAAGAAATTTTTTTTCAAAGTTTGGTAACTTCATTAGAATGACTTTTTTTCCGTTCTTATTTGAGATAACTGGTTCTCTTTCATTATACTAGTTTGATAGCTATAGAAAACCTTAAAATGAAAGAAGATTCGCGAAAAGAGAAGATTTATTTCGATGCTTGGAAACTTCATTAGATTCACTTATTTTCCGTTCTTATTTGAGATAACTGGTTCTCTTTCATTTTGCTAGTTTGATAGCTGTAGAAAAGCATATTATGCGGAAAGAATCTCGAAAAGAAAAAAATATTTTTTCAAAGTTTGGAAACTTCATTAGAATCAATTTTTTTCCGTTCTGATTTGAGATAACTGGTTCTCTTTAATTATACTAGTTTGATAGCCTTAGAAAAGCATATTATGCGGAAAGAATCTCGAAAAGAAAAAAATTTTTTTTTAAGTTTGGAAACTTCATTGGAATCACTTTTTTTCCGTTCTTATTTGAGATAACTGGTTCTCTTTCATTATACTAGTTTGATAGCCTTAGAAAAGCATATTATGCGGAAAGAATCTCGAAAAGAAAAAAAATTTTTTTTCAAAGTTTGGAAACTTCATTGGAATCACTTTTTTTCCGTTCTTATTTGAGATAACTGGTTCTCTTTCATTATACTAGTTTGATAGCCTTAGAAAAGCATATTATGCGGAAAGAATCTCGAAATGAAAAAAAAGTTTTTTCAAAGTTTGGAAACTTCATTAGAATCACTTTTTTTCCTTTCTTATTTGAGATAAACGGTTCTCTTTCATTATACTAGTTTGATGGCCTTAGAAATGCATATTATGCGGAAAGAATCTCGAAAAGAAAAAAAAATTTTTTTCAAAGTTTGGAAACTTCATTAGAATCACTTTTTTTCCGTTCTTATTTGAGATTACTGGTTCTCTTTCATTATACTAGTTTGATTGCTTTTGAAAAGCATATTATGCGGAAAGAATCTCGAAAAGAAAAAAAAATTTTTTCAAAGTTTGGAAACTTCATTAGAATCAATTTTTTTCCATTCTTATTTGAGATAACTGGTTCTCTTTCATTATACTAGTTTGATAGCCATAGAAAAGCATATTATGCGGAAAGAATCTCGAAAAGAAACAAAAATTTTTTTCAAAGTTTGGAAACTTCATTGGAATCACTTTCTTTCCGTTCTTATTTGAGATAAGAACTCTTTCATTATACTAGTTTGATAGCCTTAGAAAAGCATATTGTACGGAAAGAATCTCGAAAAGAAAAAAATTTTTCTTCTAAGTTTGGAAACTTCATTAGAATCACTCTTTTTCCGTTCTTATTTGAGATAACTGGTTCTCTTTCATTATACTAGTTTGATAGCCTTAGAAAAGCATATTATGCGCAAAGAATCTCGAAAAGAAAAAAATTTTTTTTCAAAGTTTGGAAACTTCATTAGAATCACTTTTTTTCCGTTCTTATTTGAGATAACTGGTTCTCTTTCATTATTTAGTTTGATAGCCTTAGAAAAGCATATTATGCGGAAAGAATCTCGAAAAGAATAAAAATTTTTTTCAAAGTTTGGAAACTTCATTAGAATCAATTTTTTTCCGTTCTTATTTGAAATAACTGGTTCTCTTTCATTATACTAGTTTGATAGCCTTAGAAAAGCATATTATGCGGAAAGAATCTCGAAAAGAAAAAAATTTTTTTTCAAAGTTTGGAAACTTCATTAGAATCACTTTTTTTACGTTCTTATTTGAGATAACTGGTTTTCTTTCATTTTGCTAGTTTGATAGCTGTAAAAAAGCATATTATGCGGAAAGAATCTCGAAAAGAAAAAAAAATTTTTTCGAAGGTTGAAAAATCCAACATATAATCAATTTTTTTCCGTTCTTATTTGTGATAACTGGTTCTCTTTCATTTTGCTAGTTTGATTGCTATAGAAAAGCATATTATGCGGAAAGAAACTCGAAAAGAAAAACAAATTTTTTCAAAGTTTGGAATCATCATTAGAATCACTTTTTTTCCGTTCTTATTTGAGAAAACTGGTTCTCTTTCATTATACTAGTTTGATAGCCTTAGAAAAGAATATTATGCCGAAAGAATCTCGAAAAGAAAAAATTTTTTTTTCAAAGTTTGGAATCTTCATTAGAATCACTTTTTTTCCGTTCTTATTTGAGATAACTGGTTCTCTTTCATTATACTAGTTTGATAGCCTTAGAAAAGCATATTATGCGGAAAGAATCTCGAAAAGAAAAAAAAATTTTTTCAAAGTTTGGAAACTTCATTAGAATCAATTTTTTTCCGTTCTTCTTTGAGATAACTGGTTCTCTTTCATTATACTATTTTGATAGCTGTAGAAAAGCATATTATGCGGAAAGAATCTCGAAAAGAAAAAAATTTTTTATTTAAAGTTTGGAAACTTCATTAGAATCACTTTTTTTCCCTTCTTAATTGAGATAACTGGTTCTCTTTCATTTTGCTAGTTTGATAGCTGTAGAAAAGCATATAATGCGGAAAGAATCTCGAAAAGAAAAACAATTTTTTCAAAGTTTGGAAACTTCATTAGAATCAATTTTTTTCCGTTCTTATTTGAGATAACTGGTTCTCATTCATTATACTAATTTGATAGGCTTAGAAAAGCATATTATGCGGAGAGAATCTCAAAAAGAAAAACAAATTTTTCAAAGTTTGGAAACTTCATTAGAATCACTTTTTTTTCCGTTCTTATTTGAGATAACTGGTTCTCTTTCATTATACTAGTTTGATAGCCTTAGAAAAGAATATTATGCGGAAAGAATCTCGAAAAGAAAAAAATTTTTTTTCAGTTTTGAAACTTCATTAGAATCACTTTTTTTCCGTTCTTATTTCAGTAAATGGTTCTCTTTCATTATACTAGTTTGAGAGCCTTTGAAAAGCATATTATGCGGAAACAATCTCGAAAAGAAAAAAAAATTTTTTCAAAGTTTGGAAACTTCATTAGAATCATTTTTTTCCGTTCTTATTTGAGATAACTGGTTCTCTTTCATTTT
This sequence comes from Metallyticus violacea, assembly GCA_030762175.1. NCBI lineage: Eukaryota > Metazoa > Arthropoda > Insecta > Mantodea > Metallyticidae > Metallyticus > Metallyticus violacea. The sequence goes on from CM060832.1 coordinate 74,714,576, forward strand.
GCTAGTTTGATAGCTGTAGAAAAGCATATAATGCGGAAAGAATCTCGAAAAGAAAAAAAAATTTTTTCAAAGTTTGGAAACTTCATTAGAATCAATTTTTTTCCGTTCTTATTTGAGATAACTGGTTCTCTTTCATTATACTAGTTTGATAGCCATAGAAAAGCTTATTATGCGGAAAGAATCTCTAAAAGAAAAAAAAAATTTTTTCAAAGTTTGGAAACTTCATTAGAATCACTTTCTTTCCGTTCTTATTTGAGATAAATGGTTCTCTTTCATTATACTAGTTTGATAGCCTTAGAAAAGCATATTGTACGGAAAGAATCTCGAAAAGAAAAAAATTTTTCTTCAAAGTTTGGAAACTTCATTAGAATCACTTTTTTTCCGTTCTTATTTGAGATAACTGGATCTCTTTCATTTTGCTAGTTTGATAGCTGTAGAAAAGCATATTATGCGGAAAGAATCTCGAAAAGAAAAAAAAATTTTTTCAAAGTTTGGAACCTTCATTAGAATCAGTTTTTTTCCGTTCTTATTTGAGATAACTGGTTTTCTTTCATTTTGATACTTTGATAGCTGTAGAAAAGCATATTATGCGGAAAGAATCTCGAAAAGAAAAAAAATTTTTTCAAAGTTTGGAAGCTTCATTAGAATCAATTTTTTTCCGTTCTTATTTGAGATAACTGGTTCTCTTTCATTTTGCTAGTTTGATAGCTGTAGAAAAGCATATTATGCGGAAAGAATCTCGAAAAGAAAAAGAAATTTTTTCGAAGGTTGAAAAATCCAAGATATAATCAATTTTTTTCCGTTCTTATTTGTGATAACTGGTTCTCTTTCATTTTGCTATTTTGATAGCTGTAGAAAAGCATATTATGCTGAAAGAATCTCGAAAAGAAAAACAAATATTTTCAAAGTTTGGAAACTTCATTAGAATGACTTTTTTTCCGTTCTTATTTGAGATAACTGGTTCTCTTTCATTATACTAGTTTGATAGCCTTAGAAAAGCATATTATGCGGAAAGAATCTCGAAAATAAAAAAAATTTTTTTTCAAAGTTTGGAAACTTCATTAGAATCACTTCTTTAAGTTCCTATTTGAGATAACTGGTTTTCTTTCATAATACTAGTTTGATAGCCTTAGAAAAGCATATTATGCGGAAAGAATCTCGAAAAGAAAAAATTTTTTTTTGATGTTTGGAAAATCCTTATGAATCAATTTTTTTCCATTCTTATTTGAGATAAATGGTTCTCTTTCATTACACTAGTTTGATGGCCTTAGAAAAGCATATTATGCGGAAAGAATCTGGAAAAGAAAAAAAAAATTTTTCAAAGTTTGGAAACTTCAATCAAATCAATTTTTTTCCGTTCTTAATTTAGATAACTGGTTCTCTTTCATTTTGCTAGTTTGATAGCTGTAGAAAAGCATATAATGCGGAAAGAATCTCGAAAAGAAAAACAAATTTTTTCAAACTTTGGAAACTTCATTAGAATCACTTTTTTTCCGTTCTTATTTGAGATAACTGGTTCTCTTTCATTATACTAGTTTGATAGCCTTAGAAAAGCATATTATGCGGAAAGAATCTCGAAAATAAAAAAAATTTTTTTTCAAAGTTTGGAAACTTCATTAGAATCACTTCTTTAAGTTCCTATTTGAGATAACTGGTTTTCTTTCATAATACTAGTTTGATAGCCTTAGAAAAGCATATTATGCGGAAAGAATCTCAAAAAGAAAAAATTTTTTTTTGATGTTTGGAAAATCCTTATGAATCAATTTTTTTCCATTCTTATTTGAGATAAATGGTTCTCTTTCATTTTGCTTCTTTGATAGCTGTAGAAAAGCATATTATGCGGAAAGAATCTCGAAAAGAAAAAAATTGTTTTTCAAAGTTTGGAAACTTCATTAGAATCACTTTTTTTCCGTTCTTATTTGAGATAACTGGTTCTCTTTCATTTTGCTTGTTTGATAGCTGTAGAAAAGAATAATCTGCGGAAAGAATCTCCAAAAGAAAGAAATTTTTTTTCAAAGTTTGGTAACTTCATTAGAATGACTTTTTTTCCGTTCTTATTTGAGATAACTGGTTCTCTTTCATTATACTAGTTTGATAGCTATAGAAAACCTTAAAATGAAAGAAGATTCGCGAAAAGAGAAGATTTATTTCGATGCTTGGAAACTTCATTAGATTCACTTATTTTCCGTTCTTATTTGAGATAACTGGTTCTCTTTCATTTTGCTAGTTTGATAGCTGTAGAAAAGCATATTATGCGGAAAGAATCTCGAAAAGAAAAAAATATTTTTTCAAAGTTTGGAAACTTCATTAGAATCAATTTTTTTCCGTTCTGATTTGAGATAACTGGTTCTCTTTAATTATACTAGTTTGATAGCCTTAGAAAAGCATATTATGCGGAAAGAATCTCGAAAAGAAAAAAATTTTTTTTTAAGTTTGGAAACTTCATTGGAATCACTTTTTTTCCGTTCTTATTTGAGATAACTGGTTCTCTTTCATTATACCAGTTTGATAGCCTTAGAAAAGCATATTATGCGGAAAGAATCTCGAAAAGAAAAAAAATTTTTTTTCAAAGTTTGGAAACTTCATTGGAATCACTTTTTTTCCGTTCTTATTTGAGATAACTGGTTCTCTTTCATTATACTAGTTTGATAGCCTTAGAAAAGCATATTATGCGGAAAGAATCTCGAAATGAAAAAAAAGTTTTTTCAAAGTTTGGAAACTTCATTAGAATCACTTTTTTTCCTTTCTTATTTGAGATAAACGGTTCTCTTTCATTATACTAGTTTGATGGCCTTAGAAATGCATATTATGCGGAAAGAATCTCGAAAAGAAAAAAAAATTTTTTTCAAAGTTTGGAAACTTCATTAGAATCACTTTTTTTCCGTTCTTATTTGAGATTACTGGTTCTCTTTCATTATACTAGTTTGATTGCTTTTGAAAAGCATATTATGCGGAAAGAATCTCGAAAAGAAAAAAAAATTTTTTCAAAGTTTGGAAACTTCATTAGAATCAATTTTTTTCCATTCTTATTTGAGATAACTGGTTCTCTTTCATTATACTAGTTTGATAGCCATAGAAAAGCATATTATGCGGAAAGAATCTCGAAAAGAAACAAAAATTTTTTTCAAAGTTTGGAAACTTCATTGGAATCACTTTCTTTCCGTTCTTATTTGAGATAAGAACTCTTTCATTATACTAGTTTGATAGCCTTAGAAAAGCATATTGTACGGAAAGAATCTCGAAAAGAAAAAAATTTTTCTTCTAAGTTTGGAAACTTCATTAGAATCACTCTTTTTCCGTTCTTATTTGAGATAACTGGTTCTCTTTCATTATACTAGTTTGATAGCCTTAGAAAAGCATATTATGCGCAAAGAATCTCGAAAAGAAAAAAATTTTTTTTCAAAGTTTGGAAACTTCATTAGAATCACTTTTTTTCCGTTCTTATTTGAGATAACTGGTTCTCTTTCATTATTTAGTTTGATAGCCTTAGAAAAGCATATTATGCGGAAAGAATCTCGAAAAGAATAAAAATTTTTTTCAAAGTTTGGAAACTTCATTAGAATCAATTTTTTTCCGTTCTTATTTGAAATAACTGGTTCTCTTTCATTATACTAGTTTGATAGCCTTAGAAAAGCATATTATGCGGAAAGAATCTCGAAAAGAAAAAAATTTTTTTTCAAAGTTTGGAAACTTCATTAGAATCACTTTTTTTACGTTCTTATTTGAGATAACTGGTTTTCTTTCATTTTGCTAGTTTGATAGCTGTAAAAAAGCATATTATGCGGAAAGAATCTCGAAAAGAAAAAAAAATTTTTTCTTAGGTTGAAAAATCCAACATATAATCAATTTTTTTCCGTTCTTATTTGTGATAACTGGTTCTCTTTCATTTTGCTAGTTTGATTGCTATAGAAAAGCATATTATGCGGAAAGAAACTCGAAAAGAAAAACAAATTTTTTCAAAGTTTGGAATCATCATTAGAATCACTTTTTTTCCGTTCTTATTTGAGAAAACTGGTTCTCTTTCATTATACTAGTTTGATAGCCTTAGAAAAGAATATTATGCCGAAAGAATCTCGAAAAGAAAAAATTTTTTTTTCAAAGTTTGGAATCTTCATTAGAATCACTTTTTTTCCGTTCTTATTTGAGATAACTGGTTCTCTTTCATTATACTAGTTTGATAGCCTTAGAAAAGCATATTATGCGGAAAGAATCTCGAAAAGAAAAAAAAATTTTTTCAAAGTTTGGAAACTTCATTAGAATCAATTTTTTTCCGTTCTTCTTTGAGATAACTGGTTCTCTTTCATTATACTATTTTGATAGCTGTAGAAAAGCATATTATGCGGAAAGAATCTCGAAAAGAAAAAAATTTTTTATTTAAAGTTTGGAAACTTCATTAGAATCACCTTTTTTCCCTTCTTAATTGAGATAACTGGTTCTCTTTCATTTTGCTAGTTTGATAGCTGTAGAAAAGCATATAATGCGGAAAGAATCTCGAAAAGAAAAACAATTTTTTCAAAGTTTGGAAACTTCATTAGAATCAATTTTTTTCCGTTCTTATTTGAGATAACTGGTTCTCATTCATTATACTAATTTGATAGGCTTAGAAAAGCATATTATGCGGAGAGAATCTCAAAAAGAAAAACAAATTTTTCAAAGTTTGGAAACTTCATTAGAATCACTTTTTTTTCCGTTCTTATTTGAGATAACTGGTTCTCTTTCATTATACTAGTTTGATAGCCTTAGAAAAGAATATTATGCGGAAAGAATCTCGAAAAGAAAAAAATTTTTTTTCAGTTTTGAAACTTCATTAGAATCACTTTTTTTCCGTTCTTATTTCAGTAAATGGTTCTCTTTCATTATACTAGTTTGAGAGCCTTTGAAAAGCATATTATGCGGAAACAATCTCGAAAAGAAAAAAAAATTTTTTCAAAGTTTGGAAACTTCATTAGAATCATTTTTTTCCGTTCTTATTTGAGATAACTGGTTCTCTTTCATTTTGCTAGTTTGATAGCTGTAGAAAAGCATATAATGCGGAAAGAATCTCGAAAAGAAAAAAAAATTTTTTCAAAGTTTGGAAACTTCATTAGAATCAATTTTTTTCCGTTCTTATTTGAGATAACTGGTTCTCTTTCATTATACTAGTTTGATAGCCATAGAAAAGCTTATTATGCGGAAAGAATCTCTAAAAGAAAAAAAAAATTTTTTCAAAGTTTGGAAACTTCATTAGAATCACTTTCTTTCCGTTCTTATTTGAGATAAATGGTTCTCTTTCATTATACTAGTTTGATAGCCTTAGAAAAGCATATTGTACGGAAAGAATCTCGAAAAGAAAAAAATTTTTCTTCAAAGTTTGGAAACTTCATTAGAATCACTTTTTTTCCGTTCTTATTTGAGATAACTGGATCTCTTTCATTTTGCTAGTTTGATAGCTGTAGAAAAGCATATTATGCGGAAAGAATCTCGAAAAGAAAAAAAAATTTTTTCAAAGTTTGGAACCTTCATTAGAATCAGTTTTTTTCCGTTCTTATTTGAGATAACTGGTTTTCTTTCATTTTGATACTTTGATAGCTGTAGAAAAGCATATTATGCGGAAAGAATCTCGAAAAGAAAAAAATTTTTTTCAAAGTTTGGAAGCTTCATTAGAATCAATTTTTTTCCGTTCTTATTTGAGATAACTGGTTCTCTTTCATTTTGCTAGTTTGATAGCTGTAGAAAAGCATATTATGCGGAAAGAATCTCGAAAAGAAAAAGAAATTTTTTCGAAGGTTGAAAAATCCAAGATATAATCAATTTTTTTCCGTTCTTATTTGTGATAACTGGTTCTCTTTCATTTTGCTATTTTGATAGCTGTAGAAAAGCATATTATGCTGAAAGAATCTCGAAAAGAAAAACAAATATTTTCAAAGTTTGGAAACTTCATTAGAATGACCTTTTTTCCGTTCTTGTTTGAGATATCTGGTTCTCTTTCATTATACTAGTTTGATAGCCTTAGAAAAGCATATTATGCGGAAAAAATCTGGAAAAAAAAAAAATTTTAAAGTTTGGAAACTTCATTAGAATGAATTTTTCTCCGTTCTTATTTGTGATAACTGGTTCTCTTTCATTACACTAGTTTGATAGCCTTAGAAAAGCATATTATGCGGAAAGAATCTGGAAAAGAAAAAAAAAATTTTTCAAAGTTTGGAAACTTCAATCGAATCAATTTTTTTCCGTTCTTAATTTAGATAACTGGTTCTCTTTCATTTTGCTACTTTGATAGCTGTAGAAAAGCATATAATGCGGAAAGAATCTCGAAAAGAAAAACAAATTTTTTCAAACTTTGGAAACTTCATTAGAATCACTTTTTTTCCGTTCTTATTTGAGATAACTGGTTCTCTTTCATTATACTAGTTTGATAGCCTTAGAAAAGCATATTATGCGGAAAGAATCTCGAAAATAAAAAAAATTTTTTTTCAAAGTTTGGAAACTTCATTAGAATCACTTCTTTAAGTTCCTATTTGAGATAACTGGTTTTCTTTCATAATACTAGTTTGATAGCCTTAGAAAAGCATATTATGCGGAAAGAATCTCGAAAAGAAAAAAGTTTTTTTTTGATGTTTGGAAAATCCTTATGAATCAATTTTTTTCCATTCTTATTTGAGATAAATGGTTCTCTTTCATTTTGCTTCTTTGATAGCTGTAGAAAAGCATATTATGCGGAAAGAATCTCGAAAAGAAAAAAATTGTTTTTCAAAGTTTGGAAACTTCATTAGAATCACTTTTTTTCCGTTCTTATTTGAGATAACTGGTTCTCTTTCATTTTGCTTGTTTGATAGCTGTTGAAAAGAATAATCTGCGGAAAGAATCTACAAAAGAAAGAAATTTTTTTTCAAAGTTTGGTAACTTCATTAGAATGACTTTTTTTCCGTTCTTATTTGAGATAACTGGTTCTCTTTCATTATACTAGTTTGATAGCTATAGAAAACCTTAAAATGAAAGAAGATTCGCGAAAAGAGAAGATTTATTTCGATGCTTGGAAACTTCATTAGATTCACTTATTTTCCGTTCTTATTTGAGATAACTGGTTCTCTTTCATTTTGCTAGTTTGATAGCTGTAGAAAAGCATATTATGCGGAAAGAATCTCGAAAAGAAAAAAATATTTTTTCAAAGTTTGGAAACTTCATTAGAATCAATTTTTTTCCGTTCTGATTTGAGATAACTGGTTCTCTTTCATTATACTAGTTTGATAGCCTTAGAAAAGCATATTATGCGGAAAGAATCTCGAAAAGAAAAAAATTTTTTTTTAAGTTTGGAAACTTCATTAGAATCACTTTTTTTCCGTTCTTATTTGAGATAACTGGTTCTCTTTCATTATAATAGTTTGATAGCCTTAGAAAAGCATATTATGCGGAAAGAATCTCGAAAAGAAAAAAAATTTTTTTTCAAAGTTTGGAAACTTCATTGGAATCACTTTTTTTCCGTTCTTATTTGAGATAACTGGTTCTCTTTCATTATACTAGTTTGATAGCCTTAGAAAAGCATATTATGCGGAAAGAATCTCGAAAAGAAAAAAAATTTTTTTTCAAAGTTTGGAAACTTCATTGGAATCACTTTTTTTCCGTTCTTATTTGAGATAACTGGTTCTCTTTCATTATACTAGTTTGATAGCCTTAGAAAAGCATATTATGCGGAAAGAATCTCGAAATGAAAAAAAATTTTTTCAAAGTTTGGAAACTTCATTAGAATCACTTTTTTTCCTTTCTTATTTGAGATAACCGGTTCTCTTTCATTATACTAGTTTGATGGCCTTAGAAATGCATATTATGCGGAAAGAATCTCGAAAAGAAAAAAAAAATTTTTTCAAAGTTTGGAAACTTCATTAGAATCACTTTTTTTCCGTTCTTATTTGAGATTACTGGTTCTCTTTCATTATACTAGTTTGATTGCTGTTGAAAAGCATATTATGCGGAAAGAATCTCGAAAAGAAAAAAAAATTTTTTCAAAGTTTGGAAACTTCATTAGAATCAATTTTTTTCCATTCTTATTTGAGATAACTGGTTCTCTTTCATTATACTAGTTTGATAGCCATAGAAAAGCATATTATGCGGAAAGAATCTCGAAAAGAAACAAAAATTTTTTTCAAAGTTTGGAAACTTCATTGGAATCACTTTCTTTCCGTTCTTATTTGACATAAGAACTCTTTCATTATACTAGTTTGATAGCCTTAGAAAAGCATATTGTACGGAAAGAATCTCGAAAAGAAAAAAATTTTTCTTCAAAGTTTGGAAACTTCATTAGAATCACTTTTTTTCCGTTCTTATTTGAGATAACTGGATCTCTTTCATTTTGCTAGTTTGATAGCTGTAGAAAAGCATATTATGCGGAAAGAATCTCGAAAAGAAAAAAAAAAATTTTCAAAGTTTGGAAACTTCATTAGAATCAGTTTTTTTTCCGTTCTTATTTGAGATAACTGGTTTTCTTTCATTTTGATAGTTTGATAGCTGTAGAAAAGCATATTATGCGGAAAGAATCTCGAAAAGAAAAAAAAAATTTTCGAAGGTTGAAAAATCCAAGATATAATCAATTTTTTTCCGTTCTTATTTGTGATATTTGGTTCTCGTTCATTTTGCTAGTTTGATAGCTGTAGAAAAGCATATTATGCGGAAAGAATCTCGAAAAGAAAAAAATTTTTTTTCAAAGTTTGGAAACTTCATTAGAATCACTTTTTTCCGGTTCTTATTTGAGATAACTGGTTCTCTTTCATTACTCTAGTTTGATAGCATTAGAAAAGCATATTATTGCGGAAAATATCTCGAAAAGAAAAAAAAAATTTTCAAAGTTTGGAAACTTCATTAGAATCAATTTTTTTCCGTTCTTATTTGAGATAACTGGTTCTCATTCATTATACTAGTTTGATAGCCTTAGAAAAGCATATTATGCGGAAAGAGTCTCGAAAAGAAAGACAAATCTTTTCAAAGTTTGGAAACTTCATTAGAATCACTCTTTTTCCGTTCTTATTTGAGATAACTGGTTCTCTTTCATTATACTAGTTTGATAGCCTTTGAAAAGCATATTATGCGCAAAGAATCTCGAAAAGAAAAAATTTTTTTTTCAAAGTTTGGAAACTTCATTAGAATCACTTTTTTCCGTTCTTATTTGAGATAACTGGTTCTCTTTCATTATTTAGTTTGATAGCCTTAGAAAAGCATATTATGCGGAAAGAATCTCGAAAAGAAAAAAATTTTTTTTCAAAGTTTGGAAACTTCATTAGAATCAATTTTTTTCCGTTCTTATTTGAAATAACTGGTTCTCTTTCATTATACTAGTTTGATAGCCTTAGAAAAGCATATTATGCGGAAAGAATCTCGAAAAGAAAAAAATTGTTTTTCAAAGTTTGGAAACTTCATTAGAATCACTTTTTTTACGTTCTTATTTGAGATAACTGGTTTTCTTTCATTTTGCTAGTTTGATAGCTGTAAAAAAGCATATTATGCGGAAAGAATATCGAAAAAAAAAAAATTTTTTCGAAGGTTGAAAAATCCAACATATAATCAATTTTTTCCGTTCTTATTTGTGATAACTGGTTCTCTTTCATTTTGCTAGTTTGATTGCTATAGAAAAGCATATTATGCGGAAAGAAACTCGAAAAGAAAAACAAATTTTTTCAAAGTTTGGAAACATCATTAGAATCACTTTTTTTCCGTTCTTATTTGAGAAAACTGGTTCTCTTTCATTATACTAGTTTGATAGCCTTAGAAAAGAATATTATGCGGAAAGAATCTCGAAAAGAAAAAATTTTTTTTTCAAAGTTTGGAATCTTCATTAGAATCACTTTTTTTCCGTTCTTATTTGAGATAACTGGTTCTCTTTCATTATACTAGTTTGATAGCCTTAGAAAAGCATATTATGCGGAAAGAATCTCGAAAAGAAAAAAAAATTTTTTCAAAGTTTGGAAACTTCATTAGAATCAATTTTTTTCCGTTCTTATTTGAGATAACTGGTTCTCTTTCATTATACTATTTTGATAGCTGTAGAAAAGCATATTATGCGGAAAGAATCTCGAAAAGAAAAAAATTTTTTATTTAAAGTTTGGAAACTTCATTAGAATCACTTTTTTTCCCTTCTTATTTGAGATAACTGGTTCTCTTTCATTTTGCTAGTTTTATAGCTGTAAAAAAGCATATAATGCGGAAATAATCTCGAAAAGAAAAACAATTTTTTCAAAGTTTGGAAACTTCATTAGAATCAATTTTTTTCCGTTCTTATTTGAGATAACTGGTTCTCATTCATTATACTAATTTGATAGGCTTAGAAAAGCGTATTATGCGGAGAGAATCTCAAAAAGAAAAACAAATTTTTCAAAGTTTGGAAACTTCATTAGAATCACTTTTTTTTCCGTTCTTATTTGACATAACTGGTTCTCTTTCATTATACTAGTTTGATAGCCTTAGAAAAGAATATTATGCGGAAAGAATCTCGAAAAGAAAAAAATTTTTTTTCAGTTTTGAAACTTCATTAGAATCACTTTTTTCCGTTCTTATTTCAGTTAATGGTTCTCTTTCATTATACTAGTTTGATAGCCTTTGAAAAGCATATTATGCGGAAACAATCTCGAAAAGAAAAAAAATTTTTTTTCAAAGTTTGGAAACTTCATTAGAATCACTTTTTTTCCGTTCTTATTTGAGATAACTGGTTCTCTTTCATTTTGCTAGTTTGATAGCTGTAGAAAAGCATATAATGCGGAAAGAATCTCGAAAAGAAAAAAAAATTTTTTCAAAGTTTGGAAACTTCATTAGAATCAATTTTTTTCCGTTCTTATTTGAGATAACTGGTTCTCTTTCATTATACTAGTTTGATAGCCATAGAAAAGCTTATTATGCGGATAGAATCTCGAAAAGAAAAAAAAATTTTTTTCAAAGTTTGGAAACTTCATTAGAATCACTTTCTTTCCGTTCTTATTTGAGATAACTGGTTCTCTTTCATTATACTAGTTTGATAGCCTTAGAAAAGCATATTGTACGGAAAGAATCTCGAAAAGAAAAAAATTTTTCTTCAAAGTTTGGAAACTTCATTAGAATCACTTTTTTTCCGTTCTTATTTGAGATAACTGGATCTCTTTCATTTTGCTAGTTTGATAGCTGTAGAAAAGCATATTATGCGGAAAGAATCTCGAAAAGAAAAAAAAATTTTTCAAAGTTTGGAACCTTCATTAGAATCAGTTTTTTTCCGTTCTTATTTGAGATAACTGGTTTTCTTTCATTTTGATACTTTGATAGCTGTAGAAAAGCATATTATGCGGAAAGAATCTCGAAAAGAAAAAAAATTTTTTCAAAGTTTGGAAGCTTCATTAGAATCAATTTTTTTCCGTTCTTATTTGAGATAACTGGTTCTCTTTCATTTTGCTAGTTTGATAGCTGTAGAAAAGCATATTATGCGGTAAGAATCTCGAAAAGAAAAAGAAATTTTTTCGAAGGTTGAAAAATCCAAGATATAATCAATTTTTTTCCGTTCTTATTTGTGATAACTGGTTCTCTTTCATTTTGCTATTTTGATAGCTGTAGAAAAGCATATTATGCTGAAAGAATCTCGAAAAGAAAAACAAATATTTTCAAAGTTTGGAAACTTCATTAGAATGACTTTTTTTCCGTTCTTAATTGAGATAACTGGTTCTCTTTCATTATACTAGTTTGATAGCCTTAGAAAAGCATATTATGCGGAAAGAATCTCGAAAAGAAAAAAAAAATTTTTCAAAGTTTGGAAACTTCAATCGAATCAATTTTTTTCCGTTCTTAATTTAGATAACTGGTTCTCTTTCATTTTGCTAGTTTGATAGCTGTAGAAAGGCATATAATGCGGAAAGAATCTCGAAAAGAAAAACAAATATTTTCAAACTTTGGAAACTTCATTAGAATCACTTTTTTTCCGTTCTTATTTGAGATAACTGGTTCTCTTTCATTATACTAGTTTGATAGCCTTAGAAAAGCATATTATGCGGAAAGAATCTCGAAAATAAAAAAATTTTTTTTTCAAAGTTTGGAAACTTCATTAGAATCACTTCTTTAAGTTCCTATTTGAGATAACTGGTTTTCTTTCATAATACTAGTTTGATAGCCTTAGAAAAGCATATTATGCGGAAAGAATCTCGAAAAGAAAAAAGTTTTTTTTTGATGTTTGGAAAATCCTTATGAATCAATTTTTTTCCATTCTTATTTGAGATAAATGGTTCTCTTTCATTTTGCTTCTTTGATAGCTGTAGAAAAGCATATTATGCCTAAAGAATCTCGAAAAGAAAAAAATTGTTTTTCAAAGTTTGGAAACTTCATTAGAATCACTTTTTTTCCGTTCTTATTTGAGATAACTGGTTCTCTTTCATTTTGCTTGTTTGATAGCTGTAGAAAAGAATAATCTGCGGAAAGAATCTCCAAAAGAAAGAAATTTTTTTTCAAAGTTTGGTAACTTCATTAGAATGACTTTTTTTCCGTTCTTATTTGAGATAACTGGTTCTCTTTCATTATACTAGTTTGATAGCTATAGAAAACCTTAAAATGAAAGAAGATTCGCGAAAAGAGAAGATTTATTTCGATGCTTGGAAACTTCATTAGATTCACTTATTTTCCGTTCTTATTTGAGATAACTGGTTCTCTTTCATTTTGCTAGTTTGATAGCTGTAGAAAAGCATATTATGCGGAAAGAATCTCGAAAAGAAAAAAATATTTTTTCAAAGTTTGGAAACTTCATTAGAATCAATTTTTTTCCGTTCTGATTTGAGATAACTGGTTCTCTTTCATTATACTAGTTTGATAGCCTTAGAAAAGCATATTATGCGGAAAGAATCTCGAAAAGAAAAAAATTTTTTTTTAAGTTTGGAAACTTCATTAGAATCACTTTTTTTCCGTTCTTATTTGAGATAACTGGTTCTCTTTCATTATACTAGTTTGATAGCCTTAGAAAAGCATATTATGCGGAAAGAATCTCGAAAAGAAAAAAAATTTTTTTTCAAAGTTTGGAAACGTCATTGGAATCACTTTTTTTCCGTTCTTATTTGAGATAACTGGTTCTCTTTCATTATACTAGTTTGATAGCCTTAGAAAAGCATATTATGCGGAAAGAACCTCGAAATGAAAAAAAATTTTTTTCAAAGTTTGGAAACTTCATTAGAATCACTTTTTTTCCTTTCTTATTTGAGATAACCGGTTCTCTTTCATTATACTAGTTTGATGGCCTTAGAAATGCATATTATGCGGAAAGAATCTCGAAAAGAAAAAAAAATTTTTTTCAAAGTTTGGAAACTTCATTAGAATCACTTTTTTTCCGTTCTTATTTGAGATTACTGGTTCTCTTTCATTATACTAGTTTGATTGCTGTTGAAAAGCATATTATGCGGAAAGAATCTCGAAAAGAAAAAAAAATTTTTTCAAAGTTTGGAAACTTCATTAGAATCAATTTTTTTCCATTCTTATTTGAGATAACTGGTTCTCTTTCATTATACTAGTTTGATAGCCATAGAAAAGCATATTATGCGGAAAGAATCTCGAAAAGAAACAAAAATTTTTTTCAAAGTTTGGAAACTTCATTGGAATCACTTTCTTTCCGTTCTTATTTGAGATAAGAACTCTTTCATTATACTAGTTTGATAGCCTTAGAAAAGCATATTGTACGGAAAGAATCTCGAAAAGAAAAAAATTTTTCTTCAAAGTTTGGAAACTTCATTAGAATCACTTTTTTTCCGTTCTTATTTGAGATAACTGGATCTCTTTCATTTTGCTAGTTTGATAGCTGTAGAAAAGCATATTATGCGGAAAGAATCTCGAAAAGAAAAAAAAAAATTTTCAAAGTTTGGAAACTTCATTAGAATCAGTTTTTTTTCCGTTCTTATTTGAGATAACTGGTTTTCTTTCATTTGGATAGTTTGATAGCTGTAGAAAAGCATATTATGCGGAAAGAATCACGAAAAGAAAAAAAAAAATTTTCGAAGGTTGAAAAATCCAAGATATAATCAATTTTTTTCCGTTCTTATTTGTGATATTTGGTTCTCGTTCATTTTGCTAGTTTGATAGCTGTAGAAAAGCATATTATGCGGAAAGAATCTCGAAAAGAAAAAAATTTTTTTTCAAAGTTTGGAAACTTCATTAGAATCACTTTTTTCCGGTTCTTATTTGAGATAACTGGTTCTCTTTCATTATACTAGTTTGATAGCATTAGAAAAGCATATTATGCGGAAAATATCTCGAAAAGAAAAAAAAAAATTTTCAAAGTTTGGAAACTTCATTAGAATCAATTTTTTTCCGTTCTTATTTGAGATAACTGGTTCTCATTCATTATACTAGTTTGATAGCCTTAGAAAAGCATATTATGCGGAAAGAGTCTCGAAAAGAAAAACAAATCTTTTCAAAGTTTGGAAACTTCATTAGAATCACTCTTTTTCCGTTCTTATTTGAGATAACTGGTTCTCTTTTATTATACTAGTTTGATAGCCTTAGAAAAGCATATTATGCGCAAAGAATCTCGAAAAGAAAAAATTTTTTTTTCAAAGTTTGGAAACTTCATTAGAATCATTTTTTTTCCGTTCTTATTTGAGATAACTGGTTCTCTTTCATTATTTAGTTTGATAGCCTTAGAAAAGCATATTATGCGGAAAGAATCTCGAAAAGAAAAAAATTTTTTTTCAAAGTTTGGAAACTTCATTAGAATCAATTTTTTTCCGTTCTTATTTGAAATAACTGGTTCTCTTTCATTATACTAGTTTGATAGCCTTAGAAAAGCAAATTATGCGGAAAGAATCTCGAAAAGAAAAAAATTTTTTTTCAAAGTTTGGAAACTTCATTAGAATCACTTTTTTTACGTTCTTATTTGAGATAACTGGTTTTCTTTCATTTTGCTAGTTTGATAGCTGTAAAAAAGCATATTATGCGGAAAGAATCTCGAAAAGAAAAAAAAATTTTTTCGAAGGTTGAAAAATCCAAGATATAATCAATTTTTTCCGTTCTTATTTGTGATAACTGGTTCTCTTTCATTTTGCTAGTTTGATTGCTATAGAAAAGCATATTATGCGGAAAGAAACTCGAAAAGAAAAACAAATTTTTTCAAAGTTTGGAAACATCATTAGAATCACTTTTTTTCCGTTCTTATTTGAGAAAACTGGTTCTCTTTCATTGTACTAGTTTGATAGCCTTAGAAAAGAATATTATGCGGAAAGAATCTCGAAAAGAAAAAATTTTTTTTTCAAAGTTTGAAATCTTCATTAGAATCACTTTTTTTCCGTTCTTATTTGAGATAACTGGTTCTCTTTCATTATACTAGTTTGATAGCCTTAGAAAAGCATATTATGCGGAAAGAATCTCGAAAAGGAAAAAAAATTTTTTCAAAGTTTGGAAACTTCATTAGAATCAATTTTTTTCCGTTCTTATTTGAGATAACTGGTTCTCTTTCATTATACTATTTTGATAGCTGTAGAAAAGCATATTATGCGGAAAGAATCTCGAAAAGAAAAAAATTCTTTATTTAAAGTTTGGAAACTTCACTAGAATCACTTTTTTTCCCTTCTTATTTGACATAACTGGTTCTCTTTCATTTTGCTAGTTTTATAGCTGTAAAAAAGCATATAATGCGGAAAGAATCTCGAAAAGAAAAACAATTTTTTCAAAGTTTGGAAACTTCATTAGAATCAATTTTTTTCCGTTCTTATTTGAGATAACTGGTTCTCATTCATTATACTAATTTGATAGGCTTAGAAAAGCATATTATGCGGAGAGAATCTCAAAAAGAAAAACAAATTTTTCAAAGTTTGGAAACTTCATTAGAATCACTTTTTTTTCCGTTCTTATTTGACATAACTGGTTCTCTTTCATTATACTAGTTTGATAGCCTTAGAAAAGAATATTATGCGGAAAGAATCTCGAAAAGAAAAAAAATTTTTTTCAGTTTTGAAACTTCATTAGAATCACTTTTTTCCGTTCTTATTTCAGTTAATGGTTCTCTTTCATTATACTAGTTTGATAGCCTTTGAAAAGCATATTATGCGGAAACAATCTCGAAAAGAAAAAAAATTTTTTTTCAAAGTTTGGAAACTTCATTAGAATCACTTTTTTTCCGTTCTTATTTGAGATAACTGGTTCTCTTTCATTTTGCTAGTTTGATAGCTGTAGAAAAGCATATAATGCGGAAAGAATCTCGAAAAGAAAAAAAAATTTTTTCAAAGTTTGGAAACTTCATTAGAATCAATTTTTTTCCGTTCTTATTTGAGATAACTGGTTCTCTTTCATTATACTAGTTTGATAGCCATAGAAAAGCTTATTATGCGGATAGAATCTCGAAAAGAAAAAAAAATTTTTTTCAAAGTTTGGAAACTTCATTAGAATCACTTTCTTTCCGTTCTTATTTGAGATAACTGGTTCTCTTTCATTATACTAGTTTGATAGCCTTAGAAAAGCATATTGTACGGAAAGAATCTCGAAAAGAAAAAAATTTTTCTTCAAAGTTTGGAAACTTCATTAGAATCACTTTTTTTCCGTTCTTATTTGAGATAACTGGATCTCTTTCATTTTGCTAGTTTGATAGCTGTAGAAAAGCATATTATGCGGAAAGAATCTCGAAAAGAAAAAAAAATTTTTTCAAAGTTTGGAACCTTCATTAGAATCAGTTTTTTTCCGTTCTTATTTGAGATAACTGGTTTTCTTTCATTTTGCTAGTTTGATAGCTGTAGAAAAGCATATTATGCGGAAAGAATCTCGAAAAGAAAAAGAAATTTTTTCGAAGGTTGAAAAAACCAAGATATAATCAATTTTTTTCCGTTCTTATTTGTGATAACTGGTTCTCTTTCATTTTGCTATTTTGATAGCTGTAGAAAAGCATATTATGCTGAAAGAATCTCGAAAAGAAAAACAAATATTTTCAAAGTTTGGAAACTTCATTAGAATGACTTTTTTTCCGTTCTTGTTTGAGATAACTGGTTCTCTTTCATTATACTAGTTTGATAGCCTTAGAAAAGCATATTATGCGGATAGAATCTGGAAAAAAAAAAAAATTTTAAAGTTTGGAAACTTCATTAGAATGAATTTTTCTCCGTTCTTATTTGTGATAACTGGTTCTCTTTCATTACACCAGTTTGATAGCCTTAGAAAAGCATATTATGCGGAAAGAATCTCGAAAAGAAAAAAAAA
Source organism: Metallyticus violacea (assembly GCA_030762175.1). Taxonomy (NCBI): domain Eukaryota; kingdom Metazoa; phylum Arthropoda; class Insecta; order Mantodea; family Metallyticidae; genus Metallyticus; species Metallyticus violacea. The sequence goes on from CM060832.1 coordinate 74,731,715, forward strand.
ATTTTTCAAAGTTTGGAAACTTCAATCGAATCAATTTTTTTCCGTTCTTAATTTAGATAACTGGTTCTCTTTCATTTTGCTAGTTTGATAGCTGTAGAAAAGCATATAATGCGGAAAGAATCTCGAAAAGAAAAACAAATTTTTTCAAAGTTTGGAAACTTCATTAGAATCACTTTTTCTCCGTTCTTATTTGAGATAACTGGTTCTCTTTCATTATACTAGTTTGATAGCCTTAGAAAAGCATATTATGCGGAAAGAATCTCGAAAATAAAAAAAATTTTTTTTCAAAGTTTGGAAACTTCATTAAAATCACTTCTTTAAGTTCCTATTTGAGATAACTGGTTTTCTTTCATAATACTAGTTTGATAGCCTTAGAAAAGCATATTATGCGGAAAGAATCTCGAAAAGAAAAAAGTTTTTTTTTGATGTTTGGAAAATCCTTATGAATCAATTTTTTTCCATTCTTATTTGAGATAAATGGTTCTCTTTCATTTTGCTTCTTTGATAGCTGTAGAAAAGCATATTATGCGGAAAGAATCTCGAAAAGAAAAAAATTGTTTTTCAAAGTTTGGAAACTTCATTAGAATCACTTTTTTTCCGTTCTTATTTGAGATAACTGGTTCTCTTTCATTTTGCTTGTTTGATAGCTGTAGAAAAGAATAATCTGCGGAAAGAATCTCCAAAAGAAAGAAATTTTTTTTCAAAGTTTGGTAACTTCATTAGAATGACTTTTTTTCCGTTCTTATTTGAGATAACTGGTTCTCTTTCATTATACTAGTTTGATAGCTATAGAAAACCTTAAAATGAAAGAAGATTCGCGAAAAGAGAAGATTTATTTCGATGCTTGGAAACTTCATTAGATTCACTTATTTTCCGTTCTTATTTGAGATAACTGGTTCTCTTTCATTTTGCTAGTTTGATAGCTGTAGAAAAGCATATTATGCGGAAAGAATCTCGAAAAGAAAAAAATATTTTTTCAAAGTTTGGAAACTTCATTAGAATCAATTTTTTTCCGTTCTGATTTGAGATAACTGGTTCTCTTTCATTATACTAGTTTGATAGCCTTAGAAAAGCATATTATGCGGAAAGAATCTCGAAAAGAAAAAAAATTTTTTTTCAAAGTTTGGAAACTTCATTGGAATCACTTTTTTTCCGTTCTTATTTGAGATAACTGGTTCTCTTTCATTATACTAGTTTGATAGCCTTAGAAAAGCATATTATGCGGAAAGAATCTCGAAATGAAAAAAAAATTTTTTCAAAGTTTGGAAACTTCATTAGAATCACTTTTTTTCCGTTCTTATTTGAGATAACCGGTTCTCTTTCATTATACTAGTTTGATGGCCTTAGAAATGCATATTATGCGGAAAGAATCTCGAAGAGAAAAAAAATTTTTTTTCAAAGTTTGGAAACTTCATTAGAATCACTTTTTTTCCGTTCTTATTTGAGATTACTGGTTCTCTTTCATTATACTAGTTTGATTGCTGTTGAAAAGCATATTATGCGGAAAGAATCTCGAAAAGAAAAAAAAAAATTTTCAAAGTTTGGAAACTTCATTAGAATCAATTTTTTTCCATTCTTATTTGAGATAACTGGTTCTCTTTCATTATACTAGTTTGATAGCCATAGAAAAGCATATTATGCGGAAAGAATCTCGAAAAGAAAAAAAAAATTTTTTCAAAGTTTGGAAACTTCATTGGAATCACTTTCTTTCCGTTCTTATTTGAGATAAGAAATCTTTCATTATACTAGTTTGATAGCCTTAGAAAAGCATATTGTACGGAAAGAATCTCGAAAAGAAAAAAATTTTTCTTCAAAGTTTGGAAACTTCATTAGAATCACTTTTTTTCCGTTCTTATTTGAGATAACTGGATCTCTTTCATTTTGCTAGTTTGATAGCTGTAGAAAAGCATATTATGCGGAAAGAATCTCGAAAAGAAAAAAAAAATTTTTCAAAGTTTGGAAACTTCATTAGAATCAGTTTTTTTTTCCGTTCTTATTTGAGATAACTGGTTTTCTTTCATTTTGATAGTTTGATAGCTGTAGAAAAGCATATTATGCGGAAAGAATCTCGAAAAGAAAAAAAAAATTTTTCGAAGGTTGAAAAATCCAATATATAATCAATTTTTTTCCGTTCTTATTTGTGATATTTGGTTCTCGTTCATTTTGCTAGTTTGATAGCTGTAGAAAAGCATATTATGCGGAAAGAATCTCGAAAAGAAAAAAATTTTTTTTCAAAGTTTGGAAACTTCATTAGAATCACTTTTTTCCGGTTCTTATTTCAGATAACTGCTTCTCTTTCATTATACTAGTTTGATAGCATTAGAAAAGCATATTATGCGGAAAATATCTCGAAAAGAAAAAAAATATTTTTCAAAGTTTGGAAACTTCATTAGAATCAATTTTTTTCAGTTCTTATTTGAGATAACTGGTTCTCTTTCATTATACTAGTTTGATAGCCTTAGAAAAGCATATTATGCGGAAAGAATCTCGAAAAGAAAAAAATTTTTTTTCAAAGTTTGGAAACTTCATTAGAATCACTTTTTGCCGTTCTTATTTGAGATAACTGCTTCTCTTTCATTATACTAGTTTGATAGCCTTAGAAAAGCATATTATGCGGAAAGAATCTCGAAAAGAATGAAATTTTTTTCAAAGTTTGGAAACTTCATTAGAATCAATTTTTTTCCGTTCATATTTGAGATAACTGGTTCTCTTTCATTTTGCCAGTTTGATAGCTGTAGAAAAGTATATTATGCGGAAAGAATCTCGAAAAGAAAAAAAAAATTTTTCAAAGTTTGGAAACTTCATTAGAATCAATTTTTTTCCGTTCTTATTTGAGATAACTGGTTCTCTTTCATTATACTAGTTTGATAGCCTTAGAAAAGCATATTATGCGGAAAGAATCTCTAAAAGAAAAAAAATTTTTTTTCAAAGTATGGAAACTTCATTAGAATCACTTTTTTTCCGTTCTTATTTGAGATAACTTGTTCTCTTTCATTATACTAGTTAATAGCTGTAGGAAAGCATATTATGCGGAAAGAATCTCGAAAAGAAAAAAAAATTTTTTTTAAAGTTTGGAAACTTCATTAGAATCACTTTTTTCCGTTCTTATTTGAGATAACTGGTTCTCTATCATTTTGCTAGTTTGATAGCTGTAGAAAAGCATATAATGCGGAAAGAATCTCTAAAAGAAAAAAAAAATTTTTCAAAGTTTGGAAACTTCTTTAGAATCAATTTTTTTCCGTTCTTATTTGAGATAACTGGTTCTCATTCATTATACTAGTTTGATAGCCTTAGAAAAGCATATTATGCGCAAAGAATCTTGAAAAGAAAAACAAATTTTTTCAAAGTTTGGAAACTTCATTAGACTCACTTTTTTTCCGTTCTTATTTGAGATAACTGGTTCTCTTTCATTATACTAGTTTGATAGCCTTAGAAAAGAATATTATGCGGAAAGAATCTCGAAAAGAAAAAATTTTTTTTTCAGTTTTGAAACTTCATTAGAATCACTTTTTTTCCGTTCTTATTTGAGTAAATGGTTCACTTTCATTATACTAGTTTGATAGCCTTAGAAAAGCATATTATGCGGAAAGAATCTCGAAAAGAAAAAAATTTTTTTTCAAAGTTTGGAAACTTCATTAGAATCACTTTTTTTCCGTTCTTATTTGAGATAACCGGTTCTCTTTCATTATACTAGTTTGATAGCCTTAGAAAAGCATATTATGCGGAAAAAATCTGGAAAAAAAAAAAATTTTAAAGTTTGGAAACTTCATTAGAATGAATTTTTCTCCGTTCTTATTTGTGATAACTGGTTCTCTTTCATTACACTAGTTTGATAGCCTTAGAAAAGCATATTATGCGGAAAGAATCTGGAAAAGAAAAAAAAAATTTTTCAAAGTTTGGAAACTTCAATCGAATCAATTTTTTTCCGTTATTAATTTAGATAACTGGTTCTCTTTCATTTTGCTACTTTGATAGCTGTAGAAAAGCATATAATGCGGAAAGAATCTCGAAAAGAAAAACAAATTTTTTCAAACTTTGGAAACTTCATTAGAATCACTTTTTTTCCGTTCTTATTTGAGATAACTGGTTCTCTTTCATTATACTAGTTTGATAGCCTTAGAAAAGCATATTATGCGGAAAGAATCTCGAAAATAAAAAAAATTTTTTTTCAAAGTTTGGAAACTTCATTAGAATCACTTCTTTAAGTTCCTATTTGAGATAACTGGTTTTCTTTCATAATACTAGTTTGATAGCCTTAGAAAAGCATATTATGCGGAAAGAATCTCGAAAAGAAAAAAGTTTTTTTTTGATGTTTGGAAAATCCTTATGAATCAATTTTTTTCCATTCTTATTTGAGATAAATGGTTCTCTTTCATTTTGCTTCTTTGATAGCTGTAGAAAAGCATATTATGCGGAAAGAATCTCGAAAAGAAAAAAATTGTTTTTCAAAGTTTGGAAACTTCATTAGAATCACTTTTTTTCCGTTCTTATTTGAGATAACTGGTTCTCTTTCATTTTGCTTGTTTGATAGCTGTAGAAAAGAATAATCTGCGGAAAGAATCTCCAAAAGAAAGAAATTTTTTTTCAAAGTTTGGTAACTTCATTAGAATGACTTTTTTTCCGTTCTTATTTGAGATAACTGGTTCTCTTTCATTACACTAGTTTGATAGCTATAGAAAACCTTAAAATGAAAGAAGATTCGCGAAAAGAGAAGATTTATTTCGATGCTTGGAAACTTCATTAGATTCACTTATTTTCCGTTCTTATTTGAGATAACTGGTTCTCTTTCATTTTGCTAGTTTGATAGCTGTAGAAAAGCATATTATGCGGAAAGAATCTCGAAAAGAAAAAAATATTTTTTCAAAGTTTGGAAACTTCATTAGAATCAATTTTTTTCCGTTCTGATTTGAGATAACTGGTTCTCTTTCATTATACTAGTTTGATAGCCTTAGAAAAGCATATTATGCGGAAAGAATCTCGAAAAGAAAAAAATTTTTTTTCAAAGTTTGGAAACTTCATTAGAATCAATTTTTTTCCGTTCTTATTTGAGATAACTGGTTCTCTTTCATTATACTAGTTTAATAGCCATAGAAAAGCTTATTATGCGGATAGAATCTCGAAAAGAAAAAAAAATTTTTTTCAAAGTTTGGAAACTTCATTAGAATCACTTTCTCTCCGTTCTTATTTGAGATAACTGGTTCTCTTTCATTATACTAGTTTGATAGCCTTAGAAAAGCATATTGTACGGAAAGAATCTCGAAAAGAAAAAAATTTTTCTTCAAAGTTTGGAAACTTCATTAGAATCACTTTTTTTCCGTTCTTATTTGAGATAACTGGATCTCTTTCATTTTGCTAGTTTGATAGCTGTAGAAAAGCATATTATGCGGAAAGAATCTCGAAAAGAAAAAAAAATTTTTTCAAAGTTTGGAACCTTCATTAGAATCAGTTTTTTTCCGTTCTTATTTGAGATAACTGGTTTTCTTTCATTTTGATACTTTGATAGCTGTAGAAAAGCATATTATGCGGAAAGAATCTCGAAAAGAAAAAGAAATTTTTTCGAAGGTTGAAAAATCCAAGATATAATCAATTTTTTTCCGTTCTTATTTGTGATAACTGGTTCTCTTTCATTTTGCTATTTTGATAGCTGTAGAAAAGCATATTATGCTGAAAGAATCTCGAAAAGAAAAACAAATATTTTCAAAGTTTGGAAACTTCATTAGAATGACTTTTTTTCCGTTCTTAATTGAGATAACTGGTTCTCTTTCATTATACTAGTTTGATAGCCTTAGAAAAGCATATTATGCGGAAAGAATCTGGAAAAAAAAAAAAATTTTAAAGTTTGGAAACTTCATTAGAATGAATTTTTCTCCGTTCTTATTTGTGATAACTGGTTCTCTTTCATTACACTAGTTTGATAGCGTTAGAAAAGCATATTATGCGGAAAGAATCTCGAAAAGAAAAAAAAAATTTTTCAAAGTTTGGAAACTTCAATCGAATCAATTTTTTTCCGTTCTTAATTTAGATAACTGGTTCTCTTTCATTTTGCTACTTTGATAGCTGTAGAAAAGCATATAATGCGGAAAGAATCTCGAAAAGAAAAACAAATTTTTTCAAACTTTGGAAACTTCATTAGAATCACTTTTTTTCCGTTCTTATTTGAGATAACTGGTTCTCTTTCATTATACTAGTTTGATAGCCTTAGAAAAGCATATTATGCGGAAAGAATCTCGAAAATAAAAAAAATTTTTTTTCAAAGTTTGGAAACTTCATTAGAATCACTTCTTTAAGTTCCTATTTGAGATAACTGGTTTTCTTTCATAATACTAGTTTGATAGCCTTAGAAAAGCATATTATGCGGAAAGAATCTCGAAAAGAAAAAAGTTTTTTTTTGATGTTTGGAAAATCCTTATGAATCAATTTTTTTCCATTCTTATTTGAGATAAATGGTTCTCTTTCATTTTGCTTCTTTGATAGCTGTAGAAAAGCATATTATGCGGAAAGAATCTCGAAAAGAAAAAAATTGTTTTTCAAAGTTTGGAAACTTCATTAGAATCACTTTTTTTCCGTTCTTATTTGAGATAACTGGTTCTCTTTCATTTTGCTTGTTTGATAGCTGTAGAAAAGAATAATCTGCGGAAAGAATCTCCAAAAGAAAGAAATTTTTTTTCAAAGTTTGGTAACTTCATTAGAATGACTTTTTTTCCGTTCTTATTTGAGATAACTGGTTCTCTTTCATTACACTAGTTTGATAGCTATAGAAAACCTTAAAATGAAAGAAGATTCGCGAAAAGAGAAGATTTATTTCGATGCTTGGAAACTTCATTAGATTCACTTATTTTCCGTTCTTATTTGAGATAACTGGTTCTCTTTCATTTTGCTAGTTTGATAGCTGTAGAAAAGCATATTATGCGGAAAGAATCTCGAAAAGAAAAAAATATTTTTTCAAAGTTTGGAAACTTCATTAGAATCAATTTTTTTCCGTTCTGATTTGAGATAACTGGTTCTCTTTCATTATACTAGTTTGATAGCCTTAGAAAAGCATATTATGCGGAAAGAATCTCGAAAAGAAAAAAATTTTTTTTCAAAGTTTGGAAACTTCATTAGAATCAATTTTTTTCCGTTCTTATTTGAGATAACTGGTTCTCTTTCATTATACTAGTTTGATAGCCATAGAAAAGCTTATTATGCGGATAGAATCTCGAAAAGAAAAAAAAATTTTTTTCAAAGTTTGGAAACTTCATTAGAATCACTTTCTTTCCGTTCTTATTTGAGATAACTGGTTCTCTTTCATTATACTAGTTTGATAGCCTTAGAAAAGCATATTGTACGGAAAGAATCTCGAAAAGAAAAAAATTTTTCTTCAAAGTTTGGAAACTTCATTAGAATCACTTTTTTTCCGTTCTTATTTGAGATAACTGGATCTCTTTCATTTTGCTAGTTTGATAGCTGTAGAAAAGCATATTATGCGGAAAGAATCTCGAAAAGAAAAAAAAATTTTTTCAAAGTTTGGAACCTTCATTAGAATCAGTTTTTTTCCGTTCTTATTTGAGATAACTGGTTTTCTTTCATTTTGATACTTTGATAGCTGTAGAAAAGCATATTATGCGGAAAGAATCTCGAAAAGAAAAAGAAATTTTTTCGCAGGTTGAAAAATCCAAGATATAATCAATTTTTTTCCGTTCTTATTTGTGATAACTGGTTCTCTTTCATTTTGCTATTTTGATAGCTGTAGAAAAGCATATTATGCTGAAAGAATCTCGAAAAGAAAAACAAATATTTTCAAAGTTTGGAAACTTCATTAGAATGACTTTTTTTCCGTTCTTATTTGAGATAACTGGTTCTCTTTCATTTTGCTTGTTTGATAGCTGTAGAAAAGAATAATCTGCGGAAAGAATCTCCAAAAGAAAGAAATTTTTTTTCAAAGTTTGGTAACTTCATTAGAATGACTTTTTTTCCGTTCTTATTTGAGATAACTGGTTCTCTTTCATTATACTAGTTTGATAGCTATAGAAAACCTTAAAATGAAAGAAGATTCGCGAAAAGAGAAGATTTATTTCGATGCTTGGAAACTTCATTAGATTCACTTATTTTCCGTTCTTATTTGAGATAACTGGTTCTCTTTCATTTTGCTAGTTTGATAGCTGTAGAAAAGCATATTATGCGGAAAGAATCTCGAAAAGAAAAAAATATTTTTTCAAAGTTTGGAAACTTCATTAGAATCAATTTTTTTCCGTTCTGATTTGAGATAACTGGTTCTCTTTCATTATACTAGTTTGATAGCCTTAGAAAAGCATATTATGCGGAAAGAATCTCGAAAAGAAAAAAATTTTTTTAAGTTTGGAAACTTCATTAGAATCACTTTTTTTCCGTTCTTATTTGAGATAACTGGTTCTCTTTCATTATACTAGTTTGATAGCCTTAGAAAAGCATATTACGCGGAAAGAATCTCGAAAAGAAAAAAAATTTTTTTTCAAAGTTTGGAAACTTCATTGGAATCACTTTTTTTCCGTTCTTATTTGAGATAACTGGTTCTCTTTCATTATACTAGTTTGATAGCCTTAGAAAAGCATATTATGCGGAAAGAACCTCGAAATGAAAAAAAATTTTTTTCAAAGTTTGGAAACTTCATTAGAATCACTTTTTTTCCTTTCTTATTTGAGATAACCGGTTCTCTTTCATTATACTAGTTTGATGGCCTTAGAAATGCATATTATGCGGAAAGAATCTCGAAAAGAAAAAAAAATTTTTTTCAAAGTTTGGAAACTTCATTAGAATCACTTTTTTTCCGTTCTTATTTGAGATTACTAGTTCTCTTTCATTATACTAGTTTGATTGCTGTTGAAAAGCATATTATGCGGAAAGAATCTCGAAAAGAAAAAAAATTTTTTTCAAAGTTTGGAAACTTCATTAGAATCAATTTTTTTCCATTCTTATTTGAGATAACTGGTTCTCTTTCATTATACTAGTTTGATAGCCATAGAAAAGCATATTATGCGGAAAGAATCTCGAAAAGAAACAAAAATTTTTTTCAAAGTTTGGAAACTTCATTGGAATCACTTTCTTTCCGTTCTTATTTGAGATAAGAACTCTTTCATTATACTAGTTTGATAGCCTTAGAAAAGCATATTGTACGGAAAGAATCTCGAAAAGAAAAAAATTTTTCTTCAAAGTTTGGAAACTTCATTAGAATCACTTTTTTTCCGTTCTTATTTGAGATAACTGGATCTCTTTCATTTTGCTAGTTTGATAGCTGTAGAAAAGCATATTATGCGGAAAGAATCTCGAAAAGAAAAAAAAAAATTTTCAAAGTTTGGAAACTTCATTAGAATCAGTTTTTTTTTCCGTTCTTATTTGAGATAACTGGTTTTCTTTCATTTTGATAGTTTGATAGCTGTAGAAAAGCATATTATGCGGAAAGAATCTCGAAAAGAAAAAAAAAAATTTTCGAAGGTTGAAAAATCCAAGATATAATCAATTTTTTTCCGTTCTTATTTGTGATATTTGGTTCTCGTTCATTTTGCTAGTTTGATAGCTGTAGAAAAGCATATTATGCGGAAAGAATCTCGAAAAGAAAAAAATTTTTTTTCAAAGTTTGGAAACTTCATTAGAATCACTTTTTTCCGGTTCTTATTTGAGATAACTGGTTCTCTTTCATTACTCTAGTTTGATAGCATTAGAAAAGCATATTATGCGGAAAATATCTCGAAAAGAAAAAAAAAAATTTTCAAAGTTTGGAAACTTCATTAGAATCAATTTTTTTCCGTTCTTATTTGAGATAACTGGTTCTCATTCATTATACTAGTTTGATAGCCTTAGAAAAGCATATTATGCGGAAAGAGTCTCGAAAAGAAAGACAAATCTTTTCAAAGTTTGGAAACTTCATTAGAATCACTCTTTTTCCGTTCTTATTTGAGATAACTGGTTCTCTTTCATTATACTAGTTTGATAGCCTTTGAAAAGCATATTATGCGCAAAGAATCTCGAAAAGAAAAAATTTTTTTTTCAAAGTTTGGAAACTTCATTAGAATCACTTTTTTTCCGTTCTTATTTGAGATAACTGGTTCTCTTTCATTATTTAGTTTGATAGCCTTAGAAAAGCATATTATGCGGAAAGAATCTCGAAAAGAAAAAAATTTTTTTTCAAAGTTTGGAAACTTCATTAGAATCAATTTTTTTCCGTTCTTATTTGAAATAACTGGTTCTCTTTCATTATACTAGTTTGATAGCCTTAGAAAAGCATATTATGCGGAAAGAATCTCGAAAAGAAAAAAATTTTTTTTCAAAGTTTGGAAACTTCATTAGAATCACTTTTTTTACGTTCTTATTTGAGATAACTGGTTTTCTTTCATTTTGCTAGTTTGATAGCTGTAAAAAAGCATATTATGCGGAAAGAATCTCGAAAAGAAAAAAAAATTTTTTCGAAGGTTGAAAAATCCAAGATATAATCAATTTTTTCCGTTCTTATTTGTGATAACTGGTTCTCTTTCATTTTGCTAGTTTGATTGCTATAGAAAAGCATATTATGCGGAAAGAAACTCGAAAAGAAAAACAAATTTTTTCAAAGTTTGGAAACATCATTAGAATCACTTTTTTTCCGTTCTTATTTGAGAAAACTGGTTCTCTTTCATTATACTAGTTTGATAGCCTTAGAAAAGAATATTATGCGGAAAGAATCTCGAAAAGAAAAAATTTTTTTTCAAAGTTTGGAATCTTCATTAGAATCACTTTTTTTCCGTTCTTATTTGAGATAACTGGTTCTCTTTCATTATACTAGTTTGATAGCCTTAGAAAAGCATATTATGCGGAAAGAATCTCGAAAAGAAAAAAAAATTTTTTCAAAGTTTGGAAACTTCATTAGAATCAATTTTTTTCCGTTCTTATTTGAGATAACTGGTTCTCTTTCATTATACTATTTTGATAGCTGTAGAAAAGCATATTATGCGGAAAGAATCTCGAAAAGAAAAAATTTTTTTATTTAAAGTTTGGAAACTTCATTAGAATCACTTTTTTTCCCTTCTTATTTGAGATAACTGGTTCTCTTTCATTTTGCTAGTTTTATAGCTGTAAAAAAGCATATAATGCGGAAAGAATCTCGAAAAGAAAAACAATTTTTTCAAAGTTTGGAAACTTCATTAGAATCAATTTTTTTCCGTTCTTATTTGAGATAACTGGTTCTCATTCATTATACTAATTTGATAGGCTTAGAAAAGCATATTATGCGGAGAGAATCTCAAAAAGAAAAACAAATTTTTCAAAGTTTGGAAACTTCATTATAATCACTTTTTTTTCCGTTCTTATTTGACATAACTGGTTCTCTTTCATTATACTAGTTTGATAGCCTTAGAAAAGAATATTATGCGGAAAGAATCTCGAAAAGAAAAAAATTTTTTTTCAGTTTTGAAACTTCATTAGAATCACTTTTTTCCGTTCTTATTTCAGTTAATGGTTCTCTTTCATTATACTAGTTTGATAGCCTTTGAAAAGCATATTATGCGGAAACAATCTCGAAAAGAAAAAAAATTTTTTTTCAAAGTTTGGAAACTTCATTAGAATCACTTTTTTTCCGTTCTTATTTGAGATAACTGGTTCTCTTTCATTTTGCTAGTTTGATAGCTGTAGAAAAGCATATAATGCGGAAAGAATCTCGAAAAGAAAAAAAAATTTTTTCAAAGTTTAGAAACTTCATTAGAATCAATTTTTTTCCGTTCTTATTTGAGATAACTGGTTCTCTTTCATTATACTAGTTTGATAGCCATAGAAAAGCTTATTATGCGGATAGAATCTCGAAAAGAAAAAAAAATTTTTTTCAAAGTTTGGAAACTTCATTAGAATCACTTTCTTTCCGTTCTTATTTGAGATAACTGGTTCTCTTTCATTATACTAGTTTGATAGCCTTAGAAAAGCATATTGTACGGAAAGAATCTCGAAAAGAAAAAAATTTTTCTTCAAAGTTTGGAAACTTCATTAGAATCACTTTTTTTCCGTTCTTATTTGAGATAACTGGATCTCTTTCATTTTGCTAGTTTGATAGCTGTAGAAAAGCATATTATGCGGAAAGAATCTCGAAAAGAAAAAAAAATTTTTTCAAAGTTTGGAACCTTCATTAGAATCAGTTTTTTTCCGTTCTTATTTGAGATAACTGGTTTTCTTTCATTTTGATACTTTGATAGCTGTAGAAAAGCATATTATGCGGAAAGAATCTCGAAAAGAAAAAAAATTTTTTCAAAGTTTGGAAGCTTCATTAGAATCAATTTTTTTCCGTTCTTATTTGAGATAACTGGTTCTCTTTCATTTTGCTAGTTTGATAGCTGTAGAAAAGCATATTATGCGGAAAGAATCTCGAAAAGAAAAAGAAATTTTTTCGAAGGTTGAAAAATCCAAGATATAATCAATTTTTTTCCGTTCTTATTTGTGATAACTGGTTCTCTTTCATTTTGCTATTTTGATAGCTGTAGAAAAGCATATTATGCTGAAAGAATCTCGAAAAGAAAAACAAATATTTTCAAAGTTTGGAAACTTCATTAGAATGACTTTTTTTCCGTTCTTGTTTGAGATAACTGGTTCTCTTTCATTATACTAGTTTGATAGCCTTAGAAAAGCATATTATGCGGAAAGAATCTGGAAAAAAAAAAAAAATTTAAAGTTTGGAAACTTCATTAGAATGAATTTTTCTCCGTTCTTATTTGTGATAACTGGTTCTCTTTCATTACACCAGTTTGATAGCCTTAGAAAAGCATATTATGCGGAAAGAATCTCGAAAAGAAAAAAAAAATTTTTCAAAGTTTGGAAACTTCAATCGAATCAATTTTTTTCCGTTCTTAATTTAGATAACTGGTTCTCTTTCATTTTGCTAGTTTGATAGCTGTAGAAAAGCATATAATGCGGAAAGAATCTCGAAAAGAAAAACAAATTTTTTCAAAGTTTGGAAACTTCATTAGAATCACTTTTTCTCCGTTCTTATTTGAGATATCTGGTTCTCTTTCATTATACTAGTTTGATAGCCTTAGAAAAGCATATTATGCGGAAAGAATCTCGAAAATAAAAAAAATTTTTTTTCAAAGTTTGGAAACTTCATTAAAATCACTTCTTTAAGTTCCTATTTGAGATAACTGGTTTTCTTTCATAATACTAGTTTGATAGCCTTAGAAAAGCATATTATGCGGAAAGAATCTCGAAAAGAAAAAAGTTTTTTTTTGATGTTTGGAAAATCCTTATGAATCAATTTTTTTCCATTCTTATTTGAGATAAATGGTTCTCTTTCATTTTGCTTCTTTGATAGCTGTAGAAAAGCATATTATGCGGAAAGAATCTCGAAAAGAAAAAAATTGTTTTTCAAAGTTTGGAAACTTCATTAGAATCACTTTTTTTCCGTTCTTATTTGAGATAACTGGTTCTCTTTCATTTTGCTTGTTTGATAGCTGTAGAAAAGAATAATCTGCGGAAAGAATCTCCAAAAGAAAGAAATTTTTTTTCAAAGTTTGGTAACTTCATTAGAATGACTTTTTTTCCGTTCTTATTTGAGATAACTGGTTCTCTTTCATTATACTAGTTTGATAGCTATAGAAAACCTTAAAATGAAAGAAGATTCGCGAAAAGAGAAGATTTATTTCGATGCTTGGAAACTTCATTAGATTCACTTATTTTCCGTTCTTATTTGAGATAACTGGTTCTCTTTCATTTTGCTAGTTTGATAGCTGTAGAAAAGCATATTATGCGGAAAGAATCTCGAAAAGAAAAAAATATTTTTTCAAAGTTTGGAAACTTCATTAGAATCAATTTTTTTCCGTTCTGATTTGAGATAACTGGTTCTCTTTCATTATACTAGTTTGATAGCCTTAGAAAAGCATATTATGCGGAAAGAATCTCGAAAAGAAAAAAAATTTTTTTTCAAAGTTTGGAAACTTCATTGGAATCACTTTTTTTCCGTTCTTATTTGAGATAACTGGTTCTCTTTCATTATACTAGTTTGATAGCCTTAGAAAAGCATATTATGCGGAAAGAATCTCGAAATGAAAAAAATTTTTTTCAAAGTTTGGAAACTTCATTAGAATCACTTTTTTTCCGTTCTTATTTGAGATAACCGGTTCTCTTTCATTATACTAGTTTGATGGCCTTAGAAATGCATATTATGCGGAAAGAATCTCGAAGAGAAAAAAAAATTTTTTTCAAAGTTTGGAAACTTCATTAGAATCACTTTTTTTCCGTTCTTATTTGAGATTACTGGTTCTCTTTCATTATACTAGTTTGATTGCTGTTGAAAAGCATATTATGCGGAAAGAATCTCGAAAAGAAAAAAAAATTTTTTTCAAAGTTTGGAAACTTCATTGGAATCACTTTCTTTCCGTTCTTATTTGAGATAAGAAATCTTTCATTATACTAGTTTGATAGCCTTAGAAAAGCATATTGTACGGAAAGAATCTCGAAAAGAAAAAAATTTTTCTTCAAAGTTTGGAAACTTCATTAGAATCACTTTTTTTCCGTTCTTATTTGAGATAACTGGATCTCTTTCATTTTGCTAGTTTGATAGCTGTAGAAAAGCATATTATGCGGAAAGAATCTCGAAAAGAAAAAAAAAATTTTTCAAAGTTTGGAAACTTCATTAGAATCAGTTTTTTTTTCCGTTCTTATTTGAGATAACTGGTTTTCTTTCATTTTGATAGTTTGATAGCTGTAGAAAAGCATATTATGCGGAAAGAATCTCGAAAAGAAAAAAAAAATTTTTCGAAGGTTGAAAAATCCAATATATAATCAATTTTTTTCCGTTCTTATTTGTGATATTTGGTTCTCGTTCATTTTGCTAGTTTGATAGCTGTAGAAAAGCATATTATGCGGAAAGAATCTCGAAAAGAAAAAAATTTTTTTTCAAAGTTTGGAAACTTCATTAGAATCACTTTTTTCCGGTTCTTATTTCAGATAACTGCTTCTCTTTCATTATACTAGTTTGATAGCATTAGAAGAGCATATTATGCGGAAAATATCTCGAAAAGAAAAAAAATATTTTTCAAAGTTTGGAAACTTCATTAGAATCAATTTTTTTCAGTTCTTATTTGAGATAACTGGTTCTCTTTCATTATACTAGTTTGATAGCCTTAGAAAAGCATATTATGCGGAAAGAATCTCGAAAAGAAAAAAATTTTTTTTCAAAACTTGGAAACTTCATTAGAATCACTTTTTGCCGTTCTTATTTGAGATAACTGCTTCTCTTTCATTATACTAGTTTGATAGCCTTAGAAAAGCATATTATGCGGAAAGAATCTCGAAAAGAATGAAATTTTTTTCAAAGTTTGGAAACTTCATTAGAAACAATTTTTTTCCGTTCATATTTGAGATAACTGGTTCTCTTTCATTTTGCTAGTTTGATAGCTGTAGAAAAGTATATTATGCGGAAAGAATCTCGAAAAGAAAAAAAAAAATTTTCAAAGTTTGGAAACTTCATTAGAATCAATTTTTTTCCGTTCTTATTTGAGATAACTGGTTCTCTTTCATTATACTAGTTTGATAGCCTTAGAAAAGCATATTATGCGGAAAGAATCTCTAAAAGAAAAAAAATTTTTTTTCAAAGTATGGAAACTTCATTAGAATCACTTTTTTTCCGTTCTTATTTGAGATAACTTGTTCTCTTTCATTATACTAGTTAATAGCTGTAGGAAAGCATATTATGCGGAAAGAATCTCGAAAAGAAAAAAAAATTTTTTTTAAAGTTTGGAAACTTCATTAGAATCACTTTTTTCCGTTCTTATTTGAGATAACTGGTTCTCTATCATTTTGCTAGTTTGATAGCTGTAGAAAAGCATATAATGCGGAAAGAATCTCTAAAAGAAAAAAAAAATTTTTCAAAGTTTGGAAACTTCTTTAGAATCAATTTTTTTCCGTTCTTATTTGAGATAACTGGTTCTCATTCATTATACTAGTTTGATAGCCTTAGAAAAGCATATTATGCGCAAAGAATCTTGAAAAGAAAAACAAATTTTTTCAAAGTTTGGAAACTTCATTAGACTCACTTTTTTTCCGTTCTTATTTGAGATAACTGGTTCTCTTTCATTATACTAGTTTGATAGCCTTAGAAAAGAATATTATGCGGAAAGAATCTCGAAAAGAAAAAATTTTTTTTTCAGTTTTGAAACTTCATTAGAATCACTTTTTTTCCGTTCTTATTTGAGTAAATGGTTCACTTTCATTATAATAGTTTGATAGCCTTAGAAAAGCATATTATGCGGAAAGAATCTCGAAAAGAAAAAAATTTTTTTTCAAAGTTTGGAAACTTCATTAGAATCACTTTTTTTCCGTTCTTATTTGAGATAACCGGTTCTCTTTCATTATACTAGTTTGATGGCCTTAGAAATGCATATTATGCGGAAAGAATCTCGAAAAGAAAAAAAAAATTTTTTCAAAGTTTGGAAACTTCATTATAATCACTTTTTTTCCGTTCTTATTTGAGATTACTGGTTCTCTTTCATTATACTAGTTTGATTGCTGTTGAAAAGCATATTATGCGGAAAGAATCTCGAAAAGAAAAAAAAAATTTTTCAAAGTTTGGAAACTTCATTAGAATCACTTTTTTTCCGTTCTTATTTGAGATAACTGGTTCTCTTTCATTTTGCTAGTTTGATAGCTGTAGAAAAGCATATAATGCGGAAAGAATCTCGAAAAGAAAAAAAAAATTTTTCAAAGTTTGGAAACTTCATTAGAATCAGTTTTTTTCCGTTCTTATTTTAGATAACTGGTTCTCTTTCATTATACTAGTTTGATAGCCTTAGATAAGCATATTGTGCGGAAAAAATCTCGAAAAGAAAAAAATTTTTTTTTCAAAGTTTGGTAACTTCTTTAGAATCACTTTTTTTCCGTTCTTATTTGAGATAACTGGATCTCTTTCATTTTGCTAGTTTGATAGCTGTAGAAAAGCATATAATGCGGAAAGAATCTCGAAAAGAAAAAAAAAATTTTCAAAGTTTGGAAACTTCATTAGAATCAATTTTTTTCCGTTCTTATTTGAGATAACTTGTTCTCATTCATTATACTAGTTTGATAGCCTTAGAAAAGCATATTATGCGGAAAGAGTCTCGAAAAGAAAAACAAATCTTTTCAAAGTTTGGAAACTTCATTAGAATCACTCTTTTTCCGTTCTTATTTGAGATAACTGGTTCTCTTTCATTATACTAGTTTGATAGCCTTAGAAAAGCATATTATGCGCAAAGAATCTCGAAAAGAAAAAAATTTTTTTTCAAAGTTTGGAAAGTTCATTAGAATCACTTTTTTTCCGTTCTTATTTGAGATAACTGGTTCTCTTTCATTATTTAGTTTGATAGCCTTAGAAAAGCATATTATGCGGAAAGAATCTCGAAAAGAAAAAAATTTTTTTTCAAAGTTTGGAAACTTCATTAGAATCAATTTTTTCCGTTCTTATTTGAAATAACTGGTTCTCTTTCATTATACTAGTTTGATAGCCTTAGAAAAGCATATTATGCGGAAAGAATCTCGAAAAGAAAAAAATTTTATTTCAAAGTTTGGAAACTTCATTAGAATCACTTTTTTTACGTTCTTATTTGAGATAACTGGTTTTCTTTCATTTTGCTAGTTTGATAGCTGTAAAAAAGCATATTATGCGGAAAGAATCTCGAAAAGAAAAAAAAATTTTTTCGAAGGTTGAAAAATCCAAGATATAATCAATTTTTTTCCGTTCTTATTTGTGATAACTGGTTCTCTTTCATTTTGCTAGTTTGATTGGTATAGAAAAGCATATTATGCGGAAAGAATCTCGAAAAGAAAAACAAATTTTTTCAAAGTTTGGAAACATCATTAGAATCACTTTTTTTCCGTTCTTATTTGAGAAAACTGGTTCTCTTTCATTATACTAGTTTGATAGCCTTAGAAAGGAATATTATGCGGAAAGAATCTCGAAAAGAAAAAAATTTTTTTTCAAAGTTTGGAATCTTCATTAGAATCACTTTTTTTCCGTTCTTATTTGAGATAACTGGTTCTCTTTCATTATACTAGTTTGATAGCCTTAGAAAAGCATATTATGCGGAAAGAATCTCGAAAAGAAAAAAAAATTTTTTCAAAGTTTGGAAACTTCATTAGAATCAATTTTTTTCCGTTCTTATTTGAGATAACTGGTTCTCTTTCATTATACTATTTTGATAGCTGTACAAAAGCATATTATGCGGAAAGAATCTCGAAAAGAAAAAAATTTTTTATTTAAAGTATGGAAACTTCATTAGAATCACTTTTTTTCCCTTCTTATTTGAGATAACTGGTTCTCTTTCATTTTGCTAGTTTGATAGCTGTAGAAAAGCATATAATGCGGAAAGAATCTCGAAAAGAAAAAAAAAATTTTTCAAAGTTTGGAAACTTCATTAGAATCAATTTTTTTCCGTTCTTATTTGAGATAACTGGTTCTCATTCATTATACTAATTTGATAGGCTTAGAAAAGCATATTATGCGGAGAGAATCTCAAAAAGAAAAACAAATTTTTCAAAGTTTGGAAACTTCATTAGAATCACTTTTTTTTCCGTTCTTATTTGAGATAACTGGTTCTCTTTCATTATACTAGTTTGATAGCCTTAGAAAAGAATATTATGCGGAAAGAATCTCGAAAAGAAAAAAAATTTTTTCAGTTTTGAAACTTCATTAGAATCACTTTTTTTCCGTTCTTATTTCAGTTAATTGTTCTCTTTCATTATACTAGTTTGATAGCCTTAGAAAAGCATATTATGCGCAAAGAATCTCGAAAAGAAAAAAATTTTTTTTCAAAGTTTGGAAACTTCATTAGAATCACATTTTTTCCGTTCTTATTTGAGATAACTGGTTCTCTTTCATTATTTAGTTTGATAGCCTTAGAAAAGCATATTATGCGGAAAGAATCTCGAAAAGAAAAAAATTTTTTTTCAAAGTTTCGAAACTTCATTAGAATTTTTTTTCCGTTCTTATTTGAAATAACTGGTTCTCTTTCATTATACTAGTTTGATAGCCTTAGAAAAGCATATTATGCGGAAAGAATCTCGAAAAGAAAAAAATTTTTTTTCAAAGTTTGGAAACTTCATTAGAATCACTTTTTTTACGTTCTTATTTGAGATAACTGGTTTTCTTTCATTTTGCTAGTTTGATAGCTGTAAAAAAGCATATTATGCGGAAAGAATCTCGAAAAGAAAAAAAAATTTTTTCGAAGGTTGAAAAATCCAAGATATAATCAATTTTTTTCCGCTCTTATTTGTGATAACTGGTTCTCTTTCATTTTGCTAGTTTGATTGCTATAGAAAAGCATATTATGCGGAAAGAATCTCGAAAAGAAAAACAAATTTTTTCAAAGTTTGGAAACATCATTAGAATCACTTTTTTTCCGTTCTTATTTGAGAAAACTGGTTCTCTTTCATTATACTAGTTTGATAGCCTTAGAAAAGAATATTATGCGGAAAGAATCTCGAAAAGAAAAAAATTTTTTTTCAAAGTTTGGAATCTTCATTAGAATCACTTTTTTTCCGTTCTTATTTGAGATAACTGGTTCTCTTTCATTTTGCTAGTTTGATAGCTGTAGAAAAGCATATAATGCGGAAAGAATCTCGAAAGGAAAAAAAAATTTTTTCAAAGTTTGGAAACTTCATTAGAATCAATTTTTTTCCGTTCTTATTTGAGATAACTGGTTCTCTTTCATTATTTAGTTTGATAGCCTTAGAAAAGCATATTATGCGGAAAGAATCTCGAAAAGAATAAAAATTTTTTTCAAAGTTTGGAAACTTCATTAGAATCAATTTTTTTCCGTTCTTATTTGAAATAACTGGTTCTCTTTCATTATACTAGTTTGATAGCCTTAGAAAAGCATATTATGCGGAAAGAATCTCGAAAAGAAAAAAATTTTTTTTCAAAGTTTGGAAACTTCATTAGAATCACTTTTTTTACGTTCTTATTTGAGATAACTGGTTTTCTTTCATTTTGCTAGTTTGATACCTGTAAAAAAGCATATTATGCGGAAAGAATCTCGAAAAGAAAAAAAAATTTTTTCGAAGGTTGAAAAATCCAAGATATAATCAATTTTTTTCCGTTCTTATTTGTGATAACTGGTTCTCTTTCATTTTGCTAGTTTGATTATTATAGAAAAGCAAATTATGCGGAAAGAATCTCGAAAAGAAAAACAAATTTTTTCAAAGTTTGGAAACATCATTAGAATCACTTTTTTTCCGTTCTTATTTGAGAAAACTGGTTCTCTTTCATTATACTAGTTTGATAGCCTTAGAAAAGCATATTGTGCGGAAAGAATCTCGAAAAGAAAAAAATTTTTTTTTCAAAGTTTGGTAACTTCTTTAGAATCACTTTTTTTCCGTTCTTATTTGAGATAACTGGTTCTCTTTCATTTTGCTAGTTTGATAGCTGTAGAAAAGCATATTATGCGGAAAGAATCTCGAAAAGAAAAAAATTTTTTATTTAAAGTTTGGAAACTTCATTAGAATCACTTTTTTTCCCTTCTTATTTGAGATAACTGGTTCTCTTTCATTTTGCTAGTTTGATAGCTGTAGAAAAGCATATAATGCGGAAAGAATCTCGAAAAGAAAAACAATTTTTTCAAAGTTTGGAAACTTCATTAGAATCAATTTTTTTCCGTTCTTATTTGAGATAACTGGTTCTCATTCATTATACTAATTTGATAGGCTTAGAAAAGCATATTATGCGGAGAGAATCTCAAAAAGAAAAACAAATTTTTCAAAGTTTGGAAACTTCATTAGAATCACTTTTTTTTCCGTTCTTATTTGAGATAACTGGTTCTCTTTCATTATACTAGTTTGATAGCCTTAGAAAAGAATATTATGCGGAAAGAATCTCGAAAAGAAAAAATTTTTTTTTCAGTTTTGAAACTTCATTAGAATCACTTTTTTTCCGTTCTTATTTCAGTAAATGGTTCTCTTTCATTATACTAGTTTGATAGCCTTTGAAAAGCATATTATGCGGAAACCATCTCGAAAAGAAAAAAAATTTTTTTTCAAAGTTTGGAAACTTCATTAGAATTACTTTTTTTCCGTTCTTATTTGAGATAACTGGTTCTCTTTCATTTTGCTAGTTTGATAGCTGTAGAAAAGCATATAATGCGGAAAGAATCTCGAAAGGAAAAAAAAATTTTTTCAAAGTTTGGAAACTTCATTAGAATCAATTTTTTTCCGTTCTTATTTGAGATAACTGGTTCTCTTTCATTATACTAGTTTGATAGCCATAGAAAAGCTTATTATGCGGAAAGAATCTCGAAAAGAAAAAAAAAATTTTTTCAAAGTTTGGAAACTTCATTAGAATCACTTTCTTTCCGTTCTTATTTGAGATAACTCGTTCTCTTTCATTATACTAGTTTGATAGCCTTAGAAAAGCATATTGTACGGAAAGAATCTCGAAAAGAAAAAAATTTTTTTTCAAAGTTTGGAAACTTCATTAGAATCACTTTTTTTCCGTTCTTATTTGAGATAACTGGATCTCTTTCATTTTGCTAGTTTGATAGCTGTAGAAAAGCATATTATGCGGAAAGAATCTCGAAAAGAAAAAAAAATTTTTTCAAAGTTTGGAACCTTCATTAGAATCAGTTTTTTTCCGTTCTTATTTGAGATAACTGGTTTTCTTTCATTTTGATACTTTGATAGCTGTAGAAAAGCATATTATGCGGAAAGAATCTCGAAAAGAAAAAAAATTTTTTCAAAGTTTGGAAGCTTCATTAGAATCAATTTTTTTCCGTTCTTATTTGAGATAACTGGTACTCTTTCATTTTGCTAGTTTGATAGCTGTAGAAAAGCATATTATGCGGAAAGAATCTCGAAAAGAAAAAGAAATTTTTTCGAAGGTTGAAAAATCCAAGATATAATCAATTTTTTTCCGTTCTTATTTGTGATAACTGGTTCTCTTTCATTTTGCTATTTTGATAGCTGTAGAAAAGCATATTATGCTGAAAGAATCTCGAAAAGAAAAACAAATATTTTCAAAGTTTGGAAACTTCATTAGAATGACTTTTTTTCCGTTCTTGTTTGAGATAACTGGTTCTCTTTCATTATACTAGTTTGATAGCCTTAGAAAAGCATATTATGCGGAAAGAATCTGGAAAAAAAAAAAAATTTTAAAGTTTGGAAACTTCATTAGAATGAATTTTTCTCCGTTCTTGTTTGTGATAACTGGTTCTCTTTCATTACACTAGTTTGATAGCCTTAGAAAAGCATATTATGCGGAAAGAATCTCGAAAAGAAAAAAAAAAATTTTCAAAGTTTGGAAACTTCAATCGAATCAATTTTTTTCCGTTCTTAATTTAGATAACTGGTTCTCTTTCATTTTGCTAGTTTGATAGCTGTAGAAAAGCATATAATGCGGAAAGAATCTCGAAAAGAAAAACAAATTTTTTCAAAGTTTGGAAACTTCATTAGAATCACTTTTTTTCCGTTCTTATTTGAGATAACTGGTTCTCTTTCATTATACTAGTTTGATAGCCTTAGAAAAGCATATTATGCGGAAAGAATCTCGAAAATAAAAAAATTTTTTTTTCAAAGTTTGGAAACTTCATTAGAATCACTTCTTTAAGTTCCTATTTGAGATAACTGGTTTTCTTTCATAATACTAGTTTGATAGCCTTAGAAAAGCATATTATGCGGAAAGAATCTCGAAAAGAAAAAAGTTTTTTTTTGATGTTTGGAAAATCCTTATGAATCAATTTTTTTCCATTCTTATTTGAGATAAATGGTTCTCTTTCATTTTGCTTCTTTGATAGCTGTAGAAAAGCATATTATGCGGAAAGAATCTCGAAAAGAAAAAAATTGTTTTTCAAATTTTGGAAACTTCATTAGAATCACTTTTTTTCCGTTCTTATTTGAGATAACTGGTTCTCTTTCATTTTGCTTGTTTGATAGCTGTAGAAAAGAATAATCTGCGGAAAGAATCTCCAAAAGAAAGAAATTTTTTTTCAAAGTTTGGTAACTTCATTAGAATGACTTTTTTTCCGTTCTTATTTGAGATAACTGGTTCTCTTTCATTATACTAGTTTGATAGCTATAGAAAACCTTAAAATGAAAGAAGATTCGCGAAAAGAGAAGATTTATTTCGATGCTTGGAAACTTCATTAGATTCACTTATTTTCCGATCTTATTTGAGTAAATGGTTCTCTTTCATTATACTAGTTTGATAGCCTTAGAGAAGCATATTATGCGGAAAGAATCTCGAAAAGAAAAAATTTTTTTTTCAAAGTTTGGAAACTTCATTAGAATCACTTCTTTCCGTTCTTATTTGAGATAACCGGTTCTCTTTCATTATACTAGTTTTATGGCCTTTGAAATGAATATTATGCGGAAAGAATCTCGAAAAGAAAAAAAAAATTTTTTCAAAGTTTGGAAACTTCATTAGAATCACTTTTTTTCCGTTCTTATTTGAGATTACTGGTTCTCTTTCATTATACTAGTTTGATTGCTGTTGAAAAGCATATTATGCGGAAAGAATCTCGAAAAGAAAAAAAAAAATTTTCAAAGTTTGGAAACTTCATTACAATCACTTTTTTTCCGTTCTTATTTGAGATAACTGGTTCTCTTTCATTTTGCTAGTTTGATAGCTGTAGAAAAGCATATAATGCGGAAAGAATCTCGAAAAGAAAAAAAAAATTTTTCAAAGTTTGGAAACTTCATTAGAATCAGTTTTTTTCCGTTCTTATTTTAGATAACTGGTTCTCTTTCATTATACTAGTTTGATAGCCTTAGATAAGCATATTGTGCGGAAAAAATCTCGAAAAGAAAAAAATTTTTTTTCAAAGTTTGGTAACTTCTTTAGAATCACTTTTTTTCCGTTCTTATTTGAGATAACTGGTTCTCTTTCATTTTGCTAGTTTGATAGCTGTAGAAAAGCATATAATGCGGAAAGAATCTCGAAAAGAAAAAAAAAATTGTTCAAAGTTTGGAAACTTCATTAGAATCAATTTTTTTCCGTTCTTATTTGAGATAACTGGTTCTCATTCATTATACTAGTTTGATAGCCTTAGAAAAGCATATTATGCGGAAAGAGTCTCGAAAAGAAAAACAAATCTTTTCAAAGTTTGGAAACTTCATTAGAATCACTCTTTTTCCGTTCTTATTTGAGATGACTGGTTCTCTTTCATTATACTAGTTTGATAGCCTTAGAAAAGCATATTATGCGCAAAGAATCTCGAAAAGAAAAAAATTTTTTTTCAAAGTTTGGAAACTTCATTAGAATCACTTTTTTTCCGTTCTTATTTGAGATAACTGGTTCTCTTTCATTATTTAGTTTGATAGCCTTAGAAAAGCATATTATGCGGAAAGAATCTCGAAAAGAATAAAAATTTTTTTCAAAGTTTGGAAACTTCATTAGAATCAATTTTTTTCCGTTCTTATTTGAAATAACTGGTTCTCTTTCATTATACTAGTTTGATAGCCTTAGAAAAGCATATTATGCGGAAAGAATCTCGAAAAGAAAAAAATTTTTTTTCAAAGTTTGGAAACTTCATTAGAATCATTTTTTTTACGTTCTTATTTGAGATAACTGGTTTTCTTTCATTTTGCTAGTTTGATAGCTGTAAAAAAGCATATTATGCGGAAAGAATCTCGAAAAGAAAAAAAAATTTTTTCGAAGGTTGAAAAATCCAAGATATAATCAATTTTTTTCCGTTCTTATTTGTGATAACTGGTTCTCTTTCATTTTGCTAGTTTGATTATTATAGAAAAGCAAATTATGCGGAAAGTATCTCGAAAAGAAAAACAAATTTTTTCAAAGTTTGGAAACATCATTAGAATCACTTTTTTTCCGTTCTTATTTGAGAAAACTGGTTCTCTTTCATTATACTAGTTTCATAGCCTTAGAAAAGCATATTGTGCGGAAAGAATCTCGAAAAGAAAAAAATTTTTTTTTCAAAGTTTGGTAACTTCTTTAGAATCACTTTTTTTCCGTTCTTATTTGAGATAACTGGTTCTCTTTCATTTTGCTAGTTTGATAGCTGTAGAAAAGCATATTATGCGGAAAGAATCTCGAAAAGAAAAAAAAATTTTTTCAAAGTTTGGAAACTTCATTAGAATCAATTTTTTTCCGTTCTTATTTGAGATAACTGGTTCTCTTTCATTATACTATTTTGATAGCTGTAGAAAAGCATATTATGCGGAAAGAATCTCGAAAAGAAAAAAATTTTTTATTTAAAGTTTGGAAACTTCATTAGAATCACTTTTTTTCCCTTCTTATTTGAGATAACTGGTTCTCTTTCATTTTGCTAGTTTGATAGCTGTAGAAAAGCATATAATGCGGAAAGAATCTCGAAAAGAAAAACAATTTTTTCAAAGTTTGGAAACTTCATTAGAATCAATTTTTTTCCGTTCTTATTTGAGATAACTGGTTCTCATTCATTATACTAATTTGATAGGCTTAGAAAAGCATATTATGCGGAGAGAATCTCAAAAAGAAAAACAAATTTTTCAAAGTTTGGAAACTTCATTAGAATCACTTTTTTTTCCGTTCTTATTTGAGATAACTGGTTCTCTTTCATTATACTAGTTTGATAGCCTTAGAAAAGAATATTATGCGGAAAGAATCTCGAAAAGAAAAATTTTTTTTTTCAGTTTTGAAACTTCATTAGAATCACTTTTTTTCCGTTCTTATTTCAGTAAATGGTTCTCTTTCATTATACTAGTTTGATAGCCTTTGAAAAGCATATTATGCGGAAACCATCTCGAAAAGAAAAAAAATTTTTTTTCAAAGTTTGGAAACTTCATTAGAATTACTTTTTTTCCGTTCTTATTTGAGATAACTGGTTCTCTTTCATTTTGCTAGTTTGATAGCTGTAGAAAAGCATATAATGCGGAAAGAATCTCGAAAAGAAAAAAAAATTTTTTCAAAGTTTGGAAACTTCATTAGAATCAATTTTTTTCCGTTCTTATTTGAGATAACTGGTTCTCTTTCATTATACTAGTTTGATAGCCATAGAAAAGCTTATTATGCGGAAAGAATCTCGAAAAGAAAAAAAAAATTTTTTCAAAGTTTGGAAACTTCATTAGAATCACTTTCTTTCCGTTCTTATTTGAGATAACTGGTTCTCTTTCATTATACTAGTTTGATAGCCTTAGAAAAGCATATTGTACGGAAAGAATCTCGAAAAGAAAAAAATTTTTTTTCAAAGTTTGGAAACTTCATTAGAATCACTTTTTTTCCGTTCTTATTTGAGATAACTGGATCTCTTTCATTTTGCTAGTTTGATAGCTGTAGAAAAGCATATTATGCGGAAAGAATCTCGAAAAGAAAAAAAAATTTTTTCAAAGTTTGGAACCTTCATTAGAATCAGTTTTTTTCCGTTCTTATTTGAGATAACTGGTTTTCTTTCATTTTGATACTTTGATAGCTGTAGAAAAGCATATTATGCGGAAAGAATCTCGAAAAGAAAAAAAATTTTTTCAAAGTTTGGAAGCTTCATTAGAATCAATTTTTTTCCGTTCTTATTTGAGATAACTGGTACTCTTTCATTTTGCTAGTTTGATAGCTGTAGAAAAGCATATTATGCGGAAAGAATCTCGAAAAGAAAAAGAAATTTTTTCGAAGGTTGAAAAATCCAAGATATAATCAATTTTTTTCCGTTCTTATTTGTGATAACTGGTTCTCTTTCATTTTGCTATTTTGATAGCTGTAGAAAAGCATATTATGCTGAAAGAATCTCGAAAAGAAAAACAAATATTTTCAAAGTTTGGAAACTTCATTAGAATGACTTTTTTTCCGTTCTTGTTTGAGATAACTGGTTCTCTTTCATTATACTAGTTTGATAGCCTTAGAAAAGCATATTATGCGGAAAGAATCTGGAAAAAAAAAAAAATTTTAAAGTTTGGAAACTTCATTAGAATGAATTTTTCTCCGTTCTTGTTTGTGATAACTGGTTCTCTTTCATTACACTAGTTTGATAGCCTTAGAAAAGCATATTATGCGGAAAGAATCTCGAAAAGAAAAAAAAAAATTTTCAAAGTTTGGAAACTTCAATCGAATCAATTTTTTTCCGTTCTTAATTTAGATAACTGGTTCTCTTTCATTTTGCTAGTTTGATAGCTGTAGAAAAGCATATAATGCGGAAAGAATCTCGAAAAGAAAAACAAATTTTTTCAAAGTTTGGAAACTTCATTAGAATCACTTTTTTTCCGTTCTTATTTGAGATAACTGGTTCTCTTTCATTATACTAGTTTGATAGCCTTAGAAAAGCATATTATGCGGAAAGAATCTCGAAAATAAAAAAATTTTTTTTTCAAAGTTTGGAAACTTCATTAGAATCACTTCTTTAAGTTCCTATTTGAGATAACTGGTTTTCTTTCATAATACTAGTTTGATAGCCTTAGAAAAGCATATTGTACGGAAAGAATCTCGAAAAGAAAAAAGTTTTTTTTTGATGTTTGGAAAATCCTTATGAATCAATTTTTTTCCATTCTTATTTGAGATAAATGGTTCTCTTTCATTTTGCTTCTTTGATAGCTGTAGAAAAGCATATTATGCGGAAAGAATCTCGAAAAGAAAAACAAATTTTTTCAAAGTTTGGAAACTTCATTAGAATCACTTTTTTTCCGTTCTTATTTGAGATAACTGGTTCTCTTTCATTATACTAGTTTGATAGCCTTAGAAAAGCATATTATGCGGAAAGAATCTCGAAAATAAAAAAATTTTTTTTCAAAGTTTGGAAACTTCATTAGAATCACTTTTTTTCCGTTCTTATTTGAGATAACTGGTTCTCTTTCATTATACTAGTTTGATAGCCTTAGAAAAGCATATTGTACGGAAAGAATCTCGAAAAGAAAAAAATTTTTTTTCAAAGTTTGGAAACTTCATTAGAATCACTTTTTTTCCGTTCTTATTTGAGATAACTGGATCTCTTTCATTTTGCTAGTTTGATAGCTGTAGAAAAGCATATTATGCGGAAAGAATCTCGAAAAGAAAAAAAAATTTTTTCAAAGTTTGGAACCTTCATTAGAATCAGTTTTTTTCCGTTCTTATTTGAGATAACTGGTTTTCTTTCATTTTGATACTTTGATAGCTGTAGAAAAGCATATTATGCGGAAAGAATCTCGAAAAGAAAAAAAATTTTTTCAAAGTTTGGAAGCTTCATTAGAATCAATTTTTTTCCGTTCTTATTTGAGATAACTGGTACTCTTTCATTTTGCTAGTTTGATAGCTGTAGAAAAGCATATTATGCGGAAAGAATCTCGAAAAGAAAAAAAAATTTTTTCAAAGTTTGGAACCTTCATTAGAATCAGTTTTTTTCCGTTCTTATTTGAGATAACTGGTTTTCTTTCATTTTGATACTTTGATAGCTGTAGAAAAGCATATTATGCGGAAAGAATCTCGAAAAGAAAAAAAATTTTTTCAAAGTTTGGAAGCTTCATTAGAATCAATTTTTTTCCGTTCTTATTTGAGATAACTGGTACTCTTTCATTTTGCTAGTTTGATAGCTGTAGAAAAGCATATTATGCGGAAAGAATCTGGAAAAAAAAAAAAATTTTAAAGTTTGGAAACTTCATTAGAATGAATTTTTCTCCGTTCTTGTTTGTGATAACT
The DNA here is from genome assembly GCA_030762175.1 of Metallyticus violacea. Taxonomy (NCBI): domain Eukaryota; kingdom Metazoa; phylum Arthropoda; class Insecta; order Mantodea; family Metallyticidae; genus Metallyticus; species Metallyticus violacea. The sequence continues at coordinate 74,760,234 of CM060832.1, forward strand.
GGTTCTCTTTCATTACACTAGTTTGATAGCCTTAGAAAAGCATATTATGCGGAAAGAATCTCGAAAAGAAAAAAAAAAATTTTCAAAGTTTGGAAACTTCAATCGAATCAATTTTTTTCCGTTCTTAATTTAGATAACTGGTTCTCTTTCATTTTGCTAGTTTGATAGCTGTAGAAAAGCATATAATGCGGAAAGAATCTCGAAAAGAAAAACAAATTTTTTCAAAGTTTGGAAACTTCATTAGAATCACTTTTTTTCCGTTCTTATTTGAGATAACTGGTTCTCTTTCATTATACTAGTTTGATAGCCTTAGAAAAGCATATTATGCGGAAAGAATCTCGAAAATAAAAAAAATTTTTTTTCAAAGTTTGGAAACTTCATTAGAATCACTTTTTTTCCGTTCTTATTTGAGATAACTGGTTCTCTTTCATTATACTAGTTTGATAGCCTTAGAAAAGCATATTGTACGGAAAGAATCTCGAAAAGAAAAAAATTTTTTTTCAAAGTTTGGAAACTTCATTAGAATCACTTTTTTTCCGTTCTTATTTGAGATAACTGGATCTCTTTCATTTTGCTAGTTTGATAGCTGTAGAAAAGCATATTATGCGGAAAGAATCTCGAAAAGAAAAAAAAATTTTTTCAAAGTTTGGAACCTTCATTAGAATCAGTTTTTTTCCGTTCTTATTTGAGATAACTGGTTTTCTTTCATTTTGATACTTTGATAGCTGTAGAAAAGCATATTATGCGGAAAGAATCTCGAAAAGAAAAAAAATTTTTTCAAAGTTTGGAAGCTTCATTAGAATCAATTTTTTTCCGTTCTTATTTGAGATAACTGGTACTCTTTCATTTTGCTAGTTTGATAGCTGTAGAAAAGCATATTATGCGGAAAGAATCTCGAAAAGAAAAAGAAATTTTTTCGAAGGTTGAAAAATCCAAGATATAATCAATTTTTTTCCGTTCTTATTTGTGATAACTGGTTCTCTTTCATTTTGCTATTTTGATAGCTGTAGAAAAGCATATTATGCTGAAAGAATCTCGAAAAGAAAAACAAATATTTTCAAAGTTTGGAAACTTCATTAGAATGACTTTTTTTCCGTTCTTGTTTGAGATAACTGGTTCTCTTTCATTATACTAGTTTGATAGCCTTAGAAAAGCATATTATGCGGAAAGAATCTGGAAAAAAAAAAAAATTTTAAAGTTTGGAAACTTCATTAGAATGAATTTTTCTCCGTTCTTGTTTGTGATAACTGGTTCTCTTTCATTACACTAGTTTGATAGCCTTAGAAAAGCATATTATGCGGAAAGAATCTCGAAAAGAAAAAAAAAAATTTTCAAAGTTTGGAAACTTCAATCGAATCAATTTTTTTCCGTTCTTAATTTAGATAACTGGTTCTCTTTCATTTTGCTAGTTTGATAGCTGTAGAAAAGCATATAATGCGGAAAGAATCTCGAAAAGAAAAACAAATTTTTTCAAAGTTTGGAAACTTCATTAGAATCACTTTTTTTCCGTTCTTATTTGAGATAACTGGTTCTCTTTCATTATACTAGTTTGATAGCCTTAGAAAAGCATATTATGCGGAAAGAATCTCGAAAATAAAAAAATTTTTTTTTCAAAGTTTGGAAACTTCATTAGAATCACTTCTTTAAGTTCCTATTTGAGATAACTGGTTTTCTTTCATAATACTAGTTTGATAGCCTTAGAAAAGCATATTATGCGGAAAGAATCTCGAAAAGAAAAAAGTTTTTTTTTGATGTTTGGAAAATCCTTATGAATCAATTTTTTTCCATTCTTATTTGAGATAAATGGTTCTCTTTCATTTTGCTTCTTTGATAGCTGTAGAAAAGCATATTATGCGGAAAGAATCTCGAAAAGAAAAAAATTGTTTTTCAAATTTTGGAAACTTCATTAGAATCACTTTTTTTCCGTTCTTATTTGAGATAACTGGTTCTCTTTCATTTTGCTTGTTTGATAGCTGTAGAAAAGAATAATCTGCGGAAAGAATCTCCAAAAGAAAGAAATTTTTTTTCAAAGTTTGGTAACTTCATTAGAATGACTTTTTTTCCGTTCTTATTTGAGATAACTGGTTCTCTTTCATTATACTAGTTTGATAGCTATAGAAAACCTTAAAATGAAAGAAGATTCGCGAAAAGAGAAGATTTATTTCGATGCTTGGAAACTTCATTAGATTCACTTATTTTCCGATCTTATTTGAGTAAATGGTTCTCTTTCATTATACTAGTTTGATAGCCTTAGAGAAGCATATTATGCGGAAAGAATCTCGAAAAGAAAAAATTTTTTTTTCAAAGTTTGGAAACTTCATTAGAATCACTTCTTTCCGTTCTTATTTGAGATAACCGGTTCTCTTTCATTATACTAGTTTTATGGCCTTTGAAATGAATATTATGCGGAAAGAATCTCGAAAAGAAAAAAAAAATTTTTTCAAAGTTTGGAAACTTCATTAGAATCACTTTTTTTCCGTTCTTATTTGAGATTACTGGTTCTCTTTCATTATACTAGTTTGATTGCTGTTGAAAAGCATATTATGCGGAAAGAATCTCGAAAAGAAAAAAAAAAATTTTCAAAGTTTGGAAACTTCATTACAATCACTTTTTTTCCGTTCTTATTTGAGATAACTGGTTCTCTTTCATTTTGCTAGTTTGATAGCTGTAGAAAAGCATATAATGCGGAAAGAATCTCGAAAAGAAAAAAAAAATTTTTCAAAGTTTGGAAACTTCATTAGAATCAGTTTTTTTCCGTTCTTATTTTAGATAACTGGTTCTCTTTCATTATACTAGTTTGATAGCCTTAGATAAGCATATTGTGCGGAAAAAATCTCGAAAAGAAAAAAATTTTTTTTCAAAGTTTGGTAACTTCTTTAGAATCACTTTTTTTCCGTTCTTATTTGAGATAACTGGTTCTCTTTCATTTTGCTAGTTTGATAGCTGTAGAAAAGCATATAATGCGGAAAGAATCTCGAAAAGAAAAAAAAAATTGTTCAAAGTTTGGAAACTTCATTAGAATCAATTTTTTTCCGTTCTTATTTGAGATAACTGGTTCTCATTCATTATACTAGTTTGATAGCCTTAGAAAAGCATATTATGCGGAAAGAGTCTCGAAAAGAAAAACAAATCTTTTCAAAGTTTGGAAACTTCATTAGAATCACTCTTTTTCCGTTCTTATTTGAGATGACTGGTTCTCTTTCATTATACTAGTTTGATAGCCTTAGAAAAGCATATTATGCGCAAAGAATCTCGAAAAGAAAAAAATTTTTTTTCAAAGTTTGGAAACTTCATTAGAATCACTTTTTTTCCGTTCTTATTTGAGATAACTGGTTCTCTTTCATTATTTAGTTTGATAGCCTTAGAAAAGCATATTATGCGGAAAGAATCTCGAAAAGAATAAAAATTTTTTTCAAAGTTTGGAAACTTCATTAGAATCAATTTTTTTCCGTTCTTATTTGAAATAACTGGTTCTCTTTCATTATACTAGTTTGATAGCCTTAGAAAAGCATATTATGCGGAAAGAATCTCGAAAAGAAAAAAATTTTTTTTCAAAGTTTGGAAACTTCATTAGAATTATTTTTTTTACGTTCTTATTTGAGATAACTGGTTTTCTTTCATTTTGCTAGTTTGATAGCTGTAAAAAAGCATATTATGCGGAAAGAATCTCGAAAAGAAAAAAAAATTTTTTCGAAGGTTGAAAAATCCAAGATATAATCAATTTTTTTCCGTTCTTATTTGTGATAACTGGTTCTCTTTCATTTTGCTAGTTTGATTATTATAGAAAAGCAAATTATGCGGAAAGAATCTCGAAAAGAAAAACAAATTTTTTCAAAGTTTGGAAACATCATTAGAATCACTTTTTTTCCGTTCTTATTTGAGAAAACTGGTTCTCTTTCATTATACTAGTTTCATAGCCTTAGAAAAGCATATTGTGCGGAAAGAATCTCGAAAAGAAAAAAATTTTTTTTTCAAAGTTTGGTAACTTCTTTAGAATCACTTTTTTTCCGTTCTTATTTGAGATAACTGGTTCTCTTTCATTTTGCTAGTTTGATAGCTGTAGAAAAGCATATTATGCGGAAAGAATCTCGAAAAGAAAAAAAAATTTTTTCAAAGTTTGGAAACTTCATTAGAATCAATTTTTTTCCGTTCTTATTTGAGATAACTGGTTCTCTTTCATTATACTATTTTGATAGCTGTAGAAAAGCATATTATGCGGAAAGAATCTCGAAAAGAAAAAAATTTTTTATTTAAAGTTTGGAAACTTCATTAGAATCACTTTTTTTCCCTTCTTATTTGAGATAACTGGTTCTCTTTCATTTTGCTAGTTTGATAGCTGTAGAAAAGCATATAATGCGGAAAGAATCTCGAAAAGAAAAACAATTTTTTCAAAGTTTGGAAACTTCATTAGAATCAATTTTTTTCCGTTCTTATTTGAGATAACTGGTTCTCATTCATTATACTAATTTGATAGGCTTAGAAAAGCATATTATGCGGAGAGAATCTCAAAAAGAAAAACAAATTTTTCAAAGTTTGGAAACTTCATTAGAATCACTTTTTTTTCCGTTCTTATTTGAGATAACTGGTTCTCTTTCATTATACTAGTTTGATAGCCTTAGAAAAGAATATTATGCGGAAAGAATCTCGAAAAGAAAAATTTTTTTTTTCAGTTTTGAAACTTCATTAGAATCACTTTTTTTCCGTTCTTATTTCAGTAAATGGTTCTCTTTCATTATACTAGTTTGATAGCCTTTGAAAAGCATATTATGCGGAAACCATCTCGAAAAGAAAAAAAATTTTTTTTCAAAGTTTGGAAACTTCATTAGAATTACTTTTTTTCCGTTCTTATTTGAGATAACTGGTTCTCTTTCATTTTGCTAGTTTGATAGCTGTAGAAAAGCATATAATGCGGAAAGAATCTCGAAAAGAAAAAAAAATTTTTTCAAAGTTTGGAAACTTCATTAGAATCAATTTTTTTCCGTTCTTATTTGAGATAACTGGTTCTCTTTCATTATACTAGTTTGATAGCCATAGAAAAGCTTATTATGCGGAAAGAATCTCGAAAAGAAAAAAAAAATTTTTTCAAAGTTTGGAAACTTCATTAGAATCACTTTCTTTCCGTTCTTATTTGAGATAACTGGTTCTCTTTCATTATACTAGTTTGATAGCCTTAGAAAAGCATATTGTACGGAAAGAATCTCGAAAAGAAAAAAATTTTTTTTCAAAGTTTGGAAACTTCATTAGAATCACTTTTTTTCCGTTCTTATTTGAGATAACTGGATCTCTTTCATTTTGCTAGTTTGATAGCTGTAGAAAAGCATATTATGCGGAAAGAATCTCGAAAAGAAAAAAAAATTTTTTCAAAGTTTGGAACCTTCATTAGAATCAGTTTTTTTCCGTTCTTATTTGAGATAACTGGTTTTCTTTCATTTTGATACTTTGATAGCTGTAGAAAAGCATATTATGCGGAAAGAATCTCGAAAAGAAAAAAAATTTTTTCAAAGTTTGGAAGCTTCATTAGAATCAATTTTTTTCCGTTCTTATTTGAGATAACTGGTACTCTTTCATTTTGCTAGTTTGATAGCTGTAGAAAAGCATATTATGCGGAAAGAATCTCGAAAAGAAAAAGAAATTTTTTCGAAGGTTGAAAAATCCAAGATATAATCAATTTTTTTCCGTTCTTATTTGTGATAACTGGTTCTCTTTCATTTTGCTATTTTGATAGCTGTAGAAAAGCATATTATGCTGAAAGAATCTCGAAAAGAAAAACAAATATTTTCAAAGTTTGGAAACTTCATTAGAATGACTTTTTTTCCGTTCTTGTTTGAGATAACTGGTTCTCTTTCATTATACTAGTTTGATAGCCTTAGAAAAGCATATTATGCGGAAAGAATCTGGAAAAAAAAAAAAATTTTAAAGTTTGGAAACTTCATTAGAATGAATTTTTCTCCGTTCTTGTTTGTGATAACTGGTTCTCTTTCATTACACTAGTTTGATAGCCTTAGAAAAGCATATTATGCGGAAAGAATCTCGAAAAGAAAAAAAAAAATTTTCAAAGTTTGGAAACTTCAATCGAATCAATTTTTTTCCGTTCTTAATTTAGATAACTGGTTCTCTTTCATTTTGCTAGTTTGATAGCTGTAGAAAAGCATATAATGCGGAAAGAATCTCGAAAAGAAAAACAAATTTTTTCAAAGTTTGGAAACTTCATTAGAATCACTTTTTTTCCGTTCTTATTTGAGATAACTGGTTCTCTTTCATTATACTAGTTTGATAGCCTTAGAAAAGCATATTATGCGGAAAGAATCTCGAAAATAAAAAAATTTTTTTTTCAAAGTTTGGAAACTTCATTAGAATCACTTCTTTAAGTTCCTATTTGAGATAACTGGTTTTCTTTCATAATACTAGTTTGATAGCCTTAGAAAAGCATATTATGCGGAAAGAATCTCGAAAAGAAAAAAGTTTTTTTTTGATGTTTGGAAAATCCTTATGAATCAATTTTTTTCCATTCTTATTTGAGATAAATGGTTCTCTTTCATTTTGCTTCTTTGATAGCTGTAGAAAAGCATATTATGCGGAAAGAATCTCGAAAAGAAAAAAATTGTTTTTCAAATTTTGGAAACTTCATTAGAATCACTTTTT